>CM073133.1:43926791-44526791 GCA_037039145.1 Fundulus diaphanus
GCTTTTTTGGGAAATGAGCTGTGGAAAGTCAATGTGAGGCTCTTTGCCTCCTCTCCAGCAGCACAAACATACCCTGAGGCTCAGTGGAAGGGAAACATAATAATGAGATTTTAGTAATGTGAAGGAGCATCATGTGATCTCCAGAATGTGCTGTGCTTCCTCTCACACTGCCATTGCCCAGCGCTAAGATTGGAGTATTTCTGCCGTAAATTCTGTTTTCAGCAACATGCCCTCTCTTTATTAAAGACGTTGCTTTTCTAAACCAGCAGTTGGTTGCTAATCTCTCGCAATGGGCCACTTGGTGAGCATTAAATTTGGATTCTTTGTATTTTCTGCATATTTTTAAAGGTTGCGTTCATAATTCAGTGGTCATTCATGCCATCGTTTGTACCGTCTCCAAGAGGCCACTAAGTAAAATGTAACCACAAAACATTTGTGAAATGATTCCTGTCTGTCCCGTGACATCACTCCCTGCTCTCTGTGCTGCACTGGCAATCAGGTTTGAGCGGTAACAGCGGCGGCTCCAATTACTGAGAGTTGCTGCACCTGGGAGGAGCACATTATATTCTCCCAGTAGGTAACCAGATTCTTGAAAGCAGTTGTGTGAGTCAACCATCCAGCGGTCCTTGTACTGACCTCCTGATCGGGACCTGTCTCGTTCCTTTTTTCTCCTGCTGGCCTTGCCCTTATCGGATTCCCCTGTTGGCTTCTGTATTCTGGACATCAACCTCCTGCCTTGCTTCTTGACCAAGCCTGCCTGTCTTTGCCCCCGTCTGGATTCTCCTGCCTGCCGTGTACGACCCAAGCCAGGACCTCGGACCTGTCTGCTGCTTGGAAACCTCTACCTGGTGTGTGTGTGCCTCCTGTTACCGATTCTCTCGCCTGGGTCCTGGATTGCCTTCTTGCCAAGCCCTTCTGGAAACCTCTGCCCTGTGGACTGTCCCGCTGTGCATGATCCCCGACCTGACTACGACTTACCTGCTAGCCTTTGCTCTGTCTAGCCACGTCATGATTCGCATCAGTCAATGATGCGAATCCTTCAGACAGAGCAGTTAGGATCATATTTTGTTGTTGTTTTTTTTGTTGTTGCATAAAACCTTTTTCAATACTGACACAAAAACAGTTATTTAGGCTAAAAGGCTCTCCACCAAAAATATATTACTGAAATATATGCTGTGCAGCCTTTCCTAGCACTGAGTTCTTTAAGACAGAAAAAAAGATTGAATTCATGTCTGGATTTTGAGTTTCACCTTGTTTATTATGAGATTTATATACTTTCATCCACCAGTCAGTACATGTCTGGTATATTAAATATACTTTAACAGTAGCTCACAATGCAGATTGCAAATAAACATGCGGCACATCCACTACCGGCACCTCTAAATATGTTTAAAAAGCCTTTAAATAAATTTATTTTCTTTTATTGCATCATTATGCTTCCTAAAAGCAATATGAATCCAACATGTAATTAAACTGAGAACCACCAATCTCCAGATTATGTCTGATTGCTACATACCTTTGCAAAGGGAGCTATGCGGAACGTGCTGTAAACAAAATAATCCACCAAAAACATATATCGTTTGCTAGTGTCACCAAAAATAGGTACCGGTTGTAAAAACAGAGATTTTGATTTGTCACAACTCACATTTTTATTACACTAGAGTTATCATCAGCTACAGTAAATGTCAGCTGTGTGGTACGTAGCTGGCAATAACAAGCTCAGAAGTCAACACTTTCCATCCTCACAGCATTCACCAATCAACCCTTCACCCCACCACCACCAACAAAAATGTAAATTGCAATTCTATTTCTGCCTGTTCTCAGACTAAAGGTTGATCTTAGTAAGAAAAGCAACCAGAGCACTGATGCATACCTTCCTAACATGTGGTTTTTCAGTGGGGTTCTCATTCTCCGTCTTCCTGGTCCGTTTCGTGGGGTGCCCAGAAACAGTGGAAGAGGGGAAGGAAGGCAGGATGTGTCACCGTGAACGAAATACAAGATCTCATACATTATGGATGCAGTCAGTCGAAGGGGAAGATTCTTACATAAGGATCAGCTGCTTATGTAAATATATGAAGACGTGAGGATGATGATTGGTGTGGGGGATTTTTTGACTTGATGCATCTTAGTAGGTTTATATAATATTTTTTGGACTGTGTTAGTTTTTTTAAAGAGTAATACTAAATAGTGCTTCGGTCTTCATGCGTGTGTGCATGTGTTTTCTCATCCGTTCCTGTGGAACATGCTGCTGGAGATAGCAGGCTTCAAAGGCAGAGCATGGCTAATGACTGTAAAATGCTGTGACAGCCAAAGAGGGTTACCCCCTCTGTCTGTCCTCAGAGCCCTCTCTTTATATTTAGGGGCGCTTCTTCTTCTGCTAATCTTTACGTTTTCTTAACTCTCTGCTTTAGTTTTTCTGAAGCAAATCCATTCCTCTGTGAGATAAATAAAGAACAGCAGGAGATTATCACCCCATCTGTTAACACAGCATCCTCTTGCTTCTGCCAGCTTTGCACATGAAATAATCACATGAAGTGGAGGAAATTGTTTTGGTGTCAATCTCAGTCAGTCTTTTACTTTTCTGCTCTAAACCATTGACCTCAGTTTAACGTCATTAACAGAAACAGAAAAATCACTTCTGATTGCTGCTCAGCTTGCATTTACAAGGGTGTAGGAACTTATGTTTAAAATAACAACTTGAGGCCATTTGTTGTCTCAATGCAGCAGTATTAGACAAGAGAAAATGTAGATTAAGTTTTTTGCTTTGACAATTTCAGTCCTCTCCTTGTAACAGGAATGGATGGCGATCTCAGACAAAGCCAATTCTTCCATGGATGCCATTTTTCTTTAGTCTCTTCCTTATGGTTGAATCCTGAACATTGACCTTAAATGAGACAAATGAAGTCTACAGTGCTGTAGGTGTTGTTCTGAGTTCTTTTGAGACCCCCGGGATGAGTCAGCGGTGTGCTCTTGGAGTACGTTTGGTAGGCTGGCCACTCCTGGCTAGTTCACCACTGTTCCATGTTTTCTCCATTTGAGAATAATGCCTCTCTCTCTTGAGTAACAGACAGATAGATGCCAGTGACTTTGTTTCTCATATGTCATTGAATTTATTTAGATTGGGAAATGATCTGTTGTGTTTTGTGATGTTTTAGCTTCATTCATGTTGTCAGATTTGTTGTATTTGAGTGATTTCCTGATTCTATGGGTTAGGCAATATTCATAACTGTGTCTGGCTAGTGAAATTAAAACAGCATTGTGTGGCTGAATTAATTCAGAGAGGTTAAATATATTTGCATAAAGGGCTAGGTTTCTTTGGACAGCCATTCTCCCTTGCTGACTTAAATGATGTTTAGTTATTTACTCTGGTATATTTGTCTGATATAAAAATTAATTTGATCTGAAACATAAAAAATATTAACAAAAAAGCAAAAACAGAAGTAATCTGTAAATCAATAGATTGCATGAAATCAAACAGCACTTGGGAAGAAGAAGCACCTGTCACATCTTTTGATGCACAAGTAGACGCTGCTTAATAATCCTGGTAGGTCGATGTGTGACCAATAAATTGACGGCTGGTGCGTTTGTCACACTGAACAACTAGAGACCACTAATTTAGGGTCACTAACAGAGATTTTCTTTTATGACAAAAGCTTTTGGATAAGAGCACCGACAATAGAACACTGTGAACCAGCGTTGGCTGATAGATGATGTTAGTTTCCATTACTAGTGGATGGCCAGTAGAGACACAGCACTGGAAGGGTTCAGACTTTACTTGGCAGCCTTGAACTTTCTGTGTTAGCCTTGGGGACCATGTATCTGACTCCGTTCCCATTCTTGTGTGGCATCCCACAGGGCTCGACTTTAGACCCCTTTCTCTCTTCTCTTTATTTGCTCCCACTTGGTTCCATGCTAAGAAAACATGCCGTTACGTCCGCTGTTACGCAGACGACACTCAGATGTATGTCCCACTAACAAGGATAAATGTATCTTGTGCTACATTACTGATACAGTGCCTTGATGGTATACAGGCCTGGATGGCTCTCAACTTCCTGAAACTCAAATCAAATCATCAGATCAATCGTTTATCATCAAGCAGTTGACTATAATTAACCCAATTCTTTCTCAAAGGCACTTTGAGATTGTTATTCATGCCTTTGTCACCACTCTCCTTGCTGACTGCAATATGTTATGACAAACGTGGGAACCCAATATTCAAGCCAGACATGGTGTTGGGTTTAGAAATGTTTATTAAAACACAAAATCCTGGTGCAGGAAGGTAATGTCCAGAGTGGAGCAGAAGACAGGCAGTGCAGACAGCAGGCTGCTAGCAGCAGAAGACAACAGGCCGAACAGGCTGAAGGCAGGAATGAGGTCTATGAAGCAGAGAAGGCTGAGAGCTGGAAACGATGTCCATGAGACAAGCTTGGGTCATACATTGAGATAGCAGGCAGAGGATGGCAGACAGGTCCAAGGGACAGGGCGAGAGTTGTACTCAGAAACTGTTCAGGTCGTGTCCAGAAATCAGAGAGCCGAATGAGGCTTCCAAGCGAGGGCTAGGCAAAACAGGGACACCCAGAGATGAGACAACCTGGTCACGAGTACAAGTAAATGCAGGCAAAGAATGCTAGACAGCTGCTGACAACAAGGCTTATGACAATCTGACAGAGACTGGTTGTGAGAGGCAGGTAGGCAGAATCGGAGGTGGGAGGAAGAAAGGTAATTGGGAGAGAGAAAGGTGTAGCTGCTCACTGTAAGTAGCAAAGCAGTGTGTCAAACAGCCAGCCAGCCCAAAAAACAACAGATGACAGGGAAAAAAATCAGGGATGACAGCGGTTGGTGGTTTGCCTGTTGCCCAACCCCAGGGGGTACAAAATGCAGCAGCATGTCTTTTAACTCGCACAGGTGAATAAGATAATTATTCATGCCCCTGGCAGATTTAGGTTTAAAGTGATGTTTTATTTTCACCAACCTCTTTCTTTTGACTGGAAGTAGTATTAACATTTTGGAGTGGCACAGCCGGGGGATTGCTAAAAACTAGAGTGATGTCAAAAAAAGTCTTCCAATGACAAAAACTCTTTAGAATTCCAACAAAAAGAAGCTGCTTAGCAGTTATAATAATCGTTTATTTGTTGGATTACTGATAAAGATTGATTCACTGCTTTCTGACAAGGGATATGTAATTTCGGCACACCAACATATCAATAAAAGGTAAGCAAAAATGGAGACTGCTAAGGACACTTGTAACTGTAAATAATCTTGTCATTCAAGAGACAAGCATGAAGCCATGTCGTTTGCAGCTGATCATCTCAAAGCTATGTTTGGCATATGTCTCCTACCCAGTCTTCAGCCATGCCTCATTTCATGTGTCCTTGCAAGGTCAGTCTCAGTCAGTTGGTCGTCCTCAGCAAAAGATTGTGATGCACTTTTTGCACCAAAAACAAGCGTTCAGTTATCTTCCATACACTTTCAAGCACCATCTTTGTTTTTTTACCGTAACAAGCTGCTGAAACTTGATTAACTTTCTATTTAATACAATGAACCAGCTTTCCAGAGAGTTTAACATGGACACTGCTGCATATTGCAGGATGGTTTATGTGGTGGGGACTGCAGGGGATTTGATGAAAATTTAATTTACCTCTCTGGTATTATTTACAAGTATTGCAACTATAGATTTATTGTTAACAATTATGTAGGGAACCAACAGAATGTTTTTTATAGTATAAGTTTTCAAATATATTAATTTTATTACAATTTTGCCTCTTACTTTTAGACTGGTCCACAACCTAGCCCCTTGTTATAACAATGATGTTACTACTGCTACTAGTAGTAGTAATAACAATAATAATAACAACAACAACAATAATAATAATAATAATAATAAAAATAAAAAATAAAATAATAATAATAATAATGTTCCACATACCACCATCACTTTGTGTTAAAGAACGGTCCAAAAAAGACAAATTATCTGGTAATTGGCGGTTATGTGGACAAAAATGTGTTTGGCTTTGGGCCCTGTTGTACCAATTGAGCGTTGTTAAAGGAGAAGTCCGGTCAAAATCAGAAATCAAACTGCTGAAAGTACTTCAAATATAAAACTACTATATACTGTGCAATAAATTATACGTTTTAATCAAGAATAACTTTCATTTAATCATGTTTATGTGGAGGAACCCATCTTGTTCAAGAATAGTACTGTCACCTCCCCTTTTGTGACGTCACTCAGCGGACCCGCTGTTTAGCAAGTCCCAACGCTCTGTTGTTTGTGTGTGTGTGCGCGCGCTCGCTCCTCTGCAGCATGGCTTTACCGGCGCTGCAGTGGAGGAGAGATCGCGCTGAAGTGACTTGAGTTATATTTGCCCCGTAGTAAATAGGGCAGGTGGTCATTATTGTATAAATATTAAAATATAAAAGCGTTCCAGCACATTCTGGGGCGGAGGGATACCACATCACATGTGGTATCCCTCCGCCCCTCTGGTTGGAGGGATACCATCCCCGCAAATTCTAAATAAAAAATAAAAAAATTAAAAATAACTTACCGAAAATCCTCGCTCTCATGTCATGTTCAAAACATTCTTCTTCGAGATGGTCACTGCATATGACGTGTTTTCTCTCTGGCCAGAAGTTAGATGGCAAATCCGCTCTCTTTAAGTTGGCAATCCAGCGACGAGCCCGGTGGCTCATGAATCGGGAAGTTGAAATAAGCTATGTTTTTTTCCACTTTTACCAATTGTGTTGGAACATCCAATGGCCATGCACGTGGGCATTGTTGCTGTAACAATAGCTCTCACGAATGTCAGCAGTGAAGTCCTCTGGAAAATCCGAAATAATTGTTGATGATCGCAGCTGTGTAGAACGGCTCCTATTGACTTTGCTTGGAAAGCGGGGAGAAATGCTGTCGCCGCTTCCGCTTTTCCACGTCGCAGGATGTGATGTCAGACGACCCTTACTGCCCAAATATGGGCAGTAAGGGCGGCCTCCATACACAGCGATCCAGATGACAATTTATGTTTTTATTTTCTTATTGATTAAAGATAAGTTCATTAAATAATCATAAACGTATTAGTTTTAGTTATAGCTAATGGTCCCCTGATTTTTCCTTATTGACCGGACTTCCCCTTTAAAACACATCCTACAGTCCCCGAGCACCAGCAAATAATGTCGGACTGTTTGGTTTTTGTTTTGACATGAAAAGGAGTTCAGTTTACATTAATGGCCTCCTCAGTCACTAGATCTTAATTCAGCTGAACATCCTCGTGATGTGGGGCTATGGCAGATTGGCATTCTGGAGATGCCCCCCACAAATCTGCAGAACCTATATATGGACCAAAATCACTGAAGATACATTGTTTCTGACACCTTGTTGAATCTATGCCATGAGGAAGGCAGTTCTGACAGTAAAACTGTTTCTAACATGGTAATAGAGAAGGGTAGAGTGGATGATCAGTGTAAGTATATTAGTCCATAATTATTTATTTACAGTTTTTTGAATATCTAGGTATTTGTAGGACAGTAAGTCAATTCTTGCATTGTTTTAATCTACTGGTTATCACTCATTTGGTTGACGTAGAAGGAAAAACTGTGCATGAGGAGTGTGCGAGTAAGACAGGGACAATCATCAGGGAGGTTTCATGCCCCATAAACATGCGCCATTCAGTCTCTAATCTAATGCCTGCAGTTTAACGGCTGCCACGGCCCAATGACAGACTGTCAAGTCTATAGCAGCCGTCAAATCTTCACAGAGTGAGACCTCTCTCCCAATTTAAGTACACGTGAAGCCCTGCGGGGACTCCCAAGCCAGATATCTACTGTCCACCTTATAAGTTTTGAAATACTAAATGAGTTTAAAATGTAACTCCTGACATTTTTCAACTGGCAGCAAACTTGCAGCCAGAAATGTTTAGGCGCTAACATTACTTGGCTGGGAAAATCCCGGTGACTCCAATCTTTCGTCACACCGTTGCCACTGCAAGCAACCGCCAATCGATACCTGAATTTATACCCTAGCTTTGCTTCATAGATTGACAGAGATATTCCAGACAGACTAAGGACTTCTGTCCTCCAGTGTGTCAGTGCTCAGTGGAGTGTCGCTGAAACAACATCAGACAGCTTCCTGTACCCTGGAGACGGAGTGATTGTAATGCTTTTAGGGCTTATTGCTTCCAGTGTATTTATAGATCTCCAAAGGGTGCTGAGTGCTCTCTCATTCTCTGCCTCTTTTTCTTTCTTGCCAACTCCTGTAGTGTCATTTTCACAACTTCATATCCAATTGCTCGGTGAGGAAAAACACAACAGGCATGGCAGACTGAAAACCAAACATAAAGGTGTTCCTCAAGAAACTTAAAGATGATTTATTTTTTAGTTGAAGATTTCGTAATGGAAAAGAAAGTAGCTTCTTTACACCATTAATTACATTTCTAATGATACGAGTATATATATATATATATATATATATATATATATATATATATATATATATATATATATATATATATATATATAAAACCTACACACACACACACACACACACACACACACACACACACACACACACACACACACACACACACACACACACACACACACCATATATGTATGTATATATTTGATGAAAAAGTTTCTCCTTAAAATTCACTGATATTGTTTTGGAATTTAGTGAATAGAAGTAATTTTGTTAATCCTAACTAACCTAAAACAGGAAGAATATGGGTAGATTTAAGACGGTGAGGAGATACAATTGCATCTTTTTTTATACAGTTTGTGTAAACATCTGGCTTCAACTGTGATATTGAAGTGAATCCGTTCCTTTAATGCATCAAACTCATAAAATACAATTACCCTGTTCTCACCTTGTGTTGAAAACAGTAGTGCCATGAAGCACCACACTGAACATAAACCACTGGTTTTCTGAAACTGTCTTTGGTTTTGATCATTCACAGATCCATGTCCCCTCTTCAGAGTACATAATTAGCCGCTAACACTTGTTCTGGGTTTGCTTCAGTTTATTCCATTTTTTTTTTCAAACTTTCTCCACTGCAATTCCTTTTTGTGTAGTTTCTGTTTAAAATAATCCCTTATGTGCTTGAACAATTTATTATTTTGGGCTGTTAATAAGCTTTGTATTTCTCTTATAAATGGCTGGTACCATGTAGTCTGGGTCCCACTGAATGCAAATCTAGTAGCAGCAGTGGAACCGTGGATCTAGACACTGTACTTTTACTTTGTTTTTCCATTTATGTGTTAAGTCATTCTCACTGCATTCATGCATCAAAGCTAAGCTAATAGAAAACAGATTTGTTATTTAGACACTAAATGGTTTTGGTTAAGAGTCAAAACTACCCGTGTCCAGTTGCTTTCACCCTCCAATTGGCTAAGGTGAATTATATTGAACAGACGACAGGTAGTGACATTAGGCTGCTATGGCCGAGGCCGATCTGCAACAGTCCAGGTAATTTTATGCTGCAGAGATGCAGCATATGATTCATCATACTGTGTTTCTATAGATTTATGTGGACATACTTGGCTCTCCTTTCAAATTAATTTCATATTCCATTGTGCAGCCCTTCCACAGCCTAGAAACATTGTAATGTATAACATGTTTTTGTCCTCTCATCTGCAGATCTTTAGTCACTGACTGTTTTCTGGTATAAATCAGAGAAGAAAACAGGAGAATTACTTGTTCAGATCCCAATAAACAGGTCATCAAAAAAATTCTGCGGTTTTCATTTCCTAGGAGTAGAATTTCTTGTATTGGAAAAAAAAAAAAAAAAAAAAAACCCAACCCTACTGCTTTTATATAGTACAAATATATCAAGCATTTGAGCTTTCTCTGAATGCCTTGAACTCTGTCAAACAAGGGAATTGCTGTAAATGTAACCTCCCCACCACAACCACCGCCATGCATTCAAAGGAAAATGCTCCTCTCGCCTTGAACCTGCCGTGTGATGCAGGCAATCCATCAACCTGAGACGTGTCAAACGACTGTTTCGTTGCCCTTTCCTACTCGCTAAGGAAAGGAAAAAAAAAAAGAAACGATGCTGGCCTTGACACTGCTGAATCCCTGCCCTTTACAAGTGCTTCTTTTTGTGTTGCTTCATGGTTAATTGGGATTTCGCTGGAGAAGCAGCACTGGTGAAAGCACACATGAACAGACAGCGGCGAGGCAAAGGTTGTAGTCAGAGCCCACATCTTAGTTGTTGCAGTCGTGTTTTCTGTATTTCATCGATATTTTGTCCTGAGAACCACTTCCAGAGATCTGTGATTAGCAGGTACTTCAAAGCAAGGGACCCAGTTGAGGCCCCTTGCTTCCAAGGATGGGGCCTTTTTCATTATCTGTAAATCATAATCATCAAAATTACACTTACAAAATGATCAAATCACCTGTTAATGCTTTATTTAATTGTAGACTACGTCATACTGATGCTCTCTCTGCACTGAGTAAGATTTACTCTCATTAGACTGTCCACTGCCTGAAGTAGCTGAAACAGCAGGGATAGAAACATGTGGACTGTGTATTTAGCTTGATCTTTCATCCCAAAATGGTTAGCCAAGTACTGAAAAAGGGAGGGTGGATGGGCTTAATGATAACCAGGCAACTTTCTGTCAGGCTCATTTGGTTTTTAGAAATTGAGGCGTCTTGTAACTGATTTGCCTCCGTCACAAATAGACTTTATCTGGATTTCTGATGGACGAAGGGGAAGGGTTCTCTGTCTTACCCCAGCAGCATGGAGCCATGGAGTTGGAACTACCTAATTGACTAGAATGGCTTTTATTTGTGATGGAACGGGTTTCACATGGATGGCGGAGTCTGTGTGGATGAGGGACATAAACATGAATGGAGCTGAACAGAGATTCAAGGACAAAATCTGATGCAAGGACAAAGCCAAGAATACAAGTACAAAACTCTAAGTGAGAACGAGCACAAGAATACACTAGAACAGTAAAAGTAAGGAAAAGCATCTTACGAACATAAACATAGAGAAGTGAACCTTTATGGCAAAACCTATGGAACATAATAAATGACAAAAAAACATGAATCTAAATTAAAAACCATAACCAAACACTGCAAATTCGTGACAACTAACACATTTAGCAACTTTTCAGAGTCCTCGGTAAATATCTCTTGTTATTGCTCATGCCAAATTCAACTCAATTCAGTTTATTTATGCAGGGCCAGTTCACAACACATGTCTTCTCAAGGCACTGCAATGAAAAATGTAAATTCAATCAAATCATACAGACAGATTCCAAGTGAAGAACATACATTCCAAATGAATCCTGCAGTCAAGTTAAGTTTATTATTCAAGATGGTCAAAGCGTTCTCAGGAAAGCCAACAGGTTGCAGCCTTCACTCCTCCTGGATGAGCGTGTAGCGACAGGGGTCAGTCACTTGTATTGTGTTGCTGAGTCTGCAGCAATCCCTCATGCTAAACAAGCATGTAGCAACAGTGGGGAAGAAAAGTCCCCTTTAACAGGGACAAAACCTCTGGCAGAATCAGGCTCAGTGTCAGCAGGGATACACAAAAACAACACAGAAGCACTGATCCAGGTTTAAAAATGTTATCAGAGCCATTATTTCAGTATGATATTAATTAGAAATTTGAAAGAACGGCATAAAAAAAACTACTTTTATTCCAGGCTTATCTAGAACTCCTCTTGTAGCCATCTTCCAGTTTCTGGTATCAGTCTGAAGAAAGTTTTTCCCACTCCTCTCATTCAGCTCTGAGATGTTTTAGGGGTTTTAATGCATGTACAGCTTATTTCAAGTCACCATCATCTCAGTAAGATCTAGATCTAGACTTTGACTGGGACCATGCCTTTCCAGTTCTTAATTCTCAGCCAATCCTTGATGGATTTACTGGTATATTTTTGGGTCACTGTCATGGCGGAGCGTCTGGTTCTGCTTCAGAATAATACAGTTTTTAAAGCTCACGCTCACTCTTCCATTCAGTATAATTCAGTTTCTGCCGCAGCAAAGCATCCCCAAACAATGACCCTTCCAGTGCCATGCTTCACCGTCAGTGAAATTCTTTTCAGGATTTGGTTTCTGCCACACATTTCCTTTTTCAAGTCTCCAAATAATAATAATAAAGAATGATCTTTTCCAAGAACATTATTACAGAAGTCTTGGTCTTTTCTTACTTCTATTATCTGCTAAGATTGATGTTAAATATCCATATGTCACAATATGTTGGAAACATGGGTGTGCTCTTCTTTCACTTGACTGCATTTGACAACATCACTCCTTGACAACTTACTGCATGACATTTAGTTTATTTATCTCTATCACCGAATCTTTTAACATCTCCCAGCGTGAAGATTTTGGCTTTTAAAGCTGTTTACCTGGTGAGAAAATATATATTTTTTTACCAGTCTAACAGGCTAAGTAGGATGTGGAAACAGTTCCTTTCCAAACAACAACGGGGGGGGGTGGTTCTGACATTTCAAACATTGCGGTGTGACGGCGTGAGGCTTTAGCCCAGTGGTTGATTTCGGTAATGGTATGGGGTGTGGGAGTCCAGTATTTTCTTGCAAAAACTGAAACGAGGGAGGCGTCATGACTCCGATGTCTGTCCTCCTTTGCTGGTAAACAGTCGGCAGGATCAGCACTACTGTAAGTCAGCGCTTTACATACAGTAAAGCGCTGACTTACAGTAGTGCTGATCCTGCCGACTGTTTACTCCTCAGCCCAGACATGTACACCCGCTGCAGCACCTCCCTCTGTTCGGAGACGTGGGGCTGCTCGTCAGCTTTGACAAACAACACATCTGTGCAGAAGTTCTGCTGGGAGCTTCAGCATGCAGAGCTCATCCGGGATACAAAGCGGTGTATTTTTCTAAACGGAAGTCAAAAGGAGACTAAGTCTGTCAAATAACCTTCAGATTAGTCGCAGTTGCATGTCCTTCAAACAGATTTAATTTCTTAACAGACATTTGCTTCTACACTGTTCTAGGACTTTAGGGATTTCTACTGTGGTTCTGCAGCACTCCACTGCAGTTATTCCTTCAACTAAGTATTCACTGACATATATCATGTAAGAACATTCATAAGAAACGTATTATGTCTTTATTTGGTCCATGCTCTGACATGGGTGCACAGCTTTCTGCACTGGTGCCTGTGTATGGGTTCACACGTGCGCTCCAGATGGCCGGCGAGTTTATGTAGCTCATTCAGTTGTTGACTCATGCTGGAATTTTACTGCTACACTAAAAATCTGCAAACAACCCCTGATTCCTACTTTAGATATTAATTAGTTTCGCTGCTCCTTGGCAGAGCCCAGTGATTTCCCCTGACGTCGGGCATGTTTGTGAGGGGGGGGGGGGGGGGGGGGGTTTGCAGCTTTGCTCTGCAGAGGAGGGTGTGGAAGATGTAGGAGAATCAATAACATGTCTGAAACAAGCTCATTACTGAGACTAAACACTGCCGTGGGTCTGGGAAACATAACCATCAGTGTAGAAGGAGCAGGAGTAATTCAGAGTGTGATATACGGCACCCTTTGCCATGTTAAAGGTTGATTTTTCATTTTATTGACAAGAGAGTAAGTTTGTAATGTACATTATGCGGGTAGATTTCCTCTATTTTTTGTCACAACATAATGCTTTAGACCATCAAGCACATTTTAATATTAGACCAAGCTATAGTTTCTAAGCAAATATTTGATTTATTAATGGAAAGCAGCTATCCTAACCAACATTGCCTGCGACAACAGAGAATTGCGCTCCCCATCACATCATAAACCAACTGATATTAACCCCAGTTTTGGTTCAGTTTCACCTCTGACCTGTAAAATCATCAAATCATTTAAAAAAAAAAACTTTCAAAAACATGAAGTAGGCTAAAAGATCATGTTCATGGCCCTATCTGAGGATATGAGACACAAAATTAATGACAGTCTGGAAAGGGTGACAAAACAATTCGTAATGCTTTCAAACTCCAACAACTCACATAAACAGCAAATGGAGAAAACATAACACAGTGGGGAACCTTCCCAGGAGCTGCTGGCCTGCAGAAATGGCTATAGGAGCACTTTGACAACTCATCCAGGAGGTCACGGAAGAACAAACGACAGCATATGAAGCTCCGTGTGCTTGATTCAGCAATAAGAAAAAGACTGGACACAAATTGGATCTATGGTCAAAACCACAGCTGACCAAGAAGAACCCAAAGGCCAGTCTCATTATCTGTTCTTGTTTTAATAATTATTTTAGACTGTGTGTTGTATCATCATTTAACTTCAGTTCAAATGCATCATTAAAAGCCCAAAATTGCCACAACATTAATTTCCATCCAGAGTTGCATTCGAGCCGTTCTTACTTTTGCGGGCTGGTGAGCAGAATTTGTTCTTAGTTCATTCATTCCTGATTAGGCTCTTGATTCTTTCTTGTTATTTTGTATTAGATTGCGTTATATTTCTTCCCTGTGCTCCTCCCTCACTGCCCCTGCCATTGTTCCCCTTCATTTCCCTCTGCCCTCATTGGTCTCAGCTGTTGCTCATACTCACTGGATTACTCACACCTGCTCTCCATGCCGTCTCTACTCACTCTCCGCTGTATATAAAGTCATATTCAATAAATTAGAATATTACCGAAGAGTTCATTTATTTCAGTAACTCTATTCACTAAGGTTAACTCATATAGATTAACACAGACTGGTAGTGTTTTAAAACGTTTATTTCTGTTAATTATGATTCCCCCCCCCCTTCAGCTAATAAAAACATAGCATTTAAGATCAGAATATGGCATCAGACCAATAAAAAAAAAAAAAAAAAAAAATCAACATTCCTTTTGCAGAAATGGGGGTTTAATGAAAATTATATTTAAAGGTTGCTTTTTTTTTTCTTCAAAATGTACATTTAATTGGACACACCAGCCTCTTATAAATACATATTCTATTTTATTGAACATGACTTATATGCTGGTCTCTCTGCTAACTTTTCATCAGACCTCATGTTCCTGATCTCCGTTCCTCTGCCAGAGTTTTTGTCATTAAAAAAAATGTCTCAAGTTTTATTCCCCCTGCCCTGTTCCTTTATTTCATTCAACTTTAACCATCACCACATTCTGCGCTTGGGTCCTCCTTTAATCCCATAAATGACTAGTGGGCACTCGGCAAGATGGGGACTAACTTAATGCGTCTTTCTTCTTACCCTGATCCTCTGGAACAGGGTGAAAATGGACCCAAGACCTTCCGTCATTGCTCCAATCTTTATGCTCCTTCAGCAAATTAAAGCCCTTTTTTCTAATTAACCTCACTGACCAGGGGTTTTCTGACAGCTGTCGCCTCCCAATCCCTTGAAATTCCCTTCACACCCTGCATGTGGAATTGCTCCTACTTACCATACCCAACATAGCGATGAGTGCTGCTGTTGCAGTTCTTTACAATTTAATTTCACTTTTAAGTAATTGTCAATTTTGATTGTTCATGTTTTTTTTTTTCAACCCCCTTCCTTCTGCAAAACTGATGGTTTCTTTCAGTTTTCAATAATGCTTTTTCTGATTCTTAACCCATTTATGTTTTCTTTACATGATGTGCACCAATAATTAACCCCTCTCAAACAGATTAACATCTTCTCCTTGACAGGATGCGTCCTCCGACATGACTATTTAAGAAATGAAAAGCTCCCCACTGCATCCACTATTATCTCTGTTAAATCCAGCTTGTGATTCTTCTTTGGGGACAGGCAGAGTCGCTCCTGTGTACGGTGTGTTCACTGATCGGAGAAATAATCGGACTAATTTCTTGTTGCGTTGGTCAGCGACGATTACTTGGTGCACATTAGATTAGATACACGTCATTGATCCCACATCAGGGAAATTCGTGTGGTACAGATCAATCAACACTGGTATGAACATTAGATGAAAACTTAAAGACTAAAACAGACATAAAATAAGGAAAATCTATAAGCTGTGAGCAGTGTATGCAAAGAGCTATTCACATTATCTACAGAAAAAATAAACAGTTTAATAACTACGGTATTGCACGATGAGAGGTGGCAGACGGGGTTTGGTGTGAATGACATGCGGTATCTTTGCGTCCTACAGCTTAAGTCATTGCTATACTTTGTGAGCCACCAGTGTGCATGAAAATCTATCATTTGAAATGTCCACAAGTAATAAAAAACTGAGACAATGTCAAACTTATTAGCTTATGAACAATAAATGTTTAGTTCTGTGACCTGTCATTGCCTGAAAGCCAGATCTGTAAACATTGTCCCGAACTTACCTTCTGCCAACTCCCTGCTGTGATACGCTTCTGCATGATCGCCACAGACAGCCGTGCTCATTTTCTTCCCTTGTCTTTGTTCTTCCAGTGTACTCCCATCGAGGGCCACGGATTTGTCCTGGACAAATACAAGTGCCAGTGCAGGAAAGGATTTTACCATCCGAACCGAGTGGCACTCAATGGCTTTAAAAGTAGGTTACAAATCTTGTTGTCTAATATAAACTGCATTGTGTGATTTGCAGCCAGATCAAAACATTGCAACTTTAAAAGACTGATTGCAACACTCTCACAAAAGGAATACAACCGGCTGTTCTTAGCTCACGGGGAAACCCTTTATCTGATGTTCTTTTTACAGCTTTGAAAGTGTATTCAGCTTCTTCTTCAGCTGGAAAACGTCAAAGTCCTTAAAAAGGATTTTGATCACTGTGGAAAGGGGAACACCTGACATTTAACTCGCATACCTTGTCCATCTTGTAGTGCCGTGCAAAAGTATTCATACGCCTCGAGCTTGTCCTTTTGCAACAACACAGTCTTTATGCATTTTATTTTTTGTATCAATATGATGATCAATAAAGCGATCGTCTCTTCTCTAGGCACTGGATTTTATTTAGGGGTACCAAAACAAAGAGGGCTGACTTGAAATACATAAAGATTTTTTTATACACATTTATAAAAGAAAAAAAAAAAAGGTATTGTTGTCCTTCCTTTTAATGAGCTACTTTGTTTTTATGTTTTGCATAAAATCCCAAAGAACAGTCAAGTTTTTCATGTTAATCAACATGTACTTAAAAAAAAAAAAAGAAAAAAAAAAGGGGATTATGAACACTTTTTGCAAAGCACTGTCGACAGGAGGTCTCAGTGGTTTAAATTAGTACAAATGTTTAAAGGAAAGTGTCTTCTCTATTTGTTGACTTTGCGCGATAATTGCCAACCTTTTTACCTTAGCTGTAATGCTCAGTAAATAAGAGAACCCAGTAACTCACCCAGACACTTGGGCTTAAAAAGTTGTTTTGTTTTTTTTTTTAAATGAAAAAAAAAAATACACCAAAACCTGGGGAAGGAAGAAAAATGTACAGAATGAAGCAGGGAATACCTTGTGCTGACAGCAGGCTGAAGGATGCAAGAGAGGATGGCAGGCCAGGCTGGAGACAGCGAGCAGGTCCGAGGGACTAACTGGGTCATGCAGGCAGTAAACTGGCAGACAGATCCAGAGGGCCAGGCAGGAAACATGGCCGAGAACAGCCCAAGGTCGAGTCCAGAGTCAGAGAGCAGTTGATGCGTCCAGCGAGGGCAAGGCAGGAACAGGGAATCCAACTAATGAGGTAAAAGTGGTCAGAACAGGCGATGCCCACTAAAAGCTGGACAGTAACTCACAACACACCAGGCATGAAGGCAATCTGGCAGCTCGCGGCTGTAAGAGGCAGGTATTTAAAGGCGGGGTAACAGGTGGAATAAGTGGAGGTAATGAGGAGTAATGGCAGGTGACCCTGCTCACTCTAATTAACAGAGCGGAGCAGCGCAGAGAGCAGTAAACAGCCAGCCCAGAATCAACAGATGACAGAAAGCAAAACATTGGCGAAGTGAGTCTGGGAGGCCATGACCGGCTAAACCACAACTGCTGCAGATGGGAGCAGCTTAGTCAACCGTCCCACTGTAGTCAGGTGTATAAAACAAACACAATCTAAGCAAGAAAAATAATTTTTTTCCTCAGTGTCGCACATGAAATCAAACCTTTCCTGTTTTAGGTTTTTCCGTTAGCTGAATTCTAAAATACTGGGAAAATCTTTTGGGGGGAAGATTTCATTAGTTTGATTTTAATTTTATCAAATAAAAATGTTTATTTCTAACTCAATTAGAAGAATCAGAATCCTCTAATACACCGAGATGACAACGCCATGGCTTTGTAAGCTTCTCGCAGGTTAATTCACAACGTGTGAATTGTTTGGAGGCTCATATCTAGATGTATTTAAAGGTGACGCCTCAAACCCAATAAATTGGCCAACATGTCAGTTAGAGATTTGTGGAACTCCCCAAGTATGGCTCATCCTTGAGCGCAATTTCCAAGTGCCAGAAAGTGTCTCAGTCATGTGTTCACACACTTTCATGAAAGTGTAAACAGCAGGGTAATATCACACTATCAAGGAAGGAGACGCGTTCGGTGTCCCAGAGATGAATGTGTTTGGTGTGAAATATGCATCCTACCCCCAAAATAAGAGCAGAAGGCCTTGTGGAGATTCTGGATTAAAGTCTGCAAACGTGGTTTGATAAAAATGAAAACTTACCTTATTTGGGCATGATGACTCATTTTACACTTGAAGCAAACATCTTCCCAAATGTGAAGTACGGGGGTGGCAGCATCATGATGTGTGGGAGGGGCTTCAAAAAAGGGAGGACGTGATGATGAAACAAGATTATGTGGTAATACTGAAGCAAGATGTCCTCCAGGAGGTCACAATGGGCTCAGTGACTTTGAGTGGCCACCACAGAGCCTTCATTTTAATTCTGGAGAAAACATTGATGCGAGCAACACGGCCATCAAGCCTCACTCACCAATTCTCTAAAAAATGGCCTGTCATTGTCATTCAGCAAAAAGCTAATATTAAAAGGTTTCATAACTTGAAACAGAGCTTAAACAGGAAAGCTTGAGTCTGATTCATTGTTAGACAGTGAGAGGGAAAAAAGGGTTCTGTCTTCTTATTCATTATATTTTAGTATCTGCTTTCTACTGTACGTCCAGCGGTGGGCAAACTGAACGGATCTGTCCAGAATCATGCTTTGCATTTTTATTCTAAGGAGCTGATTGAAAGCAGGGCTGTGTGCTCGGGCAAAAAGGTTGCCCCTGATGAGGAACAAATAATCAGGCCGCTCTGATTGGTTCCCGCTCCCGACTCCAACTCACAGCGCCCCTGGGAGGTTAATATTCTGCGCCGAAGCTTTATTGTAATGCCTTGTGATGAGGCCTGCAGACAAGAGCCTCAGTGTGGGAAGAGACTCATTTTCCAAACCCCATGCAGACCATCTCTTTAGAAAAGCACAGCTCATGGCACCTCTGATTTTCCTGCCTGAAACCTGGGTTTGTTCTTTGTGAGAGAAAAAGAAAAATAGATCAAAGTGGAAACAGGTTTTATGTTGTTCCCTGGCAACAAGCTGAAATAACCCCAGGGTGCCTATAGATAACCTTCCCAGCATCTTTATTTCTAATGTCCTGTAGCTTAGAGTTTATTTCAAACATTGATGCATAAAGGTAAACTCTGCTGCACTTTTGTGGAGAGCTTTGTATTCAGAGCAAAACATTTGTTTGCCATTATTTTGTCTCCACCTTTCATCTGTCTTAATGTTACATGAACATCTCCCCATTAAGTTATTGCTCAGTCAGATTCATCGCACCTTATTTGCAGAAGTTACTGAAGTTGCCCCTCGATGTTGGGTCAGTTCAGGATGGAGCTGCTTTGCTCACTTTTAGTTCGTTCTTGTCATTTTTAGTATTTTTCCTTGTCATCTTGTTTGCACTCCGTGTTCTCCATTTCTGTGTTGTGCTGTCATTGTGTCCCTAGTGAGTTTGTTTCTTTTCTTATTGTGCTTTTTGCTCAAACATGGCCTTGGCATTCACTTTAGATTGTTTCTTGTCATCATGTTGGGTGCTTTGTCTGTATAATCCTGTCAATTGTCACTTTGGCTGTTTCTCACCTCCATCATTGCCTGCACATGGGACTCCCAATTCCTTAAATATTGATCTGGTAGCTTTTATGGTTTCTTCTTTTGATTCACTTTTCCAAGATTCCTTTTTCGATCTCACTTACCGGTTTGTGTGTTTAAGAGCAAATTGACTCCCATGTTAGCCTTTCCGGCAGGTTGAAATCTCACAAAGCCTTCATCACATTGAATCTTGCTCTATATGAACGGCTTGTATCTACCAGTGCAGCTAGCATGGCCAGCAGGTTTACTGCGTCAGGGAGGCTGTCGTGGAGCCAGTCAAAAGCAATAGCACTGCACATGCTTTGTGTGTACTTGTAGCTTCAAATAATGCATTTTGTTGTCCAAGGTAAAAAACAAAGCAGGAAAAAGCCAGCAGTGGTGTTGTTCTTTTAATTTTGTTTATTCTCTAAACCAGGCATGTCCAACTCCAGTACTTGAGGGCTGGTCTCCTGCATGTTTCAGATCTGCCTCTGCTCCAGCACATCTGATTCAAATGGTTCTCAGTCTGTCATCAAGCTCTGCAGAGATCTACAGTACTCATTAGGCTAAGCTGTGTTAAACGTGAACAACACCTAAATGATAAGTGCTGTCCGAATAGTGCAGTTAGTAAGGAAGGTAGGAAAAGGAGTCTGTATGCTTCCCCTCACAGCTACTTTAGCATAGGAACCTCACAATGTCCCTTACTGGCGCTAAGGAGCTATAAGGAATCCCACAATGCTTTGCGTGACATGACGTAGTATAAGCACAGCCCACCTCACTGAAATTAACGAAATCTCCTCATGAGTTGTATTTATTTATTCTACCAAACCGTGTAGTATTATTCAACAAGTATCCGAATCCTGTTGGCCAAAGATATGGTAAATTCTGTTGAGGGGTACACAGTGGCAGGATCAGGGCTTTGGTGAGGTCTCTTTAACAAAGGTTTAACAAAGACTTTTTTGAACTTAAGGCTGTTTTTGGTCCCACAAGTGGGGTGAGTTATGATTTAAGACCTGTATTCTTTTATACTTTTACACAAACACTTGTGCCCTGGAACCTCAACTATTGAGATTTGAGACAGTTAAATATAATCAGAACAGAGCGCTGAAATTTTATGGCTATTCTCAAGACTCCTGCTGTTTCCAGTGCATATTTTCCAAACATATCCCTTATATTAATCCAAATGTATTCTTATTCTTTCATTGATTATAAATCATCTAAAATAGTACATTATTTTGTGAGTGATTGGACTAGATTAGATCTGAAAAAAACTGCAGTAGATGGGAGAGTCTTCTATATGTGATAATCAGATCTATTCTAAATATTTATACATGTAACTGGTACAAATTAAACTCTCCCCTTAAAGAATGAGGGCTACAGACAAACAATCTGATTTGTAGTAAAAATGGGGCCTGTTTTTCATCGTTATTTCCTGCTGCCGCCCTTCACGAAACCCTATAGACTCAATAACGTTCACTGCAAAAATCAAATCATTTTATGTCGAGTTGATGTTTTTTCTTGCAAAAGAAAAATCAGGACCCAGGTTATCGATTGCCTCTGTATCTTAAGCACTTTCTCATGGAATAATTCCCCGCCAGAGTTACTGCAGGCTCTGGGACATTTAGAATGAAGATAGATTTTTTTAATGCCTTTTCTGGGTCTTTCAATGTTATTTGTTATGAAATTTGGGCTTTAAAGTATCCACCTATGATAATGTGAAATGGGACCGTGTTGTCTGCAGATAAAACTCATTAGCATATTAAGGGATGTCAGGTGCTGATTTAAGAAACCTTATTAAAGACAGGGATGGGGGGGACACTGTCATAGTGTGCTATCCTCCTTTAATTCATTGTTACCTCGTCTGCTTAATTAAAAGCTGAACTCTATTAATCATCACCCAAGGCCCTCGGATTTATTGGACTAATGATCCTTAATCTCCAGAACTGACAAACTGAGCAGTTAGAAGAAGTCGCAGCGGGATGCAAAGAAATGCATCAATAATCCTTGAAAATCCTACAGTATATTAGTCCTGAGATGTGATATGAGCATTTCCGAAGGCTTTCCTTCATTGTGCTTCATTAACACGTGTGACTATAGCCGTTCAGATTCAAATGAAATCATTAATGTATCCTCACTTCCTCAGACAGGGAGCAGAGCTCTCACAGAGATGAGACGTCCGACATGTCCAACAAGTGCTTGCCGTGCAGGGAGGGCTGCCCATACTGCCAGGATGACACGCCCTGCCTGGCGCAGGAGGACGGGGGTCTGCGGCTCGCCGTGGCCTCCTTCCAGGGTCTGTGCGTGATGCTGGACCTGGGGAGCATGCTCGTGGTTTACCACTTCAGGAGAAACAAGGTGAGCGGTACAGAGGGACGTCGGGAAAGGATGCTGGATGTTTACTTTGATTCATGGTGTGACTCTTTAGTTCTGTCCCATAATGTCATCTGTTTCAACTGCTTCAGTTCAGGTTGTTTGGCTGAGTTTAGGAGAAGTCAAAGGTCACACCTTAGGTCTTCAACTAGAGGAGCCACAATCAAAGTTTTTGGACAATTTCCTGCTTTGTAAAGCTTTGATCTGCCAACCAAAATTTGTTGCCAATTTGTTTTTGTTTCCTGTAATAATTTATATAAGGAGCAGAGACAACTTCAGGCCGCAAGAGAGGGAGAGCAGCAACTGCAAAACCAAGACTACAGAACAGAGTTCACATTTCAAATATTTTGTCTAATCTGTACAGTTTGCGCAGCTAGCGTTACAAAAATAGTAGTCCCTGTGTTTATTCTAGAAAAGGTAGACCAGTTCAAAGGTACTCGCTGGGCAAAAAATTATTTTTTTTCATTTTGCTTTTTTTTTTTTTACCTGCTCATTAATAAAACAATATTTTATTGAGACAAAGTAGCATGATTTATCTATAAAAACAAAAAATCCTTCTAGATCCAAAACATAAAAAGGGTTGCTTGCCTTTTTTTTTTATAGAAATGCGTACAGTTAATCTATTTTTTAAGAAGAATGTTTTGTGCTTTGTTTGTCTATAAAACATTTTTGATCTACCCTCAGCAGAACGAAAGGGAAGTGGGTCACTCCTGATTAATGTATTTAACCAGGTCCAGTAATTGTGTGTAGACTGTAGTCTGTTTGTGGTCCTATTTAATATGGAATGAAAATGGAAAAGGCAAGTACTTTGTCTTGTATCTAACATTTTCCATTTTAATATATGAAATTGTCAGTGAGGGTCTCACCCTAGACAGTCTCACCCTATGCCAAAAAGTGCCCGTCTGCAATGTACTGGGGGCTAAATCTTTGTCTTTATTAAGCTACGGTCAGAGGTCGCACAAAATCATTCTGAGAACTGCAAACAGCCCCGAGCTGCACGTTGAACACCCCTAAAGTAGAACAATCCTTTATTATCATACAGTGGGGAAATTCAGGTAATATAGACAATTACCTTGACTTTAATATTTCAGTGATTCTTGAAATGAGGAAAAGAACATGTCTGCTGGATAAAGTATGGAATTCTAATTAAATATACACAAAATATGATTTCTTCAAATAACTGAAAAACTAACCTGGACAATGTCAGCATAACAATGTATGTTTTCATGGTGTTTGAAGAGTATTTTCCATTTTATATTATGTAGTATATGAGCGGTTCCTGTAAAAATGGAGCAGAACTCAATACATTTCAATAGTTCAAAACAATAAAAAAAATCTAATATAAAATATCCTTGGTGTTAAATGTGACAATTCAAATAAATCATTTCATAAGTATGAATAACTGCAATAAAAATCATATTTATGTATTTTCCAACTCAATTGAAATTGTGTCCTGAGTTTTTATCAACACTGTCAGATATCCACCTTATTTTCGAACGCGGAAGTAACTCTGGGTCCAACTTCCGTTTGCGTGTGCCGCACTTCCGTTTCAGCGCTTTCCTATGCAAACTATCGGTAGCTTAACAGATTTAGTAATCAATGTCATGGCAACATTTTCCTAATTTGCTAAGCGATCAGAGTGGCAGGTCAGTGCCACACCCTCGAACTATTCGTGAGTGGGAGGATGATATGAAAAAGTGGCCTCATATTACATATGAGGACATTTTTAACTATGTAGTATTGTCAGTCGGTGCGGATGGATCTACGATGCGCAACTACAAGAGTACAGAGGCGTATCAGTACCTCCACAGCGGAAAAGTTGGCAAGGTGTTAATCAGTAACAACATCAACGATCTGATATTCCTGAAAGCTGATGTCAACCGACGCTCATTCGGCATGGATTCTGACCACATCAACCGGCACTGTTGAGACGGGTGCTCCTGTGTTGCGGGTTTGGGGAAATCCTGCAGTCATGCTGCGGCGATTTTGTGGAAGGTAGGCTAATGAATTGTCTGTTCAATACAATAATTTACCAGCCGTTGCGTTGCTGTGACTAGATTACCGAGAAGAGTTAACAACAGCAATCAAAAATGCTAAAGCTTACCTGTGTCTGCGCTCCTCTTGAGGTGCCTCCTCGGAGTTTTTAATGGAAGTTCATAACCCAGCCACTTTTCTGGTATCGGGTGGTCTGCTGCTGTAGGTCTCTTGTCGACGAAGTGAAAAGAACACACGAACGGTCGCTTCGGTGGTTTCTTCAAATTCAAAGCTTTCAACCAAAGACAATAAGATTCTTCATTCTTCGGCGGGGGGTGAAAGTCGTAGGGCGCCTCACATCTCCACACTCAGCTCTCGTACGCGGCCGATGAATACAACACTCCTCCGCCATGTAAACCTTTCTTTTATACCAATTATTGTGACATCCTCTAACTGCACAACTGATCCCGGTACTCCTCGAAGTCATAATTACGATTAATTCAATAATGCGAGACGAGGTGGGCGCGGCGCATGTGTCGCTTTTCAGCAAGCTATCCACTGACAGGAAGTGAGCGGGCGGAAGTCTCGCACAAACTCGCTGCCTCCATGTTTCCGTCAAAAATAAGGTGGATATAATGTCAAATAAATCAGGCATTATTGGAGGATACCAAAAACTCTGAGGACCCCATGACCACTTCCCTTTTCTTCTTTTTGCTAGCAGGGCTAACTAGCTCTGATAAGCTTGTTATCCTTTTGGTTTTTTCTTCCGAAGTTGTTTGTCACAACCATATTCTGTCAACACCATAACTCACAATTTCCAAAATTCTAATGACATTTTGTGAAATAAATGCCTAATTTTGGTATAATGTAAAGATTTAGAGAAACTGGTGAGCTACAAAATGGCCTCCTTCAGAATAACATAAATGGAGGTAATTTCAAATTCTCTCAACTCCACAAGATGTCAACACCATCAGGGTTTTTAACCCACTGTTGACTGTCTCAGTGATGGTGCTGACAAATCTCACTTAAGTGTGCAATTGACATGAATTGAATTTTACATAAATTACATTACTTGATATGAACTTGATTTGAAGAGGCGTTCTGGCCTGGATGAGTTGGCTGACGCAGGTATATGTAGACCAGTGACCAGGTGACCAGAGTTGACGGTAATTACTGGCAAGAGGTGGAGTTGATGTGGGCTAAATGACTGGTGGCTGAATGGCAGATTCAAGAAAAGTCCGGAAAAGTCCAAAACAAACAAACAATAACATAAATCCTGACAGTCCACACAAGTAACACCAGGAGCATATACTGCATATCTGCAGCCGGATTTCATGGAGTTATTGCCTATATATTTTTATTTATATTCCTTTTTTTCATTTAGATTGAAATTTAAATATCATTATTTTCCCACTTTCTCTGCATGTTGTACAAGAATTTAGCAATTATTTCAATTTAGTCGTCATTCTGAATGCAGTATTTTCTTTTTACTGACACGTGTCACCTCTGTCATACGCCATCAATTCCGTCAGATGGACTTTTTGTTATTTATTTTTTTCAGATTTTTTTTTTCTTGAGAAGCATTTGTCTGTAAAACTGTGGAATTTCAAATTTGTGCTTAAGTTTTTTCACTTCTAAATTTGACTGTTTATTGTGGTGATTGAACAGAAAATAGGTTATTTTGTTTCAGATGAACAGGAATAATAAAATACTGACTAAATACATTTTTAAAAGTTATGATTGATTTAAAAACATGTACATAATTCAAAGAACTAAGACTCCATGAAGAGTAAAAATATCAGTAGTAGGTTAATTCGAAATTAATTCTATATTAATTTTTTTTGCCTGATGGTGCTGACAAAGTTCTAATTCAGATCCAAAAAAAAAACGTTGCAACTGGGAGCCTGTGCCTTAACATGTTTACATTTCCCAAACATTATTTGTCATATATGAAAATGTAAGCTTCAGAAATAATTATATTATATTTTGGGGGAAAATTTAACCCATTTTCTCCCTTATCTCAAGAATCACTGATTTCCAAAAGGCTGCAAACATTTCTGAATCTGGTTGTGTTTATGACAGAAGATGAGAGCTAAAGAACAAAAAAAGACAGAGAAGCCTGGACTCCGTTCAGCCGTATCTGATTAAAGTCTTGGTCCCTCAAACAGCCTGAATAAACAGCAGGCATGTCTTCTTCTAAGTGGTTTTCTTACAATGTTTCCAGTGACATCATTTTGAACATCTTACAGATATTTTAAATTGCTAACTTTTTTTCTCTAACAGTATCCATGCTGACGAGTCTGCTTTCGGTGTCTTCTGGTTAACTTAACTAGTCAATCACTCAGCAGGGCCAGTCCAGTTGAAAATCAGCCAGTTCCGGTCACCAGCTCATTTCTCAGTGCACCTCTACCTACGTCCACTCGCACTGTGCATTCACATTCTTATTTTTTCCAAGCAAAATGAGGCTAATCAGACCAAACATTTAGCTCACACTGAACACTTTTGGAGCTTGTCCACACTCATTTCTACATCAGAAATCTAGCCTTTTGTACCTGTTCTGAAAGAAATGTCCCTCATACATTTTCCACCTGTACATGTAAAAGTCCCAACATTTCAAATCTCAGGTACAAGCTTCATGTTTTCTCTCCCAAAGGTTTAATACACAAAATGGGAGAAGGATAAAGGCTTTCAAATTAAACTTGAGAACAAGAGTTGTGATTAGACTTTCTGAGATTGCACCCATTCGGCTGTTCATCGACCTCCCACTCTCCTAAGTGCCAAAAACCATTAGTGGCAATCAAAAATGGCTAATTATAGGTTAAATCAAGACATGGAGGTATGCAGCAAAAGAAAATACGAGTCGATAAGATGGATATACAATTATTGTTTAGTGTAATTATTCTTTAATGCTTTATCTTTAGCCTACGGAACTAAAGTTCTTTGTGACTCACTATTATCATTAATCTAATCCACAAATATTTAACATCCACTGCACAGAGGCCCTTGTTTCTTGTTATTGCATAAGATGCTCTTTGGTGGCAGAAATGAATTAAATACAAGATCCTCCTAATGTAGCTAGTCTATAATCAGCCTTCAGGCAAAGCTGAGCTGGAAGTTTTGTGAGTGAGCTAATTATAGATCATCTGTGTTATTGCCTCAGAATTTCCCAGTTTTTTTTCCAATTGACAAGAAATGTCCCTGGGGGCTCTTAGAATCACACAACAGCAAAATGCTCTCCGAGTTTTATATGGATAATTAAATGCAACCCAGAAAATGTCTGTTTTTCCGTTCTGTTTCAAGAAAACACAGGACATTAAATAAATATATACGCTGAACTCCCCACTTTGTTGTTTGCTTTGAAACAGGCAATTATTTATTTTCTGTTTGCATTTGCCTGAAATGAACTGCAATGCAAATCAGTGCTCGTTAGGGTGAAGGTTTGGTTTTAGACAGCACAGTTTAAGAGTTAAGTTATATGATACACAAATAATTATGCCCAAACAAGAGGACAAATACAGCAATCTTTTCAAAAATCTACTCAAGTTCTGCAAAAAAAGGAAAAAAGGGAAAAAAAGAGACTGCTCTGCAAGCAGGCTCAATTTTTCTGTGCTGCAGAATTCTTAAATCTAACTTTTTTATTTATTTTCTGATTCTTTTTCTGGGTTATTTTATGGCACTAGGGTCTAATTTTTTACAAATTAGACTGACAGGAAAGGGGTAAATCTAACCTTTTAATGACAAATACTAAAATGTTCAGGGTCTCCCATCATGTACTTATAAATTTTCTTCTTGTCCTGTCTTTTCAACAGAGCATCCGAACATCTGGTCTCATTCTGCTGGAAGCCATCTTGTTTGGGGCATTACTGCTGTACTTCCCAGTAAGTGTCTGATTTGATCCTGCTGACTTTGGCTTCCAGAACTGACTTGTTGGCGCTTACATGGAAACTACAAGGCCTTGCACAAGTATTTATGTGCTTTAAAATTGGGCACATTTTGTCACGTTCTGGTTTATGTTTAAGGTATTTTGCCCTCCTTCCTTAGGTTCTCTGGTTGCTTTGAGTTTTGTCTTGTCTAGGTTCTTGTTTACTGTTAGTTTATCCTGTTTTGTCATCAGTTTTAGTCTTAGCTTTATTTTCTGTTTTAGGTTTGTACTTCAAGGTTGTTTTGTTCTTTATTAGATCGTGTGTGTGTGTGTGTAGTTTGTTTCTGTCCACTTGTCTTGTCAGCTATTTATTTGTCTGATCTGTTCTTGTTTTGAGCCTCAGCACTGATGTCTGGTCTAATTACTTATTCTGCACACCTGCCTAACTCCACCCCTGCTGCAATCACTTCTCACCGGTTTCACCTGCTTCCACCTCCATATAAACTGTTGAGACCAGACATCAGTGCCAGGTCGTCTGTTTGAGTATAGGTGAGTCTCCTCTGCAAGTTTGTTTATTGGTTTGCTTTTGGATTTTTGACCACTTGTTCCCCAGAGATCTGAGCCACCCTATTTCTGTCTGTTCCTGCCCAACTGGACTGTTTGTTTCTCTGCCCTTTTTGGTTTTTGGATTTTGTTAATAAATATTATTTTACCGAACCTCTGCTGGCCTGGCTGAATTCTGGGTCCCTTGCCTCCAATTCATGACACATTTTGTCACATTACAACCAGAAACCTGCTGTATTTCAATTTTACATTATGGACCAAGACAAGAGAGCACATATTTCTAAAGTACAAGTAAGCCCATACATTGTTTTGAATATTTTTCCCTGAGGAAAATTCGAAACCTGTAGCCATCATGTGTATTCAGCCACTTATACACATACTGATTTCCCCAAACAAAATCCAGCACAACCATTTGCTTTTAGAAGTTTTTGGTTATAACCTTTCCTAAAATTGCAGACAGTCAACTAAGTAGGCCGAGTAGCCAGTACTAGCTGACAGCATGGAGAGTACTTCGTGCCTCCCACCATCTGAATCAGGAGCACGGCCCACAGAATCACTCATCAGATTAGATACATGAAGCAGCAGCATATATGGAGCTTTGTTGTCTAAGCTTTTAGATTTGGCTGACATGACACCTATCGCCAAAGCTATTTGGAAAAAAGTGTAAATCTTTTACTATTCATAATCTGAGGAGTGCTAACAGGTAAACCAAGTAGGAAACTGACACACCTGTCTCATATCACCTGACACTGTTGGCTAAAACTGTTCTTGAGTGGCTTGTTCGTTGATTTTGTTAGGTTGTGTGGGCACACAGCGGGAGAATGTAACAAAATGTTGCTGTCGACTTCATTATTACTTTATATTCCACCTTCTTTTTTTTTTGTATCTGATGCTACAAAGTGGTTAGGATCGTATGGCCCTTATGTTTTCTGCGTCCCACATGTCTCATACTCGTGGGATGCAGTTAAAGCAAAAAATATGATCCATAGTTTCTTTCAACATATATGGCTGCAACTAAATAATCATTCAATATCACCTTTCTATAAATCAGCATTTGGTCAACATATGCTATACATTATGTGGCATGACGCGGCAACTTACAGATACCGTACAGTGCGACTCAGTGCTGCGTAAGTGAAGTGTCATAGCTTACATGATTTTATGCTACTGTTATGCCAGAAACCTGTTTGATTATGAGTATTACTGTTAATTATAATTAGCTATTATCATTTTAATAATAGATCATTCAAACTCAAATGGTAGCTATAACAAATTTAATTCAAATGGTTGTGATCCAAGGGCTACAAGCCTGTAATGACTAACACTAACAATGCATTATTATTATTAGCTGTTATGAACTTATTTATGCTGGAAAAGTGTGATCTGATCGGTTGTGACCGATCAGACTTATCCAGCAAACGCTGATAACACAATTCCAAAAAAAGTAAAAAACAAGGCAACTGGACTTGTTATCCGTAGTAGAAGACGTTTCGCTTCCTCTCCAGGAAGCTTTCTCAATTCAAAAAGTCTGGAGTAATGTGGAGTAACCAGCTTTATACCAATGCCAAACAAAGGCCTTGTAATGGCTTAGGTAACATGCAAATTCAACCGAAACAGGTCCACCCCTTAGTAATGGGCGGTTGTTAAAGCCATTAAGCCAGCAGATTGGACCGAAACTGGTCCACTCCTCTGTAACGAGGAGTCGTTAGGGTTGTTATTGGCCTGTCTTAAAGGAACAATGTTTTGATCACCCGAATCAGGGTGAGAGTTAAGGTGATGATTGGCCGGAATTAATCCTATTGCTGTATTGTAAGTTTTTGAGAGTTGGAACCTAAAGCCTCCTCCTCTGTTTAAGGTTGGTTTTTCTCTCTTAACGTAGATGGCTTCCTTAAGCCATCTACGAGAGAGCCATCTAGGTTTAGTGTATTTGTCATTGATTTGAGCAGGCAAGTTTAAATCATCTGTCAATGGAATAAGATATTGCAATTAAAATTGGAACAGCTCATCTCCATCATCTTGTTCCAAGTGCAGTATATCTAATTATCTTATTCTAGGGATTAAAATACTCATTTCATTGGAAGATAATCTTATTTAGTTGCTCTAATCAAGGACAAATGCACTAATTTCAGGAAAATCTTACAAACTTTTAGTTCCTCCTTTTGGGGACCTGGCCTCTCGCTGACTGTGTACAAAGCATTGAACATGTGCCAGTCATTAAGTACAGCGGAAAAATAGATCGTGACCCCATGGCAAAAAGTCTTCACACAGTAGTTTGTTTTACATTTTACACCCATCATCACAATACACATGGGGTATATCTAACATTAACACGATGTAAGAAGCTCAGACATTTCATAAATGTAAAAGGATTTTATGTTTCACTAAATGCGATTTATTTCTTCCCATTTGCACTCATATAAAAACACTTTTAGACACGCCAAAGTATGTGTTATGGTAACAAACTGAATGACAGCAGCTTTTGTATTTTGTTCACATGCTGAGCGGCTGCTTTGTTAGAACAAAAACAGCATTTAGTTATGCTAAGAATTAAGCTGCTAGTATAGTTGACTGGTGTTAGATCTTTATTTTCTTTTTATCCATTTTTACTCCTTAATACATGTTGATATAATAACATGGGATCCTAGCGTCCATTGTTTGTGTCACTCTAAGATTAAAATCTCACTGAAATCTGATGCAAAGTAGGGCTAATGGATCTACCTGGAGCCCTCCTCATGACGTCTCACTGGTCTTTTGGCTGCTGAGCTTTCTGGACACATATCAAAGTGATAATCCCAACAAATTCAATATGTCTGATGAAAACATAGCTCATTTTGGTTGGGATAGTCTGTCTGAATATGAAGTTGTGGATGGTGAGGGATAGTATGGCTGTAAGTGTTTTTTTCTTCAATCAGTGGGAGTATAATGTTAGCAAAATAATAATTTAATTCCAAAAAAAGCCCATCATCAGACCAGTCAATGCAGAAAAAGAGCATCCCTTCAGCATGATGCTGCCACCACCATGCTTCACCAAGGCCATGGTGTTGTCATCATCATTGTGGCATTGTGCAGTTTTTGCTGCACTTTTTGTTTTGCTTGCAGGAAAAGGTGTTATTTTGGTCCTGTTTCTGTGTTCTTTAAATGGCAGGTGTCAAACTAAAAAGGACCTCTTTTGGCTTTTAATAATGATTTTATTCTTATCTCCTACACAAAGGCCAGATTTGTGCGCTGCACAAAATCCGTTCTGTCAACAGATTTTGCCACGAGATCTTGAAATTGTCACAGCTTCTACCAGAGTTTCCTGCTTTTGTACTTAAGGCGTACTGGTCTTGTGAGTTTAGGTGGATGGAAATTTCTTGTCTGAGCAGCAGTTGTCTCAGTCGGATCATGGATTAAACAGCGCAGTGGAAGATGTCCAAGGCAAGCGACATTATTTTATAACTATACCCTGTTTACCGATTAGATGACGTCAGAAGTCATCTAATCAGTAAACAGACTTTTTAATTAAATCCAGTGCCTTTTCTGCACTGGATTGGTAGTAAAGAAGACTCAGTGAAAACACACTCCAGACTTTTTTCAATTTTTCTTTGAAAAAGAAGAATACTAAAACAATGTTTGATTTACTTATTTTTTTAACAATGTTTAATTCTCTGATTGCATCACCGTCATGCACTACGTTTGGTTGGTCTATTACACCCCCCCCCCCCCCCTCCAAAAACAAAATGCAAGGCATTTTATATTTCCCACTATTACAGCATCATCCCTGTGATCATTGTTTGGACAACAACATGGAGCAGGACTTGTCCATGAGTGCGTCTCACTTTTAGCCGGCCTACATGGTGAGCGGCCGTTATGCTGTGTGCATGTGTGTATTTAGCGTTGTGTCCACAGCCCACAGCGCACCCGGTGTGCTGAATCAGAAGCTCGTCTTTAGAAGGGAAACAGATGGAGGAAACCTGTGTGCCACGTTAACAAGGAGATGCGATGAAGGCAGGGAATTCACTTTCCTCAAATACTCATGCAGAGTGCTGTCAGTGAGCCGCGGCTCTCTTCAAACAGAATGCGTATGGACTGGATGTTAGCCATTTCCAGGAAGAAAAAAAAACGCTAGTTCTTTAAAGGAAAGAGCTTTGAGATGGTGGTGTTTTTTTTTTTTAAAGTTACTATCGAGGTTTTTATGAGTAGCACGGTAGCAGTGCACTTGGGAGAGAGCTATGGTTTGCTTTTGAGTGAAGGGAGGTCCATTTTTATGAGATCAAACCTGGCTTGATTTCATTTTTTATCCATCCACCTTTTCTCTGTTTACCCCAAGGATACCTCCAGTCCCAAAAATAGTATCACTAAAATATCCTGCCACTCTTATGTTCGCACAGTTAAGCCTCTTATGCTCCCCCTGCACCCTTTTCTGGCCATATTTTTTACTGTTTTTCACAGCGTTGTATCCCTGCGCTTCTCGTCCTTCGTGTTTCTCTTTTATAACCTCGTCTGTTCCCTTTCTGTCTGCATCCCTTCCTCAAGTCTCGGCGTTTGTTGCCAGAGCTTAATTCGTCCCCCCCCCCCCCCCCCCCCCTCGTTCTGCCACTACAAGTCTCAGCTGTAGCTGTACCACTCTGCCGCTCAATGCATTTTTAAACAGTCCATCAAGTTCTAGCACAACTTGTTTTAAAAATACCTCTGCTGATTAATTGATGGAGGAGGCTTCGGAGGTTGGAGGCAAACCAAGACAACCACCTCCTCTTCTAGATGATACAAGAAAAAAATGCAGCCTGTTGTTTCAGTGTCCTGGTTGGAAGTAATGAAGGGTCTGATGGGATTTGCGACAAAATGTCTGTCTGTATGTTTGGAAGTGCAGTATGCGAGGAGTAACATGCATGTTTGGATAGCTGTAGTTTCACCATTGCCTGGCATCAAATGAAAAAAAAAACAAAAAAAAACAGCACCGACAAAATGGCCGAGAACAAAGGAAATACAAAACTGTATATATTTAATAATGCAATAATAAACCCAGTGAAGGTGTAGTAGACTGCACCGGACCAGGAAAGAGTATTTGTTCCCATACTGCTTTCTTGTACACTTGCATTCGGTTGCACTCAAATGTTTCCAATCATGAAACACATTTTAATGCCAGAAAAAGATAACCCGAGTAAATACTGAATACAGTTCTCAGATGAGGATCTCATTTATGAAGGATATCCAGGCTAACATGGCCCTATAGACATATAATTGCCCTCCATGTTAAATCATGATTTAACAGGGATTAACTGATTTATACCCGGGACTGATTACTACCAGACCTGTAGAATCAAGAAATTAAATTCACTAAAAAAATGTCTTTAATCAGAAAGTCAAATAAAATGTTTTAAATCTTATTACACAGCTTTCTTCAAAGAGTTGTTTTTAAATGCTGATGGATGCAGGCAGGAAAGACCTGAAGCAGCCTCTGACTGAAGACCCTCTGTTGCTGTCTGATAGTCTGATGAAGAGGATGCTCAGGGTTGTCTGTAATGCTCTTCATTTTGTGAAGAATCCTTCTTTGCACAGCCATCTCCAGCGATTTGAGAGGAGTCCCCAGAACAGAGCCAGACCTTGTCATTGGCTTGTTGAGTTTTTTACGTTACTGGCTGGGATGCTGCCACTCCAACAGAGGATGGCAGAAAAATGTCTCTCTCTTCAACAGAGAAGAACTGCAGCATCTTGCTGCGAACAGTGAAGAACCCAAGATTCCTCGAATAAAGCCAGCTGGGTTCATTCTGGTAAATGATTTCAAAGTTACGTCTCCAGTCCAGTCTGCTGCCGAGGTGAACACCGAGGTGTTTAAAATCCTCCACCAGCTCCACTTTTTCTATAATGCAAATAGTGTTTGGCATACTCCCGTTTCTACTGAAATCCACAATAACCTTTTCTGTTTCGTTAATATTAAAGACTGTTTCCACTCCATGACTCCATCAGGTCTCTATAATCAGCCTCTATCCACCTGTGATCCACCTAACAACGGCAAAGTCATCTGAGTATTTCTGCAGATGATAGGAGTCTCTCTGGTACTGGAAGTCTGAAGTGGACAGACTAAAATTAAACGGTGAGCGAACAGTCCTCTGTGGTTCTGCTGTGCTGCTGCCTGCCTGGTTAGACACATGGCCCTTCTGTCTGACAAACCGAGGTCTTTTGCTCAGGTTATCATTGATCCAGGTGATTGTTGTGGCCTCCACATGAGTCTTCTGGAGCGGCTCTGCGTGGGCGCACAGGACCTTGGTGCTGACACCTTTCAGACCAGCAGCCTCAGCTGCTTCTTCACCTCAATTCTGGTGCCAGACAGGCTGGAGGCTTATGCAAAGAGAGCTCCAGCATCTCCTGATTTGGTTGAAGAGACAAAGGGGAAGGGGAAGCAGAAGGATCCATGGCCAGGGAAGTGGAAGATAAAACATGTGAAGTGTGTCAGGAAAACTGTGGGTCTAAGGAGGGTGGGATGTCCATCTGACTGGAGACAGGAGAGCAGGATGTTGAGCTTTTTCCTAAAGTGAACCTATTGAAGAACATGTCCAGTTCTTTGACTCTCTCCATGCTTTGATCTATTCGATCCTCCTCCTACTTGACGTCGTGCTATTATCGTGATCTTCTTCCTCTCTGCATTCTTGATTTCTCAAATTTTGACTTTAGGTTGCTTGCATAGTCCTCAACCATTCCCTGTCTCCTTCCCTGGAGGCTCTTTTTTCTTGTTTAGCAGGTCCTTCAGGTCCCTGTTGATCCAGGGTTCGTTACTGGGGAAGCATCTGACTGTTCTGGTGGGGATGGTGCTGTCGGAGCGGTCTGTAGCTGGCCCTTGCTGTAGTACCAAGCTGCTCCAAATCAACCTCTTTCCAGAGAGAGAATGTGCCTGGCCCACAGGCAGTGAACATCGTTGTTTCATCCTTTGTTTTGTCTGCAGCTATATGTGTGTGTGTGTGTTTTATACTGTTTTTATTATCATATAGTTATAAATATAAATTGTAGCAATGTTGAACAATGCCAGTTGCTAGAAACTGTTATTATTATGAAATGTATTTAACTGTTATCAAATTTAAAAGGGATTCTGGGTAATCCTCATGGCAATCCTTCCACTATATGAAAAGGGATAACAGTAAAAGTCACATTTTTGACACATTTTGTTGGGATTGTGAGGCCTGAAAATGTTTCATTCTTCAAGGAGGGATGCAACAGGAACATTTTGAGAACCAGAGGGACCATCATTGTTCCTCCACCCTGACCCCATCATGGATGGACCACAAAGCTTTGTGCTAAAATTGTTCCTCTACTCCCTTTTTACTCACAATTGCACCACAGTGACTGGCCTCTTCAAGAATAATGATGAGTCAGCCTACAGGGAGGAGGTGGAGCGCCTGGCCGTGTGGTGTGACAACAACAACCTGCTGCTCAACACCCAGAACACTAAGGAGCTCATTGTGGATTTCAAGCAGAATGTGAATGCTGGCATCCACTCATCTAACTACTGAGGACATTTAAGGGAAGCATCGTGATGAGAAGCTGGTTATCATCAGGAGAGACTAATGCCACCCAGGACATAGACTGTTTGCCCTCCTGCCCACTGGGGGGCACTGCAGAAGCATGTGGACCAGAACTACCAGGTTCAGGAAGAGCTTTTCCCCCGCTGTAGTTATCTTGCTGAACTTGACCCCTTGACCCCAAAACACTAGGTTAATGATCACGGTGTTAGAGACCCAACAATGCAGATGACCTGAAGGTGGCTATCAAAGCAACCTCGGCTTCCATTACACCTCAGCAGAACCCAAAGGCTGATCGCCTCTGTGCCACGCTGTATCGATGCAGTAATTCATGCAAAAGGAGCCCCAGCCAAGTACTGAGAGCACAGAAATTAACATGCCTTTCAGAACGTCATATTTCTGATTAAAATGTCCATTTTTAATGGATCTTGTATGATGCAAGGTTCTTGCCAGCGCATTTCAGCATAATGGTCCGTGACGCTGAAAGTTGTCAAAGTTACACGGAAATTAGACCGTGACTTTTTATCAGCATAACGGTCAGTACGACACAGATGTTTGAGAGCGACATAGAAAAGTCAGTAAAGCTCTTGAACGCACATCAGCGCAGCTATAAACCTCCTGAACCACATTAGCTAGTGCTAGCTTTTATTAGCTTGACGAACGACCTCTTTCGAGCTGCAGTGCGCAATGCTCCGCTTTGGGAATGCATCTAGAAAAGTAGCAGACCGACCAATCAGCACACACAAACGTGCGTGTGCTCGCTTGCATATGCGCACCCGCGCCGCCAGCCGTTTACCGTTACACTGGGGAAAAAAAGTTGGTTACAAAGCCATTCCTAGGGCTTTTGGAACCCATCCATCCATCCATCCATCCATCTTCTAACACGTCTATCCTTGTGGGGTCGTGAGGGGTGCTGGTGCCTATCTCCAGCTGTCAATGGGCGAGAGGCGGGGTACACCCTGGACAGGTCGCCAGTCTGGCTTTTGGAACCACTATCCACAAATAGAGAAAACACAGAACATTGGTTGACCCTTCAGAGGATGGGTCAGCCAACTACTTCAGCTTTGATAACCTATCCAGAAGGTCACAAAAGAACCCAGAACTAAAGTAAAGTAAACTAAATTACTGCAGGCCTCATTTACCTTAGTTAAGGTCAGTAAGAGACTTGTCAAAAATGGCACCTCGGTAGACTCCCAAAGTGAAAGCCACAGCTGGCCTAAAAGAAAAACTCATTAAGGGCTGAAAATGTTCAGGCATCACTATGTTAGCAAAATTGGGTTATACAGCAGGACAGTAATCAAACAGTACATCAACTAGTCCTCCCCTGATGGCTAAAAAAAATCCCCAACTAACGAAGTTTGTAGGGATGCCTAGTCAAAGTCTGGATTGAAATAGGCCACAGTTAGTGGCACAGCCAGCTGTAGCCTATTTTCAGATAGGGGCAGGTTGGTTTCCTGTAATGAATTAAGTCCATCCATCCATTTTCCAAACTGCTTAATCCCTCATGGGGTTGCTGGTGCCTATCTCCAGCGTTCACCGGGCAAGAGGCGGGGTACACCCTGGATAGGTCGCCAGTCTGTCGCAGGGCAACACAGAGAGACAAACAGGACAAACAACCATTCACACCTAAGGACAATTTGGAGAAGCCAATTAACCTAACAGTCATGTTTTTGGACTGTGGGAGGAAGCCGGAGTACCCGGAGAGAACCCACGCATGCACAGGGAGAACATGCAAACTCCATGCAGAAAGACCCAGGACCTTCTTGCTGCAAGGCAACAGCGCTACCCACTGCTCCACTGTGCAGCCCATAAATCATCATTTGAAAACTGAATTTCTTCTGCACTGTTTTTTTCCTCAGGTTACCTTTGTCTGATGTTAAAATTAGCTTTGTGACCGGAAACATTTAAGTGAATGAAAAAAATAAAAGAAACCTGTAAGGGGAGAGACAATATTTCATAGCCGTGGAGGACATGAGTGATATACTATGACGCAACCAGGCGCTGTGTAGTCTTGCTGGACAAAAATCGGAGACACTGCAGGTAGTAGGACGTTCCCATCGTACTTCTTTGCTTTGTTTTAGTCAGGCTTCGTTTGTAACGGTAACAGTAAATGACAAGAGTAGATCAAAGTCAAATAGTAAATGAAAACGTTTGAATATTTCAGCAGAAGTATGGTTTCAAGTAAAGTTCATGCCTTTTGATACTGACATTCAATTTTAAATAAGATTGCCTCGTAATAACCATGCGCGCTCGGTGTAGTTACAACATAGTGATCCTTTAGCTGCTACAGGTGTCATTTTAATTACTTGCATGTTATGTGACGCTTATTAGATTATGAATGTCACTCTTGAGGAGCACCTTTTTAAAAAAGAACTCATTTTTGAACAGTAGTTTAACTCCCAAGTGTTAAGGAGACTGTGATTAATATAGCCTAAATATACTTCTTTTTTTTAAATTGGCCTTATTATGAAGCCTGTCTTTGCCTGAAATATTAGGAAATGATTTTATAACACTTGCCTGCTGTCCCAGTTTCTTTTTGTTCTAATAGCTTCAGCAGCTTTGCATCTGTTTGTGGCGTTCTTCCTGAGGAGGAGAGGCGGTATGCCAGGGCTGAACTCAGAGTGGGCATGCTGAGGGCTCGAACAAGGAACGTTACGACAGTTTAACTGCACATTGATCCACACTTTGGCAGCATGTGTCAAATATATCTTGCCAATTCCACAACGATAACGAGGAGGAAGTGAGCTGTGGATTAGTTCGCTGCTCATGATCCTGTGACATTTGCTTTGAGTCATCTTTTACTCGTAACATCCCCCATAAGCAGCGTAATGTCTTGTCAGATTTAATATTTTTCTCGTTTCATCATTTTGTTTTCACACCGCGGTCTCTGAGCTGCCTTCCTGTTGGCCTGATAGACCGCGCACGGTGATTCATATTCCTTATCTCACATTAGCTCCCCTTGTGCTCTAACGCATCTCCCCGCCAGACTGCTGCAGTCTCGAGGCTGGCTGCTTCTTTTTTTGTTGGATTTGTCACACATGTTCTGCTTCTTTTCAGTGGAAAACAGCTTACAGGTGTTGGTGCTACTTAAACCCAATTACGCAGTATGCTCGGTGTCTCCTCAGTGCCAGGAAAGGAGAGCAGCAGAGATACTCCAGTTGTTTCATCTCTCGCTTGTTCCGTGCCGTTGTGCCGCTTCTGCTGCTCTTACGGCATCAGGTTTTTCACAAACTGTGACAGTCGGTGTAAAATTGGCTCTCATCCTTATTTAAGTGAGTTTGAATTTTGTCGCTAACAAATATCAAAAGAAAGGAAAGAAAATGCTGCACCTATTGACACCCCCATCAGGCATAATATTATGACCACCTGCCTAATAGTGTGTTGGCCTCCTTTCAAAATAGCGCTGACTGCTTCGAGGCGTGGACTCTGCTAGAGGCCTGAAGGTGTGCTGCTGCGGCGGATGATTTATGCCCTGTAGGCTGGGGCCTCCATTGATCAGCTTTGTTTGTACAGCACATCGCATGGATGCTCGATTGGATTAAGATCTGGAGACCAAGTAAACACTCCACACTGAATGTTGTTTCTGAACCATTTTTGGTGTCTGGCTGGGTGTGCTTATTCTACTGAAAGGGTCCAGTACCCTGACTGGTCCAAGAAAGAAAGAAAGAAAGAAAGAAAGAAAAAGCTTTCTCAACCCTATATAGAAATTAGATGTGGAATAACTCTCACTGTCTAACTTTCTTCAAAGAGTGGGGTGTGGGCAGGAAGGTTCTCCTGTAGCAGTTTGCGTTACAGCAGATCTGAAGAAGCCTCTTAATGCTGAATTACTTTTCAGGGGTTGTCTAATATGTTTTTCAGTTTATGATACATCATTTACTTGTCCTAATTACAGCAAACTGTTATGCCCTGAGTATTATGGCACCGTTCTCTTCAGAGCCAGAAATTTAAACTACAGAAGCTCATTTGTTGGATCTCACCAGGCAGGCCAGCTTTCTCTCCCCATGTGCATCAACAAGGTCCCTACAGTTTGTAGTTTACAGACCGGGAACATCCTGCAAGAGCCGCAGTTTGAGAGATGTTTTGACCCCGTTGTCTCGCTATAACAATCTGGCACTTGTTCAACTTCCTCAGATCCAACGGCTTTGCTATTCCCCCCCCCCCCCCCCCCCCCATTTTTAACACATAAACCTATCAGCGAAAATGTTCACTTGCTACCTAAGACAGCATATCCTATCAGCTCACAGGTGCCATGATGAAGAGATAATAAGTGTTATTCACTTCACTTGTCAGTGGTCCTATTGTAATGATCAGCATCACACTTTTAGCTCTGAGCAGACATACAAATGTAACCTGATGCATACTGATTTCATCTTAAGTGACTCAGTAGTACTCTGCATTCAGGAGGTATTATTCCAGGGTTTTACAAACTTATCTGGTCTACACTAAGTTCCCAAAGTATTTACCTTTAACCCCACCTGTACAAAAAGCACAACAGATTCTACACTGTTATTATTTACTAAAAATAATTGATACTTGATTGATTCATTCATTTATTGATTTACTGTTAATTTTAAATATGTAAATATCAAGAAATCCCGACAACAAATGAAACTGAGTCACCTAATTTGTTAAACCTTCAAAATCAACCCCTGATATACACCCTTGCGTCTTCAAAGGGGTTTCCGGGTGCTTCTGATTTACATCATCTTGATTGTTTGAACATCAGAAAGTGTGAGCATCTCTGTTCAAAGCAGGAGTTTTCACGGTTTTCTGGTTTGAAACACACCGTTGTGTTTTAAAACAATGCCAGGAAGGAAAATCATCAGCAATGACTTTACAGGAGCAGTATCTCCCTTCCAATCAGGGAATAAGGTCATTTTCCAAATGATCTGAGGTCCATCATTTACAACGCAGGGCTAATAGTTATTCACGAGTGAAAAACATTTGGAGCAGTTGCCAATCTGAACAATCTTTGGCCTGTGTATTTTAGATTGTATCTTAAAATTTATAGTTTCGTTTTAAAATATCTAATGAGCACTTTGTTTTCACTGTGGTTGTTTTAAAGGGCTTTATAAATTAAGCTTGTATGGTATGGTGACCTTCCAGGTCGTGGACACCCAACCAAGTTTAGCCCAACGTAAAAGTGTCCAGTGCTCCAAGTACAGATGTTTGGCCATTTTGCACAGCGCTGTTTGGCAGAAACACCTAATACCAGTTGTCAAGCATGATGGTGGAGGACCGATGAGTTGAGCTTGTTTTGCAGCCACAGGACCTGAGCACAATTCTGGCCATTGGCTGTAACTTCCTCTGCATACCAACGTGTTCCAGCATCAAAGATGAGGCCGAAGTTTGGTTTGAACTAAGTCAACAGGACAAGGAGCACAGCAGGAAGTCAAAATCAGACACGCAACCCAACAAAAACAACTTCAGCAGCAGATTAAAAGGAATTACCACCTTAAATACCATCAACGTCCAGATCATGTGAATTTCATAGTGACTAATGGTTGCCTAAAAATAGTGGGAAAAAAACTTTTCACTTGTGCTTGGCTGTAGCTACAAAAACATCAGTCTTACACATTTGGGTTATATTTCTCTTTTTCTGACAAATATTTCTATTTTTTTTGTGTGTGCCAACCCTCAAACTTTGCTCCATGTTAGTTGCCTTGCATTTACCTCCGGAGTCTGTCTGTGATCTACTACACAGACTTTAATAACCATCTTTCCCTGGGGAGGAAAAGGGCACGCAGATTTATCCCAACTTCCTTAAACCGCCAAATAATGCAAATTTACGAAAGGGTCATGGATAAAGAGTCACAAGGGAGCATACCAATTAAGTGGCGGATACAAGCTTCATTAAGTGCAGAAATGGTAGCCGCTGGAAGTTTTATATATGCGCCGTCCTGCTGAGCTGCACCCTAATGAAGTGAAATGCAGCCGTAAAAGAAGTGCAAATAGAAGCTCTAATCTTCTCGGTATGCCAGACTTGTCTCCTCAGCCTCCATCACACTCTACTTTAAGTAATAGGGGGCAAAAAAAATTTAAAATAAAATCACATCCAGCAGAAAGAAGAGAAACAATAATCTATGAACTGTCACCAGTTTCAAGATTTTATTGGAAACCGGAGAGACAAGCTAGCTCTGAATTAGGCGAAAAATAAATATCTGTTTTGTAAAAACAAGATGAGGAAATGCAAAATTTAAGTGAGATTTAACGTTGTGTCCTACATACGAGCTACATGCTGCTTTCAGTCGGTGTGAGCTGTGGAGGCGTGAGCGCTCTGTGATGCCAGGTCTGCCTCCAGCTTTGCTTCTCTCATACTGAACGCTCCCCTTTTTTCTTTTTTTTTCTTTTTTTTTGGTGAACTACAGAGGAATACAATATGTGCGATTTTGCTCTCGCAAGAAAACAAAACACGACCTGTATGGCCCAGAATGCACACGTGTTTGTCTCTCTCCGCAGGTGATGATCCTGTACTTCAATCCCAGTATGTTCCGATGCATCCTCCTGAGGTGGGTCCGTCTCCTGGGATTCGCCATCATGTACGGCACCATCATCCTCAAGCTGTACAGGTACGGAAGTTAAGCGCCAACAACAAAAGAGGGAACAAAGAGTATCATCTGTACATGTTCCCTTTTTCTATGAATTATTCTCATGCCGATATTAGATTGAAGAAAGCAAAACCTAAAAATAGGCAGACCCCACTTCTCACATCATATCTCCTATCCCAGCATCTCCTTCACTCCTGTCTCTGTTTCAATAATTCAGCGCTCCCTCTCAAGATCGCATGCTTTCTGGCCCATAAGCACATTTAAATTTCACATCAGGTCTGATCTTTCTGCGTCTTCCTACTCAAGTACCCGTTCACACACACACACACACGCATACACGCACACGTACACACACACACACTCTCTGGCTTCCTGATCTGCAGCTTGGAACACGTATTACCGAGGAGGGAGAAGGAGGTCAAAGATTGGCCAGAAAGTTCTCTTGGCAGTATTACCGATGGATGGGAAGCGTGCCTCGCGGCCACACTCTTGCAGCCTGAGTGGTCCCACTAGATATCAGATGAAACAGATTTGTCACAGTCCAGACTGCCAATGAGGAGCAAAACTAAACATAGACGGATGTTTTTTGTTTTTTTTCTTCAGTCATATTTATAAACTGGAGTATATTGTAAATGTATTGTTCCCTCCCCCCCGTACACTTTTTCACGTTTTACCATATTACAGCCACACACTTAAATGTCGTTTGGAGGCATTTTATGTGACAGACCAACGCAAAGTTGTTCATAACTGTGAAGACTGAAATTATACATGGGTCAAAGTTGCTTTCTAAATAAGAATCTGAAAAGAGTGGTGTCTACTTCAGACATGTTTACTTACATAACCCTAAATATAATGCAACTAAATCCAGCTGTTCTGGGAACGCAGCAGAGGATTTTGGAACAAAAAGCATCACGGAGACCAAGGAACAGCAGACACATCACGGAGAAAGTTGTGAGAAGTTTAACGCAGGGTTAGGTTATATTTACACAATATAGAAAACTTTGAACATCTCAGGAGCAGCGTTTCATCCATCACCCAAAACTGTGTGGGGGGGGGGGGGGTAAGCAACAGTACAACTGCAAACCCAACCTGAAAGCAGTCTGAAAAACTCATTCATGGGAACTCTGGAAGAGCTGCAGAGATTTAGAGCTCAGGTCCTGCTCTAGCCCTTGCAGTTCATTATGGTTATGGGATTGTGACTACCTAGGGGGATAACACTGTGGTTTTATCCCCACTTGTGGTCAGCACCTTTCATCTGATAGCGAGGCCCAAAAGAACACAGCTAGATCCTGGAATGAAAGGATGATCTGAAAGGGACTATGTGGAGGAAGAAGAGGCTGTAGACTGAAGAGATTAAAATCAAACCTTTTGGTCTACATGCAAAAGACCGTGAGGCAGAATAGATGGAGCTCAATAAAGGATACTCCTGTGAGAAAACCTGTTTGTGGCTGGAACAGACTTCAGACTGAGAGAAGGAGTTCACCTTTGAGCGGCACAATGACCTTAAACACACAGTCAGAGCTACAATGCAAGGGTCCAGATCAAAGCGTGTCCATGAATTAGAATGGCCCGGCCAGACGTCACATTTAATCACAGTTGAGAATCTTTGACAAGACTTGAAAATTGATGTCCATAATTAATCCCCATCCAGTCCCACTGAGCTGGAGCTATTTTGCAGATAATAATCGGTCAAATTGTCAGTGTCTAGATGTGCAAAGCTAGTGGGGAGAAACGGCTGAGAATATGTTGACTCAGCTGGGCTGAATAAAATGCATGCCACACTTTTCAGATTCCCATTTATAAAACATTTTGTATATCAAGGATTTTCATTCCACTTCACAAATTGGCACAACTTTGTGTTGGGAAATCACATAAAATCCCAATACAACGCAGTAAAGAATGTGGCTATAACACGACAAAAGTTCAAGGGTTTATACCTTTGCGAGTCGGTGTGAAGCCAGCACCAACCTTTCCTGTGATTTGCAGCGTTCTTAATAGTCCTCTTCCATTTAAACGGTGGAACTGGCGCCTTATAAATCAACCACCCTGCTACTGTTCCAAGCACTTTGGTAACCACAGCTGTAATAAAAAGAAATCCCAGAGGTTCACATTGTTGTATTTATATTTTATGAACAAAAATGTTTGTTCCTTTTGCTTTCTTCTTCATGCAACACAAGAGCGTTGCAGGTTTGATGGACATAAATAAATAAAACTGAAATGAATATGTTTCCATTCATGGGGGAACGTTCACGGAAGCAACAATATAATTGTACATGGACAAATAAACTGTAAATGTCAGGGAAAACGGCTAATGCTCAGCTTTGCTGCTCATTGGGGTATCATCTTAGACATTTTTCAAGATTCAAACTCTCTTTCCCTTCTCCTTGCCTCCTCCTTCAGGGTGCTGAAGGTGTTCCTGTCCCGCACGGCCCAGAGGACGCCGTACATGACCAGCTGGCGTGTCCTACGGCTGCTGGCGGTGATTCTCCTCATTGTGCTGTGGTTCCTGGTGGCTTGGACCTCTGCAGTATGCCAGAGCCCGGAGCTGAGTCAGAGTCTCATCGTCGTAGGCTTCACCCCCGAGGGACTGCAGTTCAGCATGTGCCTGCTGGACCGCTGGGACTACATGATGGCAGTGGGTGAGTGCGCGCTCTTTGCGGGTTTCTGACAGCGATCTGCTCAAGAGGGGGTGCAGGTTGAGGAGATTTGGATAAAATCTCTGACCCCAAATATAAACCTCTGCCATCCTTGCTGTTTTTCTTGTCCCTTGTGGCTCCGTGTAAAGCATTTCCCTTCCAAATAGCTGAGAGTCTTTTATTTTACCAGTAAAATCATCCTGTTACTTTCCAAACGATTGCTTTTTCTCGTGAAGGTGTAACTTGGAGGCGTCAGGAGCAGTATAAATCAAATAGAAATAGGTCTGTGTTGTGTTGTCTAATGTTTTGTGTGACATTAAGTTTATTGCAAAAAGGTTTTCATCCTACACATTCTAGCCCAATGCACTACCTCATCAAGCCTGGCTACAACTCCTCTTGCCTACACATGGGTTGGTGTTGGGATTGCAAGGTAGTTGATTTTGTGTCATTTGGCTTAGAACTTCTTTCCAGTCATCGCAGGAATCCTGGGATACCCTCCTTTTGGCCAGAGATGGACAGAGGGTTCACATCCTCACTTTTGATCAAGTTTCCATCCTTGCTCCCAGCATTATGAAGAAGATCTCACATTTGACTCTGGGTGAAGACAAGCTTCTAAATTGGCTCAGCATCATGCAGACATCTTGTTTAAGAATTAAATATATTTCTGTCCTCTGGTAGCTTGGTGGTATGGTGTCTTATCTGCAGATTCTTCAAAGTTTGAAAAAGCTCCAGATACTTGTAGTAGGGATTTTGGTCAGCTTGTAGTAAAGGGTAAGTAGCTCTAACCTTGCCTCAAGCTGAATTCTCGCGGTATTTGTGTGTTCACAACGAGAATCCATCTTGTATCGCTCAAGCTTCAACCCTTTGTCTCCGAACCAAAAGTGGTTCAGGCCAATCATGTCGCAGTATTGTGGTTCAAGGCGGGACATACAGCTGCGAGGAAAGGAAGAGTGGTTGAGCCCACAGCCGAACCAACATAAACATGGCAGCACAGGAGGACGCACGCATAGCTGCTGCTATCATATCTGTTTAGTAAGAATCCACAATTTCTTCTTTGAAAGAAGAACAGCAGAAAGTGCCTTGAGTAGCTTACCTTGTTGTGCTAACTCATAGCAGCTTTTAATTTGATACCGTGATTGGCTAAAACCAACCTTTGGCAGGCGGGCATTAGGTGTCGCTTCACCCAATCAGCTGGGAGAGTTCTGCTCCTTTCCCCAAACGGATTCAATGGGAGCAGTCCCAGATTGCTAATGTGCAGCACAGAGAGTGCTACTCATGATCAACCCGGCTGGCCTGGTTAAAGTAGCTCTTGAGTTTTTAAAACCACTTCAAGTCCACTTCTCTCCACATGTTCATTCACTGGTGCTTAGCCTGATGGTGGGTGGAGATTTCAGTTTCTGGATAACTGCAGCTAAGTTGATGTTTTTGTCAGGGTTTCTATGCATCTGCTTTAGCAATGCCAGTTCCTCCTCTTTAGGGGTTCTTAAATGCCAAACCAAACAGTTGCTTCCCCCAGGAGGGATCTGGTGAAGCTGTAGGTTGGTTGATAAACTGGACCCTTGTCTTCATTTCATTGCTTCGTTTTATTGTTCTACTTAGTTTGCTGGGGGACTTTCAAAGGTTTCTTGAAAGCTCCCTCATACCTTCCTGTACATGATTTTTTTCCCCTTTTAAGGTTCTCATTCTCAGATGATGAAAGTTACACCAACCATGCAGTAGAGCGGACTAAGGCAATTGAATTAGCGAAGGAATTAGGCCTTGGGCTCCAGTGCCAACACTGATTATAGATAACCAACACTTTAGTCTTCCAACTTCCTCAAATGTTCTGCAAAGCTTTACAGTTCAGTCGTCTGTTCAGTAGTGGCAGATGACAGCATTAACAGGTCCCAGCCTTTCGCAACTTGAGCTTCTCTAGATGTGAGAAACCTCTGAGCTTTCATGCGCTTCCTCTTGTAGATAAAAAGAGTTTCCTATTTAAGCAAGAATCAAACGGCACCAAAACACACAGTATGTCCCCCAAAAGACAGTTTCATGCGTCAATTCAGATATCTGTCCAGTGAGAAGCTTCGTCTGCTATCAGGTGTTGAAACAATACAGGCAGGTCTTATCTTTAGCATCATCCACTGTCTAACATATGAGCTAAAGCTTTTAAGCTGCCATTAAAAGAAAGGACTTTCGTCGGGGCTGAATTCAGTTCCAACTGCCAACCGAAGGCGTAAACATGCCTGAAGATAGAGCGACGCCGAATGGAAAGCCAAAAGAGAAAAGGGTGGTGTGAAAATCTGCAGGGAGATGCTGCCGAATCTGCTAAAATTACACATACATTTGCTGTAGCTTTAGACGTTAAACAACAACATGAAAAAGAGGAGGAAGAGAGACAGGATGAGGGCAGACCGAGGAAAGAGACAGTTTTTTACGGACGCGGTAAGAATAGAATAGAATAGAATAGAATTGAAATAGACTCATCATCTGTGGAGATCATGCCTGACCAATCATGGTGGGCCACCTGAAACACATTTCTGTCCCCTTCCAGACAGAGTCCTGAACCCATTCATTTACATTGACATTACTGGAAGCCTGCAAAGTTGCTGTGATGACCCAGAAGGCCTTTAGCGTGTGCTACGGTACAGCCTCCTCAGCCAGATTCTTCAAGCAGGAGGCAGCGATGTGCACCTCACTGGAGCCAGTCTGACAGCAGGGGAGACTAATCCTGTTTGGATAGAGGGAAATGATGAATCCCTGAGAGATCCCTCTGAAAACTGACAGACAGGCAGGCTGAGAGAGTGGAAATGGCAGGGAAGGAAAGAAAGGGGGCGTTCAAAGGACGCTGCTTGCGGGCAGTGGCCAACGAAGCAACAAGAGACTTTTCCACCAACAGAACTTCAGAAGGAGAGATGGAGAAGGACGAGCCTGTGGAGGGAGGACAACTAAGGACACTGTGGCGATGGGCCAGAGGAGAGGCATCTACAGAGAAAATGCGTGTGTTTCTGTGTAACAGCGACATCTTCAAACAAATGTGCACACACCGAGTGAAACGTGCGCAGGAATCCCTCCGGTTGTTCCTTTGAATGTGTGTAGACAAGCTAGGAAATGAGGGAGCCCTGCTGTTTGCTCTGACAGCCGGCGAGAACACGCTGATGTGATGCTGAGGCTGCACGGAAGGACAGGGAGCACCTTTTAAAGCCGCAGCTTTGGAGCATTTCGTCAGTGCTGCATACCATGCCTTTGAAAAGCTGCCTCCTTTCTCTTTTTCTGTTTTTTGCTTGTTTTTAATGTTGACAAGGCTTGTACAAAAGCCATCTTTTTTTTTTTTAAAAGGACACAATGAACAGCAAAAAGCTACTCTAAAGCATTACTGATAATGAATAACTCATTTATATTCATGCAAAGATTATTTAGTCCTTCCTATAATTATTCTTTTTAATACCCATGCAGTTTGTGATGCTGTAAAGACTATGCATGCTGCTAAGTATTTTAAAGATCCAGCCATTATAACATCATATTGTTTGTCATATTCTTGATGTTTTGTCTGCAAAATCAAACTAAAAGCACTTATTCATTGAGTCCCTTTTGAGCCTCTTTGGAAAGTTTCATAAAGAGCGTTTGCAAAATGTAATTTATATTTCATTCCAATCTGTTTCTACCAGTGATAGATGGTGCTTTATGCTGGTGCTATTCCTTGGAAGTTATATTTTATTGATCCAAGATATAATTTCACTGCGCGGAGACGGAGTCCATTGCTTCAGCCGCTAAAATAATTAGTTTAGATGTTTGATATTTTAAAATTTCATCATCTGATATTAAGCTGTATACGGGCTCCATTAGAGGAGGAGAACAAACACTGCTGTCTTCGGCTTAGCATCAACATGTAATTGCTTATTGTTTTTTTTATATAATTTGAAGGAGCAGCTGGAAGTTTAAAGCGTATTTAAAGCAGGACGTTGGTGTGTGCTGTCATACAGAGGACTATTTCACAACTACTAATTGTTAGTCTCTTTTATTGGGATGTTATGTTTTAATAAACCAGCAAAGAAGCACATAACAGTGAAATGATGGTCTTTACCTTTTTTGTTTTACTAATGAAAAGTTAAAAAGTGTAGTCTGCTTTGCTCTCAGCCCCCTTTATGCTGATGCCCCTAAATGAAATCCAGTGCAACTAATTGCCTTTATTCACCTACATATCAACTAGAGTCTGTCTGTGTGTAATTTAATCCCATCATAAATCCTAACCTGGCCAGCCAGATTGATAACTCTCCGCTCTGCACATTTTCAACCTGGGGCTGCTCCTGTTGAATCCAATCGGGGATAGGAGGGACATTCAGCAGAAATTTCTGAGCCGATTGGGTGAAGTGACACCAAGTGCCCGCCTACCAAAGGCTGGTTTTAGCCAATCACGGTGTCAAATTAAAATGTAAACAGCAGGTGCCAGATGTGATAGCAGCAGCTACGCGTGCGTCCTCCTGCACTGCCATGTTTGTGTTGGTTCGGCTGTGAGCTCGGCAGCTTCCGTCACATCTGTATGTCGCGCCTCAAACGATAATACTGCGACGTGATTGGCCCGAACCGGCTTGTTTCGGTCCCGAACAGTTGAGGTGGATGGATTCCCGTGTGTTTGTGAACGCACAAATGCCGCGAGAATTCAGCTTGCAGCCAAGGGTACGTAAATCCAGCTGTTCTGTGAGGGCCTCTGAGCTTTGCTGGAAAACATCTGTGACATCACGAAGACCGAGGACCACAGCAGACGGGTCATGGAGGAAGCTGTAGAAGTTTAAATCCGAGTTAGGTCATAAAACAACTTCCCACAGTGGATGAAATGCTCGTTTCTGAAGGCTAGATATTGCCAGAGCTTTCACAGAGAGGAACGTTTTATGGAAGGAGTTAAAGCTAGGTAACGACACAGTACGCCTGCAGCTACAGCACACAGCTCAGAGTATTATATAAAACATGGGCTCTAATCCACGATGCTGTTTGCTCACTAATGTGTTCGAACAAATCTCAGAGACCTTTACAGAGCAGCTGGATTCACGCTGAGAGGAAATAACACACCAAGTCATCTAATCTGCTTATAATTGTGTGGATTTTTAAGTCTGTTAGATGCGCTGGATTTTATTTAGGAGTTTAAATGTAAAGGGGACTGCAGGCAGAAGCACGCTAGACATTTCAGATTTTAATCATAAAACGTGTCCTTTCTCCTTCCCCTTCACAATCACCCTCCACGTTGTTTCCGTAAAGGTTAATTCTGGGAAATGAACAACCACGCACCTAAACTCGTCAAGATCAATAATGCGTACGGCTAAAGTTTGAGCAACTGTAAATCGGGTGAACGTGTAAATTTCCGACTGTCTTTGTTTCAGCTGAGTTCCTCTTCCTGCTGTGGGGCGTGTACCTGTGCTACGCTGTCCGCAGCATCCCCTCGGCCTTCCACGAGCCGCGCTACATCGCTGCGGCCATCTACAACGAGCTGCTCATATCGGCCATCTTCCACATCATCAGGTGGGTGCAGAAATACAAGAATGGTTGGACATAAACAGCGAGTTGGGGCTCATCGTAAAATCGTTCCCATGTCTGTTGATGTGCATAAGACTTACCAAATAATTAATGTGACAGGATTCCCCAATTAGTGCGCGGATGTTAGACTTGCAGACGACGCCTCTATTTATCAGTGGCATGGCCTGATGTCCACTTACATATATCTGTTTGCTGGAGCTGTGCGGGCATATATCATTTCAGAAAAAGGACATTTTTTTTTACGCAGCTCTTTCGTCTGGGAAATGAACGGAGTCAGCAGAGTGCAGGGGGGAGACAGTTTAAAGGATAGCATAAATTATATCTTCCACAGGGAGAGAAAAAGCAGAGATGCACTGTGCCAGAGACTAAAATAAACCAAATGCTGTTTGTCGATGTCAGTCTCTGTCGCACCGAATTAAACAGCAGCGCTCTCACTGCTCTTCTTGTTTGCATTTTGCCGTTTCTAATTCTAATGTTTATCAGAATGTAAAGCTGATCTACTATCTGTTGGATTTGAACATTAGCGTTGTTAAAATGCTCCCTCCTATTTGTCAGAGATTTTCTAAATTGACGGTTTTTCCAACCGTTTTGAGTTAGCAGAAAAGGGATTGCTGGACATGTGAATGCAGATTCCCGATGCTGCAAATTCCCACAGCTGCATCGAGCCTTCAGGCACGTTCAGAGCAATCAGTTTTAAGAGCTCTCTGGGGGTTATGGGGACTACGGATCTCCCTAAAGGGTAACATGGCTCAAAGGTTTTTGTTTTTCTTTAGCCTCAGTTGGGATTAACTGTTTAGCCATTTATCTGAGTTTTTGTTTTTCCTTTTTCCTGTGTTATTTTTATATGAGCAAATTTCTAAGCAGCGTCTGCGGAAAGATTTGTGTGATCAGAATTCTTCTTTTAATCTATCCGGCCAGCCGTCCATCCTAATTTTGTTCAGGGTTGCAGTAGGTGCACTGGGTTCTAAACCCTCTGTCTTTGGGCAAGAGGTGAAGTACATCCTGGACTAGTCGCCAGTCCATCACAGGGCAACGAAAATACACAACAGTTCAAACACACATCCCCACGGAACGGCACATTTTAGAGGTCAATCAGTCACCATATTGGATCTCTTTTTGGACTCGGGGAGAAAAAGGAAAAGTATGCATATCTAAAAACAAAAAGGTGCCAGGTGATATTCAGTGTTGCCAACTTGGTGACTTAGTAATTTCCTTAGTAACTGCTCTGGCCCAGCGCAGCTTTTTTTTTTTTGAATAACAGACTACTAACAATCCTTTTTCCTGGTGGTACTGAGGAGTCTGATTTTATACAAGTCTTACAAACTCCTCTCAATAAGACGCGAGCGTAAATGAATCACGTGTGCAAGAAGCTGTTCCTGTCTGAGCACATCAGGGATGTTCGCTTCAATCTTACACATTGCAATTAAATTACTACTTTTTTACTGTTGTATCTTCTTGGTCCATTTAGTAAATAACTTAGTAGTAGTAAAAATAAAAAAAAGGGTAATTTTTGTGTATTTTTTTTTTTTTACAAATCTCACTCCTAGATAAACAAGGAGGACTGCTGGAAATGTGAAATTACCAGTAAAATATTAAACGATTGTTACACACAAATGGGAACTATGGAAATCATGTGTTGATGTCATTTAGTGACATAATTTCTCCTTTTTTGGGTAGCCAACAGCTACTTTCTTCACTGAGGATCTGGCTGCACCGCTGGGATTTGAACCAATGGACCTTCTTACTGTGGGCAACAGTGCTATACTGCAACACTGTGCTGCACTCTAAGTGCCTCACTTTCTATTTTTTGTGCAGAAGCATTAGAATAAAAAATTAATAATAATGCAACACTGAATGCCTTTTGTTCTTTTTTTTAGAACCAAAGATGCAATTGAAAATATAGTGAATAAATAAATAAAAATTAGACATCTTACAGTGAACTTCTTGTTAGTGATCCTTAAACTTCCCATGAACAAGCTAGTGTTAGCAAACACAGCACAGTTAGCTGTTAGGTTAGAAAAGTGTCGGTTTAAAACTTCAGTGAACCTGAACCTGTGACAGGGGTCCATCCTGGACAGATCACCAGTCCATCACAGGGCAACACAGAGACACAAACATATGACTTGTGCGCGCCAAGCGCGCACAAGTCATATGCAAGGGCAATTTAATATGACTAATCGAATCTAAAATGCATAGTTTTGCACTGTGGGATTGCAGGAGTACCCAGAGACCACCCATGCATGCACACGGAGTACATACAAAATCCGACCAGTAAATCTGTTGAGTAAAATCTGACTTTTTTTATGATACACATGCCATGCAATTACTGTAAAACAGGAGCTCCTCTCAGTGATCTTCATCTATTTACTTTGAATTCAGGGGCTTGAGCTCTCTGAAGTTAAAAAACTGAAGCATGCTAGAACTTCAACAGTATTTTATAAAGCAGAGAACATTTCATCAGAGTCACAGCAGGATAAAACCTCAGCAACTGGTTTCAGTCAGTTGCCCTGAGAAATAGGTTTCATTTGTCACGCATGCTGCAATAAAACTTTCTCTGATTAATTTTTCTTTCTGGAGACCTGCTTTGAGCTCAGTTGGACCCAAAAAAAAATAAAAATGGAAAGATCATTTTCCCTTCAATTTTTTTGAGAACTGAACAATTTAAACTTTAACTGACTGCAGTTGCTGTAGGGCTGTGATAAGCCTGGATTTGTTTGTTCCTGTGAAGGTAAAGCCAGAACCGGCCATTTCAGTGGTTCTGGAGACAATGAGCAACTTTGATCTCACACACTGTGCATTATTTCTCCGCACATGCGACATAATGTTGCCCATTTTACCTGCTGGATTTATCAGTCACGGTTGTCCTTTCTACTTCATATTTGAATTATTACACCAATTTTCAGAGTCCTTTAACCAATCCAAGCAAACTACAAACATTTAATTAAATGGAGCCTCAATAATTGGAACGTCTATCTGGGGGTGACACATACAGGAACCTGCTGCAGGTTAGTTTCAGATGAAACCAGCTGTGACTCAACAATGTGTGGAATTGTCTCAGTTTACCACAAGGCCAGCTCTACACAAGCAGTCACGACATTTCCATCACCTTTAAGACGCATCAAAGTGAGACGGGAATCACAAAAAACCCGACCTAAAGGTTTTTCCTAAAACCATTGAAACAGAAAACAGAAAAACGCTGTGAATGCCAGACATTCAATGCTCATTTTCTTTACTGCAAAAAGACATGTCCAAGCCTTTACTGTCACATTGTTTGTCATTGTGTGCTCTGAGCTGAAGGTCGACAGAATCATGGCAACGTGAAGATGTCAAGCAGACAATATTTAATTAGTGTGTTTAAATGTGGGAATCTTTGATAGGAACAGGCTGGTTAGTTGTGTCAAGAGACACCGAGATTTTCAGTTCAGTTTCAGAACTGGCAACATTTTCCGTCACAATGTTAAAAGGGTTTAAAGTCATTTTAATGAGAAGCCAGACAAAGGGCCAGAGATGGCAGAGTTTTCTCTGGCTGGGCGGAGCCGCACTTTTTGTCTCCCACATGTTGCTGTGCACTGCTGGTCAGCTGACTTAAAGAAAGGTCCTGAGCTTTGCCCTTGTTGATAACAACCATTTTAGCTGTTTGGAAACCTTTCCAGTCATAGTGTGGAGAACCTCACTCTTATTAAAACCAAAGCTTGAACTTAATCAGCTGGATGCTTAATCAAAACCAAAGTAACCGTAAATACATTGTTAGCTAATGTTATTAAAACTGCAAAAAATGTCATTTTTCAGTCATCTTAGCAGGATTATTGCTTTGCTGTTTTAAATAAAGGCAACTTAGATCATATTATACATTCATTGTTTCCCTTTTTCTGTAAATACTATAATATATTAAAACTGCGGTATTTTGGGAAAGTTTTTTCATACACTTTGCTCTCTGCTCAGATGGCATAGGATGAAATAAAATCAGTAATTCTTCTTTTGATGCTGTCCCTCAGGTTCTCTCTGGCTTCTGGGCTGCACCCTGACTGGATGCTCACGATGTTCTTTGCTCACACTCATCTGACTGTGACTGTAACTCTGGGGCTGCTGCTCGTTCCAAAGGTAATGGCAGTGACAAAAATGGCAACTATTGTATCGTGTGGGTGCTTAAACTTTCTTGACAGTGAGGTCAAATTTATACTGTACCTTTTATATTTATGCTAACTCTATATTTATATTTATGTATTTTCATATTTCTTAAATTAACTTTTTTCTAATTTTATGTTCCAATGGTGAGTCAATGCAACCAAGTGTTATCCTAATGCACGGTAACTGGTGTGTGTCTTCTAATTACGCTAAGGTCTCTATTCTATTCTATCCTGTTCTCTTCCATTCATTTCAAACACAAAACATCTGATCTGATGTTTCGCCACGAATCCAGAGCTTTGTTATGGTCAGTGGAGAAAACGTAGAAGAACAAAAGGAAAAGTGAGATCCGTCTGCCACAGTTAGACCAGGTTCATCACACCAACCACACATGCTGCTATTTAAGTTGCACAGTGGAAAAAAGTGACTCATAGCTTTGTCAGGGTTTAGTTTTGATCTGGCTTTTGTTAACTATTTTTCAGTTCTTCCTCGTTGTCTGGGTTTAGTTAGGATCTGGCTTTATTTATGGTTAGTTCACTCCTCACTCCTCGCCTGTCTGCCTGGTTTGCTCCTGCTAGCAGTTTTTACCACGTTAGTCTCTGCCTGCTGCTGGATCTATCCTGTCTCCCCTCTGAAACTCAGGAGGAGCTTCTAATCCTGTTGTGACTCTAACCTGCAAGTATTTACCCTGCCTTGCTGCTAATCCTGCTGTGGTTTTGGTCTACCAGTATTCATCCTGCCCAGCTGTTATCCTGCTGTCATTCTGGCATACAAGTATTCATCCTGCCTGGCTGCTATACTGTTGGGACTCTGGCCTACAAGTATTCATCCCGCCTAGCTGCTATCCTGTGGACATTCTGGCCTACAAGTATTCATCCTGCCTAGCTGCTATCTTGCTGTCATCCTGGCCTACAAGTATTCATCCAGCCAAGCTATATATCCTGTTGTGACTCTGACCAGCAAGTATTCATCCAGCCAAGCTATATATCCTGTTGTGACTCTGACCAGTAAGTATTCATCCAGCCAAGCTATATATCCTGTTGGAACTCTGACCAGCAAGTATTCATCAAGCCAAGCTATATATCCTGTTGGAACTCTGACCAGCAAGTATTCATCCAGCCGTGCTGTGGGTCCTGCTACTGGGTTCTGGTTCCCTCGCTGCCGTGCTGTGGATCCTATTACTGAGCTCTGGTTCCCTCTCTGCCGTGCTGTGGATCCTGCTACTGGGTTCTGGTTCCCTCGCTGCCGTGCTGTGGATCGTACTACTGAGCTCTGGTTCCCTTTCTGCCGTGCTGTGGATCTTGCTACTGGGTTCTGGTTCCCTTTCTGCCGTGCTGTGGATCGTACTACTGAGCTCTGGTTCCCTTTCTGCCGTGCTGTGGATCCTGCTACTGGGTTCTGGTTCCCTCTCTGCCGTGCTGTGGATCCTGCTACTGGGTTCTGGTTCCCTCTCTGCCGTGCTGTGGATCCTGCTACTGGGTTCTGGTTCCCTCTCTGCCGAGCTGTGGATCCTGCTGCTTACTCTGGTCTCCTAGTACCTTCTCTGCCGTGTCTCTGGTCCTGCTTGCCAGCTCCTGCACACATCTACACCTTTGCTCCAGTTCAGTCCTGCATCTCTGGTTCCACCTGCCATAATTCATCCACTGTTACAATAAACTCTCAAGTTCAGCTCTGTGTGTGTGCTCTGTCCGGGTTCATCCAAGACAAAATTATGACAAGCTTCTAATTCATTTTTTTCTGATTTTTCTTTTTTGGAGGAGGACTTTGAAATAATAAGTGAAGAACAAATAGTTAACACAATCAGACCTTTGAAGCCTGACCCTTGGATTAAAGAACCACAAATGCATTTTATTTGCAAAGCACATTAATCGTAAACCTTAAAGGTATATCACATGAGTGTATTTCTACATGTACTCTAAAAATATAATCAAAAGCTAGGTAATGAAGTATAGATTTTCACTGCAGGATTTCAGAAAATACAAGGTTGTGTGCTGATCTGATCAGACTTTTCATAGAGTTCTACCTCAGGTTTGAAGACTCTGAGTTGCATTTAAGTTGCAAAGGATCCATCTTCATGTGTTCGAGCCAGGGTTTGTCTCAGATACTCCCAAAGCCAAGACGAAAACTGCTGGGCATAGCGAAGGAAACCAAACAGCAATGCTAAAAATCACTGATTTCAGAGATTTGACCAAAATAAATCATTTGTGTTCCTGTTTGAGTGATTGGTTTACGTGCAAATTCACCAGCCGTAAAATAAGTTGAAGTGGTGTTCTGCTTGTGTCGCCTTAACTGGGATTTACCAGTACAGTAGTACTAAACTAATACTACCTTATCTTACTTAAACAACTTCTATCTGACGTCCAGTGATGGGATTTGATGAATAAACATCTAAATAAATGGAAAACAAGCTCTAGAGTGAAAGCTGGTTTTCAGGAGGGTAAATTTTACTTTCATTGAATAATGATTTTCCGCAGAATAGCAAAACTTGACCATGACATGTGGCTCTTAAGTTGACAAATGATACAACTTTGACTAATCTTCGACAAAAGGGTGAATAGCGGCTTTAAAACCTTATTTTCCATTACGCCCATGAGCAGGCAATGTGTGTACAAGATTTTTTTTTTCAATTTGTAAAATTGAAAACGCTGTAAAAAACAAAAACACTGCCCCCGGATTGTGTATCTGTCTGCCTGCACAAACTAATATTACTGGACTGAGAAATGGTTGCCTTCATAGTGGAGGACAGCTAGCATTCAGAAAGATTTAGTGTAACGCTGTTATACTAATGTGTTGTAAATATCCATTAACAACACATTATTTATCATCCTAAGTCCATTTGATATTAGCAAGCTGTGAAGCACAAATCCACACTGGCTCATTTACAATCATTACCTTAAACTCAATCAGACTGCCTAAGTGGTTATTGTAATTTAGCTGAGTACTCCTGCGGGTGTCTTTAGGGCTGATGGAAAACATTTCTTTCTCCTGCTGCGTGAGAAATGCGCTTTCTGCTCCTCTATTCTTTCTTAATTAGGCTCCTCAGAAGCGCAACTCAGTTGAGCACACTGGGATAATTGAGCGCAATGGGAGGACATTAATTTCACAGAGCATCTGTTCATGAAGCCAGGCTAAATATTTGGACATCTTCTGTCCCCACATGTGTAATCTCAACAAAGGTGGAAATGTAATATCTGCTCATTGTGCTGCCGTAATAACTTGCCTTTATATCTCTGCATAAGTGGGGGAATCACCTAAGTAGGATTTTCTTGTGCATAGTTTGCTGGGGTATGTGGAAAAAAACACAACTTGGGAGAAAGTTAAGCTGAGTAGAAGCTGCAGAGCAGTGATTTTAATCAGAAAGCAGCATCTCTCTTTTGAACCCATCTACTTCACCTAGCAAAGTCATCCTTCATGTTAATAATAGTTAATGGCTTTATATGTCATGATTAACAGATTAACTGCATTAAGCATTGTGCAATTTATTTGTTTTGTTAATATAAACTTTGTTGAAATTCTTATACAATTTACAATTTTTTGTATCTATTACTTATTCATTTTCTAAAGTTTATCTTTTCCTATCTCATGGAGGATTTATCTCACTGTAAATGACTTTTTTTTATATCTTTACCGACTCCTGTTTTAATTTGTTTTATTACAAAACTCATTTGATTTTATTTCTCACTTCTCCTATTTTGTTTTAGCATTTTGAGTTTTGCTGGCGATTGTAAAGAGTCATATGAACAATGTTGAATTGAAACAAATGTTTTGTAAAAGCTACCGCCCCCGGTCGGCGGTTATACGCCTTGGTGGACCCCAGCTCTTTTCCCCCGGAAGCGAAAACCCACTGAATGATAAAAACTTCTTTGAAGGAACGACTCTCAAAACAGAAACTATACTTTAACACTTTTTATCTAAACAAGCCAGAAAAATGGTTAGAGATCAGTACTGAGGCTCTCTTGACATGGAGCAACATGGGAAAAAGGGATAAAGAAGAGCGAGCCAAGAGTGCTGGTCACGAGTCTTTGTAGAAGCCAAGCTCCTCCTCCACACTCCTGCCATTGTCATCAGTAGAAAACGTGTCACCACTCGAGTATAATCTGCCCAAGTGTACATACTTCCCCGAAATAATTGACCCGTCCCTTTGTCCATATCTATGCATGCCAATTAGAGCCTCTATGAATCATCTGATAGTTTTCCAATAACTGTTTCCAACAGCTCTAACAACCTGTAGCTTCATTGTCATGGTTTTCAGATGACGAGCCCACATGCAGATACGATCGGGAAGCAAAGCACAGTTTTAAGATGTTTATTTAGGAAACAGGTCGATATAACGGATGGGACTACAGGCAACTTCGGCAGGGTCAGAACGTCACGGCTGGAGAGACTGCAAGGAGAAGGAGAGTAAGGTGAACCAGGAGAATACTAGAAGCTGCGCTGCTTACCATAAAGCTGGGCGGACCTAACCGGGGAGAAGTAGCGCCGAGGGAACTCTGTGATCCTACTCTGTTGGTGTTAGGCGGCTAGTGGCAGAGGGCGGCAGATGTTACTGGTGAGGGATCCAGAGCGAGCCTCCTTGGCAGTGGGTGACAGATGGATTGACCAGAGAGAGAGAAGAACCAGCAGAATCCGGGAGGGGTAATCTCAGGCCCCGCTGGGTAACATCCAGGGAGTATGAGGGGAGAGTCAGAGCAAAATCTGAGCAGGAGGATTCTGCAGTTCTTTTTCTTCGGACAAGACGTCCAGACAGGTGAGTGCATCCAAGCACCAAAAAGCTGTGACAAAAACAGGGAGATCCAAAATTAGTCAAAGTTCAAAAGACGAAAAAACTCACAAGCAGGTTTTCAGGAGTTGGGTCAGAGGCCACGTCGTACCACGACTGGTTAAGGCTCTGGCGTCTTCCATCTGTCAGCGCTCTGCTTAAGAAGCCAGAGGAAGCCGCCTGCAATGAGCTGCAGGTGTGGGCCACGCCCCCTCAGCCAACTAGACACACCTGAGGAGTAGAGATAGAGCAGGAAAACACAGAGAACCCTGACACTACCCCCCCCCCCCCTCAACAAGTTGCTGTCCAAAACGGGCTTGATCTGAGAAACATGGAAGGTAGGGTGTACTCGGGAGTGAGGGGGCAAACGTAGACGGACGGTGGTCGGGTTAATAACTGTCTCTATCTCATAGGGCCCAGTGAACCGGGGAGCAAGCTTCTTAGCGGACGGGTTGGATAAGACGTCTCTGGAAGATAACCAAACCTTCTGACCAGGGCGATAATGGGGAGCTGGTCTGCGGTGCTGGTCGGCGAACCTCTTGCTCCGCTCTGCGGTGCGAGTGAGTGCTGTGATAGTGGTTCTCCAGATGTCCTGACAGCGAGCAATGTAGTCGTTGACGGAGGTGAAGGGAATCCTGAGTTCATCCGTGGGTAGGAGTGGAGGTTGATATCCTAAAGCTACTTCAAAGGGTGAACGTCCAGTGGCTGAGGTGATGTGTGAGTTTAGGGCATATTCTACCCAGGGCAAAAACTTATTCCAGTCAGAAGGTGAAGATGACGTGTGATCTCTAGTTGTTGGTTCATACGTTCAGTTTGGCCATTGGTCTGAGGATGGTATCCGGAGGTGAGTGTGTAACGGGCACCCAGAGCAGAGCAAAAGTGCCGCCAGACCTGGGAGATGAACTGAGGGCACCGGTCAGAGAGGATGTCAACTGGGATGCCATGGAGTTTGAAAACGTGCTTTATGAGGAGCTGGGCCGTCTGGAGGGCGTTGGGTAATTTACGGATGGGGATGAGATGGCATGACTTTGAGAACCGGTCCACAACTGTCAAAATAGTTGACATACCTTGGGACAAAGGGAGGCCTGTAACGAAATCAATAGCTATGTGGGACCATGGACGTTTGGGGATGGGGAGAGGATTTAACAAACCGGAAGGTGGCTGAGTAGAGGGCTTATTCTGGGAGCAGACGGGACAGGCTAGGACATACTCTCTAACATCCTTGGTCCATGATGGCCACCAGAAGCGCCGGGACACCTGAGACTGGGTTCTATAAATACCTGGATGGGCGGAAAACTTAGCATCATGACACCAGCGTAGAACCTCAGGGCGAACAGACTGGGGAACGTACTTAAGTCCAGCTGGACCTGTACCTGGGTCTGGGTCTAATAATTGGGCCTGGTTGATCCTGTCCTCCAGATCCCAATGCAGGGCTCCAACAGTACATGTAGGGGGAAGAATGTGTTCCGACTCCTTCTCCTGTTCAGAAGGGGCAAATTGACGAGACAGTGCATCGGGTTTGACATTTCTTGAGCCAGGTCTGTAGGTGATGGTGAGGTTAAATCGTGAGAAAAACAAACACCAACGGGCTTGTCTGGAGTTGAGTTGACGGGCTGACTGCAGGTAGGAGAGGTTCTTATGATCTGTCCAGATTATGATAGGCTGCTCGGATCCCTCTAGCCAGTGCCACCACTCTTCTAAAGCTAGTTTAATAGCTAGCAGCTCACGATCGCCCACATCATAGTTCTGCTCAGCAGGGGACAAACGACGGGAGAAGAACGCACAAGGATGTAATTTATTGTCAACCTCAGACTGTTGGGACAGAACCGCACCCACCCCGGTATTAGAAGCATCGATCTCTAGAACAAACTGTTTGGCTGGATCGGGGTGAACGAGTATGGGAGTCTGGGAAAAACGGGACTTGAGTCTGTTGAAGGCTTCCTCTGCCTCAGGACTCCAGATGTATGGGACCTTGGTGGAGGTAAGAGCATGTAATGGGGAGGCTATCTGGCTATAATTCCTGATAAAGCCGTCTTCCACTCGTCCCCCTGTCTAACCCGAACCAAATGATAAGCGTTGCGCAGATCAAGCTTAGTAAAGATTGTGGCATTCTGGACTGGTTCGAGAGCTGAAGATAACAGAGGAAGCGGGTATTTATTCTTAACAGTTATTTGGTTGAGCCCTCGATAGTCGATACAGGGTCGAAGGGACCCGTCCTTCTTGCCGACAAAAAAGAAGCCGGCGCCTAATGGGGAGGATGAAGGGCGGATCAACCCTGCAGCTAGAGACTCCCCTATATATTTCTCGAGCGCTTGACGTTCTGACCTTGAAATGTTGTAAAGCCGACTGACCGGTAGTGGAGCCCCAGGCAACAAATCAATGGCGCAATCATAAGGGCGATGTGGAGGAAGTGAACAAGCCTGAGTCTTACTAAACACCACCCGTAGGTCGTGGTATTCCTCCGGAACGCGAGAGAGGTCAATAACGTCCTCTGATTCAGCCAAGGTGGTCGGGGGAACAGAAACGGTGCAAGCGGACTGTAAACACCGGGAATGACAAGCTGGGGACCATGACTCCAGTCGGGACTCAGCCCAGTTAAACTGTGGGTTGTGGACGGTTAACCAGGCTAATCCTAAAACCACGGGTGAACGCTTTACTGGAAAAACAAAAAATGAGAGTTGTCCCCGGTGGTTACCAGAGACTATTTCCACTAGTGGTCGGGTCCGATGGGTGATCAAGGTTAACCTTTGTCCATCTAAGGACGAGACCTGAAGAGGTTCGGATAACGGCTCGACGGGCACACGGAGCTGATCCACTATGGCTTGGTCAATAAGATTAAAATCAGAACCAGAGTCTACTAAAGCCGAAACGTCAAAGCTGTCCTGGTCAAAAATTAAAGTTACTGGCAAACATAAGCGAGAGAGAGACGGTGCCTTAGTGGCGACCTGGGGAATTGTTTTGTTACCGTCCACCGTTCTCCCCATTACGAACGGCGGACTCGGTCTTTTGGCCGAACAGGACAGTCTCTTAAAAAATGGCCTTCACCACCACAATAAAGGCATAAATTTCCAGAGAAGCGTTGCTGACGCTCCTCATTAGTTAAACGAACCTGCCCCAACTGCATAGGTTCTGGAGGTGGGGTAATAGATGACCGGGGTTCCCTATTGGTAAACGTAGAAAAAGTGGAAGCTCGCAAGGTTCGGTCCGGTCGAGCCCGGTTCCGACTGCGTAACCGGGAATCCAAACGAATGGCTAACGCAACAAAATCCTCAGGTTCCTCAACCCGGGCTAACTCATCCTTTAAAGCCTCATCTAGAGCCTGAAAAAATACTGCCTTTAACGGCTTATGTTGCCAACCTGCTGCAGCGGCAAACGTGCGAAACTCCACAGAGAAGTCAGATACGTGTCGGCCGCGCTGTTTCAAAGAAAGGAGATGACGAGACTGTTGAGCCGAATCTAACTCAGCTGAAAAAACCGTCTTGAACTCAGCAACGAAGTCCTGAAAGGAACACCCGAATGACTGGCAATCAGGGAAACGAGCCTCAGCCCATCTGAGAGCTTTACCCGTTAAGAGTCGTAAGACATATGATATCTTAACCTGATCTGAGGCAAATGTCTGAGGGGAACGGTTAAACACGAGTTTGCACTGGAATAGGAACCCGCCGCATTCCCCGCTGTCACCAGAGAACTTCTCCGGACAAGGTGATGCGCTCTCAGGAGGTGGAGTCTGATCATGACTCTCAGCACTCTGAGCGGCGGGAGGCGGGGTGTTAGGGTCTTGAGTGACAGGCGGAGTCATCGCGGAAGTGACTGCGTCCATTAGCTGGCTAAACTGAGCGGCTAATCTCTGAAGCTGTTCCTGTGTTGAATTTACAGCTAACCCAAGCTACTGCATCTGTTCCTGCTGTGCGGCAAGCTGCCGCCCGAACGTATCCGCTGGACTTTGGTGCCCAGAGCCTTCTTCTGTCATGGTTTTCAGATGACGAGCCCACATGCAGATACGATCAGGAAGCAAAGCACAGTTTTAAGATGTTTATTTAGGAAACAGGTCGATATAACGGACGGGACTACAGGCAACTTCGGCAGGGTCAGAACATCACGGCTGGAGAGACTGCAAGGAGAAGGCGAGTAAGTGACTCTGAAAGGTGAACCAGGAGAATACTAGAAGCTGCGCTGCTTACCATAAAGCTGGGCAGACCTAACCGGGGAGAAGTAGCGCCGAGGGAACTCTGTGATCCTACTCTGTTGGTGTTGGGCGGCTAGTGGCAGAGGGCGGCAGATGTTACTGGTGAGGGATCCAGAGCGAGCCTCCTTGGCAGTGGGTGACAGATGGATTGACCAGAGAGAGAGAAGAACCAGCAGAATCCGGGAGGGGTAATCTCAGGCCCCGCTGGGTAACATCCAGGGAGTATGAGGGGAGAGCCAGAGCAAAATCTGAGCAGGAGGATTCTGCAGTTCTGTTTCTTCGGACAAGACGTCCAGACAGGTGAGTGCATCCAAGCACCAAAAAGCTGTGACAAAAACAGGGAGATCCAAAATTAGTCAAAGTTCAAAAGACGAAAAAACTCACAAGCAGGTTTTCAGGAGTTGGGTCAGAGGCCACGTCGTACCACGACTGGTTAAGGCTCTGGCGTCTTCCATCTTCTTCTTCTTCTTGATTTTATTGGCGGTTGGCAACAAACTTTAAGCAGCATTACCGCCACCTACTGGTATGGAGTGTGGTTCGAAATGGACTATCAACTTATATAAGTATTTATATCTTCCTACTCCTACCTTTAATATATAATAACTAAATGAATTTCCTATTTATATATACCTACATACTCTCATCCATTGTTATATCTTTATAATCCACCCCCCTAGATCATGCACCCATTCACACACACACCTATTTTAATCATATTCTTTGAAATAATTTAGTTTTCTTTAAATATTTAATAATTATTTGTATATGTTTACTCCCCGAATTCTTCCTCAAAATATCTATCAAATTAATCTTTTCCTTAATACATTCAAACTCTCCTTTCATACACCTTCTTTCTCTTTCATACTTATGGCATTCTAACATAACATGTTCTATCGTTTCATATCTGTCACAATAATCACATTTTCCATTATTATGCTTTTGTATTTTAAAAAGTGTATAATTAAGACCTGTATGCCCTAATCTTAATCTTGTTATCACCCATCCCTCCTTTCTATTTCTTCTTTCATTTCTTTTCTCTCCTACTATCTTCTGTATTTTATAAAACCATCTTCCTGTTTTTTCTTCATCCCACCTTTTTTGCCATTTTTCCATCAGTTTTTCTTTAACCACACTCTTTCCCTCATATTTACTTGTTTTAACTTTAAAACTAATATTATTATGAATTGCCCTTTTTGCCATATTATCTGCCCTCTCATTTCCTTCTACCCCTATATGCGCTGGAATCCATACAAATACAACTACCAGCCCCATATTCTGTATTCTATACAATGTATAAAATATTTCTAATAATATATCCATCCTACTATTTTTTAAACTTAATAATGCTGAACTTGAATCTGAACATATCACTGTTTTTAATGGTTTTATTTCTTCCACCCATTGCAAGGCTAACAATATTGCCAACATTTCTCCTGTGTATACTGATAACCCATCTGTGCTCCGTTTTCCTATTTTTACATCGAATTCTCGCACCACAACAGCTACTCCTATCTTCCCATTTATCTTTGACGCATCTGTATAAATTTGAATATATTTGTAATATTTGTTTATATGTATCTGTACTGAATATTTATCTACCGTGTATGATTTATCTTGTTTCTTTTCTATTATTGACATGTCTACATTTGCTTCTGGTAAAATCCATGTCGGTATTATTGACATTGGTGTTTGACTTATTTCTAAACTATCAATCTTGAATTCTTTTATTTTATTTTCAATATTCCATCCAAAACTCCTCATTTCTCTCTTTTCTTTTTCCCAACATGGACCTAAAATTTCCCGAGTTGGATGATCAATTTTATTGCTTTGTAAATTTAACCAGTAATTTATTTCTAGTTTTGTTCTTCTTAAGTTTAATGGCATTTCTCCCATTTCTACTTCTATTGCAGCTGTTGGTGTGGTTTTAAATGCTCCAGTACATAATCTTATTGCCTGATGTTGAATTATGTCTAATTTATTCAGATGAGTTTTAGCTGCTGAACCGTAAACTATGCACCCAAAGTCTATATTAGATCTTATCATTCCATTATAAATCTGCTTCATTGATTTTCTATCTGCTCCCCAGTCACTGCCAGCCAAGCATCTTAAAATATTTAAGATTTTCTTACACTTATCAACCACTTTTTGACTATGTATATTCCATTTTAGTTTTTCATCAAACCATATTCCTAAAAATTTTATACACTTTACTTGTTCTAATTCTTGATTATATAATTTTAATTTTATTTCCTTGTTTAATTTTTTTTGTGAATATCATTACTTTTGTCTTTTCAACTGAAAACTTGAATCCCCATTGCAACGCCCATTTTTCTATTTCAATGATAACCTTTTGTACTTTCTTTACAATATAATCTACATTTTTCCCTCTTTTCCAGACCGCTCCATCATCTGCAAATAATGAACATCCTATTTCTTTTCCAATACCATTAAACACATCATTTATCATAATTAAGAACAGTAAAGGACTTATAATGCTTCCTTGCGGAGTTCCATTTTCTACCTTATATTTTTCTGAATACACTTCCCCTATTCTCACTTGTATTTTTCTATTTGTTAAAAAGTCTTTAATCCATTTAAATAATTTTCCTTTAATATCCAACATATATAGTTTAATCAACAATCCCTCCACCCACATCATATCGTATGCTTTTTCTATATCAAAAAATACTGCCACCACACTTTCTTTATTTACTTGTGCTCTTCTAATTTCATGTTCTAAACATAACGTTGGATCATTAGTGCTTCTCCCTTTTCGAAACCCACTTTGATACTTTGATATATATCCTTTACTATTTAAATAATAAACCATCCTATTGTTAATCATCCTTTCCATTATTTTACATAAAATGGATGTTAAAGCTATTGGTCTGTAGTTTCCTGGGTTTGAATTATCTTTTCCTGGTTTTGCTATTGGTATTATAACTGATTCCTTCCAATTCATTGGTAATTTTCCTTCCTCCCAAATTTTATTATATACTTGCAATATTACATCTTTTGATTTTTCACTAAGTTGTCTTATCATTCTATAACAAATCTTATCTTTACCTGGTGCTGTATTTTTTGTCTTCCTGACTGCAGAATTCAATTCAGCTTTTGTGAACTCAACATTTAACAAATTATTTGTTTCTTCAACATTCTCTAATAGCTCTTTATATTTATGTTTTGTATTTTCTCTCCCTCTCCTTCCCTCTTCACTTATATTATTTGAACTATGAACTTTACTAAATGTTCTTGCCAATGTTTCAGCTTTATCTTCATCTCTTACTATATTTATATTATCCATTTTTAATATAGGATATTCAAACTCTTTCTTTTTGCCATTCATTCTTTTAATTATTTTCCATATTTTTTTCCATTTTGGTTTCTCTCCCTATTGTACTACAGAAATTCCTCCAATAATCTCTTTTTGCGTTCTTAATAGTTCTTCTTACCATTGCTTGTTTTCTTTTATAATCAATTAAATTTTTATAAATAGGGTTCCCTTTTAATACCTTAAATGCTTTATTTCTTATCTTTATTGCTTTTTTACATTCATCTGTCCACCATGGCACCATTTTCTTATCACTTCTACATCCTGTTTTCTTTATTGAATTATCTGCTGCTTCCATAATTATTTTGCAAATTTCTAGATTAACTTCATCTATATCCCTTGTCATATCTACTTTCTCTAAATTTATTTGACTCAAATATCTAAATTTAATCCAATCTGCTTTATTAAAATTCAGTTTTTTATTTACCTTTATATTCTTATTTAGATTTAATCCTACCTTAACTACGATGGGATAATGATCACTACCTATTGTTGTATTTTTATCAATGAACCACTCGCATATACCAGCTAAAACATTTGAAACAATTGTTAAATCAATAACTGATTCCATCCCTGTTCTTACATTGATTCTTGTTCCCCTCCCATCATTTATACATACAAGATTTTTCACTTCCATTAATTCCTCTATAACTTTTCCATTTTTATCTTTACTTTTACCCCATAATGTACTATTTGCATTAAAATCCCCACACCAAATTACTTTCCCTTCCAAATATACCATTAAATCCTCCATTATTTCAATTGATAATGTTTTGCATGGATTGTAAAAATTTATTATTTTGAATTTACTTTCTTGTTCCCATATATCAACTATTATAAATTCAAGTTCTTTCCCCTTCCCTAATACCTGATATTGTATCCCTTGTTTTATAAATATTGCACATCCTCCTCCACTTCCCTCCTGTCAATCTCTTCTTACACTATTATATCCCTTAATCACAAATTCTAATGTTGTTTTTAACCATGTTTCCTGAACACAAATAATTTCTGGTTTTTCCTCAAGACTATCAACATAACCTTTAAATTCCTGTCCGTTAGCAATTAAACTTCTTGCATTCCATTGTAATATTAACATTAATTATTTTCAGCTGGTGGTCCTGATCTCCCATCCCCCTCCAGCTTTTTGTTTATGTTCTCCCATGATCCCTCTTTAAACCCCAAATATTTGTCTGCTCCCCTCACTATTATTTTGATTTTCTCAGTTTTATGCTTGGCTTGGTCAGTGCAGTTGATAACATATGCTATAAATAGTATTAATTTTTCTACTGACACTATGATATTTTCTTCTAACTGCACTTTGCTTTGCTGTGGGATTTGATTCACTGTTTGTTCACTCTTTCTTGTTGTCTGTTCCTTCACATTTTTAACAGCCTCTGCATAACTAATGTTTTTAATTGTTTTAATCTGAATGATTTCTTTTGCCTTCTTCCTCACCTCCTCCATACGTAACTCTATGTTGCCCTCCACAATTACAACATTTTTCTTGTGTTTCTTCTTTACATTCCTCCATTTTGTGATCACCACATTTTGGGCATCTCTGCTTCCCTTTACAAACTGCTGCTATGTGTCCATACCTTTGACATTTAAAACAACGAAGTGGTGGAGGGATATAAGGTCTGACCTGAAAACTGAGATATCCTATTTTGATGTTTTGTGGCAAATCCTTCTCTTCAAATTCAATGAGGATTGACAAACTTCCTACTCTTTCTCCATTTATTGTTCTTGACAACCTCTTCAAGTTATTCACTTTTCCTCCTGTAATATTCTTCTTAATTTTCTCAAGATCTTCCTCTAAAGGGATCCCATAAATAACTCCTCTAGTTTTTTTTATTTTCACCTACTATTTTTTTCTCCATCACAGTTTTTTTACATATATTATCATCACATTTAAAGCCTTATTTTTTTGTTCTTCATTTTTACAAACTACCAATAAATTTCCATCTCTCAATATCTTTACCATTTCAACATCTCCAATTTTCTTTTTTACTTCTCTTGACACCACAATGGGGCTGATGTTATTCTGTTCTTCTTCATTTTTTAGTTTTAATATTATTTTAACTTCCTCCCTCACAACTTTCCTTCTCACTATCCTCTCTTCTTCAGAGCTACTTCCTTCCAGTTCTCTTTTATTTCCTTGAATATCACTAATACTCTTTCCTTCGTTTATTTTTTGTCTTTCCCGTCCTCTCCCTCTTCCTCTCCCCACTGGCGTCCACCCTTCATATTCCATATCTTCCTCAATTCCTGTCTCCATTTCCATCCGAACCATTCACATACCAGCTTATGCCAAATCCGCCTTTTCCAACTCCAATATACGTTTTCGTTTTGCCGCGCTCACAACCGTCCAACCACCTCCTGACCAAATCCGGAATCAGACGTCTGTTGTTAGCTTCTTCTCTTCTAGTTTCTTCCTGGCGTCTTCCATCTGTCAGCGCTCTGCTTAAGAAGCCAGAGGAAGCCGCCTGCAACGAGCTGCAGGTGTGGGCCACGCCCCCTCAGCCAACTAGACACACCTGAGGAGTAGAGTTAGAGCGGGAAAACACAGAGAACCCTGACATTCATGTAATATCTAGTAATTTATGTACACTGCCTTAGCTTGAAAACCTTGCATTGTTTCTGTAGTTGGACTTGAGCTTGAGCTGGTAAAACAGGAAAAAATACACAACAGAGCTGTTTTTATTGACTGAAAAAAACCTGTAAAATGTTAAATGATAATACGCCTCATTCTGTGATCTGCCGGCTGCTGCTCCCGTGTTTTATTGACACCCTATCTTTGTGCGGGCCGTATGTCTGCCCTGGGCGGTGCCTGGTGTCTGTCTGCCTGTGACTGATTGAATCTAACTATATTAAAGCCAATCATGCCATTAGGATATCGTCTTTAGGTATCTTTTTTGTGGATGCCCCTTCACCATTTGTATTGTGAGACCAGATCTTACATATCTGTGCTGAAAAGAACTCACTGCGGTGTGTCCATGCTAGGATGCTGCTCAGTGCAAACCTGTCTTCTGATGTTGATCAAAGACCTGCCAGTAAGCTGCGTTTATCTGGGCTGAGACATACACCCGCCCAGTTTTAAACAGTTATCAGGATGTTGTCCTGTTTAATAATCCCCTCATTATACTATGTCCAGTCATGGACCAAGGGCTATGTTCCCCAAAATAAAGAATTTAGATCAGAAAAGGCCTCCTTCTGTAAGCTGAGACTTAGCCACTTCTGTTTAGTATCCTCATGTTTTGTATTCTGTTCACCTTAACGTTCTGTCATTGTTTTCTCAGTGCTTCCCTTCTGTCTGGTTTTAATTCTGTTTTGAGGTCTTTTAGTATCCAGGTACCTGTCTATACCCTGCCAGTCTCTTTATTTCACTTAAGCTCCCTGCTTTTCCCTCCAGTGGCAATCTGTTAGTAACCACTCTCCTGCCTTGCATTTCAGGGGTTTAATCAATCCTCCGCAACATTTAAGCCTCTCTATTCAGCCATTCCCTGGCCAGATCCTCCCGTTGCCAAACCTATATTTGCTCCTGTTGTCCTGCCGTCTTGTGCTCTAGATTTCTTGCATGCTTCACGTTTTTCTTGGTGTTGTTTTAGTTTTGTAACGAGCAGGAAACTGGATCCCGAATTCAAACCAGACAGGTCAGTGGCGTTTTAAACAAGTTTATTTTAGATACGCCGCCGCAGGCACTCGGAGCTCGCTGCGCGCTCTGTGACTGGAAACCTCCCTGCAGCAGAGACAACAGGTTAGTGATCAGCTGGTGGTGTCGGGCAAGAATGAGGGAGGCTGGATCACTAACCTGGTAGTGGGACTCCGAAGCTATGGCTTTAACTTCGGGCCGGGGTTCCAGGACTGAAGCCGTAGAGCGACTACAGGCGGGCAGGCGATCCGTTCAGGGAAATCCAGGGGCGTTATCCAGGGGGGTCCGGGTCCGATCACAGAGCGGTAGTTATCCAGCGGCAGCACAGAGAGGGGAATCCGATAGGCGAGGTCCAGGTCCGGTCCAGGTCCGATAACAGGCGGGCTCAGAATAATCACAGGGGCAAGGCAGAATCCGGTACTCACAGGCGGGGGTCAAGGCTCCAGGCAGAATCAGAACGGGGAACAGGCAGGCTCGGTAACGGAGAGCAGAATCAGGTCAGACACGGACAGGCAGAACAAGGAAACGCTGGAATGCTCGTACAGGTGGCTTGAGACAATCTGGCACTGGCTTCTGATCTGCACGGGGATTATAAGGAGGTGAAAACAGGTGGAACCGATGAGGACTAATTGCAGGCAGGGTGGAGAATGAGCAGGTGTGGTGAACAGAGGAAAAGATCAGAGCCAGTGCCGAGATCGTCACAGAGCCCCCCCCTCAAGGGCGGATTTCAGACGCCCTAGGCTGGTCGGGATGGGCCTTGTGGAAATCCCTGATGAGGGACTTGTCCAGAATGAGACGGGAGGAGACCCACTGGCGTTCTTCCGGTCCATAACCCTCCCAGTCGATCAGGTACTGGGTGCCTCTTCCCCACTTCCTAGACCTGAGGATGCGTCTAACGGTGTACGCTGGGGACCCATCAACAAGCCGGGTGGGTGGTGGGGAGCTGGAGGCGGGCACAAGACTTGAGGTCCTGACAGGTTTGATCTTGGAAACATGAAATGTCGGGTGAATCTTCATTGCCGGAGGCAGGCGGAGACGGACCGCCACCGGGTTCACCACCTTCGAGATGGTAAAGGGTCCAATGAACCGAGGTGCCAGCTTTTTGCTCTCCACCTTCAGGGGAAGGTCTTTGGTGGAGAGCCAGACCCTATCTCCCGGCTGATAATGCGGGGCTGGGACCCGCCGGCGATTGGCAGCTCGGACCTGAGTCTGGGAGGAGGCAAGAATAGCTCTTCTAGCTCTCCTCCAGGCGTGCTGGCACCTCAGGGCAGACTGATAGGCAGAGGGGACCCTAGACTCCCTCTCCTCGATGGAGAACACCGGTGGCTGGAACCCATAAACAATGTAGAAGGGAGAGAGGCCGGTGGAGCTGGAGGGTGTGGAGTTAATTGCGTGCTCCACCCAGGGCAGATTAGGGGCCCACTTAGTAGGGTGAGAGTTACAAATGAGTCGAAGCTTGGCTTCGACCTCTTGATTGAGCCTCTCCGTCTGGCCATCCGTTTGAGGGTGGAACCCGGAGGAGAGGCTGACAGAAATCCCCAGCATGGCGCAGAATTCTTGCCAGTATTGGGCCACAAACTGAGGACCCCTGTCAGAAACAATATCCGTAGGCAAGCCATGTAGGCGAAACACCTCTCTAGCCAGGATGGAGCCCATCTCCTTGGCAGAGGGGAGTTTAGGTAAGGGTACTAAGTGGACCATCTTGGAGAAACGGTCCACAATAGTTAGGATGACTGAGTTTCCCTCCGAGATGGGCAGGCCAGTGACAAAGTCCATGGATATATTGGACCATGGCCGGGAGGGTACAGGCAGGGGCCGGAGAAGGCCGGACGGGGGGCGTCGGGAGACCTTCGCCTGACTGCAACGGGTACAGGCAGAAACAAACTCTTTGACATCCTTGGTCAAGGTGGGCCACCAGAACTGAGACCTAGTAATGTGGAGGGACTTGGTGATGCCAGGGTGGCAGTACAGACGGGAACTGTGGCAGAATTCGAGGACTTTGCCCCTAAGGGGGTCCGGAACAAAAAGTTTGTCCTTGGGACAGGCTTCAGGGATACTTATCCCGTCCAGAGAGCCCCTGACCACTCGTTCTAACCCAAGCCGGGTAATAGCACACCTGGGGAGACGGAGAGTTTAGTGCGACTCAGTAGGGAACCTCGCCCCCCTACTGAGCCAGACCTCTTTACTGGGCAGGAACTGACTCTGTGACCCTCTCCCCCACAGTATAAACAGAGTCCCTGCTGCAGCCTGCGCCAACGCTTCTCCGTGGTTAGACCGACCCTCCCAGGCTGCATGGGCTTGGGGTCAGCAGGACCCTGGGGGGGTGGTGGGGCGACAGGAGACCTTGAGAGTGTTCTGGGGTGGTGTAAAGGAGTCGATCGGCGCTCCCTTCGCCGTTCTGATAGCCGGTGGTCAATACGGGTGGCTAAATCCTCTAACTGTTTGAGAGACCTCGGGTAGTCACGGGTGGCGAGCTCATCTTTTATTCTCTCACTTAGTCCTGTGATAAAAACATCCATTAGGGCGTGTTCGTTCCACAAACTCTCTGCTGCTAACAGGTGAAAATCAATTATATAGTCTGAAATAGACTTTTCACCCTGCTTTAGGGATAAGAGTCCCCTGGTGGACTCTCGGCAGGGTAATAACGGGCTGAAAATTCTGGTCAACTCATGAGAGAAAGCAAAATATGAATGGCAAATAGGGGAATCATTCTGCCACTCCGAAACTGCCCACAACTTAGCCTTGCCTGTAAGCAAAGAAATCACAAAAGCCACTTTGGAGCGCTCAGTGGGATAAGCAGATGGTTGTAGCTCAAACTGAATCTCACACTGTGTGTGAAACGCTCGGCACTGATCGGGATCGCCGCTGTAGCGCTCGGGCGGAGAGAGACGCGGTTCGGGTAGCGCTGACGTCACGGTGCGTGACGCGGCGGCTGGGACCACTGTTTGCGGAAGTGGCGGGGCTGGAGCCGCTGGAGCAGCCTGGCTGCGGAGGTGAGCGAGGATTTCGGCAACGCCGGTTTCTAGTTGAGAAATTGATTTCTCAACGCCTGCGCGCCACTGACCTTCCAGTGAGGGATCCATGCTGGCCAGATTGTAATGTAACGAGCAGGAAACTGGATCCCGAATTCAAACCAGACAGGTCAGTGGCGTTTTAAACAAGTTTATTTTAGATACGCCGCCGCAGGCACTCGGAGCTCGCTGCGCGCTCTGTGACTGGAAACCTCCCTGCAGCAGAGACAACAGGTTAGTGATCAGCTGGTGGTGTCGGGCAAGAATGAGGGAGGCTGGATCACTAACCTGGTAGTGGGACTCCGAAGCTATGGCTTTAACTTCGGGCCGGGGTTCCAGGACTGAAGCCGTAGAGCGACTACAGGCGGGCAGGCGATCCGTTCAGGGAAATCCAGGGGCGTTATCCAGGGGGGTCCGGGTCCGATCACAGAGCGGTAGTTATCCAGCGGCAGCACAGAGAGGGGAATCCGATAGGCGAGGTCCAGGTCCGGTCCAGGTCCGATAACAGGCGGGCTCAGAATAATCACAGGGGCAAGGCAGAATCCGGTACTCACATGCGGGGGTCAAGGCTCCAGGCAGAATCAGAACGGGGAACAGGCAGGCTCGGTAACGGAGAGCAGAATCAGGTCAGACACGGACAGGCAGAACAAGGAAACGCTGGAATGCTCGTACAGGTGACTTGAGACAATCTGGCACTGGCTTCTGATCTGCACGGGGATTATAAGGAGGTGAAAACAGGTGGAACCGATGAGGACTAATTTCAGGCAGGGTGGAGAATGAGCAGGTGTGGTGAACAGAGGAAAAGATCAGAGCCAGTGCCGAGATCGTCACAAGTTTATGTTATTTTATGCTTTTGTTTCACCATTCTTGTTTGCTGGGGCTTGGTTTATTAAAATAAAGCTTTCATCGTGATTCTTGTGACTTCTCTCCTGCATTTGGGCCGTCCACAGACTCTCACTGGGGTAACTGTCTTTGAGACTCTTTGTTCTATCACTTTGGCTTCATTGCCCGAAGCTACATAGTGCTCAAGAATACGAAGCTTATCACCAGATTGTGTCTGGATTGTTGGAGGAAGTTGCCCCCTGAGGACATCTTTGTCAGAGCCACTGGCCTCTTTCCAGCAAGTGGCACAGGATATTAAAGAGTGAAAATGCCTCACTCCACAACCAACTCAGACACTGACCAATTAATCCCCTCTACCCCATCTCAAAATTATCTATATGCAATATCTATATAACCATCTAATGTCAAATCCATTTCTGTGTGCATATTTTTGTTTTTATTATTACCTTTATCTCACTCAGCGCCTGTATGTTGATTATTTATGTGTTATGTTTTATGGATTTGTTTCTAATTACTCAAGGACACTCCTATTAATTCCAATGTACCTGTTTTTAACTTGTTTTGCTTTGTACACATGGCAATAAACTCTATTCTGTATAGGTTGTGTCAGAATGCTACACTGGGTATAGCAATGATTTAATGGGAGTGCTCGCCTTTACTTCTCCATATCTGGATATGCCTTTCCAGATATCCCAAACATTCAGAAAGAGGATTCATAAATGTTGTCCATCCTTTTTCTTCTTGGGGAACTTCAGTATGAGCTAGATGTTTTTCTTGGACAGAATTTTGTTCTTTGCTACCTTTCTTATGACGAGACCACTGTCCAAAAGTATTTGTGTGGAGCAGGGCTCATCCCCACTTCCAACCAATGCTGGGCAAGCCTTATTCTGTTGAGCCCTCCTCAGTGAGTAACGGTCCCGGTGCTTTCTGGACAGGCGTGGATGTCCTGAAATGTTCTTCACGGCAACTCAATATGTAGCCTTGAGGTTCTTGATGATGCTGGAAAGTATCCTTTCAGATGCAAGCTTCTTGGGTTTCCTCACACATGAGGCCCTTTTTTATTTAAACATGGCTGTGCATTCTTCTTCGAGGGTAACCATTGCTTACATAAGAAGGCAAGCCCTCTTTTAGAGTGATAGAGTGATTTCTACTAGACTTCTTTATAGCTTCACCTGGGCTTATGACTATAGTGAAATGAAGTCAGGGCAAAAAAGGTGATGAAAGTAGGTTGTTATTACTGAGTAAATGTTTTAAAACAATAACACTCTCTACAGTGAAAAACACTCCCTAGCCACAATATCTGGGGCTGGGTTGTACGCTGTTATTCCTCTGTGGACTCAATGATCTCTGTCTTAACTTCTTTTTCTCAATCTGGTTTAGTTCCTGATCAAAGCTACTCAGGCCCGAGACGATATTGCCACTGAGGCCTATGAGGAGGAGCTGGACATGGGAAGATCTGGCTCTTACATCAACAGCAGCATCACGTCTGCCTGGAGCGAGCACAGCTTGGACCCAGAGGATATACGGGTGATCCAGCTTTTTTAATCATGAGAACTAATCAAATTTGATTTCCAATGGTTTAGTCAAAAATATATATTAAATATATATATGTAATTTCCACCAATACATGATGTGACAGAAGGAAAGAATTGTGTTTCTTTGATTCTGCACTATTACCATAGAGGTCATAACAAAGGGAACGTAACAAGATAGTTGCCTCCTTTAAGATTCCTTCTGTTTTTCCTTTTTCTGTCACATTTGAATGTTTCAGATCATTAAATTGATTTCATTTCAGAAAAGGATAACCTGAAAACATAATTAAGCAGTTTTCTTTAATGATTATTTAATTTAAAAGTCAAAAATCAACAACAACAACAACAACAACTATCCTGGTTTCTGTCTGACCTGTAGAATAAATACATTTCTTTGATTCTCCAATCTAAAGAAATTCAAGAACAGATAAGAAATAAAGGTGATCACAATTATCAGTGTGGTAAGGGTTACAGAGCCAAGGCTTTGGGACATCAGTAAACCACAAAGAGAACCAGTTTCCACATGGACTGAACAATCCTTTGAAGACTTATCTAAGAGGTCAAAAATAACCCACAACCACATCTAAGGCACTGCAGGGCCCCACTTGCCTCGGTTAGGATCAAATTTCATGAATCAACAACAAGACAGAGACTGGACAAACACAGCATGGAATACAAGGGAGAGTTTAAGACCAAAACTACCAAAGATACCACAAAGGTCTGTCTCATGTATCCCAAACACCTTGATGATCCTAAATACCTTCAGAAAACCTATTCTGTGATGAGACAAAAGTTAAACCTTCTGGAATCTGCACTTACATAGTATTTCAGGAAATAAACAAGTCAAAACATGGTGGTGGTAGCTTGTTGGTCTGGGTTGTTTTATTGTCTCAGGACTTAAATGATTGGCTGTAATGGATGAAACCATACATTTGGTTTTCTAGCTGAATCATGGGGGGAAATATTCAAACTAAAGCACATCCAAAGCACACTTGCAAGTCAACCCTTAAATGGCTACAAAAAAATTAATGAATAAATGGAGGGTTTGAAGTGGCCTAGTCAAAGTATGGAGTGTGACGTTGTGACACAACCTAAAACACGTGGCTCATGCTTGAAAACCTTCTAGTGTAGCTAAATCAATATAATTCTGTAAAGAAGAATGGCCAAAAATCACTAAATAGTGATAGAAAGGGCTTTCAATCTCCAGGCCTTCATTTTTCATTATCTATATAATGGCAATATTGGCCACATAAAATTAATTTGTGATGTTGACTATGCCTGTGAATACTTTCAGAATTGCTTCTTGTACATTTGCAACAATCATACTCCAATGAAGAATATTAGGATTTCAGGAAAGGTTAATCCTTGGATTAAAATCTTTTAAATCTACTAAGAAATGTCGCCTGGTCAAAAGCATAGTTAACAAACTCTGTTCCTTAGTGATAAACATTTAGAACATTTAGGAATAATTGTACTTTTCAAATTAGGAAAAGAAAAACAGACTTTTACACAAGATCTTTTTCAAAAAATCTTAATAAACCAGCCAAATTCTGGAAGCAGAGAAATCTCTCTCTGGTCCGAACTCTAAAGCAACTCTACCCTAAAGCATAATAGTTGACTCTACGGTCATTCAGCAGAAGGAAGAAATTGCAAAACGATTCAATGAACATTTTATATCAGCCAGCTCAGTTTTTGATTCGGTGACTCAACCAGGTTCTCTTCATTCAAATGTTCAGACCACTTTTTTCATTTCTGTAATTTCTTTACATAAATTTTCCATACAACCAATTTCCATTTCTGAAATGAGAACTGTCCTGAAAGCTATTGATCCTGAGAAACCACCTGGTCTTGATCCATATCTCCAAAAACCTTCTGCTGATTTTATAACTAAAACTGTTGCTCATATTTACAACCTAAGCATTGAAGCAAACACACTTCCAAAAGTTTGGAAGGTGGCCTATGTTCTCCCTCTTTTAACAGGTGGGGAACAAACTGATCTAAACAACTATGGCCCATTTCCAAACTATCTGTATTAATCCCAGAAACGCATGTTAACTCTCAATTTAAACAGTTTCTAACAGCAAAATCCCTTCTTTGAAGTCAGTCAGGTTTCAGGCAGTACAATAACAGCTGCAGTGTCTGTAACCAATGAGATAATTAATGCCCTGGATAGAAAACTGCATTGTGCTGCTCTCTGTGGATCTTTCCAAAGCATTTGATTCTGTTGACCACCAGCTACTGCTATACAAACTTGGGGACATTGGTGTGCGTGATACTGCCCTTAGAGACTATCTCTCAGCGAGAACTCAGTGCATGTTAGTAGAAGGTGTGAAGCCGGACTTTCTTAACATCAGCAAAGGAGTCCCGCAAGGATCTATTCTGGTGCCTGTCCTCTTCACAATTTTTATAATAATCTATGTAGTCATCTGACAAATGTTACAACTCATCACTATGCAGATGATACCATCATCTATTCAATTGCATCAGCTAAGCACTGATTGAACTCCAGAACTTCTGCAACTGAAGCAGAACTCGCTAACACAGTGGTCTGCATAAAAAAATCCCAAAGATATGAGGGTGGTCATCGCTAGGATTGGACAAACAGTTATAAACTGTGCTGAATAAAATGAATCAAATATATTCCCTCAGATTATCACATTTTGTTTGATCACTAAAGTGTGACAAAAGAGGAAAAATAGATGGGATCTTTATGGGTGTACTTTTTCACAGCACTGTATCTCCCTTAACAAATTCATATATAAGCAAATATTGACACAAATTCCACATAGGAAGAGTTGAAGAAGCTGTATGCCCAGCTGGAGGTCCACAAAAGGAAGAAGATGCTGGCCAACAACCCTCACCTTCAAAAGAAGCGCAACTCAAAGAAGGGCCTGGGTCGCACCCTGATGAAGCGGATAACGGAGATCCCGGAGACCATGCACCTCCACCGCCAGTGCAGCCGAGACGACGGCAGCGAGCACGGCAGCATCCGCGGCACACTGAGGAGAAACCAGCTAGAGGCGAGCTTTCAAGGCAAGTCTGCAGCTGCAGTTATGGATGTGATCTGCAGACAGGAGTAGCTTAGCAGCAGAGTAGAAGAAACAGGACCTGGTATTTAAACAGATTTTGGGTTTTTAAACTTGATTTTAGATTAATACTTAGCATGCTACTAGAGAAGCAGATACAAACAAGTTAAATGCTCTTTAATTTATTTAAGGCATGTTCATATCTTCTGGAAATAAAAAACGTTTTGACAGATTGTTCTTCAGTCATAGGTTCATAGAGTTCTGGTAGGACATTCATCTACATTTATCTTAAGCATGAATGTCATATTGACAAATGGTTCATTCGGACATGAGTTGTGATTTTTCTCTGATCCATGCAACATTATACATGCAAACTTAAGCATCTATACACTCCTAAGCAAGTTGCACATTGATCATATGCCCCTGACAAGCTTCTCACATAGATTATTATAAATAATTGATCTGTCTTCTTGACAGAATTGCATGGAGTTTATTACATTAGTCGGTTTCCTGGCAGAGATACTACTTCTAACCACAGTTTTTAACAGGATTTGGGAAGCCCATGTGGGAAACTTAGTGCAAGCATGTTTTATCCATTACTGGGCTAATTTTGATATGAATTGTGTGCGTTTTGGGATTGTTGGTTATTGTTTCAAACTTTCAGCTATGATTTTACCCACAATGTCACTCCCAGATTATAGAAAATTGATCAGGTTCAGAACGAGCCTGAGAACCACCAAGACACAAGGCTATCATTAACTGGCAGAGGCTGGAAAACCAGTGTTACAGTCCAGGGTGAAGCTAGAAAACAGCCTGTCAAAATTAACCAGCCAAATGTCCTTTCATGGTCTGAAATTATTAAAAAAATTAAGCTGTTTGGAAAAAATAGTGTTGGTAGCATCATGCTAAGGATCTGTTTAATAACCACTGGATTTTCTGCCACCTGGTGAGGCCAAGTGGCAGTGTTAGTGGGGCATTTTTAAGTTAGCGGGGCATTTTTAAGCATGTGCGTATAATTTAGACCATGTTTGGATTAGAGGAAATCCAGAATAAATTCAAATTTGGGATTTTAGAACTGATTTGAGATTGTACATTTTATTATTAGACCACTCAAAAATGAACTTGTTTAAACAAGTTATTAAAAGATATTCCTGTCTGATATATAATATATATATATATATATATATATATATATATATATATATATATATATATATATATATATATATATATATATATATATATATATATACTGTTCGTTTTTATGGATCACAAAAAATTTCTTAAAGAGAAGATGAATTACACATTCTGTAACTTCTTGTTATCTTTTTCTAGACATTTTTTTCTATCTGGGCGTGTGCATAATGCCTCATTTGAATGTGAGCAATCACATCATAGTGATAGATGTTATTTGCTTAGTCAACGCCACAATTTGATGTGCAATTTGATCTTTGCTTTCGCCGAATTAGACAAAAAATAAATTAAAAAATAACTATCTTTCACTATCTTTGTGATTATTCCAGTAACCTGACCATACGGCCTTCAGTGAAAGCATTCGTGTAATCCACACATTGCAAGCTTGCAAGCCATTGAGCTATAAACCAACGGAATTATAGATGGATACATCCTGAGTGACACTGTGCTTATCTCAGGGTTCATGTTTTCTGCTTTGTGCACATAAATCCTTCCAATATCAAGACAAATGTTTCAATCTGTAGCAAAGGAACAACGACACAGACATAGACTATATTGTAAATTGGGAACATCTAGAAGCTTTTTATGAATAACGATAGGTTTAAAAGTATAACCTACTTAATTTGACATCAAAGAAAGTGTGCCCTTCTTTTATGCTACTCTGTTAATAAATCTTTCCTCAGGAAAACCTCGAGACGACTCCCTGAAAAACAAGGTCATGGGACTGACGAAGTCACTCAGCTTTGACCATGTCTGTGAGCAGGATGCAGAAACCACGAGTCAAACAGGATCGGTTCCAGGAGACAAAACGACACCTGTCGGAAGCGGAGGAGAGGGATCTCTCCTGGGTTTCCTCATTGGTCGCAGACACACCAAGAAGCAGCTGGAACCAGCCGGAACTCTGCCGAGGCTGGAGCCGGCCGAGTCCACCGAGTCGGTTCCGCTCTTCTGGAAGTCGGCCAGCGCTCACAACCTCACTCACGAGAAGAGACCCATCCACCTGCGGACCTCCATCATGCAGAAGTCTCTGAGCGTGATTACAAATGCCAAGGAGAAGGTGCCGGGACTTTCCAACAAGACTCAAAGTGTGGAAGACGCCAGTAAGAAGGGTCAGAAAGGACCGGAGGAGAGAACTCTGTCAGAGGTGGATGAGACGCCCGAACATTTCCCCAAAATGATCATTAGCCAGTCGGTGGAGTACTCCAAGACTCCCATGAAGATGGGAATAATGAAGCAGCAGGTAATTCTGTGCATGTGCGCAATTCTGTTTCAAACCATTAAATTACTTTTCAAACGAATACATTTGATCTCAAAGTATGCAGCGACAGATTCAGTCTGAGCAATTGAAATTCAGTTTCTGATGACAAGTTTCTGGGTTTGCCCCACTGGTACCCATGATCTCTGTGGCAGAGGTACAAATATTGATTGCATGAAATTTCTGTTTCAGGAAATTATCATTGAAATGCTGCTGCTGCTGTTTGTACTGAACTGAACAGGTTCCTAATATCACATGTAACAACGGCAGGAAGCATCATGAAATATACAAAAAAAAAAATCCTACTATTTTTTACCATCATGTTGGATTAATAACTGAATCTGTTTACCTCAATCAGCGATTAAGATAAAGCAAACTGAGCAGGTGCTTAGGTTGCCCAAACCAGTAGGGGGAGCCCATGAGCTTAAAGATTATCATAGGCCGTTTCTCAATATGCGTTCTTGAGCGTTCTCGTGTGCTCGTGACACGTCATCAGCCTCAGCCCAAGCACTGTTCCAATTGCCCAGAACGCCAGAGCGAGAACGCGCCACATCCCCGGATGTTGTTCTCGCCCCGCCCTCTTTATCGAGCATGCATCAGAGCAGACTTGTGCGTTCTTCAGACTGACCGCTTTCCCAGAATGCACCGCGGCAAGATAATTTTTAGGCTTTTTAGAAATTAAAAATGTTGTTTTAAAAAATTTTTCAATAACATTTATTGTGGTGTAGTATATAAATACTTTTGAATGTTAAAGAAATGCTAAAGAACTGTGCTTCTCATGACGTCACAAGTACGCTTCTGTTCCAATACACCATACGTGCTGCGTGCTCGCGTTCTTGTCAAGTCCGATCTTCCTGTGTTCTCGCCAAGACCGGACTTGACGAGAACGCGAGTCCGTACTCGCGTTCTCGTGAATTGAGAAACGGCCCTTGAGCAGGCATGTCCAAAGTGTGGCCCGGGGGTCATTTGCGGCCCCTGTGCTAGTTTTGTGTGCCCCCCCAATTGCATTTGAAAGATGTGGCCAACCATCACTGGTGGTTGGTACAGATGGAAACTTTTTATTTTTCATTAGGTCAAAATGCAGCTTTTATTAGTCATTGTAAAGTGCCTTGAGATGACATGTTGTGAATTGTCGCTATATAGGTAAGATAAAATTGAATTGTAATGTGGTGGATATTAACAATAATCAATTAAGCGAGCACACCGCTCATTTTAAGAGAAAGAAAATAAGCATATTTGCAATTATACACTGTTTAAAGTTATTTAATGTTTCATAAATAACTCCCTGTCTGTTAAGTATAGTCTGGTGATGGTCAGCTCTTAAGCTGATATCAGGACAATGGTTGAAAGGGATGAATTCGAGCACTAGCGATCTTTTAACAGCAAACCCTGCACACACATAGAATAAAAGAGTGACAACTTCTTCAAGTACAATAATTTATTAACAGAAATGAGATGAACATCCAGAGAACATCACTATATAATTCTGTTTATCTGAATTAACACTATATTTCAATCAATAAATCCTCTCTACTAGGCTAGTGAAACTTAACTAAACTACTAAGCAAAATGAAGATAAAAAGAAGCTAAGGAACTATTTACATGCAAAGGTACACAAAAGACAAAACAAAGTGGTTGATCATAATCAGAATAATTCAGTGAATCCCGTTCACTGCAGATCTTATTCAAAGAGCATGGAATGGAGTTAAATTAGCTTAACTAATTTAACATTTGGCATGTTTTCAATCCATTCACAATGCGAATAACGTTACATAAAACATTATTTGAAAAAGTAAAATTTCAGAGAATGATTTGCTCAGTAAAATCATTTCCTTTAGGATCGCTTGGTTTTATCAATGCAATTCTACCTCCGGGCACTAGGGGTCGCTGTAGCAATCGGTCGCTAAAATCTGTTACTCCTAAAGTTAACCAAAACGTCTTTAAATCGACATTAATATTCAGTATTAATGCGGGAATAAGGCTCATAGCACTATCGAACGACGGTGGAGCGAAACAAACAAGCCTTATGCTTTAAAACAAGCTCCTTTGAAAGTCCGGAATCGGATGTAACCAGGAGCTAAATAGCATTTTGGCTAGCGGATTTTCGGCGCTGACTTTAAAAGCGTCGGCTTTTATTTTAGTCATAATGAATGGCCGGATAACATAAACATTAATATCCCATCAATGTATGAAACCCCTGTGGATATAATGTTTGTTATAACCATAAAACACATTTGAACCATATCTGCAATGCCATGGAACTAGATGCTAGCATGGGCTAATTCCGTTAGCCCCTTTGTTTAAAGACACCATGTGAGCGCGTTACACAAACATTTTCAAATGACCATGTAACCTTACCCTTTGGGTCTCTCTGTCCAACCTGTCAGTGCCTTGTGTGAGTTCGGTCCACTTTGGCCATCCAAGGAAGGAGCACTAAAAAGCAGGGAAAATCGTTGGTCTTTCAGCAGCGGGCTAGCCTACGGCTCTGCAGCTATGAGCTAACCGACAGCGTGGTCGGAGAGGATAGGCCTGGCCCGACGTCCATTTAGTAGTCTGAGCTCTCAGCTTGTCTGGTGAGGGAAGGCATCCGCGTCTCGCGTCCGCTTTCCTGCAACAGCTGACAAAAATAAACAAGGCTGTTTTGGCATTCCTTACTTCGCGGCTGGTTTGCGCAGAAGTCAGAGTGCAACTTAGCTTCGATCTGTGTGATGATTCTCCGAATTCAGTCAAGTCTCCGCTCCGCAGAGGACGAGAATTCCCCTCTTTCGCTCTTGTCACTCCATCGGAGCAGGCAGATGAGTTTCACAGAACGCCTTTTCTGTGCAGTTTGTGGGCTTTTGGGGCCTTGAGGTCCGCATAGTGCTAGCTGTTCTCAAGCCAGCCTCTCTCCTCCTTTGTCTCAGGCAGGAAGAAAATGGTGAAGAAGCAGTGGAAGTCTGGAAGAAGTGATCTGAGGTAGAGGTGGGCGGATCGATCCTAGGATCGATACTATCGATACCCATTGTATTGATATTGAATAACATTCTTTTAACAGGATCGATCCTTTTTATTCTCTCCCGCGCGCGCTGACTGCAGCAGATTCACCAATGTCTCTGTGTCTTTGTCACGGCACTTTGCTGCTCCCCCTCCCCTCTCGTACATGGCTCAACGGCGCCAGCCAATCAGCACGCAGGCTCAGCCTGGTCCGCCCACTCTGCTCTCTCCACTCAACACACAAACAACCGCGCGGCTCCTGTTCAGACACGGAGAGAGAGAGACCGCCAGAGCGGAAAAACATGAAGAGGGAAAGAAGCGCCGTTTGGCTATATTTTAATACCGTAAATGAAATCAAGCTGCATGGTTTGTAAAAAGCTGGTTAAATTCAGTGGAAACCCAACAAATTTATATAAGCACGTGAAAAACCATGAGCAAGAAAACATCGAGCGACAGAAATGGAGAGAGGAGACGAACTTCTCTCATTGCCCCGACAGACCCAGACCCACAAACTGACGTCACTGACTGAGGCGTTTCAGTCCTGAGAACATCCAGGTAGATAAGAGAGGTCATCTTCAGCAGCAGTTCATGTTAACTTTCAAAGTAGATATTATCTATCATATGTTACTGGAGCCCACACAGAAAATGGAATTAAGACCTTGAAAGAACTTGGTACATTTATCCCATTAAAAAAAAGTGTTATTTAAGATAAGATAACTTTAGCTAATTCTTTATTTATCCCACAACGGCAAAATTTATAGAATTAAAGCAACAGGCAAGTGGACACAACACACACAAAATTACATAACGATTGAAAGATGGAGGTGGTGGATTAGGAAAAAAACACTGAACATAAAATTATTGTTATTATTTAATTGTAATAATAAAATAAAAATCACAAAACCCGAAAGGTTAAAGGTTTCATGATACATCAAGCTTAAATGTTAAAAGTATCGGTATCGGATCGATATCGGCGATACTGACCCTGTATTTACTTGATATCGGATTGATTAAAAATTCCCGGTATCGCACACCTCTAATCTGAGGGTCTGGTCAGAAGTGCTCTGACCTTTTGTCTGTGGGGGAGTGGTTTGTAGCATGGACCCTGCTGAGAAGGGTTCCTCCCCCATGGTACATGTTCAGAATTCAATCTGACTTCATTCATTCCCTCATCATGGCCTTAATATCCTGGCACAACAACGTGTTTGAATGTCTCTGTCTCCCAGCGCAGTCAGGAAGCAGAGCGAGAGGAAAAGGGCACACTAAATCTTTATACATTCTGGGTTAACATAGGAAGTGGGAGTAATCTTCAGAGGAGTGCAGCCACTGGTACGATCCAGTTCCTATTTAACACAACTCCTCTGTTTCCTTGGATGTGGAAACACAATAGTAAATCTGTAAGCATGTGAGCTTCTTTCACACGAGAAAGTTATGCAGGTGCATCCAGACAAGATATGATCAGAGGTACAGACGTCAATAAAATTTTCCACAACAGTAAAATTATTACAGACAAGTTAAAGTACTACAATTGAATGTTAGGTACAACAAAAAACATTTTTCGTTTCATAACGACACCATCAATCCATCCATTTTCTTACTCGCTTTATCCCTCATCGGGTCGCGAGGGGTGCTGGTGCCTATCTCCAGCATTTCAATGGGCGAGAGGCGGGGTACACCCTGGACAGGTCTAATAACGACACATTCTTTTTAATTTCATAGTAACTAGGACTACATCTATCCAGCAAGTTTTACTCAAATGCAGACTTTGGTGCATTAAAATCTGTAAAGACATCTGTCCTGAGAAAAAAAACACTTTACTATCAAATAGGTCCATCTTTTAGAAGTGCACAAGCCATTTTCACACTCCACCTTAAGAAGTAGCCAAAGGACAGATTTCTCAGAACTATTTCGACGTCTGAAAGAAATTTTCATTTTCCCAGAGAAGCAGCAAATATTTGGTTGTAATGCAAATTCTTGTAATACATTTGGTGGCTGATGTAGTGTTTACAGCACTTGCAAACTATTTTGGTGTTTATGTTGGATTAATACGATTTTCCCATCAGAATTTAGTCCGCTTTTCCCACTCTTAGGTTTTTCTAAAGCTTTGACCTGGTGATGCTGAGTTTGGCCAATTACCATTTTCTTTTCAAAACTAAAATATGATAAGATATGACAGAATTGAAAATATGTCAATAATCAATATCTATTGATACCAGGAGCTGAGGTGACATCAAGCTGCAGTGCGAGAGAACACTTGCTGTGCCACAGAGTATTAGAAATAATAAAGACAGTAAAAATGATTACAGAGTTACCATTTTAAACTGTCCTTAGGGACTTATATTAGCAGTTAGCTCAGCCAGCATTAGTACAGAAGCTGTTACTGTGTAGCCCTTAAATTCTGGATAGTTGTGCGTTCGGTCCCAGCTTCCTCCCACCAAATGTTGGTGTACCCCTGGGCAAGACACATTTCTCTAGATTTTACTGATCTGTGTGTAAATGTGACTGGGTGAATGAAGCTCTAGTGTAAAATGCTTTGAGTAGAAGAGTGCGCCGTAAATTCAGTCCATTTACCAGGTAAAATCTTAAGGATAAAGTAAATTAGGGTTAACCCTCACCTAAAGGAGATTTCCAAAAGGCTACAAACATTTCTAAAGCTACCCTGCTCCAGTGACAGTCAGAGATTGAAAACTCAAAAGGATAAAACAGATCAACTTTGCTGAAATACGTTCAGCCTTCCTGTTAGCTGCTGGAAGTCTTGGACTCTCTCGCAGCCTGAATGAACTCCAGACACATCTCGACATACAGAAAATAACAATTCCTATCAAATATCTTATTACAACCTGTGTTTTCTCTTCACTTTTACACCAGTATTAAAGCTCTCAACAATACTGAAGATGGATAACTTAAGAACAGCTTTTATGCTGAAGATGATTGGTTGCAGTGCAAAGCAGTAGGGTGCACCAGGTAATAGTTTTGAGTTATGGTTGTCGGTCAGGGCTAGTCACATTGATCAAATTCAGCTGATTTCATTCAACAGCCCCTTGCATCCGGTTAGATATTTTATTAAAATATAATAAATTCTATTCAGTTTATTTGTACTGATCCAAAGTAAAACAAATGTCATCTTAAGGCACTTTAAAAACCACTCCAAATTTAATTCAGATCAGTCCCGTTTCTTTTAATACACCGTTATGGTCCCATTCACATCCAACTACAGACAGTTCAATACAATTCAGTCCTAATTTTAATACAGTAATATCAAAGTAAGTTGGTCGTACAATACATGAAAGACTTATGTTTGCAGTTTATACAGCATAATACAGAAATATTTACATTTGCATGATATAAACAAATAATTGTTTGGTGGCTTGATAGAAGATCGCTATGTTGAATTCTTTTAGGACTTCATACATCCTTGGTTGGGCTCTATGCTCCATATTTTAAGAAACAGAGTCAGAGTCATCCTATTCTTTTCTCATCTCTGAATTCATATTTGTCTTTCAGGTGAGTGGCAGCCAGCCATCCATTTGCTCTGAGACAGGAAGGAGCCTTTACGACGTCTCCGAGGTTTGTCCCTGGGAGCTGGACGAAGCTCAGACTCCTTCTGAGGCAAAGGCCCAGAAGCATGTGTCCATTGCTCCTGTAGAGCCCGGCGTGGGCCGGAGAGGGAGCAGCAGCAGCTCGGGAACCGCCAAAGTCAGTCGGTCTCAGCAGAGGCAGAAACCTGGGCAGTCTCCATCCAACAAACGGCGCTCCAAGGATAAAGGAGGAGATAGGGAGGAAGGAAGGGAGGTGAGGAAATATCGGCCACCCAAATCTCCTCTCCCTCTCAAGCCAGACATGTGCCCCTGGGACTTCGATGAGCAACCCATGGTGGGAGGAGATTCTGACTCCATCTCTCCTGAGAGGATCAGGAGGAAGAAAAGCGTCACACCGACTGATGGGAAACCTAAAGGGCTCCACTCGGACCACTCCAAGTCCACAGGGAGCCTCTTACAGCCCCCGTCCCTGATGGTGGAAATCTGCCCGTGGGATTACGGAGGCCCACCTTCCCCCAAGCAGGAGAAGACGTGCAACAGTCCCACCACACACAACAAGAAACGAAAGGGCTCCTCCTCCTCCAATCACAAATCCGAGAAGGATCGAGCGAGGGAGAAAAGCAGGGAACGGCGGAGCTCGTCCAGCAAGCCCCCGTCAGAGAGGAGACGGGTCAGCCAGTCGTCAGAGGGCGGGGGGCCGATTTCGGAGCGGCGGCGGAGCTCGACCAGAGACGCTGAGGTGTTCTCCCGTGACACCCAGTCCTCGCACACATACAGCGGCCTGGCTCAGACTAATAAATCCCCTGAAAAGAAGAAAGAGAAGTCTTTGCGCAGTAGTTACAAACCTGCCGTTCTAAGCGCCGCAAAAAGGGTGGATGTTTGCCCCTGGGACTTCCCAGAGAAGGACTCAGGGGAGAGGGCATGATGACTGCTGGGATGATTTTGATCTTTTTGTACTCGCTGACTGAGAGCTCAGAGAACAAAGGGATGTTAAAAATATACCAGTGGATTCGGTAAAAGGTTTTTTTTTCTTCATGTCATCCAAGTGAAAGGGGTTTCGTGCGGCCTTTATTCCTGCTGTCCAGTTAGACTTATTAACACAGCTCTGAATGCAACCGTATCACTTTAAAAAGACGTTTGTGTTATCTACACACCTGCTTGCACATCAGTCAGAGTATGTATGTTTCATCACCTGTAATACAGCTTGAAGACTTGAAGACAATCGGCCAACTACAGAACCCGGTGAGTTCTCAGCCTGAGCTCACCACATGTTGGAAACATAGGGGAAAGACTTCAAGAGAAAGGAGACTATGGGCTCAGGGGCTCACAGGAGCAAAGCAGTAGACAGCTGCAATTCCTTGTCTCTGGGCCAAATGCATAATTGATGGTATGACAACAGTCTGTTGGATCAACCGATCGTGGGAATAACAAAGGGTTGCAGCTCAGCTAAACGAGGAATACTGTGTGTTTAAAGCTTCTCCATTTACAGTGCCTCGCAAAAGTAGACATGTCACTAAAACTTATTCTCATTTCTGCACGTTACAACCACAACCTGGTGCATTTGTATCAAGCCCCCTTCTTTCCCGATAAATAGAACCCTGTGCCATTTGCCTTCAGAAGTCCGTGTATTGGTGTGTAGAGTTGGCATCTGTCTAATTCAGCCTCTGTGTGGATTAAATACAGCCAGTGTCACCACAGAAATATACAACCAACTCAATCCAGTCATCCCGACTAACAGTTGATTGCATGGCACCAACGTGATCCTGGTTATAAAACACTGCAGTCAAATTTAGTTTATCATTCAGTATGGGGGATTTCTGAGTGTGCAGCAATCCCTCATATTAAGCAGGCATGTGTCCCTTTTAACAGAAAGAACCCTCCTCCAGAAGCAGGCTCAGTGTGGGTTGGCAATCTGCCACGCCCACGACTGAGTGGAGACAGAGCAGAGACACACAAACAAACACAGAAGCCCTGATCCAGGAGCAAAGATAAAATCGTGCATTCTTACAAATCAGATGTGATAGCAGCAGCTACGTGTGCATCCTCCTGTGCTGTGCTTTTGCCGCACCGGTATGTCCCGCCTTGAACCACAATACTGCAACGTGATTGGCCGACACCGTTTTCGGTTCGGACACAAGCAGTTGAAGCCGGTTGAGCGGTACAAGATGAATTCTAGTGTGTTTGTGAACGCACAAATAACGCGAGAGTTCAGCTTGCAGGCAAGGTTAGTTCCTGTCTAGCTAACTGTGTTTTATGATCTTCGTAGTCCTGTTGGATTCTTATTTTATGCTGGCCTTTCTTTAGTTTAGTTTCTGTTTTGTTATTTATGTTATTGGTTATGATAGATTTAGTTATCCAATGATGTTATTATTTCTGTAGTTGTGTTATCTGTTCCGTCTTTATTACTTAGATTCTTTCCCTCATGTCAGACCCATTATCTCTACCCTGTTAGGATCTGTTCATTCCCTGCACCTACCAGCTCATTGTCCCTCCTTTCCTTCAGCCTGATTGCATCCCCTAGTTCACCTGTGCCTCATTATCCACCTGCGGTTTCCCTCCATCACTTCCCCTTTAAGTTCAGCTCTTTCTGTCAGGCACTTTCTTTAGATTTGATCATACTGGGTTAAACAAAACATTGTTTGTACTAGGAAAATGTAAAACAGATGAATGTTTAGAATGTAAAATAACAGAACACGTAGAGCATATATTACTGCATTGATGCAGATGAAGAAAGGATAAGATTAAAACAAAAGACAAGACAGACAGGAAGGGAATGGAATCTTAAAGGCTTAATAGGAACAACAGGAGATGGGATAAAGGAAACACTGAAAGCTGGTAGGTGGCGGTATGCACCTAAAAGTCATGGTTGCAATCTGCCATTAAATAATAATAATAATAAGAAGAAGAAGAAGAAGAAGAAGAAAAAGAAGAAAAAGAAGAAAAAGAAGGCACTTGGTTAGGTCCTCCGTCTTCCTCCATTATGCTACCCTGCTCTGGTCACGTCCTGGCTGTCGTGTCCCTGGTTCTTGTTATTCTGTAACCTGCTTTCTTCATTAAATTATCATCCTCTTCAACATGTGACTCCCGAACTCTTTTCTGCGTACCGGTCCTACCACAAACCTGAGACTGGCAGAGATCTGTCAATATTCAACATCATTCTGTACTACTCTGTGTTTGTCATGTAAAATCCCGACAAAACATGTTAAAGTTTATGGTTGTAACATGACAAAAGGTGAAACTGCTAAGGGGGTGTGAATACTTTTGCAAAGCTCTTTGTATTGTTTATTTACTTATTAATTTATTTTTTACAAAGCCATTGCATGTGGCCAAACTATCCTGCATCAACTAACTAAATGTTTACTGGTGAACTTGTTCTCAAATATGACAGTGGGAGTTTAGGTGTCGTCGCGTCCGGTATTTGTTCACTTACAAAGCACGTGATGCTTTAGAAATGGCGTGCATTGCTGTCGGTAGTCCTACTGCATTTCAATATGGCATGCCGTTTACAATTGAGCAGTACTGAGGCTGATATCTGTTCGCTGTTTACTCTCCCGGCCTGGGTGTCATATTTTTTTATATGTAAAAAGAGGCACTCTTTCATCATGGGCTGTAGTTTTCTACACATGCAGTGAAAAACAAAGGACCAAAGCTGAATCTGCCTACCGTGGGTGTTGTGAATAATGCATTTAGTCCCCTCCTTAGCCCATTTTATCTGCCTGGATGCACCTCCCTTCAAAGCATCGCACAGATTCGGTCGCTAAAATTCCTTTGCATGACCATTCCCCTCCCTCGTCTCTCTTTCTCTCTCTCTCTGACAGAGTGTGAGTAATTAATCATTTTGGCATCTTCTCACACATAAACAACAACAGTCAGCCTTGCATGTCCTGTGATCAGCCTCCCACCACTGACAGCTCATGCCATTGTGTCAAACACAGCACTCAGCTCGACTTCGGGATGGTTGTGTGTGCATGACAGCGAGAACATGAAGACCCTATAAGTTTACTGAAAGCATAAAATAATCATTGCATAGCTTATAAAGCACTTTTCAAACACTTTGTTTTTACATTTCAGACGTATTTATTATGCACTTGATGTGTAATATGAATGGCTTCATAATCAGATGCCTTTTTTGTAAAGCGATGCCATTATTTGCCCACTATACATTGTTTAATGCTTGTTATTCAGTATATTGTGGCTCCAACAGCTTACAAATGGTTGCACCATCCACATGCGATGATTTATACAATGTATTCCAATTGTGTTGCATGTACATAAAGTAAAAAAAAAAAAAATGTTCTCTCAATTCTGAATTAAAGATTTCTACAAAAGCCAATTCGCAGCAACTTTCAGTTTTTTTTCCAGGACTGTAATAGCAAAGCATGTGAATAAAGATCCCGTACTGCTATCTTTGCAAAATAAATATAAACTACTGTCCGGCTTCTCTGCAGCATTAAGCTATCAGTTTGATGCGATAAATTTATCCATGAAGAAATCCATTGCTACATTTGCATATATTTATTTATTTTAGTTAAATAAATATAGTTCAATGTAAAAACAACACTTTTTGTATTTCTCCGTCCTGAGGCTGCTTTTTCAAATATAGCTTTATATCAATTGGACTTGGAACTGTCAGTACAACACTGCCACCATGTGGCACAACAGATTCATTGCATGTTGTTCAGTCCCCGCTTACTAAACTGCAACTCCATTGAATTCTCATATTTTTTCGGGGATTTTTGACAGTCTACTATAATTTTAAAAAGCCTTTTTCCAACACAGCTGATGGAGCACTTTAGGAAAACTAAAATTCAAAGGAAAGTTTATATCAAGTTGGTTTGTGTCCCCCTCCCCCCCCCCCCCCTTTATATTCACTGGTTATGAGTCTAAGACAGCTTTTGCAAACACTGTTTCATAAGAGCTATCTGGGGAAATAAAACAACGTTTGTACACCCATGTGCAATCAGTCAAATGTATATCATCTCTTCTCTTCTGAATGCTACAGACCATGGCAAAAATAATTCACTTTGAGGTTTTGTGTTCGTTGACCAAACACATGTTAAAACAACCAGTTTAAATAGTAGGAATATAGTTATTGATGTTACTCTCAGGCTGTAGAATAGCATTCTCTCAATGTCTGCACCTGCTGGGGGCTCCTAGAAGGCTAAAAGTGCATCTTGAGTAAGGATGTCACTGAAAAAATTATTTGTTTCAGTTATTCAGTGATATATTTCAAGTATGTATATATATATATATATATATATATATATATATATATATATATATATATATATATATATATATATATATATGGGGAAGACTGCTGACTTCACTGACTTGACAGCAGGCACTGACTAAATGAGGGTAAGCCGCACAAGATCACTCCCTGTTTACGCAGTGCTAGCATATAAGTGGGAGGCTGAATGGAAAGAGAAAGTGTGGTTGGAGAAGCTGCATAAAGGAACAGTGATAAAAGCATCCTTCAGAGAACTGTGAAGAAAAGCCCTTTCCAGGGTTTTGGAGAGATTAAGAGATTAAGGCGCGGAGTGCAGCTGGACTCAGAGCTTCCAGAGCCGCCACACACACAAGGCAACAGGGGCTACAACTGACAATGTCAGAGATGTCTGATCTGGGCAACGGAGACTCTGGGAGCTTGGAAATCAAGCTCTCAGAGTCTGGAGGAGGAGTGAAGAAGCACAGAATCCACACTGCTTGAAGTCCTGTGAGAAGTTTCCAGTCAGTGATGTTTCGGGGCGCCATGTCATCCGCTGTTGTTGGTCTACACAGTTTTCTGAAGTCAGAGCAGCTGGCTACCAGGAAACTTTGGAGCAGTTGGTGCATCCCTCAGCTGATGAGCTTTATGGAGGTTTCATTTTCAGAAGGGCTTGGTGGCTCCCTACACAGCCAACAGCACCAATACCTGCTTTTCTCCCCATGGCAGGAGCCCCGATCAAATAATCAGTGTGTATACTGAACAGTACATCATTTTAAAAGAGCCAGATTTCTGTTCTAAAAAAATCCCCCTTTTTATGGGTCTAAACATGTAATGTTTAGACCCATGTAAAACAAATTCTGGGGTTTTGATGCTACTGCTAGTCATAACCACCATAATTACCAGGACTAAACACTTCGACTACACAGCCATATTTAATAAATTAGAATAAACATTTCTATGAGGCTTGCTTATCAGAATAAAAGTATCTTTTGAGAAATCAACCTTTAAGTTGGTAGTAAACGTACTTTTCTTAAAGCCCCCATTTCTGCATGAAAAGCATTGATTTTTTTTATTGGCCTGATGCAATATTCTGATCTGAAATGCTCTGTTTTTATTAGCTGGAGGTGGGGGAAAAATTATTGCACAAATAAAGGCTTCAAAACATCATCGGTCTGTATTAATATATAATACGTTTCCCTTAAGTGAATTGAGATACTGAACTAAATGAATTTTTCAATAATATTCTAATTGATCTAATATGACTGTATGTCATATGAATCCCCCGCCGTGTGGGATTCATCTATATGAGCTTAACTTTTCCATTTTAATTAATGAAATAAACTGTTTTTCATTATTTAATTTGCTTAGACACGAGTATAGCACGAAAAGCCAAAACATCTGATCGTGAAGAACGATGAAGGGTAATCAGTGATCTCCTGAACATCTCCAGACACACCGCTGCAGCAGTGAGGCGATGGAAACAGACAACCCTGCTCTGCTGCCGTGGCCATGCACCTGAACCCACAGCGCTTCTCCGTCAGCCCTGACAGTGCGAAGGACAGCGTAACGTTAACCACTACAGACAGCTTCCGAGGAAAAACAGCCCATCCTCGCTCTGCAGCACAAAGCTGCATGAATAAACCTTGGTTATGTGGGGTTTGTTGGATTCTGTCAAATGAGACACAGGTAATGTTTAACCAGATGTGTTTTGGTATTTTTCATGAGAACCTGGCCAGGATTAAAAAAAGGAAATACTGACGGTGACACTAAAAATGGAAATGCGGTGATGTGCTTGATTGGGGTTGAATAAAAGGACGCAACCAGACATATTAGCTTGGGAAGGTGGCAAAATACCGGCTGGCCCGGTGATGTGGATTCAAGACACTAATGTCTCAGTGCCATGCCAAACCACAGAACTCTGCAGGGACCATGTTTCTGCACCACAAAAGGACTTTAATGGTGAAGAAATGAAAATGTTGACCTTGTTCTGAATGTGTTTCCTCGATGTATTGGGAACTGTCAAAAAAGGAACAAGAGGAAGAATTTGATCTGCCTCCGGCCCAATAGACAGGAAAAACTGCTTGCGTAGGTCTTTAACCTTCATACTGGGTTCGCTTAGTTAGGACACATGTTTTAAACAGTTGATCGAACACTATGGCTCAGTTTGTTGTGGTTACTAGATGGAGCCTCAACCATCTTCACGAGGCCGCCATTTTGAGCTTTACAATGACCTGCTCAGAGTTTATTTGTTTATTCTTCCTGGGGTCCATTCCACAAAAATTACATAATGATCCTTAAGACATAAACAAAGTTGAGTAAATCATAAAAATTAAATCAACCACTTCACCAGTTATTTTTTTTAATAAATATTACAAAGGGGCATCACGAAATACCTTGAGATACACACTAAATTTCAATGAATTCACTGATAGATTCAAAACAAAGTAGATTAAAACAGATAACATCTTTAGCAGAATAAGGTAATAAAAAATTAATTCAATCCAATTCAATTTTATTTATATAGCGCCAATTTATGAAACATGTCATCTCAAGGCACTTTACAAAGTGAAGTTCAATCATATTATACAGATTGGGTCAGATTATACAGATTGGTCAAAAATGTTCCTATATAAGGAAACCAGTTGATTGCATCAAAGTCCCGACAAACAGCATTCACTCCTGGAGAAGCGTAGAGCTACAGGGAGAGTCGTCTGCATTGTCCATGGCTTTGCTGCAATCCCTCATACTGAGCAAGCATGAAGCGACAGTGGGAAGAAAAACCACCCATTAACGGGGGAAAAAAACCTCCGGCAGAACCGGGCTCAGTATGAACGGTCATCTGCCTCGACCGACTGGGGGTTACAGAAGACAGAACAGAGACACAACAAGAGAGACAAACAAGCACAGAAGCACACAATGATCCAGTAATCTGTTCTACATTAGATGGTAATAGCGGGTGAGCCGTCTTCTCTGGATGATGTCACAGTTAACAGAATGCCAGACCAGGTGTACCTACTATGAAGAAAAAGAGAGAGAACAGAAAGTTAAAGCAGAGATGACAACACGTAATGCATAATTGAAGAACAGTAGAACTCTATAGAGTGAGAAAATTAGATCCTGATGTCCTCCAGTAGCCTAAGCCTATAGTAGTAAAACTATAAAGGTAGCTCAGAGTAACATGAGCCACTCTAGTTATAAGCTTTGTCAAAAAGGAAGGTTTTAAGATTAGTCTTAAAAGTAGACAGGGTGTCTACATCACGGACCAAAACTGGGAGTTGGTTCCACAGGAGAGGAGCCTGATAGCTAAAGGATCTGCCTCCCATTCTACTTTTAGAGACTCTAGGAACCACCAGCAGACCTGCAGTCTGAGAGCGAAGTGCTCTGTTAGGAACATACGGAGTAATCAGAGCTCTGATATATGATGGAGCTTGATTATTAAGGGCTTTATACGTTAGAAGAAGAATTTTAAATTCTATTCTTGATTTAACAGGAAGCCAATGAAGGGAAGCTAAAATGGGAGAAATATGTTCCCGCTTGTTGATTTTCATCAGAACTCTCGCTGCAGCATTTTGGATCAGCTGAAGGCTTTGAACTGCATTTTGTGGACTTCCTGATAGTAAAGAATTACAATAGCCCAGCCTTGAAGTAACAAATGCATGGACTAGTTTTTAAGCATCGCTCCTGGACAGAATGTTTCTAATTTTGGCGATATTCCGGAGGTGAAAAAAGGAAACTCTGGAAACCTGTTTAATATGGGATTTAAATGACATGTCTTGGTCAAAAATAACACCAAGATTTTTTACTTTATTACCAGAGGCCAAGTTAATGCCATCCACATTAAGTGATTGGTTAAGAAGTTTATTTTTTGAGGACTCTGGCCCAAATATTACAACTTCGGTCTTGTCAGAATTTAGATGCAGGAAATTTAAAGTCATCCAGCTTTTGATGTCATCAAGACATGACTGCAGTCGAAGTAATTGATTGGATTCATCAGGATTTATGGATAAATATAGCTGAGTGTCATCAGCATAACAGTGGAAATTAATCCCATGCTGTCTGATAATTTTGCCAATCGGAAGCATATATATAGTAAAGAGAATTGGTCCAAGGACTGAACCCTGTGGTACTCCACAGGTGACTCTAGAGTTTGAGGAAGATTTATTATTAACATGAACAAACTGGAATCTGTCCGACAGATAAGATTTAAACCAGCCTAATGCTTTCCCCTTAATTCCTACAGTATGTTCAAGTCTTTGTAGGAGAATATTGTGATCAACTGTATCAAATGCAGCACTGAGATCTAACAGGACAAGTACAGCCATGAGAATATCATTAGTGACCTTCAGAGCTGTTTCAGTGCTATGATGAGCTCTGAAGCCTGACTGAAACTCCTCAAGTAGGTCATTGCTTTGTAAATGTTCACAAAGTTGATTAGCAACTACTTTCTCAAGAATTTTAGATAAGAAAAGAAGATTAGATATAGGTCTGTAGTTTACTAGCTCATCTTGATCAAGAGAAGGTTTCTTAAGTAAAGGTTTAATAACAGCTACTTTAAAAGCCTGTGGTACATATCCATTTACTAAGGATAGATTAATCATGTCTAAAATAGGACCACTGATCAAGGGGAATATCTCCTTAAACAACTTGGTTGGGATTGGGTCTAACATACAGGTAGAAGGTTTATATGAAGCTAAAATTTTAGATAGCTCAGAAAGCTCTACTGCTTCTAAACAGTTCAGACACTGTGCAGTTTCTAAAGATTCCTCCAATGCTGCCTTACTTACTGGGGACGAGGTAAACATGTTTTGGAGGATGCCAATTATTTTATTTTTAATGGCATCAATTTTATTTATGAAGAATCCCATAAAATCGTTACTACTAAGAGCTAAGGGAATGGATGGATCAACAGAGCTGCGGCTCTGGGTAAGTTTGGCAACTGTACTAAAGAGAAATCTAGGATTATTTTTATTCTCTTCAATTAATGATGAAAAATATGCTACTCTAACTCTGCGAAGGGTCTTGTTATACAACAATAGACTGTCCCTCCAGATTAAGTAGGATTCCTCTTGGTGTGTAGAGCGCCATTTTCTCTCCAATTTCCTAACATTGTGCTACAAGGAATGCAGCTCTGAATTAAACCAGGGAGCCAGCTTCCTGTGAATAATCACCTTCTTTTTCAAGGGAGCTACATTGTCTAATGCAGAACGCAATGAGGAAGTCACAGTGTTAGCAAAGGTATCTATTTGTGAATGGGAAGAAACAACATTGCTGCCATCTACAGGGCATTTCTGCAATACTGAGGATATTAAAAAGGGGACAGACTCTTTAAGTTTTGATACAGCATTATCCGATAAAGATCTACTATAATGGAACCCTCTTTTGGGGGTGGAGAACTCAGTTAGATTCAACTCAAATGTGATTAAAAAATGATCAGACAGAACAGGGTTGTGAGAGAATACTGTTAATTCTTCACAATCAATGCCATATGTCAGCACAAGGTCCAAAGTATGGAGCCGAGAGTGCGTCGGCTTATGCACATTTAGAGCAAAACCAATTGAATCTAGGATAGATTTAAAGGCTACACTAAGGTTATCGACATTCAGTGTCAACATGGATGTTGAAATCACCCACTATAATAACCTTGTCAGTATATAACACCAAATCAGATAAGAAATCTGACAACTGATCCAAAAACTGAGTGTAAGGGCCTGGTGGACGATACAAAACAACAAACAGAAGAGGTTTTATTGCTTTGCAGTTTGGATGAGGGAAACCAAGGGTTAAATGTTCGAAAGAACTGTAATTATTAATTGGCCTGGGACTAATTAATAAATCAGACTGAAAGATGGTTGCCACTCCTCCTCCTCTTCCCACAGATCTGGGAATGTGGAAATTTGAATAACTGGAGGGAGTTGACTCATTTATACTAACATAGTCGTCTTGTAGCCAGGTTTCTGTGAGACAAAACAAATCAATCTGATTATCAGAAATCAATGCATTAACTAACAAAGTCTTTGGAGGGAGAGACCTTATATTTAATAGACCACATTTAATTCTTTTATTTTTTGGTTCAAAGTGATCCGTATGGATTTTTATTAGACTTTTATGATTTGTTCCCTTTAGATCAGTTTTTGATCTGTTAAGTTTTGGCCGTGGGAAAGACACCGTCTCAATAGGGTAATGGGTGGGTAACAGAATAGAAGCTGCAGAGAGGTGTGTTAAACTACGGCTCTGCTTCCTGGTCTGGACCCTGGGTTGTCAGCATTTAGGAGAACTAATAAATACGGCCAGATTCCTAGAAAGAAGAGCTGCACCATCCAAAGTGGGATGAATGCCGTCTCTCCTGATCAGACCAGGTTTTCCCCAGAAAGTTCGCCAGTTATCAATGTAGCCCACATCGTTTTCTGGACACCACCTAGACAACCAGCGGTTGAATGATGACATGCGGCTAAACATGTCATCACTGGTCAGATCAGGCAGGGGACCAGAGAAAATTACAGAGTCCGACATTGTTTTAGCAAACTCACACACCGAAGCAACACCAACTTTGGTGACCTCTGATCGGCGTGACCGGGTGTCATTACCGCCAGCGTGAATAACAATTTTGCGGTATTTACGCTTATCCTTAGCCAGTAGTTTTAGGTAGGATTCTATGTCGCCCGTTCTGGCCCCTGGTAGGCATTTAACTATGGTCCCTGGTTTCTTTAGTGCCACGTTTCTTATTACAGAGCTGCCAATAATTAAGGTCGGCTCCTCAGCGAGACTGTCGCTGAGAGGGGAAAATTTATTAGAAACGCAGACGGGTTGATCTGGGGGCTGAAATCTATAGCTATGCTTACTACGAACCGTCACCCAGCCGGCCTGCTTAACCGGCTGTTCAAGTGCGGCTGTTGGTTCGCTAAGTGAAGTTACTCTTTGTGGCTCCGCGCTAGCAAAGGAGCGGCTATCAGCTGGTTTTTCAACAGCACGGAGCCGGGTCTCCAATTCTGACACCCTCGCCTCCAAAGCTACAAAAATACTACATTTATTACATGTACCATTATCACTAAAGGAGGCAGAGGAATAACTGAACATCTGACACAGAGAGCAGCAGATAGGAGACTTAGTCAGACAAATTAAGATGGTAAAACGATGCAGGCTTGCGTTGATTACTGTATTCAAATTTAAATTGTCAGTAAAACGTTTAACATGTTTTTAATCTTTTTTTTTGCCTGATATCTCTCAGAAAAGACATGTTTATCTCATGGGATTTCTTGACTTCTGACAATTAAGGATTTATTTATTTACCAGGACAGTGCACATTGACAGTTCACCTGTAACATGCCAGAGTTAGCCAAAGGCTAGTTTTCATCTGTAGTCCTGTTGCCACGTGTACCGTGGCACCCTAAAAGAGTGAAAGAGAACCATGAAGCTTTGTAGAGGTTGTTCCTCCTGTACATGTTCTCTCAAGGTTCTCAGCCTTTCTCTTTTCATCCAAAAACATGGATGCTAGGTTAACTGGGGATTCTAAAGTAGGTCAAAGTGTGGGTTTGTAAAGTTTTTCTCCTGTGTGTCTCTGTGTGATCGGAATTTCTCACCCACTGGCAGCTGGAGTTAACCTCCAGCCCCCTCTCAACCCTAAAAGGATAATTAGAAAATGGTTGAATAAAACTATGCACCCCATTTAGACTAATGTTCTAAAATAACCTCAAATTGTGTCTGGTCTCAATGCAGCCAAAATGCCTATTTATGTATAATCTACACATATCAAAGATTAGTTGACCATTCGGGATTTTATTTTGTGGAGCTGCATTTGAAATAGCCTGATGGTCGTGAATGGGTTGTACAAAAATATAGGTGACACACACACACACACACACACGGTGACCACAGACCACTTCTCAGTTCCTCTGCTTTCTGCCTGATGTTTTGGTCACTTCTGAATGCTGGCGGTGTTTTCACTCTAGTGCTAGCATGAGACGGAGTCTACAACCCACACAAGTGGCTCAGGTAGTGCAGCTCATCCAGGATGGCATATCAGTGAGAGCTGTGGCAAGAAGGTTTGCTGTGTCTGTCAGCGTAGTGTCCAGAGCATGGAGGTACTACCAGGAGACAGGCCAGTACATCAGGAGACATGGAGGAGGCTGTAGGAGGGCAACAACCCTTCAGCAGGACCGGTACATCTGCCTTTGTGCAAGGAGGAACCGAGGAGCACTGCCAGAGCCCTGCAACATGACATCCAGCACATGTCTGCTCAAACGATCAGAAACAGACTCTATGAGGGTGGTATGAGGGCCTGATGTCCACAGGTTTGGAGGTTATGGTCACAGCCCAACACTGTGCAGGACGTTTGGCATTTGCTAGAGAACACCAAGATTGACAAATCCACCACTGGCGCCCTGTGCTCTTCACAGATGAAAGCAGGTTGACACTGAGCACATGTGACAGAGTGGAGACGCTGTGGAGAACGTTCTGCTGCCTGCAACATCCTCCAGCATGACTGATTTGGTAGTGGGTCAGTAATGGTATGGGGTGGCATTTCTTTGGGGGGCCGCACAGCCCTCCGTCTGCTCACCAGAGGTAGTCTGACTGCCATTAGGTACAGAGATGAAATCCTCAGATCCACTGTGAGACCATATGCTGGTACGGTTGGCCCTGGGTTCCTCCTGATGCAAGACAATGCTAGACCTCATGTGGCTGGAGTGTGTCAGCAGTTCCTGCAAGACGAAGGCATTGATGCTATGGACCGGCCCGCCTGTTCCCCAGACCTGAATCCAACTGAGCACATCTGGGACATCATGTCTCGCTCCATCCACCAACGCCACGTTGCAACACAGACTGTCCAGGAGTTGGCGGATGCGTTAGACCAGGTCTGGGAGGAAATCCCTCAGGAGACTATCCTCCACCTCATCAGGAACATGCCCAGGCGTTGTAGGGAGGTCATACAGGCAGGTGGAGGCCACGCATGCTACTGAGCCTCATTTTGACTTGTTTTAAGGACATTACATCAAAGGTGGATCCACCTGTAGTGTGTTCTTCCACTTTAATTTTGAGTGCGGCTCCAAATCCAGACCTCCATGAGTTAATAAATTTGATTTCCATTAACAATTTTTGTGTGATTTTGTTGTCAGCACATTCAGCTATGTTAAGAACAAAGTATTTCCCTTTATTTTTTATGAGCAGTATATGTATACTGCCGCACTACCTGAGCCACTTGTGTGGGTTGTAGACTCTGTCTCATGCTACCACTAGAGTGAAAATACCGGCAGCGTTCAAAAGTGACCAAAACATCAGGCAGAAAACAGAGGAACTGAGAAGTGGTCTGTGGTCTCCACCTGCAGAACCACTCCTTTATTGGGGGGGTCTTGCTAACTGCCTCTAGTTTCCACCTGGTGTCTATTCCATCTGTACAACAGCAGGTGAAATTGATTGTCAATCAGTGTTGCTTCTTAAGTGGACAATTTGATTTCACAGAAGTGGGATTGACTTAAATTGTGTTGTGTCAACGAATCTGAATAAGAACACAGCATAAACACAGGCTGCAGCTGTTGACGGCTTCACTTGCTCTGTGGGGGGAGGCTGACGCCATCCAGGAGGCAGCGGACGTTACAGAGCCGCTCTCAGGCAGGCAGCCCGCCCCGATCCGGTCCGGCCCAGTCCTGCCCAGTCCTGCCCACCCTGCTGCTGCTGCTGCTGCTGCTGCTGTACACGCGTGACACATCACCGCACACAGCAGCAACACATCAGGACGCAGCGCGGCCAGCAGCCACTTCACACACTGCGAGGATCCGAGCGCACAAAATGGGCAACGTGCAGGTAGGAATCATTTCCCGGGTTGATCCAAGAACCTCTGATTGCATATTAGCTGCTGCGCTAGAATCCACTTGGAGCTACTCTGAGTACTAAAAAGTTGGTAATATATGGACTTTGGTCGATTTTTACGCATATAAAAACTATCGGACAGATAACGCTAAATGCATTATAAAGCGTTTCAAGAAGTCTAGGGTCAGTTATTACAGCTTTTTCTATCCTCTTCTAGACCTTTAGTCTCTGTGGAAACCGCATGACTTGCAAGTGGCGCAGTAAGAGGGAGTGTGCTCAGCTCCATCAGGGAATTTCTCAGCAGGCGGATCAATAAGGCCGCATTGTAGCTAAGTGAGGGTGGGTAAGGAGAGGAGGCTGCTGCTGCGTCTGGCCAGTGACTCAGCACAGGGAGCAGCACCCTGCTCCTGGGGGAGAGACACGCCGCTTCCTGGGTGGAACAACAACATCACATCCCCTCAGCCACCTAACCCTCTACTCATTTTCCTAGCAGTGTCTGGTTTCAATCGCTTTATTTGTTTTCCCCTTGTGTCGAGTGCAACGATTAAACAATATTATTCCGACTATCTGTCTGTTTTGTTCCCCAGCCCACCGTAGTCCCATTTGAGGACTTTGATGTTACAGCTGACATAAAAGCCATTAGAAAAGCATGTAAAGGTTTAGGTAAGTACACAACAACTTGCTCTATTCTTTATTCATTCATGTCCCATCGTTTTTTTGTTGATGACTTAGCTACTAAATCTCTCTTAAATAGGAAGATTGCTAGAAAACTCTTTCTAAAACTGAAAGCTTTCCATCTGGGGCCATTTTAATGAAGAGCTTAGTGATTATTGGGCTTATTATGTGACTGTATTGCTTCATGTTCTCCAGGCACAGACGAGGAGGCTATTATCCAGATCCTGGCCAACCGCTCTGCAGCTCAGCGTGTGGAAATCAAACAGGCCTACTTTGAAAAGTATGACGACGTGAGTGCCCCGCCCTCCTCTGCTCTGTCTGTTAGCCCTCTGATGCCGGCACACAACCACTAAGTGAGCTCTGTGTTCTGTCAGGAGCTGGAGGAGGTGCTGAAGAAGGAGCTCTCAGGTAGCTTTGAGAAGGCCGTCGTGGCCATGCTGGACGCGCCTCATGTTTTCTTCGCCAAGGAGCTCAGGAAGGCCATGAAGGGGGCGGGGACGGATGAAGCTGTTCTGGTGGAGATCCTGTGCACTGCTACCAATGAGGTGTGCGGTGAGGTCGTGGTGCGGAACAAAGGGGAGGGCGTTGTATTTGTGCTGATCTTTTCTTTTTGGACTGGGAGCTGTAAAGCTGAGGTCCCAGGTACAAAAAGATGCGTGATGGGTTGTGTGTTGATGTTGACTTTACTGAGCCTGGTCCTCATTTATGCCGCAGGATATCCTGAGCTACAAGGAGGCGTATGCCCAGGGTGAGTTTTCAGACTGTCTACGAGTTTTGTTCTGCGTTTGTTCTGGAAAATGCAGCCGAGTTGACTACAGGGCCTGGCAGAGGAGAACTCCTTCACATACCGTCCCGTAGCGACCCTTTTTCCAAACACAAAGTCCAAATTGTTGTGTGCATTTGTATTCTCTCCCCCTCAGAGTTAATACTTTGTTGAGCTAAGTTTTGCAGCAATTATAGCTGTAATTCTTTTGGGGGGGGGGGGGGTTGTTATGTCTCGACCAGCTTTGTTCCATCATTCTCTGCAGAAAAGCTCATTCGGAGTTGATGGAGAGCATTTGTAAACATCAATTATCAAGTCTTGCCCAAGATTCTCAATTGGATTTAGGTTTGACCAGGCCACTCTAAAACATTAAAATGTGTGGATCTATACCTTTCTGTTGTAGCTCTGGCTTCATGTTTAGGGTTGTGTTCCAGCTTGAACGAACGTGAACCACTGCCCCAGTCTTTTGCAGCCTCCAACAGGCTTTCTTTCAGGATTGTCCCCATATTAAGCTCCCTCTATCTTCTCATCAACTCTGATCACCTCCTATGTCCCAGTTAAAAAAAAAAAGAGGCATCCCCACAGCATAATGCTGCCACCAACATGTTTCACAGTGGGGAGGTTTATTCAGGGTGATTTACTGTGTGGATAAAAACCAAATACAGTTCTTTAAAGATTTTGGTTGGAAAGTGGGAAAAAGTTAAAAGGATGTGAATATTACTTTGGTTGTTTATATTATTATAGCTAAATGACCCGTTAATTTCTGTATGTTTTCACAAACTGAAGGTTAGGAAAAATGTGTTCCACTGAAATGTGTGCAGACACTGAGTTTCTGTGAGGCTGTAGGTTTGATCCTTGCTGCCTTTCAGTGAACGAGCGGGACCTGGAGGCGGACATAGAGGACGATACCAGCGGAGATGTTAGGAACCTGCTGGTCTCACTGCTGCAGGTACAGCGCTGCCCATTGTTAGCCTATCAAGTACACATCAATTCTCTCTGGCCTGCTGCTTGAATCTGGATGGAGAAAGAAGAAAGAAATGTGCTTGTGTTCCGTCTCCCTCATTTAGTTTCACAAACTGGTTTCTGATGCTTTGGCTCGCCCACTGGGACATTCGTCACATAGCTTGGCACGCTCAGGCCTTTATGCCCTCTCCAGCTCTTTCCCCGCACCCACCCTTTGCTTCCTCTCTTTTTCCTTCCCCCAGCTAAAAAAAAGGACAAATGAAGTGACTCATGTTTTGCCGCACTGCCATACCACAGAACTTCAGTGGCCTTCAACTGTTTCCTATTTATGTGATACAGATGACTGCTTTCCCATTAAATGCCTGGTGTTTTTTTTATTTTTTTTTATCCACCCTCTTTGGCTCGGCTCAGCAAACTTTTGTTTGCCCCTAACTCTGTCTCTCTGTCTTCACCCATTATTCTGATCCTCTTCCCATTTTGTCCCAATCTCTTGACTGTTCTGCATCTTCCTCCCCAGGCGAGCAGAGACGAAGGCTACGAGGTGGACGAGGTCTTGGCCGAACAAGATGCCATTTCTTTGTTTGAGGTGTGGATGGCTGTGCTGCACACATTCCTTCATATTGATTCCAATACAGGCTTCTTATTATAAAAAAACATTGCGTTGTTGGAGTGCAATAGCATTTAGCTGAACGAAAACATAACTGAAGCAGCTTGTCAGGTTACTCAACCCTTTGTGATGCCATGTTTAATATGCAAAGGTGTATGAAAGCTGGTTAGCCACAGAGCCAACTTAATAATGTTCGTTTTGGCTTGCTGGGAAACCCCTGTGATAAGCATTATTAAACCATTACAGTTTATTATGGCGTAGGAAACTAGAAATTCCAAGTCGGGAAATCAGAAATATTTGGATCGTCACCTGAATTCAGCGTTCTGACTTCTAAAGCTGGAAGTTCCTCACCAGTCCCAACGTCAAACTGCCACATGGCTGCTTTGTAGACCTACCATATTAGAAATAAAATCAATAAGCTGCATAGTTGTATGTTTTAGCAACATTTTCCACAACTGCATCTGAATCACTGTCAGGTTTGAGAAGTCGATTCCAAATCTGAGTTCTGATTTCCAAAGCAAAATAAAAGCAGTTTTAGACTCCACCAGTTGTTGCAAAGCATGCAGAGCACGTTCTACAAGCCCATCGCTCGTCACACATATCCAGAGCACCCAAAACACTTTATCAATGCTGCATTAAAAACAAACCTGTCGGTCTGTCATGACCAGTAAAAGCAATCCCTGCATTGATTGGGAGCGTGGAGTGTTTTAGCTAGGTGTGTTCTTCTTTTCAGCTGCTGTTGTGGTACCTAGCAAAAAGGTATAACAGAATCACCGCTCTCATCTTTTGGATCAGGATTTTATGGGATAGACTGACTTAAAATAGTCCATAATTGTGAAGTGTGAGGAAATGACGCGCAGATATAAAAGTAAAAAAATAATAATACAAATAAGAAAAGCCTGGCATTCATTTAGATTTAGCTCCCTTAACTCAGTTACGCTGAGGAAAAATAAAAAAAAATCTAGTACCACAAATTGCTTTCAGAAGTAATCTAATTGGTAAATGTAGGGCGTAATTTAATCTCAGTGTGAATACTTGTGTTGCATAATGGCCTCAGAGGTTTGTAAGAGAACTTTAGAGAACAAACGGCATCATGAACACAAAGGGAACAATTTTACGGAGATGCTAAAAGCAGATTCAGGTTATAGAAAACACCATGAAAAGTCCAAGCTAGTCTTCACCAGACAAAGCAGCCAGGAGGCCAGTCTTAACTCTGGGGGAGTTGCAGAGATCCTCAGCTCAGGCAGGAGAATTTGTCAACATGGCCACTATTTAGTCATGCACTTCAAAAATTTTGCCATTAGGAAATATGTGGAACAAGGTGCTTAAGTCAGAAAAGACTTATATTTTGGACTACATGCGTACACGATTCTCTTGGTCAAAGATGGCGATAGCAGTATCATATTGTGGGGTTGTTTATCTTTAGAAAGGAGAGAGGAGACAGAGTTTATGGCAAGACTAATGTAGGCCAATACTGGAAGAAAACTTGTTAAAGACTGCAAAAGACTTGAGACTAGGTTTGAGGTTCACCTTCTAGCAGGATAATGGTCCTCATCATACAGCCAGAGCTGGAAGGGAATGGTTTAGTGTTAGACCGGCCCAGTCAAAGTACAGGCTGAAATCTATTCGACTGTCACTAGACTCGTAAAATTATTTTCAAAAAGGCTAATCTGAATAAACTTATATTATTTAGCAAAGAGTGGGCAAAGACTTGAGAGAAGACTCAAAATGATCAAGACTTAGTTTAAGACTTTTATCTGTAACTGCAGCAAAATACGGTTTTATAGAATAACTTGCGTGAGTTGAATTAGGGCAGGATGATAATTTAATAGCAGTATATCGATTAATAGTTGGGTGGTGTGATAGAAAAATGGGGTCAATAAAAAGTTCAATAGAACAGTTTTCCTTTTTGCATTCTAGACTATCATTTAGGTTAATACTACAATCGTTACCTCCTCCCAACCAATCACAAACGCAGACAGAGGAACACTCCCTCACCAAGCTCCGCCCCTTCAAAGAGTTCAGCGAGAATATGTGTTTTTTTTTCTTTTCCTTTTTTTTAAACTTACAATTTTGGTAAAAACTTGGTTGAATAAAGGGTTGAGTTTGAATTCAGTGTTTATCTAAATATAGGTACTTGAGCAACAGCATTAAATGTCCATGTCTGCACTTAAATTTCTTTTTTTTTTTTATCTTTAATTATCGATATGGATCAATATTTCTGTTTTATCAATATGCTTTTTTCTATATACCATCCAGCCTTAAGTTGATTACATATAACATACTTTTAAGACTTGTGTCAAAAAAATTTCAACTGTGTATAATTTTCCTTTTGACTCAATGCATTACATCGTGTATCACATAAAGGCCCAATAAAAGACATAGATATTACCTGTTGTAGTGTAACAAAATCTGCAAAAGTTTAAGGGGTGTGAATAGTTTTGCAAGGCACTGCGTGCAGAAGTGGGTAGTAAACAAGTTACATTTCCTCAGTTACATTCACTTGTGTAGCTTTTTGTGCAAAATGTACTTTTAGCAGTAGTCTTACTACATTGTACTTTTTACTTTTGAGTAATATTTTTACCCAAGTATCGATACTCTTGAGTAAAATTTCTGATTGCTCTACCTACTGTGAGTAACTTCATGAATAAAGAACATACTAGGTTTAACCAAAAGTGCACCAGAGAGACAAAAACCTAGAGTTTGTTAGTGAGACTTATTTGTGCACATGCTTTATTTTAATGATATTTTATATCTGCTGAGCTCAGTGAGCCATTTGGAGGTAAAATGAACGTACAGTAAACAGTAGATATTGTCACTGGAAATACTTTGCACTGTTCTAAGATACTATATATATACATTAACTGCCGTAAGTATTGCTTTCAAGTTTAATTTTGGAAAAAATATTTAGAAGTGTTTTTTGTCATTGGTGTCTTTAAAATACCAGAATTTGCACACATTTTTGTCTGTCCAATTACATTATTTTTAAATAATAAATCATCAGCTGATATTAGTTACTCAGTATTTGAGTAGCCTTCTTACTGGATACTTTCTTACTCTGACTAGTTTTGGCTGACTAGTTTTTTACTTTTACTTGAGTAAAATTATGTTTAAGTAGTGCTACTCATTACTGTTTTTGGCTACTCTACTCACCTCTCACTGCCTGGGTATATGGCAACACAAAGAAATGCAACATTCCTTTTTTTTTTTTTTTTTTTTTTTCTCATGGAAACACCGTAGTTATTGATCTCACCTGTTCACCATTGTCCCCAAACCATCAAAGAACTTATGACCAAATGCCTAAAATGATCCTCTTTTTACTTCTCTTACACCTAACCAGAAATATCAAAGGTCCCTGCTGCCTAATGAGCAAATAACAGTCGAAGAGAGATCCATTTCAAGTGCGAGCACTTATAAATGTCAGTGTATTGTTTTCTTTGTGTACACAACAGGCAGGTGAGGGCAGGTTTGGCACGGACGAGACTACCTTCACTTACATCCTGACGCACAGGAACTACCTGCAGCTTCAGGCCACCTTTAAGGCCTATGAGTCTGTATGTATCGTACCAGAGCAAATTTGCTCTAGAATCAGTTCATTGTGTTTGAGCTCATATTTTTTGCATCTCATCAATAATCGCACACATGATCATGCTAGCTGGTTTACCATGCAGCTTTCAGGAACAGATATTCTGGACACCATTGACTCTGAGGCTACAGGGACTCTCAAAGACTGCTACATTACTCTTGGTAAGCAGGAGCACTCGGCGATCTCCTTTATCCTAGCTCTGTTATCACTTTGCTTACTAATTCACCACCAGCACCTGCTGATTTAGTTTGCATGTATGCATCTGTGCATGTGTCTTTTCATTCACAGTAAGGTGCGCCAAGAACCCACAGCTGTTTTTTGCCCGCCGCCTTAATGCTGGGATGAAGGGACTTGGTACGGACGAGGACACGCTCATTCGCATCATCGTAGGCCGCTCTGAGGCAAGTGTGTGTGGGCATGGCCTGGAGTGTTATTATAGTCTCCAGAGGATATTACATGCATGATTGCACAGCTACAGGTCTTGTAAAACTGCGACGCTATGTTTACCACCTAACACCACAGCCTCCTACTGGGAATAGAGGACCTAGGACTTAGAAGGGAAAGACCTTTTTCCAGACGTCTTTCGCTCTGAAAAAGGAGATTTGTACTAACATTAGTTTTTGTAAGTTCTGTATCTATTCCTTGCCAAATTTGCTGATAAAAATGTGTAAGAAGCTCTAAAACGATACATCTTTTATTGGAATAGCATAAAAATGAAAAGAATGCAATGAGCGCTTTAGAAAAATGTTTATTTCACTTCTTTTTTTTTTTTTTTTTCTGTGTGGAAAATAGCCATGTCGAGAAATATTAGTAATCCTAGAGTCCTATCAAATGAAAAAAAAAAATTAAACCGATATTATTGATACTTTTTTTTTTTTTTTTTTAGGACAATCATAATTTCTCTGAGCTTCTAATTAATGATCCACCCCCATATCTTTGCCAGGGGTGTACGTTTCTTTTTCTACTGGCCACTAGGTGGCATGAGGACCTAGGACTGATAAGGCACTGAACGGGCAGGCTCCTGGGCATCCCTTGTTTGTTTTGTCTGTTTGTACTTTGCACATCCCTACCAGGGGTAGTGAAACATGAGGCAAATTCATTAAATGCAACATAAGTCTGATGGCAGCTTTATTTCTCTTCCTAACAAAACAAAAGGACATTTTCTTTCGAACTGTCAAAGGGTTTTACTTTAAAAAGATTTATTTTATTGGATTGTGTGTTCTGACCTTTTGGAGTCATTAATGAGGAATGCTGAGACAAATGCTGACACTGTCCTTGTTTCTAACCTGCAGATCGACTTGGAGACGGTGAAGGACATGTACCTGGAGAAGTACGACGTCACCCTGAAAGATGCCCTTGACTCTGAGTGTGGAGGGGAATTTAAGCGTCTGCTCATTGAGATCTTGCACTGAGTCACATTACGTTCGTGTCCATTTCTCACCTGCCTTATTCTGCCGTGACGTAACAGGATCCGTGACTCTATCCCCTGTTTTCACCACTTTTCACCTTTTAACTGTACGTCTTCTTTACTCCGGTCATTTTCTCTCTCTGAGAGTTAATGTTGCAGCACCGGCCAAAATATCCCAGACAACTACTCAATTTAATCCAGTTCAGTGTTCGACATGTGGAAATTTTACACTTTTTTTTTTTTAACACTTTTGGGACTTTTCAGAATATTATTTCAGTAAGTCTTCTGCTCAAGTTGTTCAGCATAATGTGGAAGGTGCATTGTTACTCAACAACATGGCAACTAACTTAGACTATTATTGCTTGGCAGTAATATGGAACTAATGTTGACATTATCTGTTACTTTTCTATTGTAAGCTGTAATCATTAGGTGTCGGCTAGTGCTCACAGAATAGCAAGCATGTGTCTCTCATCTGTTGTTCACACCACTATTTACATCAAGGAGGACCTTCACCTTAGAACAGTGCAAGTTCCTTCTTGCTGCAACACATAAGTGCCCGATTATCATGCTTTCCAATCTGAAGAGTTGTTAGAATTAAATTTTTCTGAGCCTAAAAAATAGCAACCTCTTTAACAAAGGCTCAGTTGTAAAAGGGATTTGCTCCAGGCTTTTTGGTCCTATATCTCGAAAAGGTTGGTGAGACATTTAAGTGCTCTGGTTTGCTTTTGGGAGCTCACATCTTGCCTTGTTCTTAGATTTATATGCGCTCTTAGACCTTTTTGTTGTTGTTGGATTGAGTATTTACAGAAAAAATAGCCAGAGTTGATTAAAAACATTGCTGATTAGGACATACCTTTTGAAGTGCAGTGGTTTAACGTAGTCATACTGTGTAGCCAGGTTTGAAACGGAGGTAATTTAAACTAGCCCAGTACTAATTTATTGAGGCATAATGTGTCAACTGAATATAAATATTAAATTATTATAAGATGTAACGGAATACATGTAATGAAATTTAATATCTGATCTATGTTTGTACAATGCTAATATGTAAAATGTATTAATAAACTTTAACCACCAGAACAGATTTAATTTATTCCTGTAGAGGGCAGTGTTGAACCATTTGCTTTTTATCTGCTTTTTTTTTTTTTTTTTTTTCTTTAGTGAAATAGCACTAATGCTCTATATTTTTAACTACATATGAGCTAAAATATTATGGCATGTTCATAATATTCTTTAGAAATCATTTTTGAGATCATGTCTTAGTTGCTCTTCGGTCTGATGCGTGTTGAACGGCTATATTTCAGCGTGGCACAGAATGGCAAGGGTTCTTTCCACAATATCAACCCCAAACACCTTTTGACTTATACCAGAGCGCACAACCTGTGTGACGCCGCTGGCTACTTTAAAATTGGACAGTAAGGAAGTTCCAGAAAAGTGTGAAACGCTTCCAGATGTGCTGACATGTGGCAGCCAGTTTCTCTCCCTCTGACTCTAAGTTTTATCTTTCTTCAAACTCCTCACACTTTATTTCACCATTACTTCTGCTTTCAGGGTCAGATCTCAGTGCACCTGTTTTCGGCACTTTCTTGCTCCCTGCGTGCTTTCGGTCTGTGCACCACATGTTGCCTCACCAAGTCTGGCTGCACATTTATTTGTCTGGCTGAGAGCTGTGTGCTCACCCACGCGTGGGCACTGATGTATAGAGAGGTTCAGGATCCAGGCTCGTGTAGACCTGAGTTTGATGTGTAGCATTCTTTCTGTCAGCGGGGAGTTAATCCTATTGCAAAATGTTCTATCGAAAAGCATTTCAACAAACGTCTGTTGCCAAGGGAGGATAAACATTAGAATGTGAAAACACACTTTAGAAATGTAGTTTTACAGTAATATTCTCGCATCCACTGCTCAAATACAGGTTTTCTTTTACCCATAGTGCATCTCTTGGTGTGCAGTAATGTGCTTGGCCAAGCCAGCATACATATGGGGCCAGAGTTCCTCTTTCTTAGACCTCCATAACTACTTTGATCGCCCTCAACTAAAGCTGTCGTTTAAATTTCTCCCAAGAAAGGATGCCTTTCTGTTAGATTATGCAACTTGTATCCAGATGTCGTCTTGCTTGGCGACAGTCTGATCACAAAACGAGAATCCGAGCACCTTGACATACTGCTGGGATTTCCCAGAGTTGTGATTTATGAACCTTTCCCTGCAAAACAAAGTGCGGGTTATGCACTTACTACATATGTGTTCTACTTTTTTTTTTTTTTTAAAAGAACATATGCCCGTGATTCCAGTGCTTTTTTTGATCTTGTGCCAAACTAGTGCAGTTCTCCACGACTGACTGAGAAATGAGCAAGAAGTCCATTATCACATAAACTACCTGGGTAACCTGGCTGGGTATATTCACGACAAAGGAAAGCTGTTTCAATGATCAGTAATAAGAAACACCTGGAGGCTCCCACGAGGGAGAAACATGTGCAGTTGAATCTCTAAATCTCTGCCATGAATGATAGACAAGGAGTTTATTGTTGTTGGAGGAAGTTATTGGTATCTACAGAAGGCTTTGAGACATCAGCAGCACAAACTTCTGTTTATAACGTTGGATGGTGCAGGAATAAATGAAGAAAAATAAAGGAGATTCTCCATGATCAAACACTGCAAAGATTTATTTTATGTGCACTTCCCTTCTTCATTTACTGTCATGAAAAAAATGTTTTGCCCTCTTGTAGATTCCTTCCTGTTTTTCCTCTTTTTCACACTTGAAACGTTTTAGATCATCACATGTTGACATCAGACCGAGATATGTGCAGTTAATTTACAAAGCTTTTGAACAAACATTTCATTTAGAAATAAAAACAACTATCCAAACCAACCTGGCCCTTTCTAAAATTTTTTTTTTTTTTTTAAAAGTGGTTGTGTTGTCCTTGGCTAAAAAGAACCGCTGTTGAGCGTTTGCTACAACTGGGAGTTGGTCTTTTTTTTGCGCTGTGGAGTAAGTTTGGGATGCTTTTCTTTGTCACTCTGAAGTATTTTAAAGCGTGAACGGCCTTTTTAAGGTTATTTCAAAAAAATGTTTAATCCTAAACTGTAACCAAACTGAAACAAAAAATTAAGTACTTCATCTTCTTGTCATTTTGATGCTTAGAAATGAGGATATGTCACATAAGACCTATGAAAAAGGCTGTTTCCAATAAGTATCTTCCTTTCTGTGTGATCTAATACTTGGTTGGACCTCCTTTTGCAGGAATTACTGCATCAGTGTGGTGTAGCATGAAGGCGATCAGCCTGGGATACTGCTGAGGTGAAATGGAAGCACAAATTACTTGGACAGCTGCCTTCCGGTCATCTGGGTTGTTGAGTCTGGTGTCTCTCATCCTCCTCTTGACAATACTCCATAGGTTGTCTTTGGGATTCAGGTCAGGCTTGTTGGCCTATTCAGCACAGTAACACCCAGGTCACTAAACCAGCTTGTGGTACCGCTGGTAGCAAGTCCTGTTGGAAAGTTCAATCAACACCTTCATCAAGCTTGTCAGCATAACTGCGTTACATTTACTTGGTAGATGGCCAGCAGATGACGGGGCACCTCAAACCATCACCGTTTGTAGAAATGTCTCATTGAACTTTAAGAAATGTGGATTCTGTTACTGTCCACTCTTCCTCCAGATTCTGAGACCTTGATTTCCACATGAAATGCAAACCTTACTTTACTCAGAAAGGAAGACTTTGGACCATGGATCATCTGGGGGGAAAGCTCTCATTCCTCCTGGTCTCCCTCCCTCCTCAGATTGTCGATCTGAATGCGATCCTCAGAGGCGTTTCAGTGTGAGGTTTTCATCTGGACACCGCAATCAAGTTTACTTTTTAACAAGTTTTTTTTTTTTTTTATGTGGACAACATCTATGCTTTTACCTCTGATTTACACATTTAATAAACCCTTCTCGTTGATTTCTTTTCAGTTTCGCCATGAAAATAATGGTCAGCTCACCCATTTTTAAACCACATTAACATTCATGAGGTGTTTTGCATCGACCATTTATGGTTGAGTCTGGGCGTATAGAGGGCAGAAACTGAGGTGGAACCAGGTAAGCAAACGTTCAGGTGCACCTGTGATCTGTAAAAGAAAAATTTGTGCTGGTGTGCAAGAGCATGGTTTTCTAAATCTGATTTTTTTTTTGGCATACGCCATTTTCTTTTTTCTTGGTGTCTGTACACTTTTAGTGTGAATTCCACACAGTTTTATAAATGAGACCCCAGTTCTTTCTCCCCTTAGCTTGAAAAACAGACTTTAGATGTTGCCTCTGGTTCAGGAGCAGCTTGATGCAAGGAATACGTTTGTTGCTCATATGTTGGATTCTGCGGTTCCACGAGGCTCCTCATGTGTTGACTCCAGCCTCAGTCCACTCCTTGTGAAGCTCCCTCAAATTCTTGAATGGATTTTGAATGACTATCCTCTCAAGGCTATGGTTATCCCTGTTGCTAATGCAACTTTCCCAACCATACTTTTTCCTTCCACTCAACTTTCTAGGAATGATGGCTAGCACTCTGAGAACAACCATATTTCTTAGCAATGACCTGTTTTGGGGCTTAACCCTCCTTGTAGAAGGTGTTAGGTACTATCTTCTGTTCTTTTAACTGACACCTGTAAGCAATCTTTCCCAAGATTATGTTGGCCATAATCTAATCATTGCACAGAATCAATAAAACACTTTTTAAATTTTGTGTTATGTCATTTTCTAATTTCTCTAAGGCACGGAACTTTAGGTTTTAGTGTCCATAATAATAATAATAATGTTAATAATAATAATAATAATGTTAATAGGTTTTTATAATCCGCAATCATCAAAATTACAAGTAAAGGCTTGAAATATTTTCTTTTCTTCAGTTCCACTTTCTAAAATGAGTGCCAAAACAATCTCAAACTTTTTCACTACCTTTTTCGATACTTACCTCTCTCACAGTGGTTTGCTGAAGTCTTAAAACTTCTTTAAGTCTTTAAGACTTTGTCAGACTAGGTGTAAAATTTAACCAAAAAATGTGAGTATTCACAGTTCATGATTTAACAGGGGGCAGTAACATATTTTGACTTATGCCTTGACTGCTTTAAACCTTGTTTTCTTGATGAATTAAAATGAAATCTTATTTTGAAAACGGTATCACAGAAGTCTGTGAGACGAGCATTAGCCAATAATTATGTTTGATGCATTTGCTCCTTTTATAGCAAAGCCTGTTGCAACGTAGCTCAAATTTCTCCAGTAACAGGGAAGCTGCGTGAAATAAGTGTTACCATTAAAATGTTGTATGCCTTGCATATAATCCCTACCATATACATCATGTAGACGCAGTCCCACAGAGAGACATCACAGCAAACCTGATAAATATGTTTAATGCGTCAACAGAAAAAAATCAAATATACACTTCATTGCAAGTTTGCATTTTTAAATACCTTCTGTTTTTTTAACAGGGCCCCAGTCTTTACCTTTATATTTAAAACTCAGGGTCAGTAAACATTGCGTGCTTCGTATACTCACAGCAACAAAAATATCATCTACTTTGAAACATATGCCCTGGAAATGAACGACGACCAGTGCTGATTAAATTGGACGCATCCGGGAGCTCTTTTGCGATAACGGAGTAGGCTGCCTGAATTACATTCAAGAACAACAAAAACATGCCAGCTGAAGACAATTTAGAGCAGAAAGCTCAAGCTTGAAATATTTTTGTCCAATAAGAAGAGTTGAATTATAATTATGTACAAACAAAACCACTGGTTTAGCATTATATAAACAACTGGTATGTTTTGTTTTGTTAAATACCCTGTAGCTCATTTGAAATGTTGGAAAAGCTAAATCTAGGTTGCAGACTATATAATCAAGCAGTTTACAGGAACATTTTGAAGGCAAACGTAATTTCATTGTTCTGCCATGGGTATATTTACAGGAGAAGATATTTTCCAGATGGCAAAAACATTGGAAGCCTGTTAAGATTGTCTTTTGTGCCCATTCCCCAATAGCTTCCACAATATTATTGCTTTATAAAACGGTGAGGAAACCGCTGGCTTCTGCTGTGTCTTTTGAACTTGAGCAGGACAATGAAGTTGGTTCCCTTGATGTTTGACCTGGTGCAGGGGAGTACACAGTATGGTGCTCACCATAATTAAGGACAGATGCTCAGTTTGGATGATATACGCTCCACCACATATCTCAGGGTGAGCAACAGCCAGTTTGAAAACCTTGACATTGTTGGATCAATAATAGCGAGAATGCCGGCCTCTTGACTGGTTAACTGCCAAAATGGGTTTTACACACGATGTGGAACTGATAAACCTGCATTCAAACTGCGGCAAAGCTGCTAGGAACGCATGTAAAATGGAATTACTACATACAATAGTAGGAAGTCTCTCTTTTGCATTTTGCTTTTTCACCTGTTGGAACAAAGAATAACTTCTCCCAATCCACAGGCAGATGTTTGATTATTTGTATTGTCAGACTCCTGGGAACGGTGCAACCTGTCAGACTTTCATCTTTTTCTATTATTTGTTAGTCTCTGGATTTCCTCAGTTACTCTTGTTTCACTCAGGTCCTTATTTTCCTGCCTGCCTGTCCTGTGTTCACTTATTATTTTGTCAGTCTGTTTATTCATTGTGGTTTAGTGTCATTGTTGTAGGTTCTGTTTTCCTCCTGTCTCTGTCATTTCATTGCCCTCTCTGCTCATCACCATTATGTCATTCGCCTGTGTTTACTACTCTCACCTGCTTTTCCCTCGGTTTCCTCCCCTATTTAACCTGAAAAACTTTTGTATTCCACTTGATGATAGTTTTGATCCCTGCTTTGCCGGCTGGAGTAGGGAATGGGCACTGTGGGGCATGGAGCCTCAACATGGCTGCCAGTTGTGTAAATCTGCAAAGTTGCTATACGGCCAGATCTTTCAGGAAGTGATACAGGAAAAATGTACCTTTCAGATAAAAACCACAGAGATTTCAAGCGATTTAAACCGGAATCAGAGAGAGACATTTGCGTAAAATGTGTTTTAAAGAGTCATTTACACTCCCAGCAAATTATTTATCTGAGACGAGTGGAAGCTTTGTTCAGTAAGCAGCCATGTTGGGAGCTACTGGTGTAGCCCATTGCTCATGCAGTATGACTGATCATGACCCAAAACCAAACCACTCTAACTGACCTCCTGCTAGCAGTTATTTATTGGAGTCATATAATCTTACTTCCTTATATGGTATCACTTTACAATAAGGCTCCCCTTACAGATGGCTAACAAATAGGTTATAAATGTGTTATTAATCAATCTACAAACACTTTATAACTCATTCATAAGTGTTTATTATACATTATACAAACTGACCAGTTTGTGCTTAAAAGGTAGTAACTTAGTTTGAAATGTTTAATATAAACAACCCTAGATGAAATATGCAGTTGAATAGATTAGGCTCACTATTTGGCAAGAAACCAGTCAGTTCTGTCTCTTGCTCACCCTTAAATAATGCATAATAAACACTTGTGAATGAGTTATAAAGTGTTTGCAGATTAAGTAATAACATATCTAAGTAATTATTAGCAATCTGTAAGAGGACCCCTATTATAAGATGGTGTATATATATATATATATATATATATATATATATATATATATATATATATATATATATAAATTTCCCCCTTAGATGATACATGGTCGGTTCAAAGAAGAAATCCTTTCACGACAAAAAAACAGTCAACTATGTAACCACAAAAGCTGCAAGGAGATTAAATATTGAATGGGGCCAAATGAGCAGCACCTTTGTCATTACACTTAGAGGTACGTATCTGGGGTCTATACAATGTTTTAGAACAGGTGGAATACTCAAGGTGCCATTTATATGTAAGCCGGCACCATTTGCTACCTTGCAGAAAGCTGCATTGTGGTAATATAATAAATGCCTGTGGTCTTATTGCTGGGACTAACTAATATAGGAAGAAATAGAACAAGAGAGTTTTGCCCTCTCTGGCTGGTTCATCATGCTGCCACCCAGAGAGCCGACACCCCACTTCCTGTTTGGTGACTGATCTGATTGACTCGTCCACGTACACAGTCTAGGATGAAAAAGACAGCGGTGCCATTATAAACCTGGAAGGATGCTCGAAGACTCACACTGGCCCATTGGCTTCCCTCAAGCATCTGACCCGCCACCTGCTGGGCTACAGGTACAGGCCGCAGCCCCTCTGCTTCACGGCCTCCTTCAGGATCGCCTCGCCTCAGTAGAGTCACCTTTATCAAGTTGCAGGAGTGAATAAGTTTGAGGTCCAAAGCCACACTGACTGTGCCACTCTCCCTGAAGACAAAGTCCTTTCGCTGGTTTGGGGATCCTTTCCCCAGCAGCCCCATCTGGGGCACCTGGGGGCTGGTCTGGTGGAAGAACAGAGGCTTGTTTCGAACTGCTCCTGATAGAAGGCCAGTGTTGGCCACAGAAGCAGTGAAAGAGGAAGAGATGGCAGCAGGGACCCAAAACAGACTGAGAAGACTGATACCGGTCTCATCGCCAAAGAAGCGTACATTACACTGAGCGGGAGAGAGGATCTCAAAGCCAATTGCATCCCCGGGACTAACTGTCGTGGCCCCAGAAAGAGATATAGATGTGTCTCGGTAGTGAACGCCTGGTTTGAAGACTCGAAACATTTCCATGGAAGTCCCATTTTTGTTGAGATACGCCACAAGCTGAAACCCGTCACTCACACAAGCTTGGCCCATAGAGTACAACGCCTGCTGAAACACAAAACGCACTGTTCCACTCTCTGCAAAACGGATCCCTCGACTGTCGTGAGTCAGCCCCACAACGTAAGGGTCAGAGGTGGAGGCAACGCGGAAGGCCGGGCGGTAGTTTGTGTGGTAATGCGCAGACACCATGGCCTGTGCAGTCATGGCAACCGCCCCTGTGTCGTGAGAGAGCCAGAAGATGCTAAGCATAGCTGCCGAGCTGTCATAGAGCTGCAGACCTTCGCTGCTTTGGTTGCAGTGATGGCTAGCGCTCCGGAGAAAGAGCGACATAATGTGACCCGGCCCGACTTCTGCAACCCCACTGATGCTGACACTTTGAAGAGACCTCCGTTCCCGGTGCTCCACCCGGATGCCACTCAAGTCGCGCCCCTCAGAGCCATCTGTGTGGTTTATACGCAGGCAGACCTGGATGAAGCTGCGACAGCCATGGCTGAGGGACAGAACGCCGTCAAGCCAGACCAAACCGTGCTGCCTCAGCACCAGCTGCCCATCCTCAGCCGAAACCAGACCCGCTACGGCCCTCTCCTGGATGTGAAGCTGCACGCTGGGGAAGGCCTGAACCAGGATCTGGCCTTTTGGACCCTGCAGACTCATGTCTCCGGACCAGGACAGAGACAAAGCAGAAGCATCAGCGACAGCAGGGCCAGTGCAGATGGTGTCTGTAACGAACTTGCACGGAGAAACGACAGGTTCCCCGTCACACTCGCTGCAGGCCTGGCACTCATCCATCTGGGAGCTGTAAAAGTAGCCATGGCCGCACATTCCAGCGTTGGCATCTCGTGCCGTCATGCCCTGGCACTTGAATCCGCCTGGGGATAGCACAACAAGCAAATTGGGAAAGATTAATTAAACATCCATTATTCGGAAAAGGGAAAAATGAGTGAAAATAGGGTAGTGCCACTGAATAAAGGTTTAATCTATAGTACCTGGAGTGTTAGTACACTTCTGTTTATCTCTGCACAACTGTGAGATTTCAAGACACTCATCTCGGTCCTGCAATAGCAACAAAATTGTTACGGCCAGCAGCGAATAGAACAATACTCTGCCTGCTCCTTCCCTCGACTGTTTTTCAACTGCAAAAGTTAGTTTTAGCTATCAAGCTTTTCTCTTATCTGTTGTTAGCACAAGCCTATTGACAGTGTTTAATATAAAATGTGTTATGATGCACAGAAAACGGCTCGTTTTTTCTCTCATGCAGCGGTTCAGCGGGCATGACTCAGTTGAGTTAAAAGAGCATCAGAAGAATTAAAAGTCCTAACCTGACAGATCCTGTCGGCATGTAACGAACACTGAGCCACCAGGAAGAAGCCAGGGGGGCAAACTGTGCACTTTTCACAGCGAGGATGACCGCTGCTGTAGCTGCAGTATTCCTCAGGACCACAGCTCCCACAAGCCAGCTGGGCCTGTCCCACCTGATCACATTAAACACGGTAATACTGTGACAATAGCATTTGTGTGGCGCAGATATTTTAATGTCTGGCAGAACCTGAGCTCACCTCCATCACACTGGCCTCCATGTCCACTTTGTGCAATGACAGCGCTTGCTGTGTTCGGTGGGCTCTAACCTGCCCACTCAAGCTTTCCAAGTGGCTGTCCAGCTCCTCCTGGAGATTCTGGAAAGACGTTTGTTTGATGGTGTCCATCAAAAAGCTGTACTGGGCTTTAACCTGCAACCATAAATGTGTTTCAGTTTCAGTGCAACTATTGCAGAACGCGATACACCTTGAACACAGGATGCAACATGTTTTTTTGTTCTCTCTTTTATCTGCGGAGCCTTGCTAGAGCACTCTTTCACGTCTTGTCAAGTTAGAACCACAAAGTTGTGCACTCTTTTGGCAAACGGTTAAAATGCTCTGGTTAAGTGAGACCACAATGAAAGCTTTATAGCTTATATGCAAAAGGCAATGTACAGCTGAAAACTAACGCGCTAAATTTACCGTCTAGCTAAAGCATGAAACACACTGCTGGTAGTGGTATCTTGTTATGAGGGGGCTTTTCTTCAGCAGGGACAGGGAAGCTGGTCAAAGCTGATGGGAAGATGTCCGGCACTAACTACAGGGCAACCCTCGAAGAAAAACTCTTTGTGCCGGGCTCTTAAACTCCAGGCAGGTGTCCTGCAAGGTTTAGACACATCCCAGATCCAGTACACCAGAATCAAATGGCTGAAATACATCCTCAGCATGGCATCAAAGGAGTTCTGCAAACGGTCTCATTTGATTCAGGTGTGCAGAAAGTAAACACATCGAAAAGTTGCACAAAATTGACTCTTGAGGGTTTGACAACCCTGCGTTAGACGCTGGGAAAGACTTGAGACTGAGAAAAGGGTCAACTTTTAGAAGAACTACGACCCTAAACATACTGCCAGAAAAATGTGTATTCATGCGTTTGAATGGCCTAGTCAAACTCCAGACCCAAATCCAATGGAGAATTTGAGGCAAGACTTAAACATTTATGTTTATAGACGCTCTTAAACTATTTTATAAAGAAGAATGCCTGCCGGTCACAAGCAGAAAATTAGACAATATTTGCTGATAGACACCCCAAAGGATTTCCATGTATACATAAACGCCAACGAGACGTTTGAAGCGATGGATTTACATTTTATCCCAATATAAAGGTGCTTTCGGGAGCAGATTAAATAAAATAACACTGGTTATACACAGAGCTGACCCAGATTCACTCAAGGAATCCTTCTCCTCAGATTTCTGTAGACTGGTTCTCTCCTTACCAACAACCAAACGACCACAATCTTTCTCATCAATCACAGTAACCTTACTTGCTCCATCTGCTCATACATCCGCCTTTGTTGCTGTAGTATTTCCCTCTGCTGGTTAACCAGCGCCCCCTGCTGTTCACTGAGGAGCCTCTGCAGTTCCTTGACCTCATTCTGTTGGCCCTTGAGGGCCTCAACGAACCTGTCCTGGCTCTTGGACAGCTGCAGCTGCAGGACAAGAGAGTCCTCTGATGGAACCTCGTTGGACCCTGTGGAAAAGACAGAACCAAACATGTGCAGTGGCACATGTTTGGTTTCTTCCTCATTAAGATGCATTTTAGTTCGTTGCAGGCAGGCACCGACGGGGCCAGGAGATAAAGCCCAAAAAAGGCACCTACTGCGAAATCTATTGCTAAAAATATTCACGTTAGGATATATTTAGCATAAATATTAATGTTTGTTAACATAATCGATATATGTCCAGGCTAACTAAAATTATCAAATTGAATAAATAAATTAATAAATTAACAATACAATACATAAACAATACTAGGTATCAGACATAAAAGGGCCATATTACGCATACTTCTTCATAACCAAAAATATATTACGAATTCAATGTCAATCTTATCCAAATTCTGCTCGGTATGAAATAAAAAATAAAGCATGCTTTATTAAATACAACTATTTACAAAAGGCAAAGCAGTATTTGATGAACATAGACTTATTATTATGCTGATAAAATCACAGAGGCTTGTGCGCAGTGCGTATCGTGGACCAGACCGGTGCAAAATCACCATCAAATATCAACGCAGTTCTGGGAGATTGATAGCAGGGGAGGGGATACTGTTTATTTTTAAATACTGATAAATGAAGAAAAAAATGGGCTTCAGCAAAAAAAAAGGCACTTTTCTCATCCAGGGCAAAAACGGCATGAGCACCTCTATGAGTTCTATCTGAGCACGTACCTGCTCCTGACATTAACCAGGCAAACATTCATCGGACACTGACCTGGCTTCACGTCACATGCCAGCTGTATCCAAGCCCCGCGATCCAGACCAAAGTCTGGGAGTTCACCGAGGAACTGCGCTGCTCTGTCCATCACACGGACAGGAGAAGACTTTCGTCTCCCGTTGTCTCCAGCCTGCGCCCTGCAGCTGTCTCCGACACATGGCTGCTGCTGTTGGCTCACCCCCGGAGACAATCTACATCCAGTCCCTTTACACTCTGGAGAGGTGCTGTCATCATTCGTGGGTCGATGAGAAACGGTGGCGGAACAAGACCCACCGATGCAGCCAGGATGGAATACCTCCGCCGTGATAGTCCTGGGGTTCGTCCTCCGGATGCCATCGGTGCCTACGCCTCCGTGCTGAGACTGGACATTGCCGTAGGATGATATTGGGGTGCTCTGAGCTTGGTGCTGACGGAGCTGAGCGTCCTGTTGGTAGCTCGGATAAACCTGTCCCGTCCTGGGTTGTGCAGAGTGCTGCAGCCGCGCCCGGGGAGCGGACGCCTCCGCGCGCCCCTGGCAGTGCGCTCCGACGCATGGTCTGCTCCAGTCCTGGCCGGGGAAGCAGCGCGTCCCCCGGCACGCTTCGGATCCGCTCCCTGGACAGAGTGCACAAATGGACAGGAGCACAAAAGCAGCCTTCATGTTGCAATCTTTCCACGGGAAAAATATACAGAGGCCACGTGGGGCTGGTGGCAAAAAAAATTCACTCGTCCACTTCTCAGATTAATGGATTCTTTCTGATCATCTCTGTGAGGGGAAAAAAACTTTCTGAGCAAACACCTACATAACTCAACTTTATTGCACTTATTCAGTTTGCCTCCATTGCACACAGCGGAGCTTCTGGTTTCTATCTGTGTCTAGCCCTCATGTGGTGCTCACTGCTTCTAATTGGCAACAGCTTTTGCTCCTATAGTCTTAAATTAACCCGTAGCTTTCCCAGACATACCACTCAGCCCAGTCACTCCATTCCCCCAATAAATGGATTTGGTTGGTATTTTGGATATCCCCGATTTTATTCTCAGGTCTAAAAGGTCATTTAGTGTCTTTGTCCATCCTGTCCAGAAGTTTACAACTTCAACAGGGAAGAGTATGTTTTACCTTTAAACAGACAGGATTCTCCTGTCTGTACGCTTTTCATTTGGATGAAAGGGCCTACTTTGTGGGGTTTTTAACAGGCCCACATGCCTCTAAAAGGATTAAAAACTTTAAATGCCATCCAGACTTTCATCTTGCCTGAATAAAGGGGCTGCGGTGGGACTTTTGGAATGCAGTCTTCTTAAAGTTAAAGCCAAAACTGAACTTCCTGTTTAATTTCAACTTAATGACACCCATTATGACACTCTTTATGAACTTATTCCCCTTTAATAAAGATTACAAATTTGCTTTCACATGTCATATTTTCTCTGAACTACAGCATTACTATAATAGGTTGTGACTTCTCTCAGCTCTAAGAATACATCCCCACACCTCTTGTCACAGTAAAAGCACATTAAATCTTGATGTATTTCTTTTTCCTGATATGATACTGATGGTCAGATTTAGACTCATCATAGCCATGATATTCATGTGTTTTGGATATTCATGTGTTTTGGAAATTCAATGATGCATGCTTGTTTTTTAAGGTGAAGGGAAAAACAACATGAATGAGTTTTAAAACAAGAACTGTGCCCAACGCTCAAGTCTGTCTAAGTTTCCAGGTCCCAAGTTGTTGATTTGACTTTGAAGATAATGGAGGTAGTCCCCCATCCTCGTGTTTTCCTTTTGCTTTTTGCATTGTGGCCCACAGCGTGACGCTACCACAACCCTGCTTGACAGCTGTTACTGTGCTTTTAGGCTTGAAAACCTTTAACGCCTCCACAGATTTTTTTCCCCTCGGATGTGGACATTAATAGATAACAGTAAGCGGAACAGAAATGTGCTTGAGTTTGGCAAGAAAGCAAATTTTCTTCCTTATCCCTTTGCTCGTCATGTCATCGTGGCCAAACAGCTCAATTCCTGTCCCATCTGAGCTTAAAACTTCTTCTAAAATGTATTCTCAGTCTATGTTGATGTAAAACTTGCCTCACTGCAGAGGATGACACTAGTGTTCAAGCAGTTTCCAGCTCATAGCATTCCTGGATTGTGCTTCAGTATCTCAACCATTTTGCTAACAGGAGGTGTACAGTTTGAGTGAGATGGTTGAAACGTGGATACCGCTAGGTGGATACCGCTAGGTGGATACCGCTAGGTGTTCTAACAAGACAATGGTTCCAAGCACACACCAAAACTGCATTATACATTGTATTTCAATGTATAATGCAGGTTAACACTAAGCTTGATTGAGCTTTTGCTTTTTTAAAACCACTATTAGACAGGAAACAAGCAGAAAGAAAGGGGGGCAGGAGTGTACTGTGCTGTTTCACTACACCAGGCGCCAACCCTGGTTGGATAGTTTTGGGAATGTATTGTCAAAGGAATCTGTTTTCCATATTTTCTTTTGTAGATCTTTTCATTGTGTTGCGTTCCAAGGATAGGTAGAAACATATGACCGCGTTGGAAAGGAATCTGGATGTTTAAACTTGGGCGACAGGCAGCAGCTTAATCCTATCAAAAACACTTCACATCAGAGGAATGGGGGGAAAAAATGTGCAAGTGTGTAATTTCTAATAGTTCTTGAATATTCTATTTCTGAACTTCCTATTTATATATTTTCTGCATTCGTTACCATAATATGCCAAAAATATAAAAACGAGGAAGCGTTGTGTATGGTAATATCTAAACTTCATTATCTAATGCCACAAAGTGTAAAGCATCACTCGAACCGGTATACCTCATTGGCATCCCTTGACTACATTTATACTGTCACATGTCACAGAGGCCATTTCTCTGAGTCACTCTTGAACATGGGAAAGACAAGAAAACATACCATTGAATGTCAGCCAGATAAGTGTCAGAAATGATTTCAGCTTGTCCGTATGTGCTGTCAGAGCAACACTTATAACCTTTGAATAGCTACAGCAGTGACAAGCAAGCCTCAAAGTTTAACTGCACACACAGGGCGCGCTGTTTTTAAATGCGGCTTCTCTGCAGGGGTGATAGGCAGGCGTGAAGAATTGCCTCAGTCTATCTTCGGCAGAGCAGCACATGTATACAATTATTTTTTTGTTTAAAAAAAAAAGAAAAAAAACTAAACCTCACAGGGTTTTACAAGAGAAGTTAACTCTACTTCCTGATTTCTCAGGAAATTCAGTCAATATCTGCTTGAAGTCATGTGGACATGTGGTTACGTTATAAAAGTGACCTGTGGGCCGTTCATCAGTCACACTCACTCAGTGGCGATCATATGTGTGAAAGGCAGAAGAGGTAAGAAAGCAACAATTTGTACCTAGCGTTGATGTGCATGAAAGTGCGGGTCTTTTACTGTTGATTTGAACTGTTTTCTGTTCACTTTGTGCAGAAGGTGACGTGGCGTGTCTGCACTGCCTTTTAAAACAGCAATATCTCTTCTGTATGCCTGGTCAAGAAATACTCATGCTGCACCTCATTCCTTCAATCGATTTAAGCGTTTCACAGTCTTGCATCTCTTTACGTTCATAGCTGCTGTGACAGTACTTGTTCCTTCCTGCAGAAGATAACACCTTATGGGCCTGAGTATAGATTGGGCCTTGCCATCAAAGCGCTGCGATTTTAAAACTCGCCATCAAAGCTCAAATCAAACGCATGCGGGCACTGTCAGACCTTGTAAGAGTTAAATACCCGAACAGACACGTCAGCCTTGTTTAAGTCGAACACATGTTCTCTCACAGGAGCCAACACATGGATGTGCAACTAATTAGAAAACACCAAGAAGCTCTCGGCCACAAGAAGGGATCCACCATGACAGTTTGCTGTCAGCAGTTTGCTGTCACTGTGTTCCTTTCATGCACGCAGTCTTGATAAATGGCTCTCTTACACAGGCTTTGGCTCGGCCTCGATTGTTTGCGTCCCCATCAGTCTCTCGCCAGTTTCTTGTTGAACTGCGAGGCCTCTGTGGGAGACAACAGCAACTCTCTGATGAGACACGCTTGTGGGTTTGTCATGCATCAAGCTCAAAAGCGCTGCAGAAACACCAGCGTGTTTGTTACTGAACGTGGCTCTTCAACTAAAACTCTGTGGAAGACAGAAACTAAACTGTATTACTGCATCTGCTGTAGGTGCTAGTTGGGAGAGTATTTTTCACTTTCATGCGAAAGCAAGACTTGCCACCCAGTGAAGTGTACCTCTTCCCCTTCACCTTATTAGTAACTAATGGGTAGTCTATTTAGCTTAACCGTAAGCAGCTGCAGCAGAAAGACTCTTGCATTTAAATACTACTAACAATAATTGGTTTGCATTCTATTAGCGTTGTTTGACGTTTTAATAATACGGATATTAGCTGTACTGTTAAAGCTGGAAAGAAAAGTTTTGCAAGCATTCATGAAGAAATGATCTTAAATGGTAAAGTAAAATCAGCAGAAAATAGGACATGATAGGCAAAATGCCTTAAAATAATAAACAGCAGATATGTGTTTAGTAAGGAACGCTGCTGACTCATTCAACTTAGTATATGCAGCAGTTTTTGGTATAAAAAAAGCTCCGATCAACTGACAGGAAAATACTCTGCTGCTCAAAAGATTAGATCTGACTCAGATCTAAGACACCAACTCCCTTTACAGTTGGGTTTTTTACATTGCAGAAAAATAAAAAGTGTATAAAATGAAAAAAAAGATACATAATCCAATCCTATCTGTCTTACTAGCTAAAATGCTCACTGGCTTTAAAGAGAAATATTAGCGAGCTACTATTGTTGAATGTCCAAATGCAGCTGTGAAGATGCACTCGGGAGCTTAAAATAGCTCGGCCAGACAACTGTCTGAAGTTCACAAACACTGAAGCATTTGTGACGTAGCTGAGAGGACTGCGAGCCAGTTTGCCTTTTCGCCAATTTGAATCCACACGTCGACATTTTCTTATTACCCGCTTCAAATTTCAACCAATATATGAACAATTTTACACCCAAAACTATAACACGGAGGTTTATTCCGTTAAGGGTCACTTGAATTGGACACTTTTGTTGGTATCTTTGATATGTGAAAACCTGTCAACAAAGAAGTGATTAAGACTGATGATTACGAGTAAGTGACTGCATAACAGAATATGTTACACATTCCAAGCACTATTAAAATGTAAGAGGACTGGTTTTAAGTATAATGCATGAGAGACAGGAAAGAGTTTTGTGACTGCGTGTTGAACTTCTTGGGTCATGTACAAAACCAAAGTGTTAAGTCATAACGTTGGCATTTGCACCATGACTGTCCATATTCCCAGTTTCCCCTCTGCTTGTGCATCAAAGCCCCCCTTCACAATGCTTCCACAGAGTTGGCAACAACAGAAAGCCCATTCTTCGGTTTGCTTTTTGAAGTCAATCCACATGCAAGATATATTTTTGACCCTGAACGCTGGCAAGATGATGCCTCCATATGGAGGAACCCAGATGCTGAGTTTGGTGCAATGCCGCCGACTTCACTCAAGCCTTTTAGCAGGAAAAATAAATGCAAAATATTTGATAGACTTTGGGTTGAAGTGAATGCATTTGGACTAGGTATCCGGATGTAAAACGAGGTGTGGCACTGTATAGATGGAGGAGGTCTTAAATTATCTTCAGCACGGAAGAGATCCCACCACTTTGGTTCCCAGTTTATTGGGGTGAAGCACGCTGGCTGGCGATTAAAGGCCACTTATGTTTGTTTACAGCCAGAGAAGCATGGAAACTATTTTATGCCGCATCGCTGCTGCTTTGTAACTCTGCGGCGTCAGCTCTGGAGCTGCAGAGCATTGCTTGAGAAGCTGAACATGTCCATTGTTTTTGGGAAGTGATTGATCAAGTGCAAACTTTGGTTAAAGTTTCTGTTTTTTTTTTTTTTGCACTTCTGAGGGGAGAGCACACCATTTTTGGTCCTTGTAATAAAAACTGTGCAGACTAACGCAAACAGTTACTTAAAAAAACATTATCTTCACATTTGAAAAAGTACGGAAGGACAAGATCAAGATATCTGAAACTGATTTTAAACTGAACTGAAAATAGCAAACAGGTTTTAGTTCCTGATGTTTTCTGCTCTTGTTTTTTTGGTTGATCTAATTCCATGTTATTCTTAACTTTTGCAACAAAAAAGTATCCATATCCTTGTAAGCCTTTTAACATTTTTGTTAGCCACAAGTGTCAATGTATTTTATAGGGATTTTATGTGATCAACCAACACATAGTACATAATTGTGAAAAAGAAGATAAAAGATGTATACAAATTTTTAAGACTAAAATCTTGTCAAGTGTGGTGAACATTTGTGCTAAGCCCCCGTGTCTATATTGGGGTATGTCTCTGCCAGCTATGTACGTCTTGAAACAGAAATTTTGGCCCACTTGATTGGCGTGAGAGCAACAACAAACATCCCCTTTTCAAGTATGGCCTAAGATTCTAAATTGGAGTTAGGACTGGAAATGGACTAATGTTTGAGTAAAGACCACCTAACCCGACAAAAGTTAAACCATAGCATACCAAGACCAAGATTTTGAAGGAGGCAAAACCAAAAAAGAGCATGATCATTCTCCAGGCTTTCACTGCAATCATAACAATTCAGTGCAAACAACTTAGCTTGTATTAGAAGCACTGAATGCATTTGGACGGCTTGCATGAGGCAGCTTCCACAACACAGAACACAGACATAAATGGAGAAATCCCCCAAACATATGCATACTGCTTAGGTGTTTGCTACCAAGTTGTAGGTTCGGACCTTTTGGTTCCATAGACCATTGCAGCATTTATTGTGGAATAATGATCTGAAAGGGGCTCTTAAGATTACATTACACACCAAGTGGACTATATTGACAAATAAGGTGCCTTTGAAACCAATTTGTTGCACTGAATTGTATCTAGGGGAATCAGTGAAAAGAGGGCTGGATCCAACTGCACATTACACTTTTCAGATTTTAGGATAATGCACCGCTTTGCATTGGCACTTCATATAAAATGCAGATAAAACAAAATGGAATTTTGGATTGTAATACCACAAAATGTGAATAAATGTTGTTAATATGAATACTTTTGCAAAGCGTTATATGTAATAACTGTGCTACTATTGGCAGATGGATGACATCGATGCTATGTTCAGTCACCTGCTGGGAGAGATGGACCATCTCTCCCAGGTAAGTTTTTCTTTTCTTTTGCTTTTTAGGATAAAAAGTCCCGAATGCTAAAAACTCAACACCCTAACGATTGAAAGCTTGTCAATTGAATTAAACTCAGTCAACATGCTAGCATCTTGATCAAAAGTGAACACACTGCATAGCTAGGGGGAGTGCTGACCTGGTGGAAAAATGGGGCTTTCTAAGTTTCACTGAGCATCAACAGCAGCATAAACATTACAATATGGGACAATCATCAACTTTTTTCTATGTAGGTCTTTTTTTAGCAAAAGTGAAGGCAGAGTTCATTCAAAACAACATCCTCTGTACGGAGAAGGATTAATCATAGTGTGGGTTTGTATTACAGTATCTTAATCATTTAAAAAGTAAAAAAAAAAAAAATACCAGAGTAAATATTGAACAATTATTGATAATATGGCATTCACAGGTGAAAAAAATCATGCATGTTGCAATATGCAACATACATGATTAATACAGCAGCATTTCAGTGTGGCTAAGGCGTGTGCAAGTGTACCCTAACATCTGGGATATAGTGTAAATGATTCATGATCAGATCAAGAACCCATGGAACCATGAGCATGTTTGTAGCAGTTGTAACATGTTGAATAAAGTACCAGAATCCAAAAGACTTCAAAATATGTCAACAAGTTTAACAAATTTGGTTTCTAAATACAGTGAATGTCATTTTCTTTTTGGCGATGCAAATTTGGTGAACATAAAACATAAAGTCTTTGCTATTTGATTAGAGACACATCTCTGTCATTTTTTTTTAAATAAAGCTGAACCATCTACAGCAATTTCAAACCTGGCTCTTAACCAAGAAAAAAAATTATCTGACCCTAATAATACAGTATAGCGACTAAACTTTGAACACCATAACATTTATGAGACTGCCTCATCTACAAACTGTAAATATATACACACATAGTAAATGTGACTATAATCACTCACATAGTAAATATTTGTCTTTATTAAGCGAGACGTTTAATGCTCCCTTTTACCATGTTGCATAATCTGTTTTTAGAACAGTTTTTGAAATACTGACAGGGGAACAGTTATTTTATTCCTTGTCTGAATGCATTTATTACAGTTTGAGGACGGAGATCTTTGAAGAGGGGTCGGGTTGGGTGCTCTCCTTCAGCACTGCGTCCCTATGAAAGTATTTTTTATTTAATTGAAAACAACAGAAGCATGCACATGCTGACAGGTTGAAGTTGTAGAAGATTGAATTAACAGGGCGTGTGCTTGTATTTCATATAAAGTTGCATCTTAGACATCTGACCGAGAATGTCCTACTAGAAAGACACATCCCTTGCTCTAAAAAACTTTACAGTTCCTTTAACCACTACAGCGTGTTGTACTGAGGCTTCTGTGATAGACCCCAAAGTAGGACATAATTGTGAAGCAGAAGGAAAAGGACATATTGCAAATTATTCTCTGAAAAGTGTGGTGTATATACGTATTTAGCCCAATTTACATTGATATCTCTAAATAAAGTTCCAACCAACTGTCTTCAGAAATCCTATGATTAGTAAATAGGGTCCACTGGTGTATAATTAAATCTCAGCATGAATAAAGTTGCTTTTTATAGGCCTCGTGGGTTTGTTTGGTGAAGGACCGTGATAAAGTTGCGGAGAGGTTTGAGGCAGGATTAGGTGACTAAACAGAACACTATTACACCCATCTGAACACGGAGCGAGTACGGCTCAACTGCAAACCGTGGACATGGACATGGTCGTCCACCTAAACAGACAGGCCAAGTAAGGATAGCATTAATCAGAAATAGCCAGGAAGCCCATGGCAACTCTGAAGGAGCTGCAGAGCAAATCTGTTGACAAGACAACTAAAAGCTATTACAGATTCAATGAGGAGTGAGAATGTTGTTCTCACTCACTTTTGTCCTTACAGCACTGCTTTGGGAGTTCCAGGATCATTAGCTTTGTCCCTCGTGAAATGAACTGGGCGTTCTTGTGTTTGTGGATCAGTGGAGTTAAAGGACCAGACCCAAAGAACCAGATACCACAGATAGATGATTTTCTGGTTTAGTAAAACTGTGCATACATTGTGTCAACTCAACAGACCAGCCTTCTACAAAAGCTGCACTTTAGATGTCGCTACAATAGTTATATAGAGTTATATATATACATCCTTCTCTTCTCAGCTCTGTTTGGTCCCAACAGGTGAATCAGTAAATCTCTAGATGTTTGCCTTGTTTATCTGGATAATATCAGATTACAGCAGGCACTCTCATGTTTGGACCCTGTGGATTGTAAATAAGATAAAACATGAAGTCATTGCATCCGGATTGGACAAAAGGCTGCAGATTGTCCAAAGACGACATAAGTTGCTCATCATAAAAATACAGTAACGCCAAGAACATACATTCTATCTCTTGAATCTCAGCCTGGGGCATATTTCGTCATTGTCCATGCCCAAGGTCTGCCTGTAAACTGTAGATGACAACAACCAAGATAATGAGATCAGTCTATATTTGATATATTGATGAAAAGAGCCAGATTGACTAACTCTGAAGGTTTGGAGAGCAGACTGTTCAAAGTCCAAACAGAAGAGTTTGAATGGAAAGCATTTAATTCAAAGTACAAACACCCTACACGATACTACTTATCTGCCTGGTCTTTCAATTGTGTAGAAGGAAACAGCGGTGAGTAAATAACACTCCATTATTGCTTTTTGCCCATTAATTCCAGAGCATATGAACTGCATCACCAACAAAGCCAGGTTTTTATGGGTTTCTTTTGACATGTTGTAATATGCTATGGCATGAGTATCACGAATCTGAGATGCCATATAAATTGCTACAAGTAACTGCTACAGAATACATGAGCACACACTCAAAACTGGCACAAATCGTAACAGCTGGTTCAGAACCTGAAATGACAGCCGTAGACAGGAAGCAATTTATGGGCCTATTAATGAAACCCAGGGGCAAACATGAGGTCAAAAACAGGAGATCTGGGCACGGAGGTGGCAGAACACATAACCCATGTTCAGAAGTCTCAGTCCTCAACATAACTGTCCCAGGTTCGAGTCTCAGCCTGTGGAACTTTGCTGCATGTCTTCACACTCCCCTCTCTCAACCCCATTTCCTGTCAGCTTACTGACAAATGCAGGCCACTAATGCCCAAAGGAACATAATGGAAAGCACTTTGGACATTTACTCACACGGCGGCTTTTTATAACGCCCATGGGCATTTCTTGTGCTTTGTTGCCTCACAACCTGGAATTAAAATTAGATTGTTTGAAAGTTTGCACCATTTTGTTTACAGGACATGCCTCCAACTCTGAACATGTACAAATTTGTTTATTGTGAAGCAAACAACAAATAGAATAAAATAACAGAAATCGTCAGTGTGCAGAACTGGTCACCCCTCTAAAGTCAATACTTCGTAGAGCCTCCTTTGGTGACAGTTATTGCTGCAGGTGGCTTTGGATCAGTCTCCATGAGCTCACCACATCTGGCCACTAGGAATTTTGTCCATTCCTCATGGCTAAACTAGTTCAGCTCCTCTATGTTGGATGGTTTTCAGTGATCTTCTAACCTTGCCTGCAAGCTGAATTCTTGTAGTATTAGTGTGTTCACAAACACTCTAGAATCCATCTTGTCCTGCTCCTGTCTCAATCGTTTGGGCCCGGACCAAAATGGTTGGGGTCAATCACGTTGCAGTATTATGATTTCAGACAGGACATACCTGTGATGATTTTGTGTACGCTGGGACCCCGATATTCAGGCCGGACAGAGAGGTTGTGTTTAAAATGTTTATTTTAAAAGGAAGAAGGTAACAGGGAAGACAGACAGGCAGGAATGACTGATTAGGGCAAGAACTGACAGTACAGGCTGACCAGGAGTTGCAGACAGAACCAGACTAGACCAGAAAGTGGGGGCAGCAGCTGACTTGACAATGTGTTGCAGGCAGGAACATACTTGACCAGAATGCTGCTGGTAGGGACAGACTTGACCAGGTGCAACCGATATGTTCCCAGCGTGGGCAGAGCACAGAATCCTCATGAACGACCTGAACCAGGTGGTGCACACAAGCACTAGTTAAGTCAACTAGCAAGGGCAGGGTGACAACAGGTCCGCAGGATCAGCAGGCAAGACGACAAAAAACTGGGAAAACCACATGCAGGCAGCAAGACAAGATGAGACGTTCTGGCACCAAGAGCTTGAATGAGGCAGGTACTGTAAATGAAGGGACAGTGACAGGTGAGCCGGGTCAGTCTGATTAGTGGCAGTGGAACTAATTAAGGTGAGAAATGGCTAGGATGAGTGGAGCATGGAGAATGAAAAGTTCAAAAACAAACAACCCCACATTATGACAATACCAGCTGTGATGAAAGCAAAGCTGCTGAGCCCACAGATGAACAATAATAAACATGGCAGAGCAGAGGAACAAACACGTGTAGCTGCTGCTATCACATCAATTTTGTCAGAATGCGCAATTTCTTCTCTGAAAGAAGAGAAGCAAGAACTGCCTTGACAAGCGTAACTTGTTGTGGTTTCTCATGTCGTCTGCTGCTTAAAACATTTTCATGTGATACCATGATTGGCTAAAACCAACCTCTGGTAGGCGGACACTAGATTCGGCAAATCAGCTCAAAGTACTGCTGAATGTCCCTCCTTTCCCCAAACGGATTCGATGGGAGTAGACTCCCAGATTAATAATGTGCATAACGGAGAGTGCTACACATTATCAATCTGGCTGGCCAGGTTAGCAATTTTCAAGTTTAACCACAGATTACCAACTGGACTGAGGTCTAGACTTTGACCATTCACATACATTCAAATGTTTACCCTTAGACCACTCCAGTGTTACTTTAGCAGTCTGCTTCAGGTCATTGTCCTGCTGAAAGCTGAACCTCTGTCCCGGTCTCAAATCACAGGCAGACTGACACCAGTTCCCTGTATTTAGCACCATCTATCTTTCCCTCGACTTGGAGCAGTTTCCAAGTCCATGCTGCTGAAATATCCCCACAGAATGATGCTGCCACCAGCATGTTTCACAGTGGGGATGGTGGGGTGACTGGATGTTTTGGGTTTGCGCCAGACAGCACATTCCTTGGTGGCCAAAAAGTTCCAATTTAGTCTCATCTGACCAAAGCACCATCCTCCATACATTTGGGGAGTCGATAACATACCTTTTGGCAGACTCAAAACGTGCTTGATTATTTTTTTACGTTAAGTAATAGCTTTCCTAAGGGCACTCTTCCATAAAGCCAAGCTCTATAGAGCACACGGCTTATTGTGATCCTATGGACAGATCCTCCAGTCTCTGCTTGAGGGTTGTCTCTGTGCAACTTTTTTGATACTATGGTGGGTGAAGCCCCTCTTGGCAGGTTTCTTGTGGTACCATGTGCTTTCCATTTGAACATGATGGATTTGATGGTGCCGGAAGAGAATGTCAAAGATTTGGAAAAATGTTTAACCCCACCCTGACTTGTACTTCTTAACAAATTTGTCCCTGACTTGTTTGGAGAGCTCCTTGGTCTTCATGATGTGATGCCTCCTGCTTAGTGGTGCTGCAGCCAATGGTGCCTCTCAGAAAAGGTCTGTCTATACTGACAGATCACATGAGATTTAGATTGCACACAGGTGGACTTCATTTCACTAATCATAGGACTTTTGAAGGTAACACTGTAGATGGGAGTGTGTCATCATGATTGATACATTTGAAGAGAAAGGACAAAACTATCCCAACTGTGAAGTAAGAAGATGGCTGCATCGTTGTGGTTGGAGAGATGTTTTGCTGCAGGTGGTGTTTTGTTTCACAATATAAAGCACCAGAAGCATGATTTGAACTGCAACCTCAGCAAAGTTATATGTTGTCAGATAACAGTGTTCAGAGTTGAACAGTATGCTGGCAGACATGTACTCATTTTCAATTTAACACAAGGCTTGCTCATTGTGTCTCTGGTTAACTTGACATATTTTTGCAAATTTCTTTAATAGGACCAAAATATTCCATGATAATAACATCAAGAGAAATGAAAGGAGCTCAATTGTAACTTACTGACCTTTTGTGCTCTGTTGTTGTTTGGCTTTTTCTGTATTTAGTTTGGACAAGCACAGTCCCTTATCTAAGTTTGTCTAAGTCATCTCCTGTTGCTTGACTTCTCTGCAGAGTCTAGCACAAGCAGCAGGTTCACCAGGAGTGGACGAGACTCCACAAGAGAGCTCCTTCTCCATTGGCTTCAACAACCCGAACGGCAAGTTCTCATTCATTCGCTTATGTATCATCTAGAACAAATCAGTAAATAGCCAACATGTAACTCCTACAAAACTTCTCTAAGATTTGATTTAAAAACCAAACAATTCACAGTTGTGAAATGTGTTCGTTCTTTAAGATTTGAGATTTGTGTTAATATGAAGAAGGTGTGTTTATATAACATTTATGGTTTAAGTCTGATGAAATCAGAAGCAGATCATTTATCCAGAGAGGAATGGGTGAGGGGCAGCTGCTCCAAAGGAATCAGTCTGAGTGGTTTGGGTATCTGATTGGGATGCCTCCTGGATGCCTTGCTTTGTAGGTTTCTCTGTTGTGTATCACTAGGTAGGATGAGACTCGGGGGTAGATGCAGAACCTGCTAGAGGGTCTTCTGGCCTTAAAACATCTTAAAACCCTACATAATGTGCTGAGAAGTGTTACTGGGGTGGGGTGGGGGGGCTCACTGGCAGAGCCGTTCAGAAGCTGGTCTCTAATCATGCTTCGATCTCCTCAAATGCAACCTTAATTAGTTCAAACCAATCAGATTGTTTTAATTGATGAACCGTTATTAAGCTAAAACTCTAAAATCCATACATTTAAAGCATTTTTTTAATTACAAGAAATAGGTCACATGTTTATTTAACAGACATTCAAGATCGAGGGCTTGGTAGAGCATAAAAACAACAAAAGAACAGAAAGAAAACTCTAAACGTTCCACCATTTAACCACAAACTCAATACATCATCACAGATGTCAGCTAACAGACAGCGTGTATGATGCGCCAAAAGACTATCACTCTGTTCAAGCAGAGAGTTCGGAGCCAACACGCTAACTATACTACAAACTTGTCATCATCGGCATCATCACCAAAAAAGAAACCCTGAAAGCCTTTTCAAATACAACTGCCTGGAAGATTTTTTTCAATACTTTAACTAAGACAATGTGCTCTAGGAACAAAATGTCGCCAACCCTCACACTGAAAGCTTACTACTAACCCGCTAAACTGAAAGAAATAACAGTAGCAAATGTAGGATTATCAGGGTATGTGGGGTCTCAATCCAAGTATGTGCTTTACATAATTTTACGGTTTAGGAAATGATAGAAATTGTCTTAAGGAAGGTCAGAACATCTTGTTTCCTGGTTGGACGCCAAAGACATTAAAAACATCAGTTAGCTCATTGCTGCAGGTTATTTGCATTTGCAGCTATATCAAGTTTTGCAGCTTTACACAAAGCTTTTTTTATAATCGCTGTTTAAATACACTGTGGCGAGAGAATGTGTAAACCTTAAACGGCATCAGAGGTAATGTCTGAGCAATGCTTTGCTTTAACAAATGTACCCCTCTAGCTGTGACCTTTACAAGTCTGCATCCCTAACGTGATGTTACGCCCTCCACAGAGTCACTTGACGAGCTGGAGGACCATGAGCTGGATGCTCTGATGGCTGATCTGGAGTCAAAGGCAACCGAACAAGAATTTTCCACTCACAAAGACACCAGCAGCCCTACAGGAAATCAAACCTCACCACCTGCCCTTTATCAGGAGTGTGAGCCTGTAGTGACCTTTCCTGTGGTTAGCACACAGTCGTCAAGAGCGGTGAAAATGGTAAGACTCTTCTTCGTCACAGTGCATTTGCTAAATTAGTTATAGCCCTGGAACCTTTTTAAGTTGTGTGACATAACTTCATTTGATTCTCTTCAGATGCTCAGAGTGAGCATTTTTAGTTTAAAAACAACATTTAAATGCTCCATAGACATCTGGGTTCAATTTGCTAGATATTTGGTGTAAAAGTAAAAAAAAAATGTATGTCTAGAATTGGCTTTAGATGTTTATTAGATGTTTAAAGGTGAACGTGTTTTAGCCATGACTGACGTGCACAAAAAATTTTACCAACTAAAAGCATTGACCAGGGAATCTGTCAATTACCAGTACAGTGGTTTCTAAATGGAGCCATTTTTCTGGCTGCCTCCAACATATACACAAACAATATACAAGTCCAGGCCTGTTTCCCGGTATTCTTTGTGCTTTTACATTATTGTTGCACTAAGTTTTTTTTCATAAACACAAACTATATTCCCCATCTGCCTTTGCATCATTCTGTAAGCGCCGTGTCCTCTCTTTGGTAAGACAGCTCTGTCACAGTGCTGCTCTCTGTGCGGTTCTGTTGGAAATTAGGATTCTTGCTGCACATCTGACTTTTTTTACATGGACCAAACTGAACTTTGTCGTCATGGAACCATCTGGTTCTCAGAGGACATCGTGAACAGCTCAAGTGATCAAAGACACTCGTGATTAACATACGTGTTTCCGACCTTCAGAAGAGTGTAAATATACAGATCACATCATATTTACCACTATTCTCTAAATTTCGTGTGCACAAATAAGAATGTTTTCCAGAAACTGATACTACAGCCGCAACATCACAGCTGCTGAACTGGCTTAGAATGCTTAATCAAATTAAATCTGTCAATTATTGCTTCACTCAGTTGAATTCAGTTATTTGTATGATGGCAATTCACAACCTGGGCATCCCCCGGGGATATTTACAAAAAAACACAAAACAAAAGCAAAAAAAAAAATTGGAAGTTCAAATGAAGCTCATTGAAACACCTTATTGAGATAAAACATGTCAAATTTAGAAAAAATATATTTTTCTGATTATATTCTTGTATTAGCAACTTTCAGAGATTTATTCAACATTCAAAACAAAAAAATAATGTTATAGTGTTATCTGTTAGGAAAAAAAACTTTTTTATATACAGCCAACAATCACTTGAAAACCCTCTAACAAGCTAACATTATGCAACATTCCTCATGATTAATAAAAAAAGAAAAACAGTCAACACTGTCTAAATCAATGTTTGATGTGATGAATTAACCTGTAAAATAAATTATGTTGAGTATTTTAAACAGGGTGGCAGAAAGCAAATGTAGTCCGTCCAAAGTCACAGACTATCTTCTGTTGCCACCTCTTTGTCGTATGTTTGTTATTCATTTACACTATCGCCCTCGCAAGACTTCCCAGCAGAGTTTGATAGATACATTTGGCTTTAGCTGGTTTGAAAATAATGTAGTTGTGAAAAAAAGTACTGAAAGCCTGAGCCCTGAGCAGGAGCATTTGTTAAATGTGTGAACCCGAGTCTGTCAGTCGTGCAGCAAAGAGCTGCTGAAACCTGCCTGTAAGTATGAACTTCAAGTCTTTTCAGAATCTGTGAAGGCTGTGAAAGCTGGGTAGTCTTCCCACAGCTTCTGCTGCAGCCTCTCTACAATCAGGCTTGCTTCTTGTCCTCTAATCATTACCCAAGCATATATTCACCTCAATTTGCTTAGCTCTCAGTCAGACCCACTCAGTTATCAAGTGTTTATGCCAGGTTGTTCCTTAAGCAAGTTTCTTTAATTTGGACCCTAACCCTTCCTTGTCCACCTCTTTGTGAGTTTGGACTATTTTGTTAAAGTCCTGCATGCTTACCACCTGTTGCCAGTTCCTCTGCAACAATAAACAATGGTATTTAGTGAAGAAATGGAATCAGAAAGGTGTAACACATGAATGAAACTTAAAGTAGGGTTAAGTTATCAGCATTACGCTAAGCTTTGAGGATCCCACAGAGCTCTTTCCAATCCGTGATCCATAACCAGAAAGCGTATGGCTAACTGCAATCCTACCAAGACACATAGATGGACAAGCTGCTCAAAGAAAGCATTATTCACAGAAGCGGTCAACAGACTCATGGTAACTCTGGAGGAGCTACAGGGATCCCCAGCTTAGGTGCAAGGCATCTGTCGCTATGATGACCAAAACATTTAGCTATGCGCTCCACTAATTTCTCCTTGGTGGGAAAGTGTCAAAAAGAAAAAGGTCCCAATCCAAGTTTACCACAGGCCATGTAGGGATACAGCTAAATTAATGTTTTGGCATGCAAAGTAAACCTGTGCTGGAAAACTAGCACTGTACCTGCACCCTGCACATCCCATGAGAAAATGGTGGTAAGGGCATCGTGATGTAACCTGGCCAGCCAGATTGATAATGTGTAGTCCACGTTCGGCACATTATCAGTCTGGGACTGCTCCCGTTGAATCCATTTGGGGAAAGGAGGGACATTTGGCAGAACTCTCTGAGCTGATTGGGTGAAGTGACACCTAGTGCCCGCCTACCAAAGGTTAGTTTAAGCCAATCACGATATCAAATCAAAATGTAAGCAGCAAACGTCATGAGAAACTACTACAAGCTAAGCTAGTAAAGGCACTTCTTGCTGCTCTTCATTCAAATAATAAATTGTGTATTCTGACAGATGTGATAGCAGCAGCTCCACTTGCGTCCTCCTGGGCTGCCAAGTTTGTGTTGACTCAGCTGAACCAAAATGGCTATTTGCTTTCATCACAGCTGTATGTCCCGCCTTAAACCATAATACAGCCCTGTGATTGGCCCGAACCATTTTTGGTTTGGTCACAAACGGTTGAAGCGGGAGTGGCACAAGATGGATTCTCGTGTGTTTGTGAACGCACCAATACCGTGATAATTCAACTTGCAGACAGGGTTAATCACGGTGTGAGGTTGTGTTCTTCAGCTGGTCAGTCTTGATGGGAAAATTAATGTTGTTAAATACAGGATAATCGTGGAAGAAACCCTGTTAGTCGCAGCAAAAGACGTGAGACTGAGGTGGCGGTTCACCTTCCAGCAAGTCAACAACATCCACCCAAGGTGGTTAGAGACAACTCATTGACTAAAGGAGGCTGAATAAAAATTTATACACTTTAAATGTTTTTATTTGTAATAAATGTTGTCATGTATGATAATGATAATCATGTATCATTTTCCTGCAAATTCAAAATTATGACATACCGTACTTCATGTTGGTTTAGCACATAAAATCCCAATAAAAACATGAAAGTTTGTGGATGTAATGTGACAAAATGTGAAAAAGTTTGGAGGTGGGGGAGACTTGTCCTGACGTTCACGGTTCTTTATGCTTTCCAGAATGAACCCCAAACAAAGGCAGATAAAATTAAAGTGGCTCTGGAGAAACTGAAAGAAGCCAAAGTGAAGAAGGTAACCTCGGCTGTCAAAGTGTCTCGCTTCCACCCTGCACTAATGCAGCTCCACTAAACCAAGCTTCCTGCTCCTGACAGCTGATTATAAAGGTGCTGATGAGCGACAGCAGCTCCAAGACTCTAATGGTGGACGAGAGGCAGACAGTCAGAGACGTTTTGGACAAGCTGTTTGAGAAGACACACTGTGAAAGCAGCATCGACTGGAGCCTGTGTGAGATCAATCCTGAGCTGCAGATTGGTGAGACACCTAGCACACAGTGGTCCTTAATTCTGGTCCTCCAGGGCTGGTGTCCTGCAACTTTAATTTGTTACTCTGCTTCAACACACCTAAATCAAATAATCAGGTCATTAGCAGGAGAACGTGGCTGCATGCAGAGGAGCTAATTCAGCCTTTTGATTCAGGTGTGTTGGATGAGGGACACATCTAAAAGTTGCAGGACAACGGACCTCGAGGACCGTAACTGAGGACCACTGCACTGGACATTCAAGCTAAACTCGTGCAGGCGCTGATCAATCAGCATTTTTCTCACATTGTTTCAGAAAGAGCGTTTGAGGATCATGAATGCCTCGTGGAACCACTGAGTGCGTGGAGCCGGCACAGTGATAACAAACTCTACTTCTTGTCAACACCTCAAAAGTACATGATGTTCACGGAGCCTCAGGTGAGCGACAGAGTTCTCCTGGTGCAGAGAGCCCAGGACACGTGGTTCACTCAGTCAGCCAACTCTTCCTTCTCCCGATGGGCAGATCTTTTACATGTGGAAGAAGAAGAAATCTGGCACAGGTGATATGAACAGCCAAGCTAAAGAGCTCCTTATCAAGGTCGGTTACAATAATACCGAGTCAGCCTTCTCTGTTATCTCGGTCAAGAATGATATTTTGTACAGTTTGCAATCTTTTTTTCCTTTCTTTCTTTGTTTCTTCAACAGGAGAACTTTGGAGGTTCTACTATTATTGTCCCTAATCTGGAGGGCATGTTATACCTAAAAGAAGACGGGAAGAAGGGTTGGAAACCTCGCTACTTCATGCTTAGGGCCTCTGGGATCTATTATGTCCCCAAAGGAAAAACAAAGGTACGACACATCAAGGACATGTTATCAGTCATAACAGAGAGAAAATCCCCCCTCCTTTATTTCTAGGGTTTTCTGTATCAGGAGAAATAAAAAAAAATAATAGCTTTTTTCCCAGGTTCAATTCCAGTTCACAATGCCATGGAATATCACACAAACAGGAAGCCACAATGGCGCACTATCAGCTAAAAACAACCCGAGTATACTCCTCCAAAGCTTTTATACAATTTAAGAAGTAAAGTAGGAGCCAGGTGGTGCAAATTGAAAGCAGTGGACAATCTAATCATCAGCAGATGTGACTACCTCAATGAGAGCAGGGGGCGGCGGGTTGGACAATACAGATGTGTGTTAACGCAATGCCAAGAGGGGAGGACATCAGCAATAACCTTAGAGAAGCATTTCCAAACTGTTTGAAGCCCATCCTTCTACACTGAGAAAGATTATTAACAGGGGAAAACATTTGAGACAGCTAAAGATTGTCTCAACAAGGAAAAGATCCCTCTCTCCAAACAGAATAAACCAGCTGGGGGCAGCTAGGTCGGCCGGGTTGAATAAATCACAGGTTGTTGAAGAATGTTCTTTGGACAGTTGAGAAAAAAGCAGAGCTGCTTGGCCACATTTATTTCAGAAACCTAAACATATAAATAAAAACATTACAGTCCGACTCGTGAACACAGAGGTGGAGAGTTGATGGTCTGGGCGTGTTTTGCAGTCACAGAACCTGGCCCCACGTCATCTCGTTGACCACAAACTCCTCTGTACAGCAAAAATCTTCTAGTCATGATGTGAGGCCATCTGTCTGACAGCTGTCTTATAGTTTAGCAAAAACTGGGTCAAACTACAAGGAAATGATCCCAAACGTAGCAGCAAAATGACAACAGAGCGGCTGAAATCAGTCAACTTGTTGCAATGGGCCAGTAAAGGTCCAGATCTCAGCCTCGCTGAAAAGCTGTAGTGGGACCGTAAGAGAACAGGGAGAAGCACAGACGCGAAAAACGTTATAAAAGAATCAGCAACAGTTTACTTCATGTGAGAAATCCATAAAGTCATAGACAAAACGAGTACACATAGTTTTCACTTCTCAAGATGGTTCCACAAAAACAGTTTATGGTTTTTCCACTTTAGCTTAACTTTTCTTAAATGGAAAAATAACAATCCAGAAACTTGTCAACACAGAGAAGTAATATTTTAGACAGTATTCCATGCCGATTCTGGATGTTATCAAAAATGTAACTGTATGACTCTACAAGAAACAAGCTGATACATTAAATTAATGGTTAAAATTGTTTAGTAAATAGTTTAGTAATTTAGGTTATGACTGACTCTTTTTAGACCCAATATGCTGCTTCAAGCTCATGACCCCACCCTGTTGTGTCAGATTAACCCAAACCTGGATCAATCAAATTTAACCAAAAGTTGATTACCAAAAAAAACAACATATTGGGTTGTTATGAACCCAGTGTTTTAATGTGTATCTGGGTGTTTCAAAAGATTGCAAGTAAGCAGAAAATAGCATAGTGGTTGAAACATGACTGAAACATATTTCAAAGAGAGGTTAAAAAAAAAGAAGCCAGTCAAATGTTTCCCCTAATGATCACTTTCAGAAGTTAGTTTGCACCAACAACCCACAGTTTGTCAGTGAGAGTAAATATGTCAACATGATTTGCATCTTCTAAGAAAGAAAATAGGAAGAAAAGTTGAAAGGTCTTAGAGAGCAAATAAAAAAAACACAGAAATGTGCATATTAACTAACGCTCGATTCTAATCTTTTAAACGTGACGAAACAGATGACATTTCAATAAACAGTTAGGCAATTGGTCATCAATTTTGCCACTTACCAGAAAAGCATTATGAAGAAGCTACTTTGAACATTGAAAGATAGTTCTCTTCTGGATCTCAAATATGTTTGTAATGCTTGAAAAAGCATTGATACATACGATGTACAGCTGCAGCTGAAAATGAGTCAACCCCTACTACAAATTATGTCCATTGGCAAAAATCTAAATTGTTCTGGAAGTGTTAAATAAAACCAGAATTTCAAAAATTGTATCTAGATTTCACATTAAACCCTGCTTTCAATTAATACTGCATGCTGAAATTCATTCGATCCACAAACAGGATTCTTCATTAGAGCAAACATTTGCAAATTGAGTGTGGTCTCAGTGTCACCTTAATTCAGCCAGTCAAGGGCTTCATTATCTGCATCAGGTGTGCTTGAGATAGAAAATCTCTGATCCCATAATGTTTCTGTGCATTTTAGAAATATGGCATTCAAGACAATTGCCTAATATGTCCAGAGCAGAGATTGTTGTCTTGTACAAATATACAAAAAGAAAGCTAAGTTCCTGAATGCTCCTAGAGATACAACTGGAAGTGTAATTTGCAGATTAAAAGTTCAAGGGAAAGTGGCTACATGACCTAAACATGGCAGAAATAGGAGGCCATCTGCGGCTGCCAAGGATCATATGGTTTAAAACTACGCACTGAAGGGTTTCATGCTTTAACTCCAAGACATACACCACCACTGGTCCCAAAAATACCACAAAGACCGGCTCCAGTTTTCTCACAACTACACTGATGAGTCAAAGAGGTTTGGGGATCTGTTCCATTGAGCGATGACTCAAAACAGAAACTCATTAGGTCTGTGGAATTGCGGTATCTCCGCAGGAGGACGAATGGGGCATAGGCTTTATTTGTATGGCACATTTCAGCACATGCAGTGAAGCATGGCGGTGGCTAAGTGATCCTCCTCTGGTACAGAGAACCTGTAGCGTGTGGAGGGATTTCATCAAGTATCGGGAAATCCGGGAAATCCTGTGAGAAATTATTATATTAGTAGTAATCCAATGGTTGGTTACAGAAGACTTTGCAACTAGAGAGGCTATCCACCTGATTTAAAGTCTGTCGAAAATCTTTGGTGATATTTGAAAAAGGCGGGTGCAGCAAACAGACCCAAGAATATTAATGAGGCCTTTTCTCATGAGAAGAGGGATACGTCTTAACAGCAAAACGCTGGTCTAATAAGAACTATAGATGCTTGTCATGAAGGGCTTGAATCGTTTAGAAATGCAATAGCTATTAATTCTGTGTGGTGTTTAAATTGGAGGGACAACATATAAGTTGGGCTGAGCTATCTAAATGGTTTTCGTTCAGTTTGTTAATGGCAAACACTATTAGTTTGTATATATTGCCAGTAAACCTAGTTTGCAGCAGGCTCAGCTGTTTTTTTTTTTTTTTACCACCAGCAGGGGTGGAATAAATTTGTGTACAGCTGCAGGTCTTGTAAAGTTTTAAACAACGCACATGATAAACATTTCTAATCCTCTCTGTTTCTCTTCCAGTCCTCCACTGATCTGGCATGTTTTGTTCGCTTTGATAAAGTCAGCATCTACACCAGCAGCAGCTACAGACAGAAATACAGAGCTCCCACAGACTTCTGTTTCCTCTTAAAGGTAAGGTGCAGTTCAGGCTTTAAAAAGCACTTTCTCAATACTCTTTAAGCCTCTTGACCAGTACTTTGATCACATGCTGGGAGTGTGTATGTGTATATATATATATATATATATATATATATATATATATATATATATATATATATATATATATATATATATATATATATATATATATATATATATATATACTGTATGTGTGTATATATACTGTATATATACTGTATGTGTGTATATATACTGTATATGTGTGTATATATGTATTCCACATCAGAAGACCATTCCTTTGAGGAGGCAGTGCGATTGTAGTCACTGATACAAGAGGACAGCAGCCATATTGGTTGTCATGGATAATAAGTGCTGGTTATTAATTCATGATTAGCTTCAACAAAGGGCATGTGATCACCACTTGTGGGTATTATAGCGCAATAGATGTGTTTTAGTCAGAGTGGCTGCAGTTCACGGACGGCTGCATTCTTAGTTCTTGTCTGACTTGTTGAAGATGCACTTATAAAAACAGGCTAAATGAAAGAGGAACACGGTGAACAAAACAAGGAACAGAGGCCAGTAAGTAGTGCCCCAAACTACAGAGGTGGTTCTGTGGTTCTAGCTGAAGAGATCTGAGAGAAGAGCAAGAGCGCCGGTTAAATTATGTCTGGACTCAGAAACCCGGCTGTCTAAGCTGCAGGTTGAAGAGGTGATAGAGATGCATTGTTTAGTTTTACAGTACAAAACATAAAGTATCAATAAAACTCTCCAGATGCTGTAAAAACTGTTTTAATCTCTACAGCTGTTTTAGTGCACCGACACTACCCTCTGCTGGCTCTTTTTTTTACTTGTTGTTTACTGAAACCATTTCCTTCAACTCTAAATACAAAGTGTAATACGAAGCGTTCTTGTGTAGGCTGCCCTAAATGAAAAATTTCTACGATGTCAGCATGCTTATCTCAGCTTGACCCAGTTCAGAAAATGGGCCTGTACCAGAGTCATTGAGGCATTTCATCAAATGCAGGCACATGGGTGTCAAAAGCCTTGTAAATAAATACAGTGTTCATAGTGGCATAATCCCCCAGTCATACGTTGGTCCAAATCCACAATATACCAATTGCAGATTTGTACCACAATTTGGATGGGGGAAGGGGGGGGGTGCCTTGGATCATTATCCCACGGAAAGGCTCACTGATGACAAATGCTCAGTTTACTGGCACAGTCTGGGTTGGGGATCAGCCTCTACCTCAAGTGGAGGAGTGTCAGGATCTTAGTGTCTTGTTCACCGGTGATGGTGGGATGGAACAAGAGCTGGGCAGGCGGACTGGGGCTTCGTCTGCAGCAATGGAGGCGCTGCTCCGGTCTGTTGTGATGAAGAACGAGCTGACCCAAAAAAGCAAAGTACTTTGTTTACCACTTTGTTTATGTTGCGACATTCTCATTGGATGGATGGATGGATGGATGGATGACACACTGGGCGGGTGGATAGATGGTAGAGTCAATCACATTTGTGAAAATTTCAGTTTTTTCAAAGAATCGATGAAACCGTGTACTCTAACAAGGGTCCCTGGACCGTAGGGAGAAAAACAGACCCACAGCATCGCAGATCCTTCATCGTACTTAACAGTGGGCATGAAGTGTGTTTCCACTCAGTCTTTTTATTTTATTCTATTGCAAACCTAACTTGAGTATCTGCAAAGGGAAGTTCAGTTTTAGTCTTATTAACAGTTTAGGTCCAGTAGACCACATGATTACACCCGTGATGGTAGTACATGACATGTCTTCCTGTGAGTTGGGATATAGACGGGGTCTGAATGGCTGTTCTGGTGACCTCCAGATTCTCTCAGCTTTCTAACAGGGAGCTTTGAAGAGTTGTTCACCTCCCTTACCGTCCTGCTCACTGTGCATATTGACAAGATGTGTACGGGTTCTTATCCAGCCTATTATACTTTGAAAAAATATTAATTAAAAACAAACGCAGTGCTTCAATTGCTTTATTTTTAAAGGAGTGTTAGTGGTACCAGCAATTGGACCACAATTGATTTTAAGAACAGTTATTTGTTAAAGTGTTGTTTTTTTTACGTCGCTAAATAAAAAAACTCAAATTTCTTTCATCAGTCTTTGATTTTTTAATTTCTTCTTCAGCATCCCTGCATCCAGAAGGAGTCTCCCTACATCAAGTTCCTGTGCTGTGAAGACAAACACACGCTGCTGCTTTGGGTCAACTCCATCAGGATAGCAAAGGTCAGATTCAGCCCTGCTCACTGTGGTGCCCGTTGTCTTTAGTTTACACGTGTGTCCTCTGTGTGTTCAGTACGGTATTGACCTGTACAAGAACTATCAAGCTGCCCTGAAGAGAGCATCCACTGTGCAAATTCCCTACTCTGCAGCAAACAAAGGTGGGAGCCCAGCAATTCATTAACATGAATCATCAAATCTAAGTTTGATCTTGATCGACCAAATGCACACATCTTTAGATTTGTCAGTAAGGATAGTGCTACTACCATCTGCTGGCTTATTTGAATTCTAAAATTTGCATTTCTCTTTGTTTCTCCATAGACAAATCAAACAGTCACACCTCTCTGGAAAGCCCATACCCAGGTCCATCAGCCCATTCCAATGAAAGTGTCCCTACTGAATTACCCCCTGACTTTATTCATTCTCCTCTTTCTGGACACGAATATCTTTGAGACAAGCAAGAACTTTCTACTTCACAGCATCTTGCCTGGAGTGCTAGTATTACAATGCAGGCCACATGTATTGACACCTCGGCTGACGATGTGGGGATTCCGCGTTCTGTTGGGCCCCAAAATACACAAACTCATTTGTTCATTCTAGTATTTTTGTTCAGGGTTGGCATATACAGCGCCTTGCAAAAGGATTCACCCCCTTGGCTTTTCACCTATTTTGTTGCATTCCAACTTGTAATTTAAATGTTTTTAACCTTATTTTGTGTGATGGATCTGCACAAAATTGTCTATGTAAGTAAAATGAGAAAAAATATATAAAAGAAAAGAATTTAAAAATAACAACGAAAAACTGAAAATATGAATGTGTGCATATGCATCCAACCCTTTGGCTATGAAGCCCCTAAAAGTTTCAGGTGCTGCCAGTTTCCTTCAAAAGTCCAATAATTAGTGAATTGAAGTCCACCTATGTGCACCTAATCTAAATCTCACATAATCTGTCAGTATAAACAGACATTTTCTGAAAGACCCCAGAAGCTGCAGCACCTCTAAGCAGGAGGCATCACACCATGGAGACCAACGAGCTCGCCAAGTTGTTAAGAAGAACAAGTCAGGGTGGGGTTCTAAAAATATCCAAATCTTTGATGTTCCCCCGGAGCTTCATGAAATCCATCATGTTTAAATGGAAAGCTCATGGTACAGCAAGATGGTACCAGAACTCACAGACCGGGCCAGGAGGACATTAATCAGAGAGGCAGCACAGAGACCAAAGCTAACCCTGAAGGAGCTGTAGAGCAGAGACGGGAGGGTCTGTCCATAGGACCACAATAACCCGTACATGCTATAGAGCTGGGCTTTATGGAAGAGTGGCCAGAAAAAAGCCAGTGTTAGACTTAAGAAAGCAGATCTTTGAGTTTTCCAAAAGTCATGTGGGCAACACCCACAGATCAGATGAGTTAAATGTAACTTTTTGGCCACCAAAGAAACGCTATATCAGGTGCAAACCCAACACATACATCCACCCTTAGAGCACCATCCCCACAGTGAAACATGCTGTGGGGATGTTTTTCAGCAGCCAGGACTGGGAAACTGGTCCTGGTCAAAGGAAAGATAGATGGTGCTAAATACATGGATATTCTGGAGCAGAACCCATCAGTCCGCTTGTGATTTAAGACAGGGACGGAGGATCACCTTGCAGGAGAATGAGTCGAAGCTTCCCGCTAAAGCAACAGTCTGATGGTTGAAGGGGAAACATCTGAATGCGTTTGTATTGCCTAGACAAAGTCCATGGATTGGTACTTAGAAATTCTCAACAGTGTAAAAATATCGACATTAAAATGTGTTACAGTTTTAAAGGACGTTAGCGGTACCAATGTTCCTTAACACAAGAATTTCTCTCCACTGAAAAAAAAAGTGCTTAAAGGTTTTATTTTCCTACATAAATAAGAGTAAGATTAAGCCACTAATAAAATATATACATTTTAAAGTTTTTTCTTTCCTAGGAGTGCCAATAAGTGTATATGCATATGATGCCAAGGACCATATTACACAAATGACTTATCCAAAATAAATTCCTAAAATCCCTTTTATTTCTATTTTGTTTTGGGGAGAAAAGACAATTTTAACATTTATTTCAATGAACTGTTTATTACAAAAAGACTGTACATAAATTTCAATGAACACATCCTATGTACAAAGTGAGAAGAGGACAAACAACGGATTCTATTCCCGTGAACATTTAAGTTACACATGTTTTTTTTTTCCTTCTTTATCCCACGCTGGGTCAGATGAAAACACGTTGGAGAAGGGTGCCATGTCTTGTGATGCCCTGGCTTTGGAGCGAGTAAACATTTTCCGCCCACCAGTGGCCGACTCATGATTTCCCAGTGAGAACAAAAGCGTATAAATAAAAACTTCACATACAAAATGCGAGCAAACTGTTCTCCGCTGTTTCTCCCATACAAAAAAAAACAACAACAAAAAAACAAGTTGGATGCAAAGCTAAAAATGCATTACGTAGAAAAGGTTATCTTCTCAATTAAAAAAAATGTCCTCATGATGTAAAATACAATCAAGACTGGGACGTAGTGGAGAATCATTGTCTATAAATGATACACGCATCATGCAGAGAGAGGCTGACTGAATACTGTTCATATTATGACATTCCCTTTTGAAGTAAAAATTCATGGTAAAAAGCCATCGCTTCAAAGTACAAACGATTATGTGATGAATAAGCTTTAGCTTCAAAGATATGTAGGAGTTTTTACTTACACCAACAATCATGTTGTAGGGGGCAGATGTTCTATTTTAGAGAGGAAACTTTCAAGTCCTCATGTTTAAAACATTAAAGGGATAGTTCAGATATTTGTTGGAGTGGGGTTCTGTGATGTTATCAGTAGATGTCCTTCACTTTGTAGTAGAGAGATGTCATAGTTCAGAGAGTTTGTAGTAAAGACATCCTCAGTGCGTGAAAGCTATCAGCTATTCAATTATAGCCCTGCTCGCCCTTTATCGTACTTCATTTAAAACAGTTTCAATTCCTTAAACAGTTTCAAGACCTGGAAAAGCACAGAAAACTACCAGCTTGAAAGAAGCTGCACAACTGACAGGATCATGGTAAATCCCAAAAATGTACTCCACTCTTGGCAGACTTGATAAGTTGTAGGTGATCAGCTAGATACAGCCAGTCCTTGGCCTGCCCCTGGTTCTCCTACTAGTGCGACATCTCCAGAAAAAGCCACCAGAGGGAGGCGCCCAGGAGGCATCCCAGACAACCTCTGCTGGCTCCTTTTGATGCATGGGTCCAGCTGCTGGATTCAAACTTCAAACGCTCCTGTCAAAACTCCTAAACGCTACACTTAGAGGACAATTAACACTGGCGGTGATAGACATCTGTCAGAAAGTAGCTCCAATAGGGGTGATATCTAGCCGGCAGCCGGTCTTCCAATGAGCAGCAGACGGCGATCCTTATTAAACCTGTTCTTTTCAGAAGCCTCAACTCTTCTGATACCAGTAATCCTTTGTCTTGGTGCACTTATGCATGAAGCACTTAATGCCCACTGACATGGCACCATGTTACCATGAGGGAGCAACCTACGGAGGAAGCTCGTTCTTCCAGTCATGATCCAGCTTTCATAACCAGAGGTGAGGGTCAGAGCAGACGTTTTTTAGCTAAGCTCTTTCTTCACCTCAACACGCCGGCGCAGCGGCCATGTTACTGTAGACGGGGTACAATCCGTCCATCCATTTACCTCACCAGCCTACTATCACTCCTGAACAAGACACTTGCACTACTATACTGAGGGCACGGACTGATCACCGATCCACAGAAAGCAGGCCACCGTTTTCGTTGGTTGGGAACCAGCACATCAGACGGAGTGCTGGTGGCAGCTTCTGGCAACGTAATTTTGCGTATGAACTGGGATATTGTTGACAAAAAAACAAAAGAAACATGATTAGCAAGGGTCTCTTGCAAGTGGCCCTTGCTAATGTCCACATTGTATCTGCTGACAGAATGGCAGTGGCGGCTCTTGATTTGGGCAGTTGCCCAGGGCAACATTAGAAAGGGGGTGTAATAGCATCAGATTAAAAAAAAAAAACATAACTTATCGGTCGGTGAAGCCCTGATCATATCTTCTGTTGCTTTTACGCAAGTGCAGTCAAAGGGTAGTTGGCAGCCCTGCTTGCAACAAAAAAATGGAGAGCCTAGGATTTTTTTTACTTTGTGCGGGACTACACTGCATTTATTATACCCCCGATTCTCTAATTTACTGCCTTTTAACTGGTTGGGGGACAACAGCAGGAGGGCTGTTAGAGTTGTTTTAAGTTGCTTATATTAGCGTAAACAATGACTGACTAGCTCCAACCTTCTGAGGATTCCTCTTCTACAAACTCACTGCAATATTCATTCTTTCTACTACAGGTAGGGGAACAAGTACCAATATCTTAATAAAACCTTAGTTTAGCATAATGTATCCCTATAAATGTTTTTTTTTTTTTGCAGGAGCTACGATGTTCAGCACATAATCTGGACCTAAGAACAGGAGTGACTAACAGTACATTACTGCTGATTTGCCTACATTCACATTACAGATATGACTGAAGGTTACAATCAAAACGAGCAATGTTTGAAAGAAGAGGACATCTCTGCGCCTTCTGTTACACTTCTGTATAGAGCAGTGTTGTACTTGAGGTTGTTCGGGTTGGTGGCGATGGTGGTTGAGCACCAACTGGAAAGCACCACACCAGCGAAAGTTTGCACAATAAACACGCTTTTAAGGGTGTCTTCATCACTCCTCACACGGCAGCTGCTGTGTTGCAATCAAACCCGTGACAGAAATCAAAGTCAAAACAGTTGTTGAGAACTATCAGTGCAGCTACGACACAAAGGAAAAGTACATAAACAGGCGCGACAGTGAGTCCTCTGCTTCCCGTTCTGAAGCCTACAGTAGCCCAACAGCGCCACTGAAAACAGCGGCGATGATCAAATGATAACAGGTGGAACATTAAAACACAGTCACTTTGTAAGATTAAAATGGAAATGGCACCGTGACTAATGAGGAAAACAAAATGAACATTCAAGTAAAAATGAGCTAAATTTAAAAAGAACTCCAATCTTGGCATCTCTCACCTCCACTGACGAAGCACACTGACAAATGTACTGTACTGGCAGTCGGTCACATTACACTTTATATACACGTACGTTGGAGTACAGAAGAAAAAAAAATCCACCAGACTGAGGAAGGAAATTGTCTTTTTTTTTTTCTATTAATGCATTCTGTACAATCTTCCGTTTTAATTCGACACAGAGCACTGTAAATGCACACACCTCCAGACTCCCGCTCTAAAATGTTTTCGTCATTTCAACATCGACGGCGTGGAACATTCAGTCGTGTCCTAACGCACTTGTTGATGTCTTATCTGTCCGTTTGAGCGGAGGGAGAGTTGCTCTGGTGGCCTGCAGTGCAAATGAACAGGTAGCATTTTGAACCTAGAGAAGCCTCGTCTGAGTTTTCACAATGAATCAACTGAATACTAGATATTTCTTTTTTATTGTAGCTTAAACTGACAAACTTCTGATTGAAGGTAAATTCTAGTGAGGCTCCTCTTTTTCATCTCCAGTGTAAATTAGCAGACCATAGCCTGTAAAACATCCAACTTCTACCTTATTTGTGCAACATTTGTATTTTAGTAAACCAAATAAATGCAAGCACAACCCCCGCAGACCTAAATGACACCAGTTTTCTAAAATTCAACATGGCACTTTAGTCAATGTGGGAGCTTTGTTTCTCTTCGCTGAACTCCGTACGGTTATATATCTGTAGATCTGATCATGACTGAACTCCATCATTTATGGGGTTCCCTTTTGAATGTATTTTTCTTCCTTTTTGGATATTTTCTTTAGTCAGCGTAATGCATGATTGATTCAACATAATTTCCAGGGAAGAGTCCAGTGACGCCGTTGCAGACGCCTTCAAACCATCCGTCGTCATTCTTTTTGATAATGTAGATGATGGCGCCCTCCATGAAGGACAACTCATCCTCCTTATCCTTTGAGTAGTCATAGATGGCCACAACTAGGACAAAGGAATGAGAGAATGGGGGATTTAAAACACAGATAAAAGTTTTTATTTTTATTTTACGTTTACTGCATAAAAAGTTATGGGTTCTGACAGAATACCATGTCAAAACAGAAGACTTTTCCAGCACTGGATGGATTACAGTGAATGGATGGAATATTAGATGGATGGACAGATGGATGGATGGATGGATGTATGTACGGGTGGGACATGTCCCTCCCCACCTTTCGAATCTCTGCCCTTTGCCACTTTTTTCAGCCGCTACAACTGTTTAATCTGTTATTTACCTGTGGTAACGTGTTTTACCGAGCCGTCTTTAAACGCACCATAATGAACTCCGTGGATCACTGAGGGAGACGTGCTGCAGCTGAGCAGTTTTTCACTGTGTGTGTGTGTGTGTGTGTGTGTGTGTGTGTGTGTGTTAATTTCAGGATGTTCAGCAAACCAGCCAGAGCCAGCACAGGCAAAAAACGTTGAATTTTTTTCTCTCCAAATAAACCGTGTAAGTTGAGCAATGCTATTGCAATTATTGTTAGCTAAATGATGACTTGTTAATACATGCCAGTATATCATGTTAAGCTAGTTAACAAGAAGTACTATTGTTATCTCTGTGTTGCATCCTCAGCTAGTGCTCACTGTGGCTTTTCCACATATGTAAACTAAACCTTTATGGCCACAATAGAAAGAGCAGAAGCAGGACAGCAGAAGCCAGCAGTGGATGATGATGTTGGGTGTTCATAGGTGAGGTAGAGGTTACAACTTGCTGAGTAAAATATATCAATCTGCAAGGAGAAACCAAGCAGTTATCATGACAGCGTTTTCACTGATACTTCAGAGTAACTCTCATTCCCACTCTAAAATATTTTAGTCTGTATTGTAAAAGGAGCTCAGGGAGAAGGCTATGAATCAGGGCAGAGACAAAGTTACTGTCACAGAGAGCCTGCAGCCAGTGACAGAGCAGGGGATTGATTCTTTGTTTAATTTATTTGTTAAATATTTATTTTCAGAAATTATTTTCCATCTGCATTATTTGCATTCTTAAAAGAAGCAGGGATACATCATGGCATTTTTCTTTATCTTGTTGAATTTTGCACATCTGTTACATTTGACTAAAATGTGGAATAGTTTGGTGTTGGGTCACTTTCTATGATCACGTCAATAAATTTAATTATGAGGCTTACACCCCTGTTACATTGTCACTCCCATTCCATATAGTGTGATAAGTAATTTTTTTTTTTTTTACCAAACATCTCATGTTCAGTGTTTTCATTTGGCACCTTGTGATCTGGCTACTTTCCCTGTAGATGTCAGAGGGTCATTGTGTCAACTCAACCAGAGGTTGGGAGCTAAAACTTTAGGTTTTGTTAATTTAAAGAACTAAAGTCGGTCGCCCGGTGCTGCACTGTTGCTGATTATGTGGTTCTGTAGTCACTGGAGATGCGTGAGAGGATGATAAATCGCTTCTGAAAAAATATGTCCCCCTCACTTCTGAGAGGATGGTTACGCCCTTGGCTGGATGACACAGTGGGTGTGGATGGATGTAAGTGTGACAAAGTGGGTGGAGGGATAGATGGATGGATTTCACTTTTACGCTGTAGGTTAGGGGAAGACATTTTTTAAAAATCTGAAACAAATATTTCCGTTTGACTTATCCAGACCTGTAAAACCCTTCAATCAAACTCTATCCTTACCAGTCTGCGTAGGCACTCTGAAAGTATTTCCCCCCCCATCTGTCAGGACCTGGTTTACCTTTTTCTAAGTAAGCCTTGGGGGCCCAGTTGGGGTCTCCATCCGCATAGGGATCACTGTAGTGAACGACTGCAGCTTCCTCTTCCTCGTAGTCCACAGGTGGAGGAGGTGGAGGAGGGGCAGGCTCCTCAAACACACCAATGTCTTCTGGGGGTGGTGGAGGAGGTGGGGCTGGGCTGTCTGTTACTGGATCACAAGAAAAATATGGAGGACAATTTGTTTATTGATTTAATTTGATTTAAATAAGCTGAGCAAAAATTGTTGCAAATCTTTTCAGATGCAAAAAGGCAGCACAGAAAAGTCGAGCTATTTCTCAGAGATGTATCTGACCACTAGAGGGCAGCGAAGGATCCCGTCTAACCCACAGAAAGGGCTGGTTTTAAAGAGCAAATGTGCCCTTCTAGCATTTAGCTCTACATCACATCTGTTTTCACATGCAACTTTTTATAAATATCTTGCCCTGGTCCTACTCTTGTATTAAAGCACCGGCAGACTGAAATTAATCCAACTTCTTGGTTCCAGTCAAACGTTTTCCATTTGCTGGACTATTTACTTCAGCGCTGTATTAACTTACATAGTAAAACAATCCCTGACACCAGTTTTATTGCGTGCAGTAAAAAGTCGGGATTTAGACAGACTTTAATTAGATTTCTGGAAAAGGTATCTGTATTAAAACAGAGTTTAGGCAGATCCACACAGCAAGTAGATATCTCTGAAATGTTCCACCCTCTGAAGATACATCTCCATCCCTAGTTAAAGACAGCGTGACTGGAACTGAAGCTTGTTAATTCTCTATTCTTGTAAATGCAGTAACCTGCAAAGTATTTCTACCCCTTGAACGTTTTCACATAGTGTTAGACCAACAGAAATTGGTGCTAATAAAGTGAGGAAAATTATACAGGTTTTCTAAATCTTTTCCATACAACAATGTCAACAGTATGACCCTAATACTCTGAAACCCCTAAACAAACCCCAGCTGGGGCAGCGGAGATCTACCGCTTAGGTGGGAGAACATGGGTGGGAAAACTTGTGCACTCCACAAATATGGCCTTTGAGGAAGAGCGGCAAGAAGAAAGCCATTGTTAAAAAAAGCTATAAGACGTCCTGTTTCGAGTTTGCTACAAGCCATGAAGAGGACACAGCAAACGTGTGGAAGAAGGTGCTCTGGTCAGATGTCACTGAAACTAAAATCTTTGCCCTACATGCAAAACCGACACTACATGTCACCTTAAACAGGCCATCCCTACAGTGAAACACGGTGGTGTCAGCATCATGCAGAGAGGACGCTTCAGCGGGGACAGAAGAGCTGCTCTTCACTGATAGGAAGATGGATAGAACTAACAAAATGGTTATCCTGGAAGAAAAAACAGTTAGAAGCTGCAGGAAACTTGAGACTGGGGCGGAGGTTCAACTTCTCGCTGGACAGCGACCCTAAATATTCAGCCACAGCTACAATAGAATGGCTATCAAAGCCTATTAATGTGTTAGGACGGCCAGTAGAAGTCAACACTTCAATCCAAAGTGGCAAAAGGAGAAAATTATGCTCTCGATCCAACCTGGCTTAGCTCAAGCTGTTTTGAAAACTAGAAGAACATTCAGTCCCTAGATGTCCCAAACTGGTAGAGACATACCCCGAAGGACCAGTAAGTGCAGTGAAAGGTGGTTCAATAAAGCACTGACTAGCACGAATACATGTCACACTTTTCTTATTTTTATTTGTAAGAGATTTAGAAAACCATGTCTACTTTTCCTCCTTCCTCAAAATGATGTTCTTCTGTGATTTGGTCCATTATTTAAACGTTCGCGGCTGTAAGGTTTGGTGGTGGCGCTGGAGAAGCAAAAGATGTCACTTCTGTGTGACAGACAACATCAGGGCAGAAATTCATTGAGTGCAGCAGCTGTTAAGAAAAGCAGCGGTAAATATCACATTCATTCATTATCTAGATTTAGTGCGTGCCAATACCAGCGACGCCCTGCACTTTGTCTAAGCAGACAGACACAGACAGGTGGGGAAATCAGGACTAGCCATCAGGTCCCATTTTCTACCTTTAGTGGACAGACAGTAGAGGATGCAGGTTGATTCATCACTATGGCAACCCACAGACATCAGAGGGTGCTCCGCCAGCAACCTTGCAGGCTGTGTGAGTAAAGGTAGTCTTACTGAAGCTGAGTGGAGAAGCGTAAACGAGGATCCTGAGACGATCGAGCGGCGAAATGCGATTGCATCCGTCTGAACGTGTGGCCTCGCTAGCAGCTCTGCATGTTTTGAGTGTGATGCTGTACTTACTGCTCTCCTGCATTCTGGCCACGAAGCCGGTCAGAGGGATCTGTGGGGTCAGCTGGACCATGGGGGGAGGAGGCGGAGGATTCACAGACACTGAAGCAGCGGCGCCCGGGCAGCGCGAAGGAGGCAGCAGAGAGACGGAGAGAGCGGAGGCGGACAGGGGAAATGATGGAGACGTGAAAAGGACATGACAGGGGAGTGAAAGTCAGCGTGGTGAGAAAGACTACAAAGAAAGCTTGTGAGCGGGCAGATATTTGCAGGAGGAAATTCTGAGAGATCTGTTTAGACATTCGACCCAAACTGGAAATCCTTCTGATCTCAGTTTGAGGATCTGCCTGATTAGCATCTGCTTTATTAAAACAAAAACAAAAAAAACGATACGGCACCCTGCTAAAGTCTTCAGACACAGTAAAACCTGAACACATGACAGAGGCATGATCTCCCTAGCTGATGCTTGCATTCTAAAAAGCAATTAGAAAGCTGTAGCTATTGCATGTGATCCTCGTCATTTAATCATTATCCACCGAGAAACCGTTTGCTGGGATAAAGTGTGAGATTGTTCTCCACAAAGACCTTTCTTTTATCATCTTATGCCTGGATTAAAATAAGGCTTTTAACCCCACTGCCTCGAAACAGGAGATAAACGGACAGCCGCCCTCTTTCAAAGACATGATGTCACACACAGACACGCCAGCTCTGACTCATAAATCACATGTAATAGAAGGGCGTCTGCGATCTCGCTGGGCTGTAACACCTTATTACTCAGGCCTGCTGTCATCTCTGAGCCACATCCATCCACTGCTCAAAGGTGTCAAACAAACAAGCTGCTTCCTGTAATCGCAGCTGACTGCTGCAGATCCAGGAGTCGCTTCTAACGTGCAGTTCGGCTACACCATTACTGAGACCGCGAGGAGGAGACGGACAGCCCCGTCCTTCTGTGTTTTCAGCCAAGGAAGACGGTCGTCCTCTGAGACAGGAGCCATTAGGGGAGAACTGCTGAGAGTGACGCGGGCGGCGATAAATTCTCCTCCTCTGACAGAACCGATGCATGTATCCTGGGTTCCCCCTTGTCCGGCGGCGGTTTGTGTTTCTGACCCTGCAGGACCAGCTTTCTCTCCTGAACGGGTCGTTTCCTCGAGATGACTCAAAAGAAACACTGATGAAACCCATCAGCAAAGAAGCTGGGTGGTTTCAACATCCTGAAAAAGCACAAGTCATCATCTGCAGTGTCTTGCAAAAGTATTCGTAACCCTTGAACGCTGTTGGCATTTTGTCACATTAAAACCACAAACTTCCACGTATTTTATTTGGGATTTCTCGGAGAGACCAACACAGAGTAGCACGTCATTGGGAAGTAGAAGGAAAAGGATACATGGTTTTCACATTTGCATGCAAATGTAAAAGTTTAGAATGCATGTGTAATCAGCTAACCTGACAACAGCCAGATGTATGTCTCGTTCCGCCTAGCTACACTCACATACATCTGGGACACCGCCGGTAGAGAGTGATTTCTCCAACCAAATTTGTGGTCTGGCCAATCAGGACGCAGGACTGGAGTTTCATAGATGTGACGTAGTGGAGACGCGACCATGACGTGAGACTGTTTTGATAGCAATGGCGGCTCATCGAGGAAGCAAGCGTTAGCATTGATGCTGCTATTTCTTCCGTGTTGTCCAATCTACCTAATATTGTTTCATTAAAAGAACATCAGAGAACGCCTCTGAAGGCTTTTGTTGGTGGAAACCATGTTTTCGCCCTTCTCCCGACCGGATTTGGCAAGTTTTGTTTTCTGGGGCCAGCGGACGTGCAGACGCGGACGCGCCCCGGAGCGGTTAGCGGTTAGCGGTAACTATGTTAGGAGGCCTTTAGTCCTCAACGCGGTCGGCCCGGAATCAACTCCGACCCGCGGCGCTTTGCCGCCTGTCTTCCCCCCTCTTCCTGTCAGCTCACTGTCAATAAAACGCATGCCACTAGAGCCGCAAACACATTATTATTATTATTTTTTTATTTTTTTTTTCCTGCGTCGCTATCATTAGCGTCACGGGTTAGCTTCGGTGTGAGTGGTTGAAATAGCACGTCAATAAAGATGACAGACAAGTGGCTTATCCAATCATATGCAAGAATTTTTGATAAGGCCCAGCCTTCTGTAAAGGCAATTCCTATGGCGGTGTCCCAGATGTATGTGAGTGTAGCTAGGCGGAACGAGACATACATCTGGCTGTTGTCAGGTTAGTAATCAGCTGGCCTGAGTCGGTAATTTGTAGAACCTGCTTCAGCTGCAGATACAGCCGCAAGTAAAAACGTAGCTTTTTTCTATTCTTCTTTGCAAAATAGCTGAAGATCAGTCAGATTAGATGGAGAAAATATGTGAGCACCAGTTTTATAACTGGCCAGACTCACGGTTGGATTAAGGTCTGCAGTTTGACTGAGCCGTAGCGACACATGAGCACGGTTTGACCCAAACCGTTCCAATGTAGCAACAACTCTATGTTGATGGTCGTTGTGCTGCTGGAAGCCGTCTCCAGCCCAGTCTCGTGTCCTTTGCAGCCTCTAATAATGTTCTTTCACATTTGTTCTGTATTTAGACCCATCTACCTGGATCTGACCAGCTGCGGCCCACAGCAGGACGCAGCCACCGGGTGCAGTCAGTTTTCTTCCACACAACGTTTTGCATGAAGTCAAAGTCTGACTATGGTCTCCACTGACCAGAGCACCTTCTTCCTCACGTTTGCTGTGTTCCCCACAAGGCATGTAACAAACTATTAACAATACTTTTTTTTTCTTGTCCCGCTTTCATAACAGCCAGATTGTAGCACAATCTGTTGCACATGAGCTGTGCTGTTCCTCCAAGGCTTTCTTGGGTCCCTTGGCTGCTTCTCTAAATAATAAAACATCTGTGCGCCACACTTGTTCACACATGTTTATTTGCTAAAACATCAACAAAAAGATGTATTATTTTCACTCCACTTCGCATTTATGAACTACTGTGTGTTGGTCCGCCATATAAAATCCAGATAAAGCAAGTGTGGTTGTAATGTGTCAAAGGGTAAAAGTCATTTTTTTAGGCAGTAAACATCCTCCCGTTTCATCTCTGAAAACCAGAGACCAGGTCAAATCTCTTAGATTTCAGATGTAAAAAAAAAAATGCAAAGAAAAAAATGGAAGAATATAACATCATCCAAAATTAGTGTTCCCCTCCTAAAATCCTCACCTGAGTTCTGTTGGAATGCCGGGCCCCCGTTGATGTGAGGCTGCTGGGAGGAGACGGAGGGAGCGCGGCGGTACGTGCCAGTGGCCGACACCATGGAGGCCGAGGAAGTGGTGGAAGAGTTGTGACGGGAGATCTGGCGAGAGATGGTGCCGAACTGGGACATGGGGATAGGACCCAAGCCGGGGCCCTGTGGCACTGACGCGGAGGAGGGGGCCACTGAGGGAGAGGGAGAGGAGGTGGTAGGTCTACAGCATTTAAATCATCAAATCAGCTACTCTTTGGTATTTACTTTTGTTTTTACAACTTTCAACATGGGCCGACAGCTTTACATCATCTCTTTCCACTGCATTTGAACTTTTGGCCAAAAATCAGTGTTAGATGAAATCTACTCAGAAATACAAATACAAATACATCAACTCAGAATATCTATCCATCTTCAGCATGTTTTCTTTCCACCGGAGGGGGTGGATCTCTCCACGCACTGAGAATCACTCAGGCCGCTGTTATTACCTCCACCTTTATAACCCCCAGCTCATATTTTGAAAGCCCTGATGAACATAATCTTGGGGACATGGGTATTGTCATGCCTTATGACTATCCGATACTCTCTGCCAAAAGGGCAAAACTCTCCCACATTCTTTGTCTTGTATTTACGTATTTCATGCAAACTGTCTATTTAAATGAGGGAGACCGGTGAGGTGAGCTGCTCTACCTTTCAGGTGTGGGACTCACCTTGCCCCATGCTGGGGGGAGACGGAGTGGGAACTGCGAGAGGGACCCCGGCTCCACTGCCTCCACTGTTCTCCCTGCCACCGCTGCCCCCGCTGCTCCCGCTGCAGACGCAGCAGAAAACCATGGAGATGATTAGCAGGGAGCCCTAATTACACAACAGGCTCTGGCAGCCTGTCATTATTCCAGCGTGTGTCATTCTGCTGTAACAATTGCTCCGTCACATGCAGCATGCAAAATGTTTCACAGTTACTTTATGCAGCTCTACAGTGGACCAAAAACAATCTGCTTTTTTTTTTGGCTGTTGCTGTCCCGTCTGAGTCTGAGTGTTAGACCTGATTTAGACCGAGGTTTGCGCCGCTACCTGTGTGTCCTGGGTCTCTGGTTGAGTGAGGCCGTGCGGGCCGGGCTGTGCTGGTTCCCCAGCCTGGCCGGGCTCGTCATGTAGTCGTTAGGCACAACCGGGGGCTTCACGGGCTCCAGAGTCTTGTAGGGGGTGTTACGCCTGGATTCAGACAATCAAAGCAGGTTTTACCCTCTGTATCGACAGAGGAAGAGATAATACTAGAGAAAAAAATAAATGTTTGGAAAATAAATAAAAATCCAATTACTAGGGGGTTAAAACCTTCAGAACAAGCTCAAAGGAATTATACTAAACATCATTTAATCTAATTCACCCTTAAAGACAGTCTTAAGGAATTATCATATCTATGCAGAGTTGCAAGTTGTGCTCTTACCCGAGCGTGCCCCGACCGGCCATAGGAGGGCTTGGGGGTTTCTGTGAGGGTGGGTTGGTCCTGGACAGGGTGCCTCCTCGTCCTGCAGCGTTGTTCCCATGTTGCTGGGGAAGCAAAGCGGAGGTGAGCTGCAGCTTTACATGGTCTTGGTTGAGGTGAGGACATAACTGAGCACTACTGCAGAGGTCACAGAGGTTTACTGACATTTAACGCTCACCCATAGCTATCCTGATCTAAAAGAACAACAGCAGTTAGTTCATATGAAAACCTACGCTGCGGATCTGAAAGCTGAACCTTTTAGAACCTGCAAGTAAGACGCTAGAAGAGCTGAACCAAAAGAGAGCTTGAAACTTTCTGTAACTTTCTGTAATTGTCACTTGGTCCTGCGTCGGTGAACTGACACCAATGGGTAGAATCAGTTTAGTAGGAACAAAGATGAGAAGCCCTGTGGCCAAAATAATACGCTCACTTTGACTCTATTAAGCATACGGAGGAGAAGAAAGAGACAAAGCCAACTCTTACCTTGGCTTTAAGCCACTGAGTGCAAGCAGGTGAAGAGGAGACAAACAAGTTAGAAAGCTTGGTTAGAGGTTTAATAAAGCATCACTGTTTCTTAGTAACGAGTGAAAGAAATGAAAATTTATGCATGAAAAACAGCAATTCTTCAGTTAGTTCTTACATCCAATGCAGACATCTGAGGAACTGATGAAAAAAGTGGATTTTTTAGGGGGAAATATGAAATGAACCATCAGAAAAATCAACTCCAACTCAGTTTAACCTTCACATGTTCATTTTTATACCCATGTGTTTGTACCCATGTAGGTTTATTTCTCTTAGCGGTTAACTAGTTTGATGAATGATCAACATAAAAAGCTAAAACAATGTTAAAAATATCCCATGTAATTATTTTCAGCCAGACTTTCTAAAATTTTGGTTTTGATCCAGTTAGAAAAGATGAATGATAAAGTAAATGTAAACCATTTGCCGCCTTATAGATTTATTTCTGGTTTGGCTTTTTTATGTCACTTAAGTGTTTCAGATCAAACTAATTTTAATATCAGACAGATATGAGTAAATACAACAAGTTGTCGTTAAATTAGGATTTCATTTATTAAGGAAAAAACCAAATGTCCCTATGTGAAAATGGCATTGTTACCCTTATTAAACTTTGAACTAAATGTGATTAATCACATTTTAGCTTTAATTTCAGCAGACATGCCCAGGCAGGACAACATTTAGTGGGCGCATAAGTAATACCCAAATCTCAATCACTTTAAAACAGATGACAAAGGCAGTGGAATCTATCAGTGTGGAAACACTTAAAGGCATACTATGCAACATTTTTCAGTTAATTAACGTGTTCCATACCGTTTTGGATGATTAAATGAGTCATTTCAGGTTGAACAAAGGTTTTCTCGGCCGCCCTGGTGGTCTGTGGGGGAAATACCGTACTTGCAACTGCAGGAGCCCTCGGCCCGCGCCCACAGGCTCAGAAGTCTCGTGCATCGCAAGAGTCGGTCTTGCTTTACGGCGAGAACTGCTACACGCCCCCAGTGAAACACATGCTCGGTGCTAGCGCAGTGGCGATATTTGTGCAGTTATCATGGCGGAACCAACGAGAAAACAGCGAAAGCCCATGTCGGAGCAGGCAAGAAAGAGGAAAAGGGCTCTGGACAGAAAGAGGAGTCGTACACGGGTGAAAATCGGGCAAGCTTTTTCCGAATGGCGAGAGCTAAAAGAAAGAGAAGGCTGCAAGGCTGACCTCGCGTTTCTGCTGATGCGATTGTAAGTAACATTGGAATGGTTTCTCTCTCTCTGTGTGCATGTTCATACTTTCACTGGGTTAGTCATTTTTGTACTGCCGTTTTTTCGACTTTTGTATGATTGTGGTCTGTTGCTGAGTAGCTAAGTAGCTAAGCTACTTCTGCTAAGCTCAAAACAACCGCGCCTGGCTTGACGGAGAAACCAGGAGAACAGCTGAGCATCTTTACGACAGTGCACTTTTACTTTCGCCCTCTGGGGGCAGCCTCGCTGGAAAATCAACCCCGGTTGCATAGTATACCTTTAAATAACGATTCCTACGGATCTGAGGCTCCTCATCAAGAGCCACTATCCATAAATGGAGAAAATATTGAACAGTGGTGAAGTGGCGTTTAGAGTCAGAAACCTATATTGACCCTAAAGAAGCAACAGGTCCTGTCTCACATTTCCCAGACAACATTATAACGATCCCCAAGGCTTTTGTGAAAACGTTCTGTGGACTGACCAGACATGCTGGGAGGCCCTTTGGCATCGAACGTAGAACTAACTCACTGTCTTAGAACGCAAAAGCAACGCACAATGTGGCCCAATCATTTCAACAATAATCCTTTTATGTCAATGTCATTAGTTTTGAGATTGTTTGGAGCTGAAATTAAAACTGACGTACAAATCCGATTAACTGCGCAACTGTAGGCAAAGTGAAATAAAACAGCTGTGACTTAGTGAGGCAACGACTCCATTAGACCTCTGAAAGTCTTCTCTGGTATTTCTGTGTTCCTATTTTTAGTCCTGTTTGCAGTACACAGTATACATTTCAGCAAGATAACACGTTCTCTCACACTGCCACGGTGGCCCATTTTCATAATTGGCCGCACCCTGTGAACAAAATCATCTGGGTAAAAGTATGAAGCTCGGATTGGTTTTTAAAACGTCCTTCATGTCGCCCTACCCAAGCTAAAGGATGCAAATGGAAAATATGAAGAAAATCCTAACAGGACAACAGAGCTTTATTTACCGTTTATCAGATTCCTGCAGTTACTTACCGGCTAGCAGCTAATGCTGAGGGAAGATTTTGCTGGAGGTTTGCTGTCTTTAAAAGTCTGCTTTGTATGTTTAACTTCAGACCAGCAACATTTTTGGGATTACCAACAATGTCTCCAAGGGTCTGTGTTGGCTCGGCTGGTAAGTCAAAGTTAAACAAGCCTGAATGGGTTAGAAAAGCTAATATTTAAATAGTGTGAAACTAGGAGGTAAACTGACCAACAACATCCTTCAAACCTTCACGATTAGAGCTTTAAGTGTCTATACGGTGTTCTGAATTTCAGATAGTGTGGTTTAAAGCTCATTAAACCAGTCTGAGTGGTAGTTTTGTAGCTAAGCAAAACAGTTAGGGACACATTGTGCTGCCAGCATGTCTCAAGCAACGTCAACCTTCTGTTAAATGTCAGCTGTGTGCTCCACAGATTTGGGCAAAATTGATTCAAATCTGTTTAGAAATATTCTTTGGCCTAAATTCGCTGGTACATGTTTTTCATTTCAGAGCTGTATTTTTACAAAGAAATAATGTGATAACATACGGATCATGCTTTTCCTGGTAGATGTTAGTCTTAGCCAGTTGCCCATCCTCGTCTGAGCTACTGTTTTTCTCCATATGCAGTTTGACGGATGAGGCCCGCTAAAGAGTCGTAAGCGTTGCTATAGGACAAGAACCACGATGGACTGTTAGGTCATAAATAACAGCAGACAGTTTGGGGAGGCTGCAATGTGTTTGACAATCTGTCACTGTGGTAACTCCCAGTAATGTCTACAAAGGTTATTGTAGTGGAGAGAAGAGCTCAGTCAACACTCAGCATGTGAATGTCTGGATTCCCAGCTCCTTTCTTTTGTTTTTGGCTGAGCTATCCTGGTGATGGGGAATAAAGGAGGTAGACGGGCCACGATAAGGCCTTCAGAGCTCGAGGGAATCCGCCACAGCTTAAAGGAAACGGGACGGGGCGCTAAAAAGCAGTGAACACACGATGGACGTATGAAAGGAAAATCGATAGACATGTGGTGCAAAAGAATAAAAAAGGGTTGATAAAAAGGTCAATAGAAGAACAGCTTTCTTTCTTTTTTCTATCTTAGCCTATCTAGGTTAATATTACAGTCATTACATCCTCCCAACCAATCACAAACGCAGACCCAGGAACGCTCCATCACCAAGCTCCGCCCCCTTCAAAGAGTTCAGAGAGCACGCGTTCATTATTCCAACAAGAAGTTGGTTGAACAAAAGGGAAGTTTGAATTCAGTGTTTGTGTGTTCTGCATCTAAAAACAGGTCATTAAGCAGCAGCATAAAATGGCCAGCGGTGCGCTTAAAATATATGTTTTGAATTTTATGATTATTATTGATATCGATCAATATGCTTTTTTCCTACATCGTCCAGCCCTACTTATACCACAGCATATTTCAGTGTTTAGAAAGCTTCTGAACGACGTGTGTGGATGTGTGTGGAGGACAGGGCATGGCAGGGCTTGGACGTGTACTTCTGTCCACACTCATCTATTTAAATGCACATCCACACACAGCTGGACGGGGAAAAGAAGAATGAATGAATAAAAAGATGCTATAGGAGACCATGGTCTGCAAAACAGACACATATCTATTTAAACTCTAAATGCATTGAAATTAAAGGCTACAAATCTTTCCTTTTACAGATTTCTAAACCCCACCTACCGCAGAAAACAACAACCAGCTTTCCTGCACCGCCACTGATCTGCACTGATTTCTACAGAGATCCATCATCTCTTGTGTCCATGAACGATGCCTGATTTGCATAGCCAGCCATGCCAAATCTGGCTCAGTGTGAGCCAGCTCTCAAAGGAGAAGACAGTGGCTTTTGAATTTGAATCAGCGGATGTTTGAAAATCGGCAGCCAGCCGCTATCTCAACAGAGACAGACCCAGGGGGGGCGGGAGAACGATGCCTAGGCCGAATCAAACACATTACCCACATGACCGGTTGTTCGCACGAACGCACGGCCTTCAAAAACAGAGAAAGAGAGGCGAGAGGAGAGGATGGATCATGGGGAGACAGGATAAAAAACTTCAAAAATGAGACGGAAGAAGGCTGAAAGATTCCTTTTTCTATGGTTCAACAGTGAATTTGATGCTGTGAGTAACACTTGGCAAAGATGTCTCCATCAAATAACTTTTGGCTTCAGACTTTATTGGACCTACAAAAGCAGTTTGATGGGTAAAGTTGTTTGTAGCCAGTCAGCAACCTGCTTAGCATACTTGTCTTAAACTGGTGAGAGCTACAATCAGGCTTTCTGCACATTTTAATGTCAGAATAAAGACTTTCCCATATTTTGATGTCCAGAGTTTTCAGTCATTTCTTCGGGACATTGTTAAAAAGTATGAGCAAAAAGCAACACCACGAACTTATGTCAGATATCTTTACAGGGTCGGGGCTTTAAATATGGAACCTGCAAGAAGACTGGATGGATGGATGATGATTTTATGCCACAGTCAACGTTAGTAAATTATGAAAGCCCAGTAACGCTAATTAATTATGTGCACAAACCTATCCTAATTGTCAGTGTGATGCCATCGAGTACAAAGGACTAGAGAAGAAAGCTTTGGTTTTGTTAGCCTTGATTTGCAGCTTAACACTTTTAAGTCTGCTCTTACTTTGACACCGTGCCCCACGTCATCCAGCAGCGTGTAGTCGATGGGTTTCCGGATGTACCGAACGGGCCGCTCCATGTTTGCCGGAGCGATGATCTTGTGGGTGCGAGAGGTGTTCTTGTTTGTGGTCAAGATGCCGATTTCTCGACGCGCCACCTTCTCCTTGTGGATGTCCACCGTCTGCAAAAGGGAGATGCGATACATTTAGCTAGCTGTTGGTTTTGAGACACACATTTCTACACAGGTAAAACTAAGAGGATGGAGAACAAGACTCCCCGGAGTGCAGATCTCTGACAATCTGATGCGATCAAATAACTACTGACACCGTGAAATTGGCCCAGCAGAGAAAGCACTGTAACAAGCACCGCATACTACCAGCACCTCAAATAATCCTCCAGAGCTGTGGCGGGGTGGGTCGATGTAATGCATGCGCCCAGGACTCAGCATCTCAGGGTAGACCTGCAGTATATAGTGAGGTGAGCTGATAGGCTGTCCCTGCCCTCTGTCCACGATCTGTGTGCGCTGAATGGGGGGGGGGGGGGGGGGGGGGGGGGGCCTCTTGGTAAAACACTGACATGCTGCTAAGTTAAATGCACATCATATCATTGCGCTTATCTGAGTGTTTTTAGCAATTTTTGTTTTCCATTATCTATTTAAGCATCTTTTAAAGTTATATTTTGCAGGTCCCAAAGAATGCTGCCTTATATTACGCACAAATTATTGGCATAAAATGAAAACCCAATAAAATGCTTACATTTTAACTGGAATGTATTATGGATCTTTACACCTCATATATCAAGATCCTTCAAAACAAAATAAATGAAGACTTCAGGTTGTATATTGTCTTTTTTTAAGCACAGTTAAAAACAGTAAACAACCAACTAATAGATTCCAGAGATCCGCATCAGCCTCTCACCAGGGCTAATTGAAAAAACCACTGACCTACATCTCCTCTAAGGCTTTAGTCATCATCACTCGCAGCAGTCTCCTGCATCAACTGGCCCTCAATCTATGAATGATGGATGGAACTGGAACGGCTGAGTGATGCATAGAGGAGGAGAGGCAGGACTAAGGAGAGCATGGGGAAAATGAATGAGAGCCATGGAAGCACGGCTTGCTTTAAGTTCTTAATAAAAGAAACAATAGTAAAAACTGCGAGCACCCTGTTCTCTGGTTTTCACCAAATCTTAAAATCTGGTTAATACCTCAGATGTATCACAACGGACAATATAGGGACTTTGGCTTTTTTGTTTGTTTTGTTTTTACAAAACTAAGCAGAGACATAGAGGCAGATTATGTGAAAAACAAAGTGCAAACGCCACTATTTTCATACAAGTTACAAAAATAAAAAGGAACTATGCAGCGTGCTGCTCTGGAGAATTTACATCTAAGTAAACACAATGTCCAGGAGAAGCAGCCATAATTTTAAGGAAACAAATTTAGTTGCTCATCAGCATAAAATGGGTCAAAAGTCTATTCCTAAACAAACTGAAGTCCATAATTTGGAATATTACACAGAAAATGAATAGATCAAAGACTGCTACTGGTTTTCTAGCAGGGAGTGGATGTTCAGACAAGCTCATCTTAAAGGTCTTATCTCACCCATATGCACCTCTTTTAATGTTTTGTGTATTTTGAACCTAAGAATATGATTTTGATACCAGGGAAATTGGTTTAGAAAAAAGCAATAACGTGAACAGTAGCCAAAGATACCAAAGGATTTTTTCAGAGACAGGTTGAGAATGATTAAGAGGATGTTAATGCTTTCGTCTGGACAAGCGAGAGAGTGTAAGAGCCACAAAACTGGGAAGATTACGCTGACTAAGCAGCCCACGCTTGGCTGATCTAAACTGCTATGTTGTCACTTGTAGTAACTTTGGTTATTCTGCTAGATTAAATGAGCCTTTCATGGGTGTGTGGCAGAGAAATTCATTTTCTGTTGTATCTTTATGTTTAGAAAGTTCATTATTCTTCTAGCTGGTAATTTTTCACCCGGAGCAGCAGTGGTAATTACAGCAGGCTCCTAAACACGGCCCTTTATGGCCACAGATATAGGGGCAATGGGCTGAGAATGATTACCGCCCTTTGACGGTTATAATAAGACTGGTTGAAGCATTTGTAAAGAACTTTACTGGATAAAATGGCTGTTAGGCTGGCCAGTTTAGAGCACAACACTGATTTTCCCGCTACACCGGACTCAACCCTGCCAGCGGAGCGGTCCTGCTTCAGACACTGAAATTTCCTTGTATATTCACTAGAGTTGTCAAAATAATTGATATTTCAATCAATACTAAAAAACTAAGATACTAATTTGCATCAAAATCACTCCAAATTTTCCATTCACATATATATCAGCGACACTCAGCCCCTCCCCTCAATGCAACTGCCCACCTGACCAAAGTAAGCTGCTGCTGGAAGATTTAAACTTCGGCAGAAAAAATACATCTAAGGCCACCTTTAGCTGACAAGGCAAACAAATGTTTTCTTCTGAGGTACTTTCCCTATGAGGTAGATGAATAGGAAAAAAAACACATGCTACGCTAACACTAACAAGCTAACTCTACGGCACTGATGTTTGAGAGCAAAAGCCCAGTAAAGCTCCAGTGAAGACGTAAACCTCCCACATGGCATAAGCTAACGCTATGTTAGCTTCATGGACACGGATGGCCCAATAATAGTGGTCTGTTGGTCTGAGTTCCCCGCCAAGAGGTGTGCCGTTCTGCACTACCCAGCGATCAGTTCTGCTGGAGCACGAATTTACGCTGGAAAATGATAATCGGCTGACTGCTCAGTCAGCTAATATAGCGAAGCAACTCATTTGTTGAGTCGTAAAGGCATTGTGGGTTAATGTGGCTAATATTAAGACAGGTTATGCTGGAGCCAGACAAAAGCTAATTATTAGAGCGGAAAGGAGTAGAAACCTGTAGCAACCTACCCTGCTGCTGAAGCTGATTACTACAGAAAACATAATGCAAACAACAAAAATCATATGGGGCTGCTGCCGAATACATTTGCATGGACTAGATCTGTGTTTGTTTTGAAACACAATTCATTTTATCTTAGATTTGTCCTTTTCTTGTCCTTCCATAGTAAAATGTATGTGTATCAACATGAAATCGACAGGCAAATGGAAGCACACAGTTGGATACTTAAGATAAGCAATTACAATAAAATGCAAGAATTTCATGACTGAATCAAAGGTAAACACTTCCATAAATGATATTAACACACTATTAGTGGTATCTTGTCTGTTTTGTCAAACAGGGAGATGACACTTAAATTACATATTTATCTACATGAGGGCTGAATCGTCCACTGACTTATTGGTGTTTTCCCCTAATTAAAGAATTATTTTAATTATCGTATTGTTTGGACAATAAGGCGCTCTTAAAATCCTTAAATTTCCACACAAATTGATGATGCGCCTTATAATCCGGTGCGCCTCATACATGATTAAAGTTGTACTTATTGACCAATTTTACGTGGTACAAAGCGCTCAAAAATCTGTTAAAATGTGTGAGTACGACTTTGGTAAGCAACAAAGCCGCGCCGCTCAATGGTTATTCGGAGCATTACGGTACACTGTGTCACTACCTGATCGGACCCCTGAGCTGTCTACAAGACTGCCTGACTGTAATGTCGAAACTAGAAGTGCATTCATGTAAAGACTCCCACATACTCGGGTGTACTTCACTCCGCGCGTACTCGATGCGTAGTCAAGGCGGACTATGAGCGGACTCCGCGCATACAGGAACGTGTCACACTATAAACTTCTCGGAGCCAAGAAGTCTTTACATCACACTGTTTTATATGTGAAACCGAGCTTGATACGCTGAGCTGCAACAAGCAAGCGGTCACAAGTTCCCGAGAAGAAAGAGCTCTAGGTGCTCAGCTAGCTATTCACACATTTTACCATCCGTTCCGCCGCTTTGTCCCACTGGCAGAAAGTGTGCAAATTGTAGGAATTTGCCACAAGAAATGTAGGCTATAGTACGCATGACTACGATGGGTAAAACGTCCGCGGAGAGTCAGCACAGAGTATGCGCAGCTTACAGTATGTGCACAGTACGCCCGAGTATGTGGGAGCCTTTTTGCAGCCCGCACCCGGAGTACGCGCTAGCAACAATAAACCTAGTAAGTTAATTCAATATAAACTTACATTTATATTGGCCTTATGTTAGAAACAGGGCAGTGTAGTCCAACTACTCTGTCCTCCTGACAGAGATGGATAGCTCTCCCTCTCAGGAGAGAGCTGTGTACATGAAGGGGCGGAGTGATATTACACACTTGGGAGGAATATTTAGTGCACCAAATAATCCGGTGCGTCTTATATTTGGATAAATGCGCACTAAGACTGTTCACTGTGTGCCTTATAATCCAGTGTGCTTTATGGTCCAAAAAAATCATATCATAATCATATTTTTGCTCTTAACCCGTGCCTTAAAAAAGTGGTATCAGGTATATTCCTTATTGTTTGCATCACGACAACCCTGATATTCTCACTCTCCTTAATGTTCCCACAAACCCACAACCTCCATACATCTCAGTGTGGAGGCAATATAGGGTTTTTCCTCCCAAAACATCATTTTACATATGGTGAATGCTTTTGCCACCCAGCTTCAAATGCTATTAAAAATGTGTTTTCACATGCTTATCTTGGTCTAAACTCATGTGAATTGTACGTGTTTTATTGTTCGTTCTATTTTGACGGAGTAAAAATAGCTAGGACAGGACCCCCTATAAGTGAAACTGAGTAAAGCTCAGTGAAATAAAAAACAAGAGGTGCATTTCAGATTTTTAAGACCTTGGTTACTGTGTGAAATGATCAGTTGGTAAAATCAGGTTTGTCTTTTTTTGAAATGGCAGCAGATTAAAAGCCTCTCCTCTCTATAAGCAACAACGTAAGACAGCTTCGGTTCGCAAAGCTGCAAAAACGTAAAAATTGCGAACTTCAAGGAGCTAAAGCAACGTTTTGAAGAAGAGTGGATTAAATCTGTTAAACAACGATGTGGAGACATTTGAGCTCGTACGGAAGATGATTATTAGCTATTGCTCCAAAGAAATACTGACTCATTGGGTGGGTTTAGCTTTTCACACAGTAGCTCATAAAACGTCATATTGTTGTTCAGCTGTTGCATTTATCGGGCTGATAAGGAATGGGTGGTTCTTTATTCTGTCCAGATATGTAAAATCTTTCTATTGAAGGGGAGATTTCACTTCAGATGAATGCAAATTTCAAAACACTTAATGCATGTGTTAGGATGATGTTGTATTATTTTGTACTGTATGTAGGAAAGAGTGGATGGTTTTGTTGAATGTTGTCAATTTGACCAGCAAATGCCTTTGACCGAGTGCTGAATGTCAGTTAAATATAGAGAACCAGCTGGGCCCTTTCTTAGGAGAGGAAACCAAAGTTACACACCCAGCTTCAGCTGGGAAGTAAGAGAAAAGAGCCGCCCATTTCCTGTCAGTAATAGACGAGCTGAGGTGAAGATACGACAAAGTGAGAAAAACAAATAAGAACAGATAGGGAAAGACTGCAAGATCAAAGACAGAAGCATGATGTAGAAGAGGATTCTTATTATGTTACGGTTAAAGAAACAATGAAGACGAGAAAAAAATAGAAGGGAAAACAGTAAGAAGATTTACTAACAGGACATACAACTATTCAAACACACAGTGGAGACATATTTCTCAGCAACAACAGCTGATGTAGACGTCCATCCTGTGTCTGTGCTTCATTTCCACAACAGAACAAGTAACCCTGAAACACTGAACTGACTGCCATGTTTCTACATTTCCTCAGAGCAATCGTTGCTAAAGGCTGGAAGATACGTGGTGATCTGTGTCAAACTTCAATCTAGACGTAATGACTGTTACCTAATCACCGACGACTCCGTCTCCCCTTCCTGTACACTCTCAATCTCATTTTCCTTTGTAATCTTCACTCTCATAGGCATCCGTCTTTCTGCTGAAGCTCTGCTGTGTGTTTCTGAGAGCAGGAGTAATGATCACTGCTGGACCTCACGCTTGGGTCTAATAAATCTTTTTAGCAAACAATTCCTCGCTGCCACAAAGTAGCCAAATATGACCAATTGTTGTTGGTGACGGAAAACTACGGTCTAAGACAAGATAAACTCAATCAACCATCATAAATGTAACAAAAGTTTTTAGGGATAGTTTTTACTTTGGAGCTAAATTTCTCAGCTAATAAGGCCCCCAGCAAGTCGCTCCTACACTGAGACGGCTGGATCACCTGAAACTGCGGTAATGGATGACAGTTATGGGAGGAATAAAGAAAAAAAAAGAAGAAAAAAAGCTTCCTGCAACTGAGCACTAAAGCGTTGCATTGTAAGCGCGCCTTCGTTTCGTCTACATTTTCACCCAGATATTTTTAGGAACAAATATCCAATCCCATTTGTGATTCACGTCTCCGCTTTAGATGGTGTATTGATGTAGCCTTTTTTTTTTTTTTGCATTTTTTGTCACAGCCTCCTCTGTTGTGGGCTTTTTAAATGAGGCTGGAACTTGGCAGCGATGCTTGGCTTCCTTCTCGCTCTAATCTCATTTTAACCGTTTCAGCTGAACTGAACTGCAAGTTCAAATTTAATTCCTTGGACACAAAAACACTTGAATACTGAATCAAAGCCAGAAATGCCTGTCTTTCGGCGGTCAAAAGTATTAGTATCCCATGTGCGGTTTCCGGTTTTTCTCACCTTACAGACGCATTTTCAAAGGATTTTATATGATAGAACAAAACAACGGAGCAAATAATTATTAAGTGAAAGAAAATGATAAGTGGTTTAAAAATGTATTTTGCAAATAAAAATCTGAAAAGTGTGGCGTGCATCTCTTGTCCAAAACTTTTGCTGGAATTACATCTTAAAGGAGCAATAAGGTAAATTTCACCACTAGGTGCGCTGTTGAGCACTATCTGTGGACCAAATCAAGCCACGCCTCTCTCTACCTCCAAAATCTAAGCAGACCAGTTATCCACTTCAAATTTTAATTATTTTCCAGTTGTGTCTACTTAGTAGCGTGAAGCCCTATTTGCCTCATGTTGCTCTAGAGCGTGCTGTTCATGCCTTCATTACATGTCGCTTGGATTACTGCAATTCTTTGTATTGTGGGCTCGATCAGGCCTCCTAAGCGCATATTTGGAAAAAAATGAAATCACAGCAAAACAGCATCACTTTACGGAGGAACATTTCAAGTGAAGAAGTACGGTAAGTAACTCATAACTTTATAATGTTGTTAGTAAGAGAATATTTTGATCAGCTGGGCGTGCACTGCGCCATGTTGCTCCAACTCTGCGCTGATGGTGGAATTTTAGGGCAGGGAGGGGCTAAGCCCGGCGTGGCAGCTGTTCACATGCACGTACACACACACTCGGCCAGCCCAGCCATGTAAACAAGAGACTGGAGAACAACACAGAGAGATGCAGTGTGATGTCATACCATACAATCTGGAATATTACCTTTAGTTCTTCGCAAAACAATTTTTTAGTTCTTTCTATCTAAAATAATGAAATTTCGCTTATTGCTCCTTTAAAGTCTTTTGAAGTCCCGTTTCACACATTTAGTAACTTCACCTTTGTACAGTAGTAGTTTAAGCCCAGTCATATTGGATGGAGAGCCCATGCAAACAGGCATTTTTAGGTCTTGCCTAACACATGAACGTGGGTGTTATGGGGGTTTAGGGTCGCTGTCCTGCTGTAAGGTGAACCTCCACCCCAGTTTAAAGTCGTTAGCAGCCTCCAACAGGTTTTCTTCCAGAATGTCATGGAATTAGCTCCACCCAGCCTGCCCCCCCCCCCCCCCATCTATCACTAAGTGGATGCCACTTTTTTATCTAGGACCTAAAAGTTAAACTACTGTCTCATTTTGACCGAAGCATGTGCTTCCATGTCTCCCCAACATCGACGGTGGCAAACTGCAATCCAGACTTCTGTTGGTTTTCTTTTAAATATAGTTTTGTCCTTGCCACGGTCACATAAGGACCTGATTTAAAGACTGTTTGAGCTGTGGATCTCAGGTGACTTTTGTAGGTAACTGGTTGAACTGGAATTTACTTCAGGACTATCAGAGTAAACGGGATTGAATATAAATACACAACCTTTCAGGAACTTATCTGTAAAACCTACTGAAAACCTCGCAGGTATGCACGACCTTCTGTTCATCTATCACACAAAACCAAAGCATCAAAATAAATAACCGTTGTTGTAACGTGACAAAATGAGTAATAGTCAGAATATATATGAGTTAACTCACCCAATATGAGACCGCTCTAACTTATGTGCCAGATTTATTGGTTGATATGGACACACAATAATAGTTAGATAGGTCTTATATTTAAATGTCCTTAAAGATTACATTTGTCCCTACATAATACATTCTAAAAATCTAGTCTGGCTAATATCTGACACACAGCTAATAATTTATTTCAAATCTGTACCTTTGCTCTTATGCCGAGCCTAAATCACAAGTATGAAAACCTCCATCTTTTAAGGATCATTACCACACTAATTGTGTGAAATTACAGTCCAGTGAGCATACTGACTGGGAGACTTCTGCACTGGATGGCTGGTCAGAGTTACGGTGCGGTTAGCACCGAGGCCTATAAAATGTGAAGCAGCAACATCAAGTGGGGGACCAGATACAGCGCTGAGCATCTTTAATGCGTCGATAAAGGCGGCGTATTGTGCTTCGTTGGACCGCGTCTAACGCCACTCTATCCTGCAGCGGGAGGTGAAAATGCAAAACAGATAGAGAGAGTGCTGGTGTCAGGAGTTTCCTTCATTCCTGACAGGCTTAATGAAGCACAGAGGGAGGGGACGGGACATTCACTGACTGACACAGAGGAGACAGAGACAGACAAAGAGGAGAGAGAAAGTGTGGCATGCCTTCCATCATACTATCTGTCTGTATGAATGTGGCATTGCTTCCTTTACCGTTATCACACAGAAGAGCATCAGATGTGTTTATCTGCACTCAACTAAAGTGAACTTAAACATGAAAATGATGTCAACTACAGCACTGTTGTAGAAACCTCTGGTACAAGGCACAGTATCTGAAATGTTTCCTGCTGAATTGATCAGAAACTACTCAGGTGCAGCTAAAGAAACAAAGGAAAGATTCGGGGGGGGAGGGGGGGGGTGTTGACCTGGCCTGAGGCCAAGGCTGCTGCTTTGGTTTGTACCTGGGAGATGTGGTTGATGGAGGACTCCATGCGTCGTAGCTGCGAGGCCTGGATGTCCAGCAGCTGCAGCACATTATTAGCTAAGGCATTGATCTGGTAGGCAACACTGGCCAGAGACTGGGTGGTGTAGGCTTTGGTCTCCTCCAGGGCTTTCTTTTTGTCTTGAGCCTGGCAGAGAGAGGAAAAGAAAGCAGAAGTTAGGGGAAAAAATACACACTGTGGATGGACGTGTGGGTGAACCAAATGGTGAAGCCAAGCAGAGGAAACGCTGTACTCGCATTTTTACTCTTGTCAGTTTGTTTTGTTTGTTTAAGCCGAGAGTCTGGAGAGCGGAATCTGACAGGACCATTCAGTCCCGGCTGTTTTCAAACTGCAAAGCCCCGTTGAGCTCTGAGGAGAAGTGAAGACAAATATGCGAGACTTCAGAGGAATGACTATGTGGGAGAGATTTCACTACACAGCTCTGAGCAAGCCAGGTTGGCAGCGTGGGACAGGTGCATGGTGGGATTTAAGCCCAAAGTGCAGGAATGCCAGGACTTTTTTTTTTCTTTTTTATGGGTTCCCAAATCTCCACCCGGCTGCACGAACCATCTGTTTCTGGATGTCTCTGCATAGCATTGGGATTGAGTGGACATATTTATAGTTTGGAAACAAAACAGGGATAATGCAGCCACACACAGAGAGGCACTCTAACAGGGGACTGCCAAGTCCATTTAGGATCCAGGACTTCAGTTATTCCACAGATGTTTCCTATTTGAAACATCTGTGGAATAACTGAAAATTTAGCTTTTCATGGTGACTTTCGTTGCTTTATTAAATCCTGACAAAAACAGTAGAAAAACAAATATATTTGTATATTTATTTACAGGATTTAATCGGATCCATCACAGAATTAACAGACTGAAAGTGAATTGTGGACGCCGTAATTCTACTGGGGTCATTTATTTAAGTCATTCTTTAGCAAATGTGCCACAGAACTGTTTTATTATTTAAATCACAATTTGACTTTAACCTAAAAACAATCTTCCTTTAGCTTAAAAGCATTTCACATTTCCGTTTGTCTCTCTACTTTACAGTTCCATAAATAATTTTTGATGGGCCATTTCTTTAATTAATTTCTCCAAAATTGATGCTACTTTTACATTGTTCATTCTTTTAGGAGACGCTTGTTTTGGTTGAATGAAACTCATTTCAAAGTAGGGATGTGAATAATTTGGGGCTTGATTGGCCCTGAGCGCAGACCAGCCGGTCAGAAACTCGCCGGTTTTCTGGCCAGTGAACACAACACAGTAACAACTCTTCAGTGTGGAAGTTGTTGCTGAGGGAGGAAGGCTCAAAGTTATCCGTCTTCAGTATCAGAGCGGTGTTTAAAAAATGAAGTCTGGAGAAGCAAAAAGATGTAAGAAGATGTTTGAAAGAAAAATGTTTTTTTCTCCGTCAAGTCCAGATCTGCGTTTCACTGAGGCTGCAAAGCAAGGCTTTAAGCAGATAACAGGAAGGCTATGGTATGTTGATCCAGTTTATCCTTCTGAGTTTTCAACCTCTGACTGTCACTGGAGCAAGCTAGCTTTAGACATATTGGTAGGTAAGAATCTACACACTGCAAAAACGGATCTAAAAATAAGTCAAATGTTCTTAAAGTTAGTGTTTTTATCCTTAATTTGTTTGAGCAGGTAAATAAGATGATCTGCCAATGGAATGAGTAATTGACCCCTAAAATAAGATAATTAGACATCTTGCACTTGAAATAAGATGATGGAGATGAATTGTTCCTATTTTAAGTGCAAAAATCTTATTCCATTGGCAAATCATCTTATTTACATGCTCAAATCAAGGACAAATGCACTCATTTTAAGAACATTGTACTTATTTTTAGTTCCGTTTTTGCAGTTCATTCTGTAGGGAGAATCCCAATTTATTAACGTTAATATTAAAGCGAACTGCTCTAATATTAAAAAGAGACTTTCACTATCAACTCCATAGTCTTGTCTGTTGATTTTACAGCGACTTCTCATTCAGGCACACACAGTGGGACGTGGTCTCTGGATCTAAAATAAACAATGAATGACTGCTCTCAGAAGCAAGCCTTCTTTGAATTCTGTTCTTACATCTTTTCATATTCTACTTCTGAATGGGTAATTATAATTGGCTAAAATTATCCAACTCACTGCTGACCAACATTTGAAAACCAGTTTAACACCGAGGATATGAGCAGTTCTACAGCGAGACTCGTCGCTGCAGGAAACTGTCTCATGTTCACTTCCTCCAAATGAGGCTAATTACTACCTTAAGGAGGTAATAGCAACATGTTAGTCTGTTCATGCTACATTTGAAGTATTACGTAAAATTGTAAACAGATCTGTGTGGAGCTATGTGGTTCTCTCTCTCTCTCTCTCTCTCTCTCTCTCTCTGCAGGGTGGGGCTGGCAGGCTGCAGCCACATGGGCTGCTCATCAGAGGTAATCACCTGGAGCTTAAGAGGAGGCGAGACATTATAGCATTAGCTCACCCAGAGTGGTACCTGACCTGACCTGACCTGACCCTGAGATCCTTGCCTTGAAACCATGAGTGTTCCTGTTACTCGTTCATGTTCTCACCTCACAGATTCCTTTGGTCCCGGTGCTGGATCCTCAACCGGCTACGACCGTGTTTTCACCTTCCTGAGAAAAACCAAGCAAGCCAACCCAGCCGTGTACTCATCAGCCTTCCCGGATCTCCTGCTCTTTCACGCTCCATGGAGCCGTCGCCTGCCCGTCCACCCGCCAACGTCACCCAGCAGAAGCCGCCAGCTGAGAAGCACCACGCAGACCTCCTCTCAGACTGTCAACCATAGCTGTCTGTGTTCGCACTCAAACCTCTTTCATTGCGTTTGTGACCAGAGCCCTCCCAGTTTCCCCCGGTTTCCACCTTGCACCTCTTTTAATAAAACTTGTTAACTCTGCCTCCATGATTGCTGTCACGTTCAGAGTCTATATGGAAATACAAAACCAGACATTTATCTCTTTTTTTAAGCAGAAGGAAGAATTCTGCTGAATGTTCTTTAAAAGATTAAAAGCCTGTCTGTGAAACCCTGTAACTCTCGTACATTGAAAGCAGTTTAAGATCAACATTAAATAGGATGTGCAAACATTCTGCCTATCTGCCTCCACCATGACGGCCCGCCTCCTGCACTAATATCTGTTGAAGCGATGCGCTGCTACCTGCAGAGCCCCAGCTGGTTGGGTCTTTCTCATAACCGCTGGATCAAGGGGCCATATTTAAATAGCAAAAATGTTTTCCATGCACGTCTATAGAAAATTATTCTCACAGCAGCACCTGAAGAAATACGCGTTATAGAAATATCGGAAGACGCCGACAGCAGAAGCAGCTGATCAGTCATGTGAGGTAAACGTAAGCTAAGACAGAACTTATTTGGCATTTGTGTTTCCATCTCCCGTTTTGCACATTATCTTTTCAAGCGAGTATAAACTTTTTTTTTCTTCCAAAATTGAGGAAGTTCTTTCGCATTTTGCCATTTCCATAAATCGTTTCTGATATGGCTCTTCAAAATGCGCACAAAGAAAACGTTGATGGAAACGCGGCTATTAAAAGCCCGGCTTCCAGTAAAGCCCCTCACTTACATGGGGTGAGCTGTGTACTTCCAATGCTGTTAATTAGAGTTCTTAAAGAAAAATATGAATTACCCAACATTGATATTGACATGGCTGAGGCCATCCCAGGTTCCTTTCCTGAATAATGTGTTTCTATTGTAGATTTCTGTAGTAATAAAAAGACTCTTGAAATCAAAACTATATTTTAACATATTTAATCTAAAAGGCAGAGGGATGTTTACAGCTTCAGCACTGGACTCTCATACACAACAACGCAAGAGGTGCCAGAGAGCCCCATTCATTCCTCACACAGAAATTAAGTAGGACCCATTGTGTCCACCCATTCAGGGGCGTGCCCAGTATATCAGTGTTCTGTTCATCACATTGATGGAGAAGATCATAATGTAATGTAGACGTGTCCTAGCTGACACGTCTTCCCCTAATCAGTCATTCTGTCCAATCTAAGTATGCCAGGCTCTGTGTCTTCAGAGTCTGTTGTCTATCTGCAATTTCCATGGTAACTGCCTTTCACAGTCCAGTCTATGTAATCCCATAATCCCTAACAGATCTGTACGTTATCTTTTTGTGAAAGTTCATAAGACAACAGTAGAGGAAATCGAGACACTTTTCAGTCTTGCAACTGGGCCACAGTTAACATGGACATGGCATCATTTTGAGATGCGACTTTCAGCGTAAATGAAGCCGCTGTAATCCAACTTCAGCACAAGGGGAATGAAAAAAGCTCCTCTTTAGAAAGGACAGTAACTTTAATTTGTGTGGACACACAAATTACTGTCATATCTGGGAAGTTTGTCATATAAACTCCCACAAACAGCTCTCAAATCACATTACGCTAGGACAGTTAGAAATGAAGTTAAGATAGTGGATAACTTGAAGTAATTTCTCTATTTTTCATTTCATTTCCCTTAACATGGTCTAAAACTCCTGCAGCCTTCACATCAAAGTTGAAGCAATCGACTTTAATTGGGCTAACAAAGTTCCCAACAGTGATTTTGGAGACAATGAGTTCAATATGCAAAGCTGAATTTGGATCATGGAACAAGTAGCGTTTCTCTCCTTTAAACAACGCTGGCCTGGCTGTAATGCGCGAACAACAAAAAGCCTCTAGCACATTTGAAATCAGCTTTAGTCCCACCAGTTTTATCCGTGACAGTTTGACAGTTTTTAAAAATGGATTTTTGCAGATATCTGATCTAAGAATAAACTCCTTCTCTGAAGCGTCACAGAAATGATTTACATATCACAGCGTGCTGTTTGCGTTTGTACGAGGCTATTGAAGCTGGTGGCGCGAGTGTATAAATGCTTTTTCAAATGGCCAACATGCAGGAGGACGCAGAATAATTTGAGATTAAGATGAGCAAATACTAACTGATCTTTTTGCCAGCTACGCCCGGCTTGAACATCATTTTATGACTCACAACAAGAGGCTCGAGTCAGAATACCCGGCAGATAAACTCCTAGTCTTCTAGGCAGATTATTAACTGAAGCTGGTTTTGCCCACCCTTTACACTCCTCACAGCATATTTTTAAGTGAGGTAATATACAGTACATGCATGTCGCCAAAAGAGATCATTATAAAGGAGGAGCCAAAAAAGGTGAATCTTCATATTGCCCGCGTGGCCGACCCGCTGGGACACATAAAGCCTGTGCTTTAAAAGCTGCTCTAGTGCATCGTTTTCCAGATGCACAGAAAATGAGATCAACAGCAGTGCGCAGTCATACTTTGAAAAAAACGGGTTAAGAAACAAACCCGAGAGATTACAGTCATGATGACAAACTGAAATGCATGCTGATTAAACTGACCCAAGAGAAACTTTATTACTTATCTGCTTTGCTGTTCTCTGTATATGTCTGCACAGCTGGGATTTAGTTCCCCCATTAAAACGGGCAAGGATGCCAACTGACCTCCTGATATTTGTTATAACAGCTGTATAATATTTGAATAACGTTCACAAGTTACTGATAATTATTAATCAAGCCATGTAATATATATATTTCGGCCAGAACGTGTAAGTTGCATTTCCACTTCCTAAGAAGAGAAGGCATTGGCCCGTTATGGGTAAAGTTACACTTTCCTGTCATTTAAATTTTGTTTCGGGCGATGTTTTAAAATTTGCTCAAGTGACCGGAGCTGTTTGGTAAACAGATCACTGGAGCTGCTACCCTCCATGTTGATGCACACTGCTGGTTAGCTGGTTCAACGAGGGCTGCGACACCTTTCCCAAAATTCAGCTGTTTAAAAGAACACGGATAGTCACAGTGGGGAGGCGAAAGGAGCGCCGTCCATCACTCTTATAGATGACGCTTTTCTGTTTAGCAACAGACTGCAGGCTGGCAACCCAAGCGGATAGGCAAGGCAAGGCAAGGCAAATCTATTTGTAGAGCACATTTCAGTACAAAGACAATGCAAAGTGCTTTACATAATTAAAACATAGGAAAATAAAGCAGAATAAAAGCAAGTTGGAATAAAATGTAGAAACAAAATAAAACATGGGAAAATAGAAACTAAAAGCAAATATTACAAACAGTTGGACTACAAAGTTGAACTAATGATGCTTCAGTCATGTCATGCTTTCGGACCCATACTTTTCATCATGAAGTCAAACTTTCCACCCTGGGGATAGCCGCACTGATTATTTTATTACTTAGTATCAGCTAGCCTACTTGTGTTAACCTACAAAAGGCAAAACAGCAAAAAAATAACAAAGAAAGATAATATTCTGGGAGACAAACGCTTGAAAGCTACTTGTAGTTTATTGTGCATATTTTGCTTAAGTCTGCGTATTGAAACCAAAGTCAAAATAAACAAAAGTTAAAGATCTGTGGATCTGAAACTCTGGTACTTGGGCTGCATATAGCTGGACTAGGGAGGGCTCATGTGTGTTAAATATGTCCAAAGTGAACACAAACACGTCCACTTAGTTATTTCTCCACATTTTGTGCAATCAAACGGCTGCTGGAAGTCCACTAACAGAGGTTGTAAAGTGCAAGCTGATTGTTTCAGCAGTCAGTGTAAAAAAAAAAAAAAAAAACTTAATCACTAAGATTCATGTAGTCAGCCATATTGGATTCTGAGGTCAGGGTTGGTGAGCATTACATTCAATTTCCCACCTCACAGCTCCAACCATAGGGGCCTTTCTCTTTTACAGAGGTGGAACTGGTTATAAATAGTTTGATAAATACGGTTATAAAATAACATCAATAATATAACAATAATCAATATTGTTTCTGTAGCAGTAAGGGTAATTGTTGCTTTTCTGTTTCAAATACAAGCAATTAGATTACGTTAAACTCATAGATAATTACCATAAAGCCAGGGCCTTTTTCCCTGAAAATAATCATACCATGAGAATCTCATCCCATACCCATCCCAAGCACAGATAGAAGAAAAGCCACTAACCCAGGGTTTATAACACACTGGAGCGTTCAGTTACGGAGGAGATCCCTGGTCCTCCGGCGGCTCTAACTGACTTTTATCCAATCAGTAACCTCACGTTTACAGCCAAACTGACCACTCAAACTGGACTCAGCAAAAATCTTATTTAGCTCAAAATGTGACCTCTAATCTACGTCTGAAAACACACGCATTTAAATTTGAAGTGTGCGCTCAATCCACCGACCCTGCATTGTGTTTCTGACGGGGAGCTGGAATGAAGCAAACAGATGTGCTCTCCCGGCGAACTGCGGCCGCGGTCTCTCACAGCATCGCAGTGAAAATAATCACCGTTCATACCAGATCATTCGGCCAGCAAAGCCCGCTCGCACACTTGCTGAAAAGCCCACTGTGGGGAGCGCAGCAATATTAAAGCAAAAGCACAGCAATTATTACAATATCAATGTGTGCAATACTGGGTACTCAAATAACTGCTCGGTTGCAGCGTTTAGTAGATTATTATATCTCGGGTGGGAAGCATTCGTCTCCGCATCCACATTTAGCCGGTCGGATGGGCGCTTCCTTTCCTGGATGTGCAAACCTGACATAAGCTTTTAGTGACAGAGACGCAACAATTCATGAAGAGTGTGGGTGTGCGGTCGTCATGATGTTGGAAGAATAGAGAAGATATGGGAAATCGCAAACTATGTTGACAGTACACTATGGAAAAACCATTTGGATAAATTCCTGGTCGGCGCCGATTTCTGGTTTTCTGGTTATGGATTTTCTTCCAAGGAGGATATCGCATAAAGGAGGACTGCGGCACAGAAATCTCAGGATTGCAAGATTGTCCCATTTATGCATCAAATGCATGTGTCTTGAACTTTTATCTGCTTTTTAATCAACTCAGAAACAGTGCGTCAAATGTCACGCCGTTGACTGAAGCTTTTACAGACCAAAAATGGTGGCAGTGTCTGCATCAGTGCAGATCAAGGAGAGCTCGGAAAGATTCCTATCTAAGGCCGATTGATTGGGGCGTCTCTACTTTTCTTCCCCCAAATCGATCTTTACTGAAACCAAATCATACACTACAGGCCCCAGCAGCTCTACCTCTTTATGCGTTTTCTTCATAGTATTAGTGACTTAACATTCAGAGAGGGAAAACACACAAAAATGTAGGAATACTTGTAATCGGTCTGCACCATGCCTTGGATCACATGGTCTTTAGCTGCAAAGTTACGATCTAACATGAGATGCAACCGTCAAGCTTTTTCAGGCTGATGCCGATTACTGATTCATCCTTATTTATGCATATTATGATCTATCAGATTTTTATCAAACTCAGAAAACGCATCGAAGCACAGTTGAGGCGTTTCTAGATGATAATAAATAAATTATGACAAATACAACAGAAAACTGGCCTGCCGATCACTGATCGGGGAAATTGACCGATTCCAGTCTCTAGCTGACGGATTGGTGCATCTCTGCGTAAGACTTGTGTAATGGCTTTACTCTGAAGCAGCAGACATAAGTAATAAATACTACTGTGGGTAAATGGTATGATTACTATAAAAAATGATCACGTTTAGGTGAAACGAATGCATCTGTGTCTTTGTTTCTCTCTTTTAAGAACCCGTATTCCAGTCGCAAGTGTAGCATTCATAACGCAGTAATGACGCCCGGACCTTGCCAGCGCGTGCAGTTTGATTCGGGCGAAGAAAGGATGAAAACGTCCAAAGGAAAATGGGGTCGACATTGTCTGTTGCCGGTACCTATCAGAGGATGAAGTGATAACCCACCCCGTAGCCTTCCAAACGACACACCCTCTGGAAGCCACCGAGAAAAGCCCCCTTTCTATCGAGCCCCGGGGCTGCAGGGGGAAAACGCCGACGTGCAGCCCTGCCCGAGCCGCGGCGGACAGAAACAGCTCACCGGGAGCCCAGGCCACTGAGCGGTCGGAGAACCGCTTTTATTGCGACCAGCGTTTCCTGTCGCTGTGGTTTCACTCCCCACCGCTACAGCGCCGCAGACACGACGGACAGAGAGAATAAAATATATATATATATACATGTGCATAAATAATCGCCTTTAGCGGCCTTTACTCACCTGAACATAATTGTTTTCACAGTATTCCGCCACCCGGGACAGGTTCTGATAGCTTTCCACCAGCGCTCTTTTACCGGCCGGGATTTCCTCCTCTAACAGCATTTGTAGCTCTGCCATCTTACATCCCTTTGCATTGCTCTCCTGCCCGTCGTTTTTCTTTTTTTTTTTCAGCGAGGCGAGGCTGTGATGCTGTGCTGTGTTGCTGAGAAAGGGGCTCCCCCGTCTGGCATTGTGGCTCCGCTGGCCTCCGATTCACAACAGTCCGTGACTAATCGTGACTACGTTGTAAAGGGCAGGCGCTCATTGGCTCAGAGGCCGAGCGGGGGGAGGAGTTAGCCAATCACATTTCGCTGCGGCGGTTTTACACGTAATTATATGACCGTATAATATTTGATTGAAGAGTTTTCATTTAATTCGTATGAGAGCTTATTTAATATATATAATAATATAAATATATAGTTTTGTTTTTATGTGTGCCTTTCATACTCAATAAAAAAATTATTTCTTATTGTAAACATTGAACAATTTTTAAAATTATAATTACCATGTTAATAAATTCTAAATGGTGTAAATATCATCTCTCTGATGTATATTAACCAATGAAAGTTGTACTTTGTATCCACCATCACAAATTAAATATTAAATTAAAACAGATCTCCTCTCTCGTGTCACACATTAGCATTTACTCATAAATCCAAATATAGTCAAATATTAAATCCAAAATGTCCAATCTTAAAAATATAACTTCAATTCAAAATGAAGACGCAGGAATCACACGAATTTAAAATTCCCCGACCACATGGCAAGATTTTTAGCAACACGTAGTCACTACCGTTTGCTGCACAGTCAAAGCCTACATTTCCCAAAAATCCCCTCGCTACTATCGTCCATCAGTACAAATTTGCTCTATAATTGTAATACATTTAATTAGGGGAACTGTTTATACAGAATAAACAAGATAAGCCTATCAGCACTCCTAACTTTCTAAATCTAAAACGTTTATTCTGCATGAACACAAATGATGATAATTAAAGTTATTCCATAGTATATGACTTCATTTTCTAAAGCAACGTCTGAATTCTTAAGTAACGAATGCAAACCGTGGTGTTTCAACCTTTTGCAGCGCAGACGAAACATCTCCCGCGAATACTACACTTCCCATAAATCCCCTCTGTTTTAAATCCCCCACAAATAAGATTTGTGGGATTTGAGAGTTTTCAGCGGTGGGAGGGGATCCCGATTCCAGCGAGGCTTTTGCTGCTATGAACTACATTTCCCACAAATGCTTAGGGATCACACGTTAACTGCAAGGCTCATCCTCCTCTCCCGAGAGGAGATTGGCTCTCTGCTCCAGATAATGCAGGCAGACACGCGTTCATGAAGTATTAAGGTGGGTTTCTTGAAAATAAGCCATAGAGGCTGATTGTTAAAGCACAGTGTTTGCAACAGATAGCTTCGGTTTAGATAAATTTATAGAAAAACGAATCATATAATCTCACAAATTATTTGAGAACTGTCTATCTTCTATCTGTAGGCAGCGGGGCAGGTGGAGGGCACCCTTCCTCGGACACTCTCTGATCTGTGTCAGATCTCTGATGGATTGATTAGAATTCCTCGTGTTTTCCAAAGACCCTGTCATGTCATCCTGGTGTGGACCCAGCATGGAGCAGGAGGAGGACGACGACGAATACAGCCTGGAGGCGAAATTTGCAGCCGCAGTTAAAGTGATCCGGAGTTTGCCCGAAGAAGGTGATGTGATGAATCATCCCGATCAGTTCTGGGGGGCAATTATAAACGAGTGTCTAATTATACCCTGTAGTCTATGAAACGCGCGCCCTGCGGAGACTAAAACAACTCAGGTGACTGACCTACATGCAGAGCTGTCACTCATGGCTGGCCCTACGCTCAGAAAGCCTCTACACTAGGATAAGGACTTGCGATTAAGCGAGCCGGTCATTTGTCTGGTCTAGTGTCTTACATGTATTATGGATTAGCACACAATTCTGAAAGTAACCCTACATTTTTCAAAACAGCTTCAGAAGTTTTAAACCCGTTTTGTATCTCATCAGCCGTTTTTTTTTTTTTGCCTCTTTTCTCAGGTCCTTTCCAGCCTTCGGATGACTTGATGCTGATGTTTTATAGTTACTACAAGCAGGCTACCATAGGGCCGTGTCACATCCCCAGACCAACTGGCTTCTGGGGCAATCGGGGCAAAGCTAAATGGTAAACTTTAAATATGAGGGAACAGGCTGCAAACGTGCAAATATTTATTTATTTTTTAGCTCAGGGCATACTTTGAAGATAAGTTGCAATGCAGTGGAAACATACTTTTTTATTTTTGTCACATTACTAAAAACTGATTTACTATTTTAGTGGGGATGTATGTGATAGAACAGAAACTATATGTGATTTTGAAAATGTATTACCAGAGATGATCTAAATAGCATGGTGTGCATATGTATGTATACAAAGCCAGGCGTTTTGTTAAGGGATCAGAGGTTTGTTAAAGAATAATAGAAAACAAACAGCATCACGAAGACCAAGGAGTTTAGCTCAGGGATTAAGCTGCGGAGAACTTTAAACAGAAACAAAAAAAATTAAAAATAACAATATCCAGAGCTATGACATCTCACAGAGTGCTGTTCAAAATATTATTCTAAAATGGAAAAAGTACCGCATACTGGTAAGCTTTCAAGACACAACCCTCCTTCTAAATCAGCAGGATACTGGGTAACTCTGCAGGAGCTGCAGGGGGCAGGTGGGAGACTCTTTCAACGTGACAGCCGTCAGTCGTGCACTCTATACATTTTGGTTTTAAGAAAGAGTTGCAAGAAGAAATCCATCGTTTAAAGATAGCCAGATGGAGAAATAGGTTTGCAGTTTGCCACAAGCCACATACAGTAGACATCCTCATCCCTTGTCTCTGGGAACTGTTCTCCGTCTTTTACACGCTTGATAAAAACAATTGCAGTATTTACTCAACATGCCGCTAAGTTCTGCATAAGCCTTTGATTAATCTATTTTGATTATGCGTATGGCAGCAGGGACGCTTCTAAACCATGCGGTTCAGTGACCCCTGAGTACCACAGATTTTGGCCTGTATGCAAACACCTCACCACAGACACACCAGCATCATTCTCTGAGGATGCGTTTCATCACCAGGATCAGGAGAGTGCATTGATAATGGGAAGATGGAAAGTGTTGAATACAAGGTGGTACTGGGACTGAGACTGGGATGGCGACTTACCATGCAGCAGAAAATCAACCCTAAACATACAGACAGAGCTGAGAATCTGTGGCAATACCTAAAAATGTATGTCAAAACACACTTTTCATCTAATCTAACTGATCTTGAGCTACTTGGCAAAGAACAAAAATGAGAAAAGCTGGAAGAAACATTCCCCAAAAGCCTTGGAGACTGGGAGCAAAAAGTGTTTTTTCATAGTATTGACGAGGGGTTGTGTTGTGTTGTGTTGGCTTATTTCATAAAATCACGATAAAATACGTTAAAGTTGTTGGTTGCAACATGACAGAATGTCAAGAAGCTTAAGAATTGCGAATACTTTTGCAAGGCTCAGCATTTCATTGTTAGCTAAAGCCCCACGGCTTTGTAAACTGGCGAAAAGACATTTTAGCTTAAATGATTTGGCGTTTCGCTCCTTCGTCTGTGTTGAACTTTGACTGTGTTGCCAGGGACGCATGGAGCTCTCTGGGAAACATGACAAAGGAGGAAGCCATGAAGAATTACATAGAGCACATCCAGCTGGTAAGCTGCGTCCTCAGACAATGGGAGCATTGCATCGATCAATGTTTGTGCATGAATTTGTTTTTTGTTTTTCTTAAAAAAAAAACTAAAAAAAAAAAAACTTGTTTTCTTTAACACCTTCACAAACATGTCTGTGCTCTCTGCCAAATACGTTGGCCCTTTGTGCTGAGTTGATCTCATATCCGCAGTAACTCTGCTCTTTGTGGTCGTCGTCAGATTTTGGAGACCATCCCGATCTCGGAGGACGTGACAGAGCTGATGCAGAGGCTTGGCAACTTCTACACAGAGGTGGACGGAGAGGGAGAGGAAGAAGGAAATGAAGCAGACAAGAGACCCTTCACCAGGCCTTTTGCAGGCCATGCAGGTAAAGAAGACAAGCAGCGACACAGTGTTGTGGTTGTTTAGACATAAAGGCACATCGAACGTAATGAAAGCATATCTGCCATGTTCTGTTTTTCATTAGAGGAGCTGGGTAAATCGTTGAAGAAGCCAGCAATGGAAGGCAAGTCTTTGGCATTACTTGCTGTGTAGACTTAGCAGATAGGTTGTGTTGTGTGTCAGCCTGATCTCGTTAAATCAAAAGCATTAGGACAAATGTGTGTTGTTGTCTATATTGTATTGAGGTGGCTTGTGGTAAGTTGTGCAGAACTTATAAGTAGCACAATAGTTTGTCAAGGGTGTGTTTGCGTGTGTGTGTGTGTGTTTGCGTAATGTTCTGCTTCTGGCAAAGGTAATCATTCCTCTGAAGCTTTTTTACAACCATTCCTCTTGCCCTGCAATTACAGCTGCACGTATTTGGGGGCTGCGTCTGCCATGTAGAGAGAGAAATTTCTGCCTTTCAGATAATGACTCAGGCTCATTCAGAGTGCACTGAGAGCTTCTGTGAACATCAACGTTAAAATCTTACCACAGGCGAAATCGGATGAAATTCAATTCAGTTTATTTATACAGCACCAATTCACACAAAATGTTGAATCTGATTTAGGTCTGGACTTGAAACGAGCCATTCTAACAGGTGAATGTGTGACTTATGTGAATATGTGACACACCGAGGGTCGTTGTGTCGCTGGAACGTGAACCCCTGCCCCAGTCCGTAATCTACCAGGATTTTTTCTGTATTTATCTCAGACCACCTTCCCCTAGCTCCACTAAAGAAAGTGTGTTCAGGGGGGGTGCTCATAATTTGGTTGCCGCCACATATAGTGTGTTTGGTCTCATCTGACCAGAACGCCTCCTTTCAGATGTTTTCTCTGTCTCCTTTGTGGCAAAATTGACTTAAAAAAAAACAGTTGATGGATTGAACGTAGCTCAGTGAGATATTCAAAGCTTGATGTATTGTTTCATAGCCTAACCTAGCAATGTTTTGACTCCTCCACAGCTTTATCTCTGAGCTGTCTGCTGTGTTCCGTGTTCTTCATGATGCTGTTTGTTCTCTTATGATTTCCAAACAGCACAGCTGCATTTATACTGGGATTAGATTACACACTTCTGTTTCTGTTAATCAAATAGGCTTTATATGAAGAACAGTTTATTTCAGGTTATCAGAGTAAAACTGGACTGGAAACAAATGCGCACCCTCTGTTTTAGGTTTTTATTTGTAAAGACAATTAAAGTCCACGGGGCATTCTCCCTCCCTGTTAGAATAATGCGCCGGTTAACCTTGGTTTATTACACAGTCCAGTTAAATACAAGCAAGTTTGAGATTGTAACGTGGCAAAAGGTGAAAGAGTTCAACTGGTATGAATGCTTTGCAAGACACTGGAGATCTGGAGAGCAATTCGTCAGCTGACCCAGAGTCTTTCCCTCACGTCTCAGGCTATGGGGACCTGTGGGAGGATATACAAAACCTCCGAGAGAAAGACAGAGACAGCAGTGTGCTCGGACAAAGTGTGAGCAGCGAGGAGGCAGAGGGACGCATGCTGATAAAAGAGGAAAGTGGGGACTGGAGGGCAAGCGAGGAGAAGGAGAACTGGAACGCTGACTTCTGTGCCAACAGTGAGGAGACAAGAGGTACAACATGGTTGTTGTAGAAAAATTAGAAAGTCAAAAAGAGGAAAGCGATTCAGATGGGATGAAGCAAAACGGTTTGTTCAAGACATGTTTGTGTTGAGATGATCAAATGTTGCCTTTTTGTCCCCAGACTGGGACCAGGACACACGCTTTTTAACAGTGGAAGACAGGAGACTGAGGTCAGACACTAAGGGCTCCGGCAGCAGCATGGAGCCCAGCGTTTCCTCCTTCACCAACGGCACCCACAGCTCCCTCAACAGCGAGGAGGAGGAGAAAGAACTGGGCTGTTCCATGGAGCCTGGTGTGCAGTATAACCCTTACTTGCACTTTAATGGATACCTTAATGGTAGGATCCCTCATCGATACAGACGGTTGTGTTAAAACAGTCTGAGGGAGAGAAAGAAAACATTATGATGAGAAACTTATATTCAGGCTGCACTAAAAGCAAAATAAATAGAAACCTTGTTGTAACATATCTCACCCTATAGCTCAGTGTTTCTCAAATAATGGGGCAAGCCCCCCGGGGGGTGGAGTGGGTATGTACCTGCAGTCAGTATGATGAATGCTATTAATAAACTCCTAAAAATAGTACAAAACTTAATGTAACTCAAGTTTCTCTTTGCCATATGTGGTTCATAGCTAGCTAAAAGTTGACTTCAGGTTTGAGTCGGGATAAAAGCCATTTATATGACTGCTAATATTATATAGTTAACGTGTGGCAATGTTGAAACATTCTAGTTGTTAGAAACCATTGCTATCTGTTATACATTATACATGAACCCATATTAATATGTTAGAAATTTACCTTCAGAACGACAGTTTTAATGCATTCAAACAGAAAATCCTAAAAGTTAAATTTTTGACCCATATTGTTGAGATGAAAACATTTCCTTCTCCAATGGGGGCGCAACAGAAAACACTTGAGAATCACTGCTATAGCTCTAACAAAATGGGGCTCAGTGGAAAATAGAGATAAAAACTGTGCTTCTTCACTTTGTTAGAAAGAAAATGTGTACTGAAGATATTTATTGTTTTCAACTGGATTTTCCTGGGTAAACTGAATCCGTGTTTTCAGTTCTGGAATAAAGTTACAGTCACAGTAAAAAAAAAAAGCATCCTCTCTCAGTTCCAGTGTTTTGCACATGTGAACGTTCTAAAAATTATCTGATGTTTTCCACATTCTAACTGTAGAAAACCACACAATGAAGCCAAAGGAAACTATGAGTGAAGAACACACAATGATTTAGCAGCTTGTAGGACCACATTTGTTTCCTCGTTCTCCTCCACTGCCTCAGTCCATTGTTGTTAGCTGCCATCTGTTTCTACACAGCTCTCTTAGGGTTTTGTCACAGCTTCTATGATGTCCGGACTTTGACTTTGCTATTTCAACACCTTTAGTCTTTGCTTCTTTTTAATCCATTTTGTTGTTGATATGTTTTTATTTTTTATTTTCTGCTGTTTGCACCAATATGCTGTGTTTATTTTCAAACATGGCAGAGTGCACTATGGCTAAACATATCTGCTTTGGTCCCATTTCTCCAAAGTATATGTCTTAAGAAGACTTACTATTCATTGAGATACTTTGCAAACCTAAGTCATGCTGCCAAATTGTTTTCAGGGACAAGAAGCATAACCCTGGCCTTTTCTTACTAAACTGTCATGAACTTTACCATGCTAGCCCAAACTTTAAGGGTCTGAGATAGTTTCTTTGCTGTTTGTCTGAGAACTACAGTCTGATCTTAAGGAGAATTTTTGGGGGCATCCATTTCTGGGAAGATTGTCAGCTGTCTTAAAGCTTTTCTACTTTAGTTTTTTTCCCCGTTGTGGACGAAGGGACTTCAAGTTATTTGGCAATGACCTATGAACCTTCCCACATCAATAAGTGGAGGCAGTTGCAGGTCAATACTGTTGGTTCTCCTCCATGGCATTGTGCTGCTACACACCTGTAGGCTTCAGAGCAGTAAAAAGCCCAAACTGCTGCTTTAACAAAGGTGGTTAGTCATTTACGTGCATTTGAATAGGACAGTCTGGCTCCTATTTGCTCTCCTAAACCCTCTGTAGTTTTGCACATGAGTTCACCATTTTGGGTTTTATACAACGATGAAACCTGAGAGGGATTATTTTTATTGATTCCTGAAAACCCTGGAACTGAAAGAAGGTGTAGTTTCTTCTTACAATGACTTTAAATTGACAAATCAATTTTTGACAAAAAAATTAATGACGAAAAATATGAAATATCTTTTGTTTTTTCTGCCTACAAAGAAATGACTTTCAAACAAATATTCCAGTATCAAATCGGTTATTATTATTATTATTATTATTATTATTATTATTATTATTATTAACATATTTCTGTTTTTGGTGTGCTTTGTTTTCTGACCACTAAGATGACCACAGTGCTAGTCTTGAGTGGTACCATCCACCCCCAGACTCTGACAATGAGGAATTTTGTGACTCAATGGAGCAGCTAGCGATGGAAGAGGTTTGTTGTCTCGCTTCCAAATAAATAAAAGATTTCTAGGATTAAAATAATAGTCAGAGCTAGAGATGCCCCAGTCAGTCCAACGAAGATGTGAACTGGACAGTTTTCCCTTGACTGGCTGTGATTAGCCGTCAGTAGGTCGGTTATTTTCCAAATCATTAAACATATTAAAGCTAGAAACGCCAACCATTCTCAGTCTATGAACACATCAGCCTACAGCATGTACTTTAATACACATAATTCCTTTATTCCACGTTCGATTCAAAACCACTACCTCTATCATAAAAAAAAACATGTAGCTCATTTGTTGTTCATGCTATGTTCCTTCAAAAAAAATGCAAGCTGCTGTCAGACCTCAAAGGAAACCTGTTATGGGCCAGAAAAAAACAGATCAGTGTTTCTCTACTCACAACAGTGGCAGTCATCTTTTATCGGTAGTGTGTCAGTTTTTATTCAGCTGTGGCTAACTTTCCTCTGCATGCGAAGCGGCTGCCTTCATCTAAAGGCCGGTCCCCTGGGTCAGGAGCTACCTCAGTGAAGGCAAGCGACGTTTGGTTTGAGAGCAGCACCACCCTGAAAGATGCTGAAGATGAAGCAGCAGGAGATTTCTACATGATAGAGAGTTTGGGTCCAAGCAAACACAGCAGCTCCTTATCAAAAAGAGGAAGAGGTGAGCCTGCAGTAGTTCACTGTGATAACACCGTAACTTTAACATGTATACTTATCTTACCATTCTCACTAGCAGTCAGAACATACTGGATTTCCCAACGGAGTGCATATTTTTTAATGCCTTTTATTTGGTCCATATGGGACTCCTGTTGCAGGCTGTTGTTCACCAAGAACCACCTGCAGCCCCCTGTGTGGTGTAAGAGCAGATGCTGCCTGTGGTTGTGTGCCACAGAGCAGACATCCTGCCACCGTGACAACGGGAAACACCAACGAGCAAATAGCAGCTGCTCTGCTGAGGCTGCAGCACAACATGGCCAATGTGCTGCATAGGCTGCACAGTCTGGAGGAGCTGACTAGATCACAGGTAATCAACCAGAACTGCTGGTTTACCTAATTTGCTTCATTGGACTCAATCTTTGCTATTTGAATCAAAAGCCCCAGTTCCATCGACCCTACGCAGTTTGACTCGCCCGCCTCGGTTTCTCCCCGCTCGGTTTAACTTAGAGTGGTTTGTGTTCGCTCCGAGTTCGAAGAGGGACTCGCCTCCTGAGGGTGGCTTTAGCCCCCTGCCGCCCACAGCCCACGCCCTGTTTGCGACATTGACACTTTCAAGAAATCTGCGAGAAATGGTAAACGATGATAAAACAAATCATTATAAGTAGAAGCATAGATAACAAAAATACAAATAATGTTTGTATAATTGTGTATATGCAAGATTGTCTTGGATATATTTCAATGATAAAATAATCCACCGGGATAAATACCTGGATCACATATCAGCTTGAGCTTAAATTTAATGATAACAGGAGGCACAGCTCCTCTGCACACCTTCTGTCTGTCTGCAGCGGTGAAACAGTGTGTGTGTGGGTGTGTGTTTGAGACAGGGACAGAAGGGGGTCTGACTCACTCCAAAGTTTGGGTCACAGAGTTAAAATGTGCAGCTTTTTTGCCTCAACCATGGAGGGGGTGACAATAGTACAACAGTAGTACAATGGGGTTATCTATCCGCCGCAGTCCTTCTCCCCACGTCACAGCCACATCCAACAAGACTAAAAAAATTGTGTGATTCTTCTACTCCAGCTTTGCATCCATTGCAGGTGTGGCGTTGTTGTGGCTTTGCTGTAATCACCAAAATCGCGCCTGTTGTGTCTCTGGAAACGCGTCTGTTGCATCGCTTGGCGTCGCATCGCTCCTGTGTTGCACCTGTACATAGGGGTAACCTGTAACTCAGTCGCTCCGGTCGCCTAAAACGTGTTCGGTGTGAACACTCCATTATACGTTAATAGCACAAAACCGCCGTGAAATTATTTATATAGCTTTGATTTTGCGCTGGGAGATCTTTGGTCAAAGCAGCAGTGGTTTCTCGGCTGTGGGCTGCTTTCAGTGGGAAGCTGTGTGAAAGCAGCCCGCTGCTCCCCCTGGCTGTTCTCACTCTGAAAGGCAGACAGCAGCTGCCGTCTACCACATGAGGTGCATGGATGGAAACTTCAGAGACAAAACTTAATAGCTTTCAGTGTAAAATGAGAAAAAGCCTAGATAAATCCACAGATCTGATACAGAGTGTCTGGGTATAGAAAGCTGAAGTGTCCTTTTTCGTTTTCTTTCAAACCAAAATAAAATAATATTTCGGTTTGACCAACTCCGTTTATAGTGGTCCTTAATATCAGTGTCATCACTCTTGAGTTTTTCAAGACTTCTTCAGAGTAAAACCTTTTTATTTCGCCTTCTCTCTCGGCCAATAACTGAAAGCAGTGTGTTCACGCAACACTCCTCTCGATTCAGCTCGGTTTGACCCTGGTCTTCAGCAGAGCCGGAGAAACTCGGGAGAAAAACTGCTCCTGAAACACCCAGTGGTGCATGGCCAAACTGAGTCGGTGGAACAGGGGCTATATTTTTGCATACAGTATTTCCTTTTTTTCAGGTTGACTGCTTGCATTCCCCACATTTGTATTTAAAAGATGTCTGTATTTCTTTTTTATTTCAGTCGAGATCCCCTTCTCCAAGACAGGAAGGCTTTTTACCTGTTGCACGAAAGGTTCTGATTATTTGTTTATTCTCCTCATTATTATTATTATTATTATTATTATTATTATTGTTATTATTATTATTATTATTATTATTATTATTATTATTATTATTATTATATTATTATTATTATTATTGTTGCAGAAGTTAAAAGAGGCCATCAATGCATTAAATTTTTTATGTTTTTTTTTTTTTAAATATCTTGTCATGAAATAACACAATTAGTTCTCAGGTGATACCACAATATCTGTGTGCTGAAAAATTTTGTTTTATTTCTGAGCTCACAAAATGAATTTGGTTAAAAATTCCAGTTCCTGTCTGTCATCAATTTTAATTATTCAGGATATCTGTCCCAAATTCTTGTTTGGATTCCTGCAACGTTTTCTGTGGTTACATGTGCAGATGGACTGCATTGGTGAATTTAAGTGACACCTGTAAATTATATAATCTATACAAAATTTTTAAAACATGTATATAGGATTAATGTATTAAAATTATCATAAATGGACAAATGCATTCTGCAGTCTCCTTAGAATTTGGCCTAGAACTGAGATTTTGGTTTCAGCCGATGGGGGAGTGCAGCACAGTACTGTGATTTGAGAAGTTGATTTTATAGGTCATAGTAGTCTGATATACAGAGATTTGTGCTTAAAATAACCATATGATAGATTTATGATGTTACCCAAAAAGGAATATAGGTGACAATGAAATAGTCATTTATATTTTGGCTGTCGGACTTACATATAGTAATAACAGCACAGCACCACAGGGGTAGCCAGTTTACAAAAATGCATTGAACACATCATTGAGGATAATCTGTTAAAACTCATTTTAAATCTAGATTAAGCAGACATTTCACATTAGTAGTTTCTTGTTAGGTGGTAAACCTGGCCTTTCGTATTATAATTGTGCATAATACTACATAATGAAAAATAATGAATGTTTTTTAAACAACGTGAGATTGATCTTTTGTGGCTAATTCAGTATGGGTCATGTAGTTCCAGAGTGACACATAAATGCACCATCATGACCCATCTTCATATGTAGCCTCCGAACGCACTGTTGGAGTGCAAGCAAGGATTAACTATAGTCAGAAACACTGACACTGAATGATTAAAGCGAAGAAGGACAGGAAGCTCTGGTTTCTTACTATGATAATTTTTTGAGCTCGCCTTTTCCCCCCTCAGATAAATATATCATTATTTCATCAGCAAACCCAGCTTTTCCCATTAACTGAAGATAACTACCAGATAGTTTTCTTTTTATCTGAAACCACATAAAATAGATAACCCTGATAATATTTATAGAGGAGATGGCTGCTCTCAGCTTACATATATTATTTGAGTAGGATAGTAAATATTGCTTTTGTTATTATTCTTTGTTCCGTTCAGTTTATGTCACTTGCATGTGTCTGTTGTAGTTCCTGAGACCATCTTGGTGGCCTTTTCACCTCTCTCCATTAATTGCGGTGTTGGCAGCCCTCTGGCCTCTGATCACCCACTGGCTTGTCCAACTTTATTTCCAGCGTAAAAGAAGGTCAGTAGAATAATTGTGTAAGATATAACATATATAGCTAATTAGCTATTCATGTTTTATTTGAATTCACTCTGCACCCTGCTGTTCGCAGGAAAATGCCATGAGACTTCTGACCATCGACAGGAATCAAAGATGCACTTTTTTTCCACTGTGGCTTTACTTAAGCCAACATCCTGGAGAGCAATGAAGTCTAAATCTGAAAGACATGGGAAATGAGTCATTTTCCTTACCAAGAGGAGACCCTTTAGGTCTATCTGAAAAGGGATACTTATAGTCTGTTGTGGGACCCTGATCACCAAAACACTGTTAAACCTATTACTCTCATAAATTAAATAGAAATTAAATATTAGTTTATGAGTATACGGTGACTATACACCATAGGTCTTTGGAGTTGTCTGAATTATCATTATCAATTATTTGCTTGATAAAATTTTTTGTGTAATTTGGTTTATTTTAATGTCTTAGAAAGGTACATTTATAAATGTATCAGTGTTTAATGTGTTTTTCAGATATTTGAATACGCTGGGGGCATTTCTCTTGATACCAGATATACTTTTCATGTAACAAGCAGTGATTTTTATTTGAAGTTGTCTATTTAGTTTGTAGCAGCGGTGCAGTGATATGTAAGGACCCCTGCTTACACACAGATGAGTAGCTGAAGAGGTGCAATATGCCGCTGACTAGTGAGTCAGCCTTTCTTCTTGTCCTTTAGAAATAAATTGAGCAAGAAAAAATGAAAGAGGAGGTGCTCTTTAGAATAATAGAGAAACTGAAATAATGAAATGACAGAAACAAAATAGCAACTAAGAGACAACAAAGACAAACTGCTACAGATGTCTTGAATGTGTCAGGGGGCTTTTCAGTATGGAAGTCCAGAAAGAGTCTGTTTATGTCTTAAGTTATATTTTGCAATGTAGACCTAAGAGAGTACAGACAATCTATCTTAGCCTTCTCTAAGTCGTCTTGTCAGTTTTACATTGAAAATTAAGAAACTGTACACTTTAGATGAACAAACAACAAGTCTGGTTGTAATATGTAAGTGTATGAAACGGATTTAAAATATACAATAAAAATTTTTTGGAACAAACTTGTTTTTAGGTCAGTATTTAAAGTTACTGTTCAGCTTTGACTGTTAAACATTGACAGCTTTCATCCACTAAATGTTGATTACCCCGACAGATAATTGCAGTTTTTTTTAAATACTGGCCTTGTCTGAGTACCCCAAAGTGGTTTGTTTATGAGTAGTGGCAGTATGACTGTGTGGACGGTGACTCTATTGCCTCTGTGTGATGCTAGATTAGTAAAAAGCCTTCAATCAGTAGCAGCTTTTTTTAACAAAGAACCCTAACTCTCAAAGCACAGAGCTCGAGTGCATCTCCTTTAGAGATGTGATCTGTATGCATGATTCATGGGAGTCACGTGAAATGTCTTCACGTCCATATGGAGAGGAAATGGGCCAAAAAAAAAATCTAGGCCCCAAATGGGATCCTGATGATTGAGGCAGAATAGTTTTGGCCTGAAAGTGGAACCCAGCAAGGTAAGGCACACAAAAACCAAATGGGCCACACAAATTAAAGTCGTATAAGGGCACTACATGAAGGAAAAAAAATAGTGTAAAATATTTTTTGTAATATGTCCCATCTCATAGTTTTGAACAAAAACTTGTTTGCAGAGCTACACTTATGACAATTGGCTATCTCAAATCCCAAAAACACAACCTTTTCATTTGTGTTCATTTATTATTCTTTTAAACTTCGTTTAAACCTAGTCAAAGTATACATACTGACAGGTTCTTCATTATTTTCAAACTTTACGAGCATTTTCTTAAAAGCCAAACAAACGGAACTCGTTATAACGGAATCATAGCGGGGAGCGTTTTTGCCGCGACGCCGTTGACGCCACATCCGGTGTCTGCCCCGCTGTCACCGCTGAAGTTCGCCGTTGAACTTGCTATGCCTGCTGGGCTGTGGAGCACAGAGCGGAACCAGCGGACCCCTTTGGCTCTCAGGGACGGTGACATCAGCGAGTCGGGCTAACGGGGCTTCCTCTGCGGACACCGGTGTGCGATGTTCTCCCTGTCGATGTCGGTCCAGCCTCAGGTAAGAGACAAACAGCCCGGGCTAGCGTTAGCCTTGTTTTGTTTCTGACCTCCCTCGCGTCGCTTGCTAGGTCAGACCCTGCCGCTTATTTAATAACACCACTGCATTAAAACTAATAGGAGGGGACATTTGAAAAAAAAATATTCAGCAGCTGTTTTTTTTTTTGTGCGTTTCCTGCACCGCCTCTGTGATTTGTGAATTTAAACTGCTGAGCCTGGTTTCGCCACGTTTAGCAGCAGCTGGAACACCTCGCGCGTCTTAGATGTAGCTGAAACGTCTCGCGGACGATGTCTGACTGACAATCACTCTCTGAATCCACATGATCGCAGGTGACTCTGCCTCTCAGTCACCTCATCAACATCCTTCACCCCCTGAAGAGTCCAGTGGGGAGCAGCAGCAGCAGCAGCAGCAGCAGCAGCGGTGCCGCCTGCAAGTCAAAGAAACACAAGGAGCATGCCCCGGATTCAGATGTGCGGTGCACAGAGGTAACTGGAACACTGGGGTAATAATGTGCAAGTCTGGGTGACGTTATATTGTTGAAATGTCGCCCGGCATCTTCGGTATTTTGTCTCCAAGCCAACTTGGATTCAGTTACAATAAACAAGCCGTGTTTCAAGCTTATGTTTGAACAAATTCCGGATCATCTGGCGTCTTTATTTAACTTGATTTAACTAAATGTTAACATAAATGTTGTGGGTTGATCGTAACCAAGATTCTTATCTCAGTATTCAACAAAGGCATGAGTTACTTTTGTCATGCAGACCTAGTTGGAGTTATAAAACCAGTATAAGGTGTGTCCCCCCCCCCCCTCCTCTTCTTTTAACATGTATGTAGACTGAACACATAGAACTACCGCAGGGCAGGCTCTGAGAGCTGAGGCTCTTTCTTCTCTGCCGCTTACTGAATATTTTTCATTGGGTAAATTTTGTAGAAACTAAATATACGCGCGGTCAGTTTCGTTGATCGCCTCTATCTCACGTTGCATAAGGCTGTTACCTTCTCAGTCTTGAATAAAATGTCCTTTTTTTTTTTCTTATAACATTATGGAATTAAAGATGCTGATCTGAAATCTGCTTCCCGATCAATTCAATTCAATATTCAGGGTAAGGAAACGTAATCTGTTCTGAAGCTCTAAAACTCTCTGTTTGGGTTGAAATGTGGATTCTCTCAGGAGTATTCTTTCAGATTCCTTTTATATATACACACACACACACACACACAGATTATATATAACTTTTACTTTTTAAGATCTTGGGACCTTGACACACGTTTTGCGCGTCTGGCTTCCAGCATGCGCTGCCCATGTGGAACCTACGGGAGCTCGGTCTTTCCGACCTTGGAACGCAGCAGCTGGGTGAGCTGGTGAACCACGTGTTGCCGCGCCTGAACCCGCAGGAAGTGTCCCGTCCAGCCTGGGGACAGTCAGCATGGAGGACCTCGCATCGCTCCTCCGCCTCCTTCTTCCACAATAAGCACGGTAAAAAGGAACTGCTTCGTTTTTGAAAGAGGCCGATTGTCTTTGATCGGTTCTCACGGCATCGGGAGACGTCTACTTTACTGATTATTAGAATCCCTAAAATAAACTGATGGAAAATGAAATGTCATCATTCACGTTTTGGACATGTTGGTGTTCTACCCTCCTGTTTTTTTTTTTTTTTTTATTTCTCTGGAAATTAAGGGACATCTTTTGTTTTTCTCTGTTTTACTCAGGCTTTTCATTGGGCCCCATGCCCCTGATGACCCCTGTGTTCTCAAACAAGCCCCTGTCACCCCTGCAGACAGTGTGCACAGAGCTAAAACACTGGCCAGGTAATTGCTGATTGGTTGCACTTATGAACAGTTTAGTAGCTTGCTACTGTGAAATATAGCCGAGAATAATGGGTCACATCTTTATTTCACGTTGTGTCTTTGACAAGTGACGTTTCAGAGCCGAGGCTTTAAAACTTTAAGGAGCAAAACCAGGCGAGTGCAGTCGGCCTTCGAGCGGCCCGCGGACCCTGAGACTTTTGCGCCGTCTTTCATAAAGGTGGGTTCTGACGGATGTTCCTCTACCAAGCAAGCAGGTGTTTCTGTGTGCGTTCAAATCACGCCTCCTGTGTGTTATCTTTATTTGTGGACACCGCTGAGTAACCTTGTCTTTTCTCTGCAGGGTTTCCTTTCGCGCGACAAGGGGCTGGACGCTGAAAGTGTCGACGGTCTGCTGAAGAACAAGAACATACCCGACGGACAGCAGGAGGCTTTCAAGAGGGGCTTCGCCGAGGGTTTCCTCAAAGCTCAGGCCCTGACGCAGCGCACTCAAGGCAGGTTTTAATACAAATCCAGCCAAGAGAAGAATTCAGCCAGCATTTGATGATCGGAACTAAAATGGTTTTGTTCTGCGTTTGTTTTGCTGTGGCGACTCAGACTCTCTGAGGAGAACCCGTCTGATCCTGCTGGTGCTGCTTCTGGTCGGGCTCTATGGCATCTCTAAGACTCCTTTCATATCGGGTAAAGGCCTTCCTCTCCTTCGATCTTTTCAGTTCTGTGAATTTACTTTCCAAAGATTCATATTTGAATACAGTGTACAAAATGTTTTCTATGGATTTTGGCATCAACTGAGAACAAAACGAAGCCACTTGCTGCTCTTACGTTGCTGTTCAGTATTGAACTTTAACCTTTTTCAACAGTGCGCTTCCGAACAACAACCGGCCTGGATTCAGCCGTGGACCCGGTGCAGATGAAAAACGTGACATTTGAGCATGTGAAAGGGGTCGAAGAGGCAAAAAATGAGCTTCAGGAAGTGGTGGAGTTCCTGAAGAACCCACAGAAGTTCACAGCCCTTGGAGGAAAGCTGCCAAAGGGTGGGCTGCTTTGTAACAGCTGTACAATTTCTCATAGAGCCACGTTGGGGCAACCTTTCTGTCTGTATTTTTATTTATTTTTTTAACTTTTCCTCTTCTGTTCCGCCTGTCATTGTTTTAGGTGTTCTGCTGGTTGGTCCTCCGGGGACTGGAAAGACTCTGCTGGCCAGAGCAGTGGCCGGAGAGGCGGATGTGCCGTTTTACTACGCCTCCGGTTCAGAGTTTGATGAGATGTTTGTCGGCGTCGGAGCAAGTCGCATCAGGAACCTTTTCAGTGGGTCGTTTTTTCCTACTTTGGGAGCATACAGCTCTCAGAAGTTTAGATACCTTCATCGTGGAAAACTTCAAAATTCCACCTACAGGACCAAATTTATACTTAATGTTTGGTTAAATGGCCTCAAACGAGTTGCGCCTTGACCACACACTTTTGGAAAAGTTTTGGTTTCTGGATATTTGACCACTTTTCTTGTCAGAAATGGTTAAGCTCACTAAATTTCCTGGCACCGGCTCGGCTTTTAAGCCGAGATTATAAATCTTCAAAGAGGGAAGCGCCGTTTGAGAAGCTTAATGTCGTGTGCTTTTCCAGTCCAGATCATTGTCCTGTTTGAACACCAAAGTATGCCAAAATCATACCCAGTTTTGATGTCAAAAAAAGTTGAAAATGTCATCTGAAGCAAACGTTCACATCTAATGGAAGGAGAGTAGTTGAGGTGTTCAGGAACGGACACAATCGCAATGAGTCTGATCTGGACTTGAATTTGCTGCTGCCTACATGGACAAGCCAAATGCCTTTGGAAAAGAAAATGTTATGGTCCGACGAGACTAATGTTGAGGTATTTGGCTTCACTAGCGAGAAGCATGTTTGGAGGACTCAAGGTGAGGCTTCAGATCTAAGGGCGGTACACCAGCTCTCAGGCATGTTGTGGACAGAGTAATGGTGATGAAGGGTAACTTCCAAATTCTTCCACTTCTCCACAAATCAGAAGCTATTTGGTTTAAATTTGGACACAATTAGGTGTTCCAGTGGGTCTTCGGTCCCAAACGCATTACAACGGATTTTCTAATAAATAAAGCAGACCTACTTCTAAAAAGACCCTGTGTATGTCCCAGGAATAAACTCTCCTGTTTCTGAAAAGAAAAGTGGTTAAGCATCTTGCTAGAAGCTTGACAGATTTTAAAAAAGAGAAGCGTGTGGTTAATCTGCACCTTTCTTAAGGACATTTAGTGAGGGTGTAGGTATGTTTTTTTTTCCTAATCCTATGAATTACAGGAATTGTACTTCTATTCAAAGTTCTGCAACAAATTCTTGTTTTTTTTAAAAAAACATTGCATCTGTGTCTTGTTACACGGGGAAAAAAATCCTCTAAATGCTTCTACAAAAGCCCCAACAATAATATCAGTCAGACCCAGGGTTTCCCCCACCATGCTTTACTCAACCCCCCGCCAGGCTAAGCACTGTTTGTATACTTGACATGCTCGATGTTTGACAGCAACATAAAACGTTCAGTGAAGTCTGGGAGGAAACCTCCATAAGTAATGTGATGGCTGTTATTAGCGTTTCCAATACCACCCACCCACCCAATTTTCTGGGGGAGACCCTGCAGACCCATCATGGTTGTTTACATTTACCAGGTGGATCATTGTAAAAACTAAAACAAACATTTACATGTAACTATTGCTTTCTCAGGGGAGGCAAAAGCTAACGCTCCGTGCGTGATCTTCATCGATGAGCTGGACAGCGTGGGAGGCAAGAGGATCGAGTCTCCTATGCACCCCTACTCCAGACAGACCATCAACCAGCTGCTTGCTGAGATGGACGGGTAATTTCAGAAATCGACATGATATTTACATGTACGAGTAATCATTTAGCTTGCTTTTCTTTTAATCGGGGAAATGAGGTAATGTTCGAGACATTCCATCTCTGCAGGTCCAAAGCTAAGCATTTGTTTAATCCAATCAGAAAACAACTAGACGGTAGACTGACTCAGCAGCCTGACAGCGTGCTGTTGACCTTAGTGGACACCAGAGAAAACGGAGACATGCACAGACACTGACCCGCTGTTTTGTAGGTTTAAGCCAAATGAGGGGGTGATCATCATTGGAGCAACTAACTTCCCAGAGGCTCTGGATAAGTATGTTTCATCTCTCTGGCCACTGCAGAACCCAAGGTTCCGGTCAAAGCTGTGCTGGGGAGCCGCACCCTTACACTGTTTCCGTGGTTGTCTTCGTAGTGCGCTGATCCGCCCGGGACGTTTTGACATGCAGGTGACCGTACCCAAACCAGACGTGAAGGGGCGGACAGAGATCCTCAACTGGTACCTGAAGAAGATTAAAGTAGATCCGGGTGAGCCGTTTTCATTTGTCAGTCCAGAATCATTTCACTCAAATGGATCATCACTATAATGCCCTGCAAAACTGTGAATATCTCTTAAACTTTGCCACATGATACATTACAAACACCAACATCAAATCATTTTATTGGGAATTTGTGTGCTAGACCAACATTATTGGTTGTTGACTACATACATTTGGCCTTTTAGGGAAGAGTAGCAAGAAGGAAGATGTTGAAAGAAAGCAGAAGCTGTCCTGTTTGCCACAATTTAGGGGACTTAGCAACTATGAGGAAGAAGGTGCAGTTGAGACTAAAGTAGAACTGTTTGGCCTATGTGCGAAACGCCTGTATGGGGTTGAATACATAAGCACACAGACAATAAAAAAAAAAACAAAAAAAAAAAAACAGGAATTTTCCTTCCACTTCAGTAATGTACTACTTTGTGTCGGTCTAAATCATGACATGTTTATGTAACAATGGCAAACGGTTCAGTGGGGATGTGAACCCTGGTAACTTATAATGCTGTGATACGATGGCATGTCAACAATTTAAACAAGACTGCTTCTACTGCAGCCAAATGGTTTCCATGACTGTTCTCTGCTTTCTCCGCAGCCATTGAGGCCAACCTTATAGCCCGAGGAACGGTTGGGTTCTCTGGCGCCGATCTGGAAAATCTGGTCAACCAGGCCGCCCTGAAGGCAGCGGTTGACGGCAAAGACATGGTCACTATGAAGGAGCTGGAGTTCGCTAAAGACAAAATTCTCATGGGTGTGTAAAACTGTCCTGGCGGGGGGTCCTGAAGTTCCAGCTCCTGGAAGGTGTGATGTGTTTGTCACGTTTCCACCCGTCCTCTTTCTCGCCAAGGCCCCGAGAGAAGGAGCGCAGAGATAGACAACAAGAACAAGCTCATCACGGCATACCATGAATCTGGTCACGCCATCGTAGCGTACTACACCAAAGACGCCATGCCCATCAACAAGGCCACCATCATGCCCAGAGGCCCAAGTCTGGGACACGTACGGGAAATCTACTTCTATAGTCTAACTGCGTCATCCAGCAACAACCTTCATGTTTTTTACTGTACGGCAAACATTTAACACCCTCCCCACCTTCCAGGTGTCCATGCTCCCAGAGAACGACCGGTGGAGCGAGACTCGTTCTCAGCTCCTGGCTCAGATGGACGTCAGTATGGGCGGCCGGGTGGCCGAGGAGATTATATTTGGCCACGAGAACATCACAACGGGTATGAACCGGTGCCCTTAACGGGTGATTGAGTGAAAAATGTATTACGACGTCAGCGTTTGTAATAAAAACCAACACTAAAGGAGACGTCATTTCTCGTTTCTTAGGAGCATCGAGTGACTTTGATGGTGCTACCAGGATTGCGAAGATGATGGTGACCAGATATGGGATGTGTGAGAAGGTAAGCTGGACAAAACGTTAAAATTAATAGCAGAAACATTCTTCCTTACTTATGTTCCGACCCTGCCTCCCCGTCTCTCAGTTAGGCGTGATGACCTACTCCGACCTGACAGCGCAAAGTCCAGAGACACAAGCTGCCGTGGAGCAGGAGGTCCGGGTTCTTCTGAAGGTCTGCCTCCGTCACCTCTCAGCATCACGACCTCCTCTGCTGCTGTAACCTGTGTGTGACACCTTTTCTCCTCCTGCCTTCAGGACTCCTACGAGCGTGCCAAAGCCCTGTTAAAGTCTCACGCCAAGGAGCACAAGAACCTGGCGGATGCTCTGCTCATGTACGAGACACTGGACGCCAAAGAGATTCAGCTGGTCCTGGAGGGCAAAACGCTGGAGACCAGATAGAACCGGCAGGGAGGAACACACGGGGGGGGGTATTTTATGGAGGAAAAAATGCTCCACTTTATATCCTCATGATTTCATGGAATCTCCCAAACAGGTTATGCTAATAATTAAAGCAACAACACAACTTCTTTGTGCGTTAGGATGTAAGCTGATTGAAATTGCACAGATTGATAGATACATATTTTAGCCCTTCTGGTAACGATGTGTGAAAAAGCCTTAGAAAATATTCTTCATTTGTTTTCCTTAGGAGGGGTTGATAATAGCTGAAAATAATCAGCCCTCAGATGAATTACAGCCCAGGTGGTTAATGCCATTGTTTTGTTACTATTTTAAGGGTGACGGTTTTGCTGATGCAAGGCCTTTCAAAACAGATGCAAATTAAAACCTCAAAAAAAATGAAAAATACCACACAAACATTGATCTTTTATCAACCACTTTATTGCTTTCATTTTTTTATTCCATAGTAAATAAATGTAGGACATTTTAGGCATTACTTGAAATAAGCCCCCCCTTTTTCTTTTTTGCAAACATGAGATTACTTTCTTGGTTTAAAATACGTTTTTAAGTTTATTGTCGAGCAAGTAAAAATTCAGTTCACATTAAAATTCAACATTTTTTTTTTTAATCCTGTGGCTCAAAGGTACCTTTTAAACTTGACAAAAAAGTTTAAGCCCCGCTGCTTTAGTCCGTCCTGGGTCCTCTTCGGCTCAGCTCGCAGCATTTGTAGAACCTTTAGGTCTGGGTACTGCCAGTGAAGAAGACTGCTGAACCATTTCTGGGGTTCCACTTGGCAGTCATTTTGGGATCAATCCCCTGTTCAAAGATCCAATGATGACCCACTTGCAGTTGGCTAGAAGAGACCAGCAGATTTTTTTCTTTTTTCTAAATTCAGGGTGCCATGAACTCATGATAAGGCTCCCAGGAGCTTTGATGTAGAAACTGGCCAAGAGTATCACACATCCCCTACCATTCTTTACAACGGGCAGGATGTCCTTTTGTCACATCCATCCATTGTTTCACTCTAAACGTGGTTGGACATGGCGCTCTTTGCTGCAGTTTTGTAACAGCAAGCTTTTGGAGATCTTTAGCTTCCTCCACATCGTGCTCTCTTGGTGTAGTAGCAGGACAGATATGGATCCGTGGTGAACGGGTTAAACGGGCATCAGTATCATGTTTTGATGTTCAGTGCTGGGGTTTCAAATGTAAATAGAGTATCGATGGGGTACTGATGATTGTGCCATGGATGAGTTTGTTGGGGAGTTTTCTTTCCCGCTAAATACATTCACTCAACTTGAAGGAAGGATTTTTCTATTCCAAAAATATCAACATGACATTATGCTGCTCCTATAGAAGACGAATTTTATTTAATCCTTTTTCCACATCTTTCCCAGAGGTGCCCACCAATCTGTAGGAGCCTGTATGTTTGCCGCGTTGCTCAGGTTACTTTAATTGGTTGAAAGAAAGAATACATGAATGTAAACTCAAAATGGACAAACCATCATTTTACCTGGAAGAGAATGTCACAGAGCTGCGTCAAAAAAAAAAGAGTCATTTTCTTATGATGGTAAACGAGTCAGGCAATAATACAAATGCATTAGCCTACATGTTTTTCCAGCTCATTCTTGGTGTTTGAGAAGAGATTCCCTTGCTGTATCCCTCTCCACAGGTTTCTGTTGCTCCTTTGTGTAGGCGGCCTTTGGGTGAATGTACAGTATAATGAGCCATTTCTTTTCCAGTGCATTACTGTTTGTGCACTTTATTTTCTAATTTTAAAGTCAAAGCTACCCATATTTATTTAGTTTGGCTTTTGGAAAGCCCCTAAGTGAAGTAATAGTAAACCACAAGGCTAGTTTTGCATTTCTTCTTCATTGCAGACAAAACTCTTGCCCACATTTGCTTCTGCAGATGTCCACTTTTTTTATGCAAACTAATATTTGTTCAGTAGGGAAAAGTACTGCAGCAATAAAATGTCGGGGGTCTAAAACTGAACTGGGAGGCAACATCCCTGACTCTGGAGACGTGTGTTTTTACTTTACTCACCTGCTTGTGTGGTTCATGTCTGCTGGGCATACTCCAAGGTTATTTAAAGGATACGCCCTGGTCACGAGAGTTAGCAACATTTTCTTTACCTTGGTTTCAGTTTTAAACATTTTCTCTGCTTAGTGATCTCTTAGCTTTGCTGGGCATGTATATACTGTATCAGTCAGTGGTGGGAAACCTGTATATAAATGTATAGGGATGCTTCTGTGCTGCGTCCACTCTGAACGGCTCCCCGCTATTATATCTTTCAGAGAGTGATGATAACGACTGGTTATGTGCAGCAGGAATAAATCAGAAACTCCAAATAAAATCTTTTAAAAAAAATGGGAAAATGGTTATGATTTCTTCTTTGCAAAACTGTAGCAGCATTTTCAGCTCAGAAAATAATCCTTATCGCTTTGACTTTTGCCTTTTAAAAATGGTGAATCCAGAACGTAGGATCAGACCAAAATGAATCAACAAAGCACATTTATCACACCCAATGTCAGAAGGCTAAACAGTAAATTGGTTTGTCCACATAAAAAAATCACATAATTTCACAGGTTAAAAACTATTATAAATTCAATGTCTAAAAAAGATCTGATTCTAACGATACTATATTTCTTCCATAGTCAGTAGACTTCCATTTCAACCATATGGCACACCTGACCAGGACAATAGGGTGCAGATATAAAGCTATACCTATATCTGCTTTAACAACACTTACTGCAAGCACCAATCAGTGTGAGAAAGACTGGAATAAACACAAGGCCATGGAGCAAGCCGCATGCGATCACAAGAAACATGATCTTGAAGAAAGTCCTAAAGATGTAGCTCCCAGACACAGACAACACCACCACTCCTAAAACAGTGGACAGCGCTCCCTGCAGTATTGGATACCCCAGGTGGGCCAAAGCCTCTGCAGCTTTCTCATTGGCATCACCCTTGGGACTTGAGACAAAAGCGTATGAAATGTGCGCAGAGAAATCGACAGAGAATCCGACGCACATAATCAGGTTAATCATGGATATTGAGTCCAGGCTGACTCCCCACAGTGACATGAACCCTGCAACGCCAATGACGACTGAACAAATGGAGAAGGCCACGCAGACGGAACAAAGGGGATTGGGTATCAGTGTCAGTGAGACGAGCAGCATTGCGATGACAGCAATGAGGATGGTCTGAATGGTACTGTCTGAGATGACCATGTACTGGTCGAAGTAAATGAAAGCAGGGTGGTACACCAGCAGCTCAATTGGACATTCCTCTGCAGTCACCCTGAGTCCAGTCATCATATCCTTCAACATGGAGTGGTTTAGTGTTTGAACAAAAAAGCGAGAGGCCTGTATGGTGCTTCCTGCTGTCAAATTGAGGTCCAGTTTAAACATCGGGTTGAGCTCCAAGAAGTGAGACAAATGGGAGTGGAAGGCTTCTTTGGAGCTAATATTCAGGTCAGAAGTGCTTGCATAGTGTTTGTAGGAGGTAAACCAAGCGTATGTGCTATTGACAAAGTCCAGTTTTTCAAAACTTGAAATGCAACAGTGTAGATCCCTCTGGTCATTATCGTTCCAGTATGCAATGGGTTGCTTCACCGCCACCATCACGTTGTAGCCATATTTAGAGAAGTGCTCCTCTTGGTGCCTGTAGTATCTTATGAGGTAGGAGTCATCCAAAGCAAGGTTCTTGATGTCGAGTCCTTCCTTCAGCAGGACAATGCCGTAGATGCTTACAGCCAAATAGCCTGCATAACTCACAAGTACAAAAACTTTAGTCCCTTTGTGGATGAGACATGGACTAAAGAAATGCTGAAAAAAATGAGACATGGGCTCAGTTTCCTCCTTTTCAGTTGTGTGGTCGTAACCGCCCCCTGCACAGCACACCCTGAATGCGTTTGAAGGTCTTGATTGAGAGTCTTCTGGCACTCTGGCACAGGTGAACCAGTGTCTTTTCTCTGATTCCCTCAGTCCATTCAGAGCCATGCACGCACCGAGGAAGGTGATGCTGTACAAATAGCAGAAGCAAACGGAAATCCCAGCATAGAGGCAGAAGGACCGAACTGAGCCGAAGGGCGAGCTGCAGCCCAGGAAGAGAGACAGAGCGTCGGTGAGGGTGGTGATGGAGACGGAGATGGCGGCGTCTCTGTATGTCGCACCCAGTCGGTCAGGAACATCGTCCAGGACGCGGCTCCTCTGCCAGCAAGAGATCAGGATGAACATGTCATCCAGCCCGATGCCTTTAGGTGTAAAAGTCAGAGGAATGATACTCATTTAGTGGCATTGAGACTTCAGACTTGAGTGACAAACTGGAATGGCTAGTATGGTCAACTCACCCAAGATCATAAAAGGACAGGAGGCAGCTGTCATGACAAAAGGTTGGTCCAGCAGCAACAGGACTCCAAATCCACTCAGGACTGCTAGGCCTGTGCAAATAACTCCACAGGAGGCCACCCAAACTTTGGTCCTCACACTGTCTAGCCTTAAATTAGAAACAACAAAAAAACAACAGGTTTTTAAGAGCCAGCTTTCTAGGAATTCACATAATTAATTTTTCCCATGATGCACTGACCTCCAACAAGTCACAATCGAAAACAGGATGACAACAGCATAGGCGATGGAGAATAAGTAGATGACAGAAGCTGGGGATTTCTCAAATTCCCACTGCATTGACTTTGAAGTGGTGTATGACATCTAGAAAGTGATAAATTCAGCAAAAAACATCCAACAAAACTAAATCTTGATGAAACTGAGAAGTTCTGCTTACCTGAAGAGAAGACGCAGACTCATTTGAGAGTAAGCTGATAAAGCTTTCCAACCACAGGTTATTTTTTGTCTGGTTGCTCTCGTCCAAGTAGTATCGGAGCTGCACTGCTTTAGCACTCTCAATAAAGGAAGTTTCTGTGTGAACTTTCACACTCCCCAGGCTTAAATATAAAGGGATGGATTTACAATCAGTGTGATACCAGGGAAAAGTCAAGTTGATGGACTTCACATGGCTGGCATTGTACTCGATTACATCTAGGAAATCATTGGAGGCGCAGGAGTCCATCACTTTGGCACAGATGTCACCATATTCAAAAGAGTTGTTTTCAAACTCCACCTGCATACTTCTGACTCTCAAGTCCAGATCGAGGATGTTGTGAAGCAACTCAGCAGTCAGAATGTTCCCATCACTTGTTGCCATCAGAGTGGCATAACTGCCATCGGTACTCAGCCTGAAACTTGAGAACATGGAGCTATTTCTCGGAAAGGTTTCTTCAGTGTATTTCCTCTCCATCTTGGCCAGTCCGTAAACAGGGGTGAACTGCTCTTCGATATCATTGGACAGTCTGTCCTGGAGAAAATAAAACCCGCTTCCCAGAGCAGCGGAGACGATAAGTGGGACGATCAGGAACCACCGGGGATGGGAGCCGATAAAACGACCCATCATTTCAAAGCAGACCCGCAGGGGCTTTTCCAGGCAGTCTGTTCGGCATCTGACCATAGCTCTGAAGACTTAGCTGGAGATGTCCGACTGGCAGTTTGTCCGAAAAGATTGTCGGTCAATCAGAGCAGTTCTTTTCCTCAACAGCAATGGAAGAGGTCTGCAGGTTTTCTGCTCAGCTGTATCAATGACGCTGCTCTTTCCTCTTAGCTCCCCCATGAGGGGGATTTGCATAATAACAGGGTTGAGATCAAGATGCTTGAGGTTATAGTTAGGGTTAGGGATAAATGTGGTTTGAAGAGAACCTGAGACATTGTGTCAATGAGGACACAGTAGGTGCATTGTTGTGTGGTCCACTGCTTTCACCTCTGAAAGCTCAACCCTCAAATAATTTCTTTTCATGGTTGGGATACCGTGAATGTGGTAAAAAAGAGGCCTTTCACAATGAAGATAGTGTAGGTAAGACAAAGACGTGTTGTGTTAAATAATGTTGCATTATCATGCCTACTCAATACGGCCTAAAGAGTTCACTATTCAGGGTAAACAAACAATATACCTCACAACATTGGTGTAAGCTAACGTTACATATACTAACTTTTTCACACCACTGTATGAATAATATTGTGTTATTTAGATTGCAATTATCATTATTAATATTCAGTCAAACCTTTACAAACTTTAATGTGCTCCTTCACTAATTCATACCCCTTTTTGTCCCCTAGTTCTGTTATTTAGTACCTGTCTGCAAAACGTTTAATATGCTTTTACTTAAACAATCAGTTCATTTTGAACAATTATGGAAATTAATGGGTGCTAAATGTTCTAGTCTCAAGTGAATTTTAATTTAGTTATAATCATTTTGTGAAGTCTTTATACTGGACCTTGTTTCCATCGATTGTGGTTGAGATCCCTGATTATAACCAAAAAAAAGTTATTGTTAAAATAAATGAAAAGTGCAACTGGGGTGACTGGTTCAAGGGGAAGTGGTTGTCTTGCAACTGAAAGGTTATAGGTTCACCCAAAACATGTTTATGTACCCTTAGGCAAGGCACCTACCTCCAAATTGTCTACCAGTCTGTCTTGGAATACAAATGTGTGAGTGTTGAGAGTAGAACTGAGTGAATAAGTGTAGTGTAAAAGCGGTTTGAGGCATCTGTAAAACAAGTGCTTTATGTGCTCGGTCCATAATCTTAGGAAACATAACATTTTATTTTTAAATGATCAATTAAACATTCAATTTATTATACTTTAAACTTATATGTAATTGTTTCAATATTTTTTATTACTTTATATTTTGTTTAGTACAGTGGGTCATGAAATAGTGTAAAATGTCACTTTGACTCATGAAATAAATTGTAACATTTGATTGGTTAACCAGGATGGACGGCACTTTTACAGCAGGCCTTGTCTCTAAAAGTGCTAACTTAGGTTGGTAAAGCTGATATAGAAAATAAATTCAAGATGTGCTGCAAAACAGGAACATAAAATATGTAATTAATACTGAAAAGAAAATCCTTTTGATACAGGCCTCCAAATTTTAATGATAGATTTTCTCATTTAAATATTTTATAAATTACTGAGACTTTGAGAAACTCTAAAGTAAATGGCCACATATACTGATATGTAATGTATGCAGCTACTTATTTATTGAATTGTGAATTGTTTATATATATACGTAGATAGATAGATAGATAGATAGATAGATAGATAGATAGATAGATAGATAGATAGATAGATAGATAGATAGATAGATAGATAGATAGAATGTGTGCGTGCGCGAAAACACGATGGCTGGCGAGAAACGGCTTTATCATTTCACTCCTGTGACGTCACAGCAGAGTTGGCGGAAGTTGCGCGGCCAGCAGGCAGCTGTCATCGTAGCCGATAGCCGCCTGCTGCTGCAGAAAAACAAGTCTAACATCTGTGGCTCTAAGCGTCTCCAGCCGGAGGTGAGGTTAGCCACCGGGGGAACATGGACGAGGATGTGCTGACCACCCTGAAGCTGCTCATTATCGGAGAAAGCGGAGTGGGCAAGTCCAGGTCTGTGTATGCTAGCAGCTAAGAGGCTAGCCTGTTGTTGATGTTGACATTATTCTCAACGTTGCGTAAGTTTATTCTTCTCTGCTCAGCAGCTGTTGCTTGGTGTTAATGGGGTTATTTCCCACCTAATTCTAGTTTAACATAAGCTGGGAGCCGCTAAGAAAGTGACATTTATCGACTTTGTTACAGAAAGATTTGACAAGCAGCTGTTAAAGTTAGTTTTGTTTTCTACGTGGTTTACTCTGAAGGGATGATGCCGCACATTCAGCATCGGGGTCGCGTTGTTGCTTTTGTTGTGTCCTCCTGTGATCCTGCTGGCAGGAAGTGTGTTTGTTTCTCCCAAGTAAAGACTAATCCCGCTGTGCTGAATGCCCTGCTCATTTACAATGTGTCTTTATTTCCCCTGACAGCCTCCTCCTGAGGTTCACAGACGACACTTTTGACCCAGACCAGTCAGCCACCATAGGTTCTACACTCTCATACCCAAATATGCTGATGTGGTTGTCAAAAAAAAAAAAAGCATTCTCCTTAATTCCATTTCTCATTTGTTTTTCTGGATTCATAAGGTGTGGACTTCAAAGTAAAGACTCTGGCAATTGAAGGAAACAAAGCAAAACTGGCCATTTGGGTAAGTCTTCATGGCCACACACATCCTTGTTTTAAATACTTACTGAGGACCATGCCTTGACTTCCATTTACTTTAAACCCTGTCTATGGCCTGACCCTAATCCTAAACTTTACCATTACCACTACAAACCTAACCCTAACTCACACCTTAGTCCTAAACTTAAGCACTTGATCTTTTTTATTTATAAAAATAAAATAAAAAAAGGTCCTCACTTTACTTCAAAGTTCTCACTTTGGTGGTAAAATATGAGAAGTATGTTCTCAATGTGCTGCAAGTACAAGTACAAGTACACACACACACACACACACACACACACACACACACACACACACACACACAAAACCACAATATGCCTGGAAACAAACAGGCTGAAGTAAAGGTTTCCACCACACGGTGGCGACATTGCGCCGCAGAACATACTGTTGAGGACAAAGAGGAATAACAGCTGTTCTTGAGCAGCAGCTCTGTGGACTAGTTCACAGTAAATGTTGACGCTTCTTTTCATATTTAAAATAGAAGCTGATCTTTAGTCAGAAAGGGAAATGCTTATTTTCACAACAGGTCAATCACCCAAGGACTAGAAAGAGGCCCTTTTTTGGACTTGTAGACTACTAGTGCAATGATCAGTTCAATAAAGAGCGATTACTGAGTACCCCTTAGCAGAAGTGGGGGACGTTGTCGTTGAGGTTAAGCAGTTGTTCTAACTAATCTAAAAATGTTACTATAATCTGGTCTGTGGTGTGTTTTCTTTACAAGGACACGGCTGGACAGGAAAGGTTTCGCACACTGACACCCAGCTACTACCGCGGCGCACAGGGAGTCATTCTTGGTAAATAGCTGATCCTTTCAAGCTAAATAAATCATGTCAAACGACTCCCCCTCCTCCTTTTTGTCATTTCTACACCCACAGCCTTTTCCATTCACTGCAGCTGTACTTGTTCACCTGGTGTTCTGGTTACAATATTTAGCTTTAGCTTTATATACATCAGCTTACAAAAGTATTCATGTTGTTTATGCTTTATTTTTTAAATGATTTTTCTTTTTTTGCAATTTGTGACATTAAAACTACAAACTTTAATGTGTTTTTATTGGAATTTTATTTGATAGAACGGGGGTCTACAGTTTTTCCAGTCCAAAGAGCCATTTTTGTCCCTAAGCTAAATAAAACTCATTGGAAGCTTCAAATATTACTTGACCTTTTGGGGGGGAAAGCAACTTTTTTTAAAAATGAATATCTACTATAGAAATTTGTTTGTCAAAAACAATTTTACTTCTACTTTTAGGTTTTGAAATAAAGAAAAACATCTAAACTTTGTAGAAAGAGGATGGATGTGTTTTATTACATGGGGTAAAAAAAGCACATAGCTTCCAAGATAATGTCAAGAAAAATATAACTAGAGAAAAAGACTACTTTTAGTTTAATTCTCTTGTGGAAATTCTATGGCGTTGTATGCAACGTTAGTTGACGAACGATATTAGGCTCCATTGTGGGATCACAATGAGCGACTTGTGGCTCTGGAGCCGCAGGTTGCAGGCCCCTGTCGAGACAAAAGTAGCACGTAAATTTAAAGCGGCAGGAAAATGACATGCAGTTTGTATTCAGTCCCACTCAGTCAATGCTTTTTAGCATTACCTATTGCTGCTGTTCCATCAGCAGGTCTGTTTGGTTTTGTCTCTACCACCTTTGCATATATGGAGAGTAAAAATTCACAACGTAGTTTTAAGTTCAGTAAGTTTAGACTTTGGGCCTTTCCAACAAAAAAATATGCGTTAATTTTAAACTGTTCATCGTAGCTCTGGTTTTATGTTTTGTGTCTCTGATCTGGTGGAAGGTGAACCTCTGTCTCAAATCTGCTAAAGGCTCCAACAGGTTTTCATCCATCTTCCCTGTTGGGATACTCTTTTCTAACATAATCCTCCTTTAAACGTCTCCACATCTCCCTCCCTGACCTGTCTGCTGTTCTTCTACTGAGACTAAGTCACACAGGTGGACTCTGATTTGGCCCAACTTTGTGTTGAATTAAAATCCTGATTAAATTATATAGATTTTTTTTTTTAACCTGACATAGTTACTTTTGTTCGCAATTGTAATTACTAAGTACACCTATAGTAAACGATGAAATTTGATAACCCAAACTTCAGATAACTTAGAATAGCTCTCATGTTTGGGTACATGAAGTTGGAGCTGTCACGTCTCTAATTGGCAGCATATGTCATCACGATGCATTATGTGTTCTTTTAAAATCCTTTTTTGGTTTTTGTCAGTATACGATGTCACAAGGCGCGACTCTTTTACGAAGCTTGAAAACTGGCTGAACGAACTGGAAACCTACACGACACGCAATGACATTGTCAAAATGCTGGTTGGCAACAAAATCGATAAGGTGAGTCGTCATGTACAGAACACGTGGAAGAGTCCAACTCTCAGCACAGACATTTTAAGTCTTAATTTTTCAGTGAACTCTGTTTTTATAAGTGTAGGACAGCTTATGTTATTGCTCCTTGTCAAAGAAAACAACAGTATAAAAGTCTTTTTTTATACATTTTATTATGGCTTGCTGATGTTGGCCTGAATTTCAGTGTGTGTGTGTGCGCGTGTGTGCAGTGTTTTCATGATAATCAAACAGCTTCTGCGGTTTCAGGATGACCGTGAAGTGGACAGAAACGAAGGACTGAAGTTTGCCAGGAAACACTCTATGCTTTTTATTGGTGAGAACTGGCGTAATTGTTGAATCAGATGTTGTTGGTCGTGTTCGTGTACAGCAAGAAAGCCGTAAAATTTCACCCGGCGCCAATAAAACTCTTCATATTGTACTTCAAAGTTACAGCTGTCATTAAATGCCATAGAGGAAGCCTGGTTTGGTTGGGCTGTTTTTACAGTTTGGGCTTTTGCTTCTTTGCCGACGGCACCGAATCAAGAGAATCAGCCAACCAGAAAAAGTACGGTTTGATTAAAACTGAGCTGCTCCAAGTCACCAAATCCATGTCAGCATCTGGTCCTGATGCCCCTCTCTACTCTGGACCTCTTTTCAAAATCAGCTTAACATTTATAGAGAATTTCTATTTAAAAAAAGACAAAATAAAGAAGTTCTGCAGAACTAAATTAGGTTAAATAAGGTTTAGTTTGCTGTGTAATTGTCCTATTTTATATTTATATTTTTAGTTTACTACTTTATATAAATTCTTAATTAGAAATGCACTAAATGAGGTTTTTCCAGGCAGATGCTGATTATGGGTTTTCTTTGTGGTCTGACTCACTGATTCAGATTTAAAAAAAAAAAAGTAAAAACTAAAATGTCTCAACAGTAAAACATTTATATTAACATAAAACATGGATTTCTCAAAAGCAGAAGTTGCAGAGCTATTGCTGAAAATCTAAAAATACAGAAAAATACTCCATGTAGTTAGACAAAGCTAATTGTACAATCAGAAATACCCCGATTTCTCCTGGCTGACACTGATTTTTGGTGCTATTTGAGTTTTGATCTGCAAATTTTTATCCATCTTTTATTCCATTGACTAGAACAGAAAAGATTAGAAAAAGTGCTGCTGGCGCTTTGATAGCTGATATTTTTAAATCCAATTGAAAATCAAGGAATTAAAATCTCTCTTATTCCCATTTATCCAACTATATACGTATCTTTATTAAAATCAAAAATGTAAATCAAAGTACATGAATTGAATAATGTATATATTTTTTATATATTTATAATTTATTTCAGAAAATGCAGTGAAATCATAAATTTAACACATAAGAATTATATAGAAATAATGATATATAATTATATGTAGAATTTGTTGATTGTGTCTGAAAATGCTATTGATTGATGTGTTTATGGATTGAAAAGGTGGACGTTCTGTGTGTTCATGCATTTAATAATTAGGTTTTTCAGTACTTGACCGGCCGATCACCACTAAGAACTGATTATTTAAATAGCCCCTTGATTCCTTTGTTTTAAAGATTGATTGGTCCATCTGCAAATGAATGAATTAATTAATAATTACAAAATTGCGTTGAAACTTTCAGATAGAAGAGTGACATTGGTGTCGTCGTCAGCTTTTGCTGGTCTTTCGTAACCCCTTTAGACTCTTTACCTCCCTGATCACATTAATCCGTTTTGTGTTTAGAGGCCAGCGCAAAGACCAAAGACGGCGTCCAGTGTGCCTTCGAGGAGCTAGTGGAGAAGATCCTCCAGACCCCAGGGCTCTGGGAGAGCGACAGCCAGGGTCAGAAGGTCCAGCTGGGGCACCCGGAGCAGGGCAGGGGAAGGGCGTGTGGGGGATACTGCTCCATACCCTGAAACTAGAAGAAATGACGGAAGCGGCGACCGGACAGGAGTTACTACGGACCAGAGATATGGAGCTAAAGAGGGGCGGAAGAGAAAAAAAGGAAGCTAATTGTTGGGAGTTCTGTCATCTGAACGAACACTGCAGTTTTGCACAGTTACTGTTCAACCATCATCACTTATTTGACTTTATCACGTTTATTTGGCGAGTGGAAATTTCTGCAGTAATCATCTTGTCTGGTCATTGTTGCTATAGTGTTTTAAAATAAATTAAAATTAAAGGATGTCACAGCAGTACACATCAGGGGTGAGTTTAGATGATCAGCAGCGGTTAGTCGGTTGGACAGTACGGCATTACATTACCAGCATTGTGCCTGTAACATAATCAGATTAGGCTGGGGTAGGTGGCCTTTCAGGGTTTAGTCTAAATGCTAAGGCTTAAGCAGTTTTGAAATACACGCACTCGTTTATACTGTATTGGCTCCAAATTTCCCAACCTTCAAACAGCTTAAAACGAGGATGCAAAAGTAGGAGAAGCTCATATGCTGAGTGAGAGCTGATGTCTTTTTTTATTACACAACACTGAATGCTCAAATAAAACATTAAACAATAGAGCCCTGTTACTGACAGATTTAGTTTGCCCCTCCCCATCTTTACACTCCCACCTCTAGGAGGTTACTTCTAGCCACAAAGGATGCCCCCCCCCCTCATTGTTTTTATCCTACTTTCTCAAGCTTCATACCTTTTATTATCTGTTAGCCTGTTGTCCAGTTTGATTCCCACGGTGTTGCTATGAAGTTTTGCCGCGCTGCCTTTGCAATGATAATTTGTCACCCACAGAGTGAGAACATTCCTGAGCACTTTCCCCCCCCCCCCCTCAGTATCTTCATTATGTATCGGAATTCCAGCTTTAATTTGAACGCAGTTACTTTATTATTCCCCGTTGCTGTTATTCAAAAAAAAAAAAAGAAAATCATATTGGTCTCCTTTTTTTACTGTTGCTTTGTTGTGCTTTTCAGTCTTGAGCTGTTATATGTCAACCTGAAACCTGCCTTAACACTAAGAGAGTTGCAGTCAAGTAGCATTTGATTTGTTTTGAATCTAAATAAATGAAAACCTGAAGATGGGAAAGCTCAGCTCCAATAAGTCTTTGTTTGCTGTTTGAAAGCTGTTGAGTAGTTCTGTTTTTTTTTTTTTTTAAAGTAGTTTGTTGATCCCTTGTCTTTTTGGTGCATGTGAGAATGAAGTTGTTACCAGCAAAAAATCCGAAAACGTCTATAGAACCTAATCGGCACATGTGGACAATCCAAGATGTTCAATTAAAAAAAAAGAGATTATTCTAGAAACAACTGAAGAAATGGAAAACTCTTGACTTCCCAATAACATGTTTTAACAGTTTCCATCCAGTCTGGAGAAGTATGTACATATTTTCCAGGTTGGAAGAAGTACAGATAAAGGAAATGGAGTTCAGAAAATATTTGTATTTCCAGACTTTATCTATCCCTCTGTCTAAAAGTTATATCGATCTATCCAATCTTTTTTCAGGTTCTGTCTTTAAAGCCTATTCGCTGTCTGAATACATGGCAAAAGATCATGGTGAACATTCATATTTATAATATTAAATTAGCTTAAAGGGACAGAGATGTCTGAAAACCTATGTAGGAACGTGATGTTCTCCCTGTTTCCTATGTTGTAACTCACTCAGAAAAGTCTAGAAGTGTCTCTGGGGATAAAAACGTGTTTCAGAGGAGGCACAGGTCGTTCAGCTCCATCAACTTGCACCAAGCTTTTAAGCAGCTGTACGTTCTAACATGTTCTTTCATGGTGCTTAGGGGTTAAAGTTATCCGTCGCTGCGACGGATTTCCGTCATTTGGAAAATGAGCGCAAAAAGTTCCGTCTAGACTTTTTAGTTTTATCGGTGTTTCATCATTTTAACTTTTGGGAGAGCATTTTAAAGTGCCCTCAGATGGCATGAATGAAAGTAGCGGTGGTCAAAGTTTTCTTTGGATTTATGCAAACCAGCAGGTCCTAAAGTTCATCGGAATGAACAGCTGACAACAGCTTCATCGGTAAGTGTGTCTGTCGGCTGCTCCTGCAGTTAATTAATGAATTATTTCCACCTGTGGGCACATCACCTGTCAGCGTGTATTCCCTCGCTGCCAGTAACTTAGCTGATAAACCAACCAGGGATATCCTCATGATTCGCTGTTACGTTTTATTTAAAACTCAAAGAGATACACGCTAGCTCAGGCTAATTTAGCATGATGCTCTTTTTCTTTTCTTTTTTTTTTAAGAACGGTCTGAATGTGAAACAGTGTCCCGCATTTCAATGGGTCTGATTCAGAAAAAGTAAAAAAATTCCACCTGCGCTTTTCTGTAACAAAGAAGGCAGAGCTGCATTGGCTGTCAGCCAATAAGCAGCAGCTCCACCTCAGGAGCAGCTGCTCACCAGGACACTCGTTAAATAAAATCACAAGGATTTTGATGCATGCAGAATATTAAGGAAAGTACGTCAATAAATAAAAAAATAAATTGCAGCTACAATATGGACTGGAGAACGGGTTCTAACTGGGTGAAGCCAGAGAAAGGCGATTCTCAGAAAGCTTTTATGAAGTTATTTTTTATTTTTAAACAGACTGGAGCGCGATGTGAAGCGACACTGTAGAACCAAGTCGCACTAGAACCAGCTGAGAAAGCCTCCTGTGGTTCTATGGACTCATTTTATTCAACCCAAAATCACCTGCCAGAGAGACGAGCTACAGCAGCCAAGATTATCTACAGCAATATTTAACTTTATGCAAAGTTTAATGACATTTTTCTAATTAAAGTGTTCATGTTAAAAAGCAAGTTATGTTCTTTTCTGATAAACTTTGAGCAATTTTATTAAACTTTTCAAAAATGTAACATCCCATCCATCCATGGATTTTCCATACCCTCTTTTCCGTACAGGTGTGACGTCAAGCCCTATCTGATGGGGAAACAGGGTAATGGGGGTGGGGGGGGACGGCAGGTGGCTCTTCCTAGGCGACAGGTCGCCAGTCACAGGGCTAAAATATAACCGTTTTATTAGACTTCGAAAAAGTTAAATAATGCCTTTTTTATAAACTCATGAGTTGTGATAATTAATTGCTGTGCAATAATAGGAAAAACAGACTGATTATTGTAATGTGCGATCTGTGTTAAATTAAAATATATGACGTCATCATAGTGTTGGTTGTGTGTCCTGCATTGTCCAGGTTGTGGTTGGCCTTGTATGATCATAGGATTGGTTTATACTGAATGTGACAGGGAGCCAGTGGAGTTAATGTACAGGAGTGAAGTAGATGATGTAATGATGCAAGCTGCTGTCTTTGTACTAGCTGCAGTTTATGGAGGTTTTCTGGAGGACAGGGAGGGAAGGGAGCTGAAATTGTAAAGTGGACTGTGGACCAGTTTGGCAAAAGTGTGAAGGAAGAACTTGATGCTGCCAAGATGAAAGTTAACCAGGTGATGATGTGGAAAGTGAAGGAGAGGATGGGAGGTTGTCCAGGATGATGCCAAGGCTCTGAAGCTGAAAGGTGGGAGAGATACAGGAATGGTCACTGGATATTGTAGACCTACCAGATTTTGTTAATGTTGACTTTGCACAATAAGCAAGTGAGGTAACTGATGTGGCATGATGTCCACGGCCCGGGAATATATGGGCTGACTTGAAAATCTTTTCAGTCAAACTGATTGTTTTTGCTTTAACCCATGTTCTACGGTAAAAACTCCTCTAAACGGGATGCCAGTGAACATGCCATCTACTGTCGTTTGAAGCGTTGCGTAGTGACACAGCCACTCCCTCCCCTGGTGCTGCGCACTGCCTGGTCGGCTGGCTGAAAGATGACTCAATCATGTGGATTATGTTTCTGATTTTTGTTTAAATGTCAGGAGGAGGTATCATACAGTGAAAATCTCATATCACCCCCCGACTAAGTTTGAAATATCCTATTGATGCTGACTGTATGAATAAATAAAAGACATTTAGTTCTTACCGACAGTACAGATCAGAACCACACAAATTGCTGTTGATTTCCAGCTTTTTATTCTATAACCCACTGATCACATTGGCTGCTGACCCATTTAATCTCCTTAACAACCTTGTTTCAAACCCTGACTGAGTCTTTATGCCAGTTGAGCCACGTGCAGACTCCTGTCGGTGTGCCATCTTTTTTCCACGGTTCGTTTTTAAAACGCAGTTTGGAAGGCTATAAAGTCCGCACACATGAAACGCACCACTAAGTGAAGCCCTGTGGATCGTAATTAGGTTGCCTCAACCCATGTAGGGTAACGATTTAAAGCAAAAGACAGGCCAGACGGTTTCACATTGGCTTTATTCAATAAGCTGCTGTTAGACTTCATCACTGGAGGATTCTCCGGAGTCTTGAAAGTTCATATAAGTTATGGAAAAGAAGGTCACGTAGAACATAGCAAAGCACGCAGGCATTATTTGGATTCGTCTTTAGGTTACTGTTTAGATGTTACAATACATAACAGGATTAGAAAGGCGTTAAAGGTATAAAACATTCGTCTTGGAGGCTGTACACAGTGTACAGTGCAAGGCACTTCGGCTCATGGGGAGTGGAACGCGGTGTTCAGCGCCTACCCGCTGTTGGCCAGGGCGACTTTGACAGTCTGGACCTCAGAGATGTGAGAGGATTTCTGGATGATGCGGCTGGTGAGAGCGGGCCCTGCGCTCTGCTTCAGGGCCGAGACAGCTCCCGTCACACACAGGCGGCCAGTGATGCTGGCTGAGGAGACGGAGAAGGGCTGTGCGGTGCGGCTCTGCCCTGTGGCTGCGGTGCACGCTGGGTCACTGCTCAGTGCCGCCTGGCAGCTCTTCCCCTTGGCCAAGCTGGTGAGAGCCACAGCGGCATGGATCTCCCTCCAGTCTTGGCCATCTTTCTGTGGGTTTCGGCTCTGCAGCTGGCCCCTGTGAAGAGACAGTCGGTGAGGTCAAGATGAATTAATGGTGAGTGTTCAGTTTAAATAGTAGCTGACAGGTCGGGTTATACTTATTTAATCGCACCTCTGGTTAGGATGAGTATAAGTCTTTTTTTTTTGCACTAGCATAATCTCGCTGAAATTTGAGAAAAATCAGTTTTTTCACTAGAGCACATTTATTCAGTGCTGAAAACCCCAAGGTAAGAGATCATTGGCTTTACAAAGTCACTGGTAGCAAAGATATTGGCACTTTTAATAATCTCTTTAAAATTGTAGCCAGAACGTTTTTTTATTTTATTGTAGATTTTACTTATTTTAGTGTTTCTTGGACCAGTTTTCACAACTTTCTGTTTCCATGGAGTGTAAATATGACGTGATGCAGAGGCCTGTTTTTTTTAGAAGGGTCTAGTTGCAGTCAAAACACCCTCCCCCCCTTAATATGCCTTTCCCTGTCCCCTGTCCCCTGTCCCCCAACCCTAAAGTCAGTGGATGTGTATTGTAGGGGATCTGCGTGTTTTGTAGAACGGTGATTGTTTTGTAGTGTCCGTGGCTCCAGCTGGATATAATTGTTTTTTTAGGCAAGGCAAGGCAAATTTATTTATATAGCACAATTCAGTACAGAGACAATGCAAAGTGCTAAAATATAGGAATAAAAGCAAGTAGGGATAGAATGTAGGAAAAAAAAAGTAATTTTAAAACAGTTTAACTTGAACATTGAACATTTTAAAACAGTTTAACTTGAACATTTAAAGGCAATTTTAAACAAATGTGTTTTTAATCTCGATTTAAAGGAACTCAGGCTTTCAGCACTTTTACAGTTTTCTGGAAGTTTGTTCCAGATAAGTGGAGCATAGGAACTAAATGCTGCTTCTCCGTGTTTGGTTCTGGTTCTAGGTATGCAGAGAAGGCTGGAGCCAGAAGACCTGAGTGGTCTGGAGGGTTGATACACTGATAACAAGTCTGCGATGTATTTAGGTGCTAAGCCATTCAGGGATTTATAGACTAACAGACATATTTTAAAGTCTATTCTCTGAGATACAGGGAGCCAGTGTAAGGACTTTAGAACTGGGGTGATGTGCTCTACGTTCTTAGTCTTAGTGAGGACGCGGGCAGCAGCGTTCTGGATCAGCTGCAGCTGTCTGATTCACTTTTTAGGCAGACCTGTGAAATCACCGTTGCAGTAATCAATTCTACTAAAAATAAACGCATGGATTAGTTTTTCCAGATCCTGCTGAGACATTAGTCCTTTAATCCTGGAAATGTTCCTCAGGTGATAAAAAGCCGACCTTGTAATTGTCTTTAGATGCTTTTGAAGGTTCAGGTCTGAGTCCATCACTACACCCAGGTTTCGGGCCTGATTTTTAGCTGAAGCAGCTGAAGCTGTGTGCTAACTTTTGATCTCTCCTCTATTGGTCCAAAAATTATTACTTCTGTTTTGTTTTTATTCAACTGAAGAAAATTTTGGCACATCCACGTATTGATTTCTTCTAGGCATTTACTCAGTGCCTGAACTGATTCATAGTCACCTGGTGACATGGTGATGTAGAGCTGTGTGTCGTCTGCATAGTTATGGTAGCTAATGTTGTTATTTTTTATTATCTGAGCTAGGGGGAGCATGTAGATATTGAAGAGGAGGGGACCCAGGATGGACCCTTGGGGAACCCCACATGTAATTTTTGTCATCTCTGACGTAAAGAGCAACCGGCTGCTTGACAGGATGATGGGCCACCATGTGCTGTGAGCTGCATGATGAAGGAGGCAATCGTTTTATTTCACGGCACAGAACTGCAGCAGAGTGACATCTTGGGGTAAAGAAATCTCTAAACAACCATTAGACACTACATGCCAGATATCTGTATGGGAGTGATGCTGGAAAAGAAATACACAAACATAAAAGAAGGAGAAATGGCAGAGAAAGAACCTGCTTTACAGGAAAACTGCCGGTTTCTCAAGCGGTATCTGCTCGGACAACAAAGACAGGTAAATATTGGAGCGGCACGGCAGGCTCTGTGGTGTGGGAGGAGCTGCGGAGGGAGGGCTGTGGCGTAGCAGAGAGCAAGGGGGAGGGCCCTGTAAGGTGTGCTTGTTCACATTTACAGGTGTAGTCATGGTTTTCTCAAAACGCTGTACTGCAGGTTTAAATGTCTGTTTTAGTCAGAAAAATATTGAGCTGTTTGGCAACAAACTCTCAGGGTGGATTTGGCGTGAAACAGGATAAATATGAGGAAAGACATCTCATTTCTCCAATTGTTAAGTGTGGTGTAGGATTTTTGGAGATATAAGCCCACTGTAAACAAGGATCTCGTGGGCTCTTAAGGGCAAACTGAATGGGTTATCACTGGGTATTTACCTGGAATGATGAGCTAAGAAATGCAATAGTCAAAACAACCCAGAAATGTTTCTGCAAACACAAAAGCAACCTTTCTCAGTCCCTCAGATCCCCCGCACCTAAATCAGACAGGAAACCTATTGAGTGAGCTGAGGAGAAGAGAAAAATGTGACAGGAACCTACAACTGGACGACCTAGAGAGTGTCTGCAAAGAGGAATGGTGAAGGAACGATCACTGCCTGACTTTTGCCAAAAGGGTTTTTACTCAAACTATTGACAGCAAGGGGTTCAATAATTTTGTCACCAATTGTTTACGCAAGTCAATCATTTCTTAAAATGGAATTAATTAATTAAATCAAAATAAAGATAGTGTTTTTCTAGAGTTGACAGAGTATGACTATACTTCAGCAATGAAATAGGACTTTATTTCTAGGCTTTTTACACATTTTTACCAGGGTTGACAACAATGTTACTGACACTGAAAGCAAAATCTGAGTTAAGTACAAACAGCAGTGTTATGAAAAATGAATCACTAACCTGTAACTTTCACCTGAAGTGATGTCGGGTGTATCTGCAAAAAACAACCCATAAAAAGCAGAAAAGAATTAGTAGATGTTCAACAGGCTTGCTATGGTTAGGTCTTGTTGTAGAGAACACATATTTCAGTAAAAGTTATTTTTTTCTCTACGTGTCAGAGCAGTTTGTAAAGTCTGACGATTAGTATTTGTTCAGTATGTGTTCGTGCTTTCTTTGAACCTTGGAACCTGATTGTCCTCTCTCCTTTTACTGTGTTTAAACATTTATTTATAAAGTTCATGGTGTACAGGTCTACACATTTCTTAAACACAAACATTAACAGGTAGAGAGCAATTTGATAAAATAAATGCCAGACAACTTGGCTATATCTCTCCAAAATCAAAGGATCTGTTGTTCTCAAAAGGCGCTTAGAAGAAGTATCTGTTTATTTTATGAGCACAGAAAAGGAGAGGAAAGAAAAGAGAGGCCATAAAGTATGTTACATTGCTTCTAGCCTACAATTTCTCTTTGTGGTCTGTGCGTACATGTGTAATATTTGTAGAACATAGTTTCCATCTTAGCTTTGGATTACAGCCTTTTTTTTAAGGTTTTGAGCACATAGATAGTGGCCAAAACCGATTTTTCTTCTGAGTCCAATAGAAAAAGAAATTAGATGCTGAAACTCAGTCTTTCGGCGCTAACAGCCTGAAACACACCGCAGACGTAAGCCAAAAGTAACTTCTTTCTGATAGTAAATCACTTTTGTGTTTTATGCATTTTTGCTACTGAACATCCCTCACCATGTCCCTCCTAAGTTATAAAATGCCCTGCCAAGAAAGTAGCTCTGTACCTCAGCTGTATTTATGAGCAAGAGAAAAAAGACGCTTCTGCATAGTTTCACTATGCTATAGGGGATAAGAGACAACTTAATTTTATAAGTGGAAATGAATCCAATCACTGCTTTGTTTCCAACGTACTATATATCTTGATCAATACAAAACTGTAAACGTAATAGATCATAGCTTTTTGCTCATAACGCTGCAATCCTGCACACCAGTAGCAAATATCTGTTCAACTCCTTCTGGTTTTGGAAACATAAACATGTGTTCAGTGGTGGTTCTAGCATAGTTAGCGCCCTGGGCAAACCCGTCCTTCTGTGCACCTGTTCTGCTCGTTCAGCCACAAACACCCCTCATTTTGCATAAAAGTAACATTTTTGTTATGTACTTTCACACAAATCAAGAATTAACAATATGTATCTGTTGGATGTTAGTTTGTGTTTTATGAAAAGAAAAGAAAAGACAAACAGACACAACAAGGGCCTCAAAAAAAGAGCCCTGAGGTACACCACAAAGAAGAAGACTTTAACTGGACTTCTAATTTGAAGGAGCAACATAAAATCCAAACAATCTGATGAAAACCTCGGTCGTGACAAACTGCTGGTCAGCTGCATCAAAAGCCGAGGTTAGTTCAAGCATTAGCAGGACAGTTAGATTCACATTGAACCAATAGTCTTTCCATATCTATGTACAGAATTAGTTTTTTTCCGACAGACTGATATTGGATATGTAGATTTAGACATACAGCAAAAATAAATAGTAAAAATTATTTCTAAAAAATAAGGATAAATGAACAGAATAAATCCTGATGAATGTAAAGCAGTACTTTAAATGAAGTATTGTAGATTTTGAACCAGAAGCGATCCTGATCCGGTCCTGATTCTCTAATACTGTTAAATAAACCTTCAATTTAGGCCATGAAGCAGAGTTCAACTTCCGCTTATTACATTCTGCCACTGTTTTGTATATTTGATTTTATTTAATTGCTTGTGGTTTGCTCTACGCCCTGGGTGATAAGCCTTACCCAAAAACAAATACTGCATGGCCTATTTAGCTGTCAGGTGTTTTAAGAGACAGGTGTATCCTTTGCATGTGTCCTGACAGAAATACAAAAAAATAAGCCAGCATGAACAAACAACTTCTTTTTGCATTAAAATCAAAAGGCCATTTTCAAAATGAATAAACGGATCATGTCAATCAAAAGAGTTGTTTCTTAACTCCGTACAAATATCTTTCAAAACAACATAATCCAACAGCATTTGAAACAATGAAAAATAAGGAAGAAAAAAGGTCTAAATTGGCCAGCAACGCCTCCATCCTGAGATGTTTTCCCTAAACACCGCTCCCGTCACATTGACAGAATCTTTACAGGAAAAACTAAACTGTTGTTGGCATGTTCTGTAAATAGTCCTTTATAATAAACTAAAATTCCCCGCAAATCGTTCCCACAACCTGTGAGACTGACATCTTGTACGCCACAGTCAGGTGGCATCACTTAGCTCTAATTCACCGCAGGTTCACTGTAAATGGTGCAAGTTACAGTCATGTTCTGGCAGCTGTACTTTCCATTTTATCCTCGCAGATAAAGCGCCACTGAAATAGGATGAAAGACTGTAGCTAGGTCGCCACTGTTTCAAGACACAAACCTGGCCTGGCAACAAAAAAAAAGGCATCTGTGTCAGTTTTATACCATCCTGCTTCGGCTCCTAAAGCGTGGTGGCCGACCCCACAATCTTTTTCGAAACAGGTTTTAATTTGGTTTTTGATTTGATTTCCTGCAATCAAACAATCATAAATGAAACTGGGGTTATAAGCTACTAAAGATTCCTTGTTAGTTTGCTCTTGACATGATGGTCTTGTTTAATTGGCCTTTTTGCATTGTTTGGACACATTACCGCCAAAGAAACTGGACTCCCTGCTTGTCCGTAAGAAGAGACCTTATTCGATCACGTATAAAACTGCTCTACAAAAGCGACCTTCATATTCCTCAAACCTGCTTTCTTAGAACATAAGTAGTAATTTTACAATTTTTTCACAATCAATCCTTAACTTCCAGTCCCTAAAATTTTAACGACCAGAGAAAATCAAACACAGCTTTTAACAGACATCATTGCTGAAACTGCTGTCTCAGTTTCAGTTTTAATTAGTAACGTCATAAATTTGAACTGCCATGTCTTGTTGATTGCATTATATTCTGTTTTATTGGATGTGCCACCGCACTGTTGGAAATTAGGGGTTTCTCTCAATGGGCTTTTCAAGGATTAAATAATAAACGTCTAAAAAGATTAAAGAAATAAAAAAGGCTTCAATAAATTATAGTTCCAAGTGTTTTTCTGTCAGGATGAAGTGTCAAATTCAGGCAGTCTCCAGAGGCAAATGTCTGAGAGTCCCCAATAAAGAAAAACAGTTGCGTTGGACGAGAGAATCAAGAAAATACTAAATGAGCCGAAAACCCGGCCCACCCAGTGACCCAGGAGCAGCAAAACGGAGGACTATATCGCTGTAATGACACTGACAACGGTCTGTCTGGCTAGGAGGAGAGGAAGCCAGCGAGTAGAAGCAGAGGGATCGCAGGATGAGTAACAGGTGCGCTGACTAACCGATGAGCTGGAAGCTAACTACTACAGGAGGGACACATTTGCTCGTAAAGAAACATCACAAGCAAACCGAAACGTAAAAAATAATCCAAGAAATTTCAATTTATGCTGTTTTTTTTCTCCTCAAGTGATCTTCAAAATGGATGTGAAACCTTTATATCATGAGCCTATGTTGCCTTTAAAAGAACATTTCTGAAAAATCAAACCTCAGTCGTTTTGTGTCTAGCTGTTAAACCTTCCTCCCGTCGTGTTGCCAATCCATGGCTGGGCTGCGTTTTTCAGACACAAGTTTTACTCCAACTATAAAAATATCCCTGCGGTCACTTTGCCAGGTTGAAACTTCCGCGTTGCCAGGAATAATTAGGCAATGCCTTCCGTGGCGTTAGAGGTGCTAAAGAGTGGAAGTGATTACGGCAACGTTGCAAAACGTCTCTAACGTGAGCTAAATCAGAACGCTTTCGAGCAGGAAAGTAACACATGGCAGAACCAGACTGCCAAGGCACACAGAAACTGTGGCAGCAGAGCAACGTCCTCACAGACCAGTAGAACAAGCCAAGTAAATATTAGCGTGTTGTCTCACGTTTGCGTGGCTGCTCCAGCACTTACTGCACAATCTGTCTGGCTTGAGCGTTTCACCGACAGACTGTTCCCTTTCTACACCCAGGCTGAGGTTTCCACTTCTCGCCCTGGGAGGAATAAAGTCTCAGACATTCTGTAATTGTCCTTGAGGCTGGACTGGACATTTCCACCAAGGCTAGAAGTCGAAGTGGAACAAATGGCACATTCTGCTATATGGAAATGATATTTGTGGTGTTCGGTGGCGGCCAGCGTGAGCTGCTTCCAGTTTTAAAATGCAGGATTTCAGCATCTGCGTGAGTCTTTATTAGCGATCTATGCAGAGACTCTGGCTGACTTCTCCGGGTTGCTTTGAGACATGTCAGCGTGCTGCGCTCCCCGTAAGTCTGAGAAGGTAACCATGTGTCAACCCCCCTCCCCCCTCCTGTTTTGCTGTTTGCATTTATGATTGAATCTAGCTGAGCTTCTGACTTTCAGATGGACGCCAGAGATTTATTAATGTCAAAAACCCCTTCTGGGGCCAAGTCGGAGGGTTCTGTTCGCCGTGTTCTTATTTTACTGCACACTGTGGTGTTTTAAAATGAAACTGAGAGGAAACAGGGTCATAAAACTGTCAATGCGTCTCACATTCATCGTAAATCTTCAATTAACGAGGAAGATGCCTTTATTATTTCTGTAACCGGGGGGCCCTGTTGTTTCTCTTTGTGAATCATAATGTAGAAAACATCTTAACGCGTTTGCTATTCCTACTGAATCCCACAGAGCCGAACATCTCTTACCCATGCTGTAGATGAAGTTGGCCTCTGCTTCAGAGGAAGTGGCCGGAGAGACGACGTCTCGATCGCATTCGTTGGAGCTGAACGACTGGGAGAGGCACCTTTTCCCCCGAGCAGAGGTAATGGCGTCGGCCTTTGCTGCCATCATGTGCCGCAGGGTGTCATTCAGGTAGCGATTCAGTAAGCCGCTCTTGTACTTGGACGGAGGGGACGTGCTGTCGTCATCGTTGGAGCAGTCTGCCTGTTTCTCAAGCAGGCTTCGGTGGTAAGGCGAGGCGTCAAAGTTTGACTGACCGATAGGAGTGGACGAGGTACACTCTTCCACTGGATCAGAGGAAACAAGACTGTCACTGCAAATTTTCTGATTAACAGGGTTTCAGTGGGCACGGTAGAACATCTGAATCCAGTTCTTGGAATTTTCTTGACTATTGAAATGAAAAGGGAGAGCCATGATGAACCATCAACGTTAGCCTTACCCTCCGACTCTGTATCGTCGCTGCACACACTCAGCCTCTCAGCGTTTCCCTGGATGTATTTATTGTAGAGCTTGATCCTCAGCGCCCAGCTCAGGTCTGGCTGCCTCACCGTGTTCTTCAGCCTTCGCCGGGCATTTGCAAACCAGTTGGAAACCTTGCACAGACATCACTTGATAAATTAAAGAGCCATAGCTGGTCTTACAAAAATAAGCATTGCGGTTACTTTTGGGAGACAGTCCCACCTGCACTAATGTCATATGCGACCCCAGAGCGAGAAGAACCTTTTCAGTTTTTGTGGGGTAGGGGTTGTCCCGGTGCTTGTACAGCCAATGTTTGAGCGGCCGAGCCATGTCCTGCAGAACCTGCCTCTTGTGCCGGGCTTTCGCCCCACTGAGACGAGATCTGGGGGAGCTAAAAGACAAATAATGCGCGCAGCACAGCTTTCCTGGCTTAGGTTGCAACATCCATAAATCAGGTCAGATCACCTTTTCTGAAGTCTGAAATTACAAGGCTAGAAAAAACAAGTTTCTTACCCGCATCTTCTGTACCTTAAGGCAGAGCTTTGGTCAGTCGACTGCATGACTGGGCTCTGTGTGTCGGTTAAAGTCGTCTGAGGTGAGTGAGCGCAGTTCGGTCCGCTCCTTTCTTCAGCTCTCCTACAGTTGTCTAAAATAAGCTGAGCATCAGTCTTCATCGGGGCTAGTTTGTCCATTCTTAAACATGCAGTTTCTCCTCAGTCAACAGGTGCATCAGCAGACTCGCACAGACATCCAGAAACTGTAGATCCCCATTCTTTATAGCTCTGAAGTAATAAAAAATGTAAATGATGTCCTTGTTATTTCCCTTCTTAGTCTTGGGAGCAAATAATGCTGAACATTACCAGGGAATAATGTTAGAAAAGTAAGAGGATGTTGTCTGGTTTCTGTGTCCTGTCTGAGGAGAGTTCAAATAACATTCAGTTCCTCTGCCTATTGGTCGTCCCGCCATCCAATCGCCTCGGTGCAAGTCTCGGCAGGCTTTTTCTTGCAGAGCCCTGCCTCGCGGAGTCCTGCAGCGGTACCTTGGGTTGTGAAAACGAGTCCACTCCAAAGAATATGAGCAGACCCCGGCATTAGATTTACTAGAAAGGGATCCTGTCAGTCTGCGCGAGGCTGCTTAAGCATGGGCTCATATTTTCAGCATGAGCTGCATGATTCTTGTGGATCTTGTGGCATCACTAAGAATGGTGTCAGCAAAATAATAATCCATGTTTTATCAGGGGATTCTGGAAATGTATGAGTGTAATTACATGGTTGCTAAAAACCAGCGGAGCCACAAAGCGGCGGCTCATGTCAGGCAGGAAATCCTGCTGTTTTTTTGGGACTTCAGGATGGATTTCAGTGAAAACCAGCTGTTCAGAAAGGCTCCATTTTCAGTCTGTAGATACATTTAATTAGGATCACACGTGTGCCTTCTATACTGTGGTAGCAGTGTGATGATAAACACATTTGTTTATGCTTCTCCCATAGCCTTGTGACCAGAACTTGGTTAAAATTCCCGCAATTATATTTGCCCAGACATTTAAAAATTGTGTGCATTTGAATACGTTTGTCATGCTCATTCACACCATACAATCCCTTGCTAAATTAATCTAAAATTTTTACTTTATGTCTGTGCAAATTCTCAGTTATCTGCATCATCGCATCCTCTTTGCAAAGCAGCTCAAGCTCAGTGAGATTGGGAACAAAGTGCATGCAGCCCTAAAACTTTTTCCAAAGAAACAGGATAGGTTTCAAGTTTGGGCTTTGACTAGGCCATTCAAATACCTTCATTTGTTCTGATCTAAACCATTCTGCTTTATTTCAGGCTGTACCTCTGGCCGCTTGTCCTGCTAGAAGACAAAACTCTGGTAGCACAACATTTTATATAGAGGGATCAGTGTAAAGCGGGCCAGAATGCAAATGCACACAACACTTCTCACATTTGTATTTGTAATATTAAAATTGAACTGCATGTATCGCACAAATTGTCCTTCCAGCTGAAAATAAGGCAGAACTTTGATCTGATCTATGACAGTGCAGTCATATAACAGCATTTGAAAAAGGTCAAAAAGGAGTGTGAATACTTTCACAAGGCATTGTGACTATTTCTGTAAGTTAGGGTTTCTTTAAATTATGGCTCAAATCCAAGTAGCACTCGTTCAACATACTTGAAGACAAATGTCTTTTCCAGCTTCATAATTCAACACTATCAATGGGCAGGTTGAGTTTCAGTGCGTTTAAAGCTGAAAACCACATGGACCAGAAGCATCTCCGGTAGGTGCTGTAAATTCCTCGCTCACATTCCTCAGCAGCTGCTGGAGAACGCTTGCATGCTAGCACACACCATTTAGCTCTGTCCCTGTGCGAGCTGCTCGACGGCAAGACTGTTGATATTAGCAGGAACACGCCGACTAACTGCAGCCAGGAGGTCTGTGAAAATGCAGAGGAAGGACCTATATTCTGCTTTGTTTGGATCATTTGACACTCATTTCTGTGTTCGGTGTTTGATTTACAGGCTCACAAACTGCAGGCCCATTGGGTTATGGCTAGTGCCAAACACCTAGCACGAACACGCCGGTGACATGGTTCCTCCAACATGACTTTTTGCAGTGTTACCTAATCCTTGCGTTCCAAGCGTGTTGTCATGAGCTTTACATAATATTAAATGTAGACTTTGCTGACCAACGGCTAAATGGTCAGTGTCTCAAATCAAGGCTCCGACCATCAGGTTTAGATGAATATTGCAGGTGTTATTGGAAGGGCAAAAGGGTTGAGTCCTGGTTATGTGTTATTTATTGCATGAAAATTCAATATTTTTGCTGGAATTAACTGCAGTCAACCAGCTAACTTGGTGCATCAAGGCACCAAATTAGTATGTGATTCCTACATTCGTCTAAACTAGGTATGGGCTGATCGCAAGGATCCTGGTAGAAGGTTTTAAAAAGAATTACCTTTTGAAACACCACTAAGGACAAATTCAGCTGTTTGGACATATTTTAAAAAACACATGAAGTATTGTGGTGAGGAAATTAAACAGCATCACTTTTACTAAAATACTGTTTTAAAACAACAATTTGCAACTATTGGTGGAATATCTGTCAAACACCGGACAGCAGGCCTGTAACAGTGAAAGCGCGCAGCTCGTGACACTATGCGCATGCCCAGAGGTGTACTGAACTGACTAATGGAGCCTACAGAGGTGACTGTGGTATATAGAGGAAAACTCATTTTACATGTTGGGCAATTGTAAGGGCGTGTATGGGAAAGGTGAAAAGAAAACGTTAAAGTTGTGCACTGCTCCTTTAACTGAATAAATCAGGAAGTGGGTCAGAATATGTCAGAAGGAGCCCCTCTGGCCCTTTAGCACCCTACAGTGATGAACCCTAATGTTAAGTTTTATCAGAGTAGATTGAGTGTCTGCATAGTTTATTAGGAGATTGGGTAATACTGTTACTGGTTTTGTCACGATTTTTCTACGGATGAACTCAGAACCACACACAGGACTAAAATTGAGAGTCTTTATTGAAAGTTTGATGGATGGAGGTTAGATGAGGCCATAGGAGCAGGTAGCACAGAACCGTAGTGAAGGTGATGGCAGGAGCTGACGGCCCGAGTGAGAGAGAGTCACAACTATCCAGGAAGCCGGGAATGCTCAGTTCTGCTCGGCTAGCAGCCCCGTAGCCACAACAGGCTAGCAGTTCGTTGCAGACACCAGGGCACAGAGCAGAGCCTTTCCAGGGCGGCTAGTCAGGTTAGCAGAACTTGGGAGACACCAGGGCACAGAGCAGAGCCTTTCCAGGGCGGCTAGTCAGGTTAGCAGAACTTGGGAGACACCAGGGCACAGAGCTGAGCTTCTCCAGGGTGGCTAGTCAGGTTAGCAGAACTTGGGAGACACCAGGGCACAGAGCAGAGCCTTTCCAGGATGGCTAGTCCAGTTAGCAGTTCTCTGGAGACACCAGGACACAGAGCAGAACTTCTCCAGGGACAAACAGCAAAGTATGAGTCTATAGAAACTGGCAGGACTAACCTTAAACAAGAAAACAAAAATCTTCCAAGGCAAAAACGGGGACTGGCATGGAGAGGTGTGGAATGATGACGGACCGGCAAAGGAGTGACAGCAGAGTGAGGCTTAAGTAGGGAGGCTGGCAGGTGAAGTGAGTCTGGCTAATTAGTGGCTGGCAGGTGTGACTAACTGCAGAGGAGGTGAAGTGAAGATGACAGAAAATAACTGATGACAATGAAAACTAACAATAAATAAAGTCAAACCAAACCCACATGAGATGAAAAATGAAAATAACAGAAAAATGAAGTCAAACCAGAACTCAACCATGACAGGTTTATATCTGCAACATTTGAATAGCACTTAGTGCTCTGTCGATTCTGTCGCAGTGGGGTATAGTACATGTGGCATCCCAGAGGTAAGGTGCTCATGCTGCAGATTTTCCCCCCCCCGACATGTCCAAAGAATTCATGGCAGCCTGGTTTGTCTGGTGATGAATTTGTGTATGCTTCAGTTCCAGGCGCAAAGATGGGAAATGCTGAAGTATTCTTTCCATATAGCTGTGCATCTTTATAGGGCATTGACAAGCTCGGCAGATACTGTATGCACTAATTTGATTTGGCTATGAAACACTTAGCAGGTGATTGGATTAGTGAATACCAATGTATCATTTAGAAGTAAACTTTGATAGTTTATTAAAACAAACACACTGTAACTCAGAGTTTCCATTTTTGTTATTGATTGGTTTAAAAGGACCTGAATGCAAGCTCAAAACAAGCTGGTTTTGATGCAATAAAAACCTTTGATAATAAATAAAAAAACAAAAATCTGGAAGAAAACAGGCAACAAGAATGAAACAAACCACAGTCAAAACCACAGTCAGAAACCACAGCCAGTTGGAAATCAACAGGATGGTCTTATTTTTATAAAACGTCAGAACTTGGAAAAGAAAAAGATTATTAAAGTGGTGCACACAAAAAGATGTATCTGTTCCCCGCCAAACTGGCATTAATCTCCTGATAAATGATAAAGTAATCTCAATTTGGTCCATATTTTAAAGACAGCTACACAAAATGGGCTCTGTGTTAATTTTACTTTAGTAAATAGGTTTTAAAAAATTAGCAAAAGTAGTTTGACTGTTGTGCTTTTGCATAAAAACCTACTTCCTCAGTGTTATGTCATAAAAAAAGAAGATTAAAAAGACAACCATTGGGTCATTGCTACAACATCACAGTAGTGGGATTTGCTATGTGCAAGAGTTATGGCGTCTCAGAGAGATGCTGCTTTCCAACTTGGGACTGCATGATTGCTTGAAAGGAGGAATCTAGTTTTTTGGGGGGTTTTTTGGACAGAAGTTCAAATATTCAGGTTTGAAGCATGACATTTTTCAATAACCCAGACCTTGGAATCCAAATGGGCAGCCTTGCATCTAAAACCTTTTTTTTTTTCTTTTGCACTTTACATATGCGCTTCATCTGGATACATAGGACATCTTGTTTAAATCTTAGAATCAAGAATAAAATAAAAACACATTTGTACTAATACTGAATTATGTCAAACACACATTATTGTGCATCCTCCTTTACTGAACATGTAACTAAGGTCTGAAATGCATACTTATTAGGCTGTACTGCTGATAACAGTAAGCCTGATTACTGAGCATATTATTCCCACAAGTGGCCCTTGTAGCACACTTTAAAAGTCATTCACACCTGCTGGTTGTTTAAAACATACGCATACCGTGTAAGACGGAGGTAATATTCACCATTTTCTGCGTTGATTTAAACACGTTTAGAACAGACGATCATGACTGAGCAAAACAATCCAGGACCTGCCGACATCATACATTTTTTTTTTGTAACATTTGATGTGGGAGGTACAGTGAACATAAAAGGGCGGGTTATGGTTGGATCAAGCCCGCGTCTTTAACGCCATTGTTATGATCTCAGAGGGTGCCTGCGGATTCTCAGAGCGGTGATGAAATTATACTGCCACGGTTTTGGTTTAGGCTGGCCTGGCACAAAACCGACTGCTGTCTCGAAAGTCTGTTTGAATGTGTTATAGAAACGAGGCAGCTTGTCTGCACGCTTTGCCACCATCTCTCTGGTTTACCCAGTTATACTGAAACAACATTCCTTTCATCCGAGGAGCAGCTCTCCACCTTCATAGTCAGCTTTTATGGCAGGTCATAATTTCTCTCTATAAAACTATGACAGCCCCAAGTCTCTTATGAGCCATCACCATTTCCCTACATTACTTTTTCCCTAATGCTTCATGAGGCAGATTAACACTTTGTCACACCTAACGGAGTGAAGAACGATCAAAGAGGAAAGAAATCCCACAAATTTCGGAGGAATGTGGCAATATTTAGGTTGCATGTGAAGGAGAGAAGAAATCTTTCAAACCTTTGCGGTGGATATGCTTAGGTTGTTCTTTCACCGGTTTTTGCTTTAGCAGTACCTTCAGTACATTAGAATATCGTGAAAAAAATGGTCACTTATTTCATAAAGTGAACTCATATAATAATTCATTTATGGCTAGGGCTAACAGATAAGGAAAACCTGCAATTCAGTGGCTCAGAATGTTAGAATATCGTAGAAACATTAAATCTATAAAAAGTTGGGTGGAAGGAAAAGGTGGGGTAGAAATAAGGTTCACCAACAACAGGAATAACCACAGCCATGAAGTAAATACTACATTTCATATGGAAATCAACGTTCCAGAGTCGGGGGGAGGAGTGGAGACACACAGAATCCACGTTGCTTGAAGTCCAGTGTGAAGCAAGTCTTCATCCTTCCACTCCTTGCAGGCTGTTAATTAAGCTTCATGCTCCTCTGCTGCTCTGCACTCAGGTTCATACCACACACCTGTTTCCTGCTCTTCATAAGCTCTCCAGAGAGAGCAAGACAGTGCCAGATTAATGAAAGCCTTAGCCTGTAGATGTCCGGTGTTTCCTTCTTATCTTATTCTGCATCTACAGGGCCTTGCAAAATTATTCCAACCTCTTGAACTTCTTTTACATTTCACAACCCTACATCCATTGAGTTCAATATATATTACTCGGATACTTGTGTGGTAGACTAATGCTGCGTTCAGACCGAACGCATTTTGAGCATCAGGAGTTTCTGGTTTACATGCAAAGTCTATGGTGGACACGCATCTTTGAGCTTTGAGAGGTCCTATGGAGAGTTTCACCCGCTGGGTGCAGCGTCTTAAGCGTCCTAAGCAGCAGAGGCTAGAGTTGGAAAATCAGAAGTTTTGCAGTTGGATGCGGAGTGTCAACCAATCAGAGAGACTCCGCTATTGGGATGTAGAGGCGCATTTTCCAACGGGACGGAGGGACTATGAAAAGCCGGGAAGTCGACGATGGAGGACAAACCCGTTGTCGCTGTTTTTGCCCCTTCTATTATCTATAATCAGTCAGGGTGTGAATGGGTGACTCGGGTAAGTTTTACCATGGAAAATATTGCCCCGCATTTGAGGAAAGAACAGGGTAGCTCCATTTGTCATGCAAATTTTGAGTTTTTTTTAAAATGTCACAAAAAGGAAAATGTGAATTAGCCGTGTTTTCCATGTACTGGTTTGGAGCGAATTAACCGGGCTGTGAAAAGTGTAGTTTTGTCAGAAGTTGACGTTATGCATGGCTGTAATAAACAGGAAGTGGAGCTTGCAAATTAGCATTGACCACACGTCTAAAAAAAGGAGAGAGGTTTTCAGGAACAAGTTGCTATCGGTTGTAATTGTTGTCATGTCAATTTTGCCGATGTTACCAGCAGTCTGGAGATGTAGAGAAAGAAATGCCTTTCTGTGTGCGTTAGGTGAATATCTGGGAAGATGGCAACAGCGGCAACAGCTGAGCAACCGTGTGAGTTAAATGTTCGCTATAGAACTTGTTCGGCAAATCTGTTTCCATCTCCCGTTTAGTGCGTTGATTTGTTTTTCTGACAAAACAAAAACTTCCTCAAACGAGGTCAAAAACTTAGTTATTTCAGATTTTGCAGTTTTTCTAGTGCCATACTTCAAAATGCGCATAAAGAAACATTGATGGAAACACGGCTAATCAGAGTGCCAGTATAAATATAGGTTTAAATAAATTTGTCCATACAATAAAGCTATGGCTAAAATATTTGAATGATACAGAGAATGGATTTTGAGTACCCTTACATAAATGTTTTAAGTTATATAACACACATAGCAGATATTATTATCTGCTATAGCTTTTACATAATATCATTCTTTGTCTCTTTGTCCCTGTTAAACAAATAACACTCCAGCTAAACTGAACAAGGAGAGGATTCACCAGAGAAGCAGCTGAGATCCTCACAGCAACTCTGGGGTAGCTGCAAAGATTCAACGCTCAGATGGAAGGACCTGTTAACAGGAGAACTGTTGTTCACGCTGCAAAACTGGTGTGTCGGGTCGAAGACTAACACATCGTGTTGTGGGGATGATCAGGATTTATGGAAGTACGGAAATAGTGAAATACAGGCCTCTGAATGAAGCCTGAGACCTTGGGACTGAGTAGGTCCATCTTCCAGCTGGACAATGCACAGTCAGCGGTAGATGGAAAGTTTTGGTTAAAAACCTTGTTGTATGCCTGTATGGGGCGTGCACTGTTTCTTGTGGTTTTAGTAAGGAGTCCAGTGTACAGGATCTGCTCCAGGAGACTAGATGATTTTTTTATTTCCTGCAAATTATGCAGTGCTCTTCTCCTTGCACACAACAAATGCACTTTGCACCAGGCAGGTAATATCATGCGTTTGATGTTACTTCATTATTTCAGGCTGGTTTTTATTTTTATATTTATTAAAGTTGTGTTGTCAAATGTTGCTAAAGGACAACAGTTAAAAAAGAACTAGTACATTAACACATTAGCACATTAACATCTGTAACCTCTAAATCATTTACATCACCAAGTGTGTGTCCTTCAACTAAATACGTAACACTAAATCAAAGCATTTTCATGGGTTACAAAGTCCAGTCCTACATCCAACTGCATATCTCTCTTAAAACCTTAAAAACGATGTTCACAGATGCTCTAAACCTACTCTGAGAGGTTGAGATTCCTTTTTGCAAAAACATAAAAATGTCCATATCTAGTTGTGCAAAGCTGTTAAATACTTAAAAGTACTTGCAGGTGTACACGCAGCAAGAAGTTGCTCTAGCATGAGCAAATATGAAGAAGTTCAAGGAGCATGGATACCTTTGCAAGGCGCGGTATGCTTTGCCTCTGCTCTATGATTGTTTTCATGTTTGTGTGTGTTTTGTACAGCACACAGCTGGCAAAAAGCCTTACCGACTGCTACTAATGTTTCACTGGTGCGCATTACAGTTAATTGAAGTGCAGCAGCTGTCAGAATAATTCCATGCTGATGTTTGCAGCTTGGCAGCAAAGGACTACACTCAGCCACAAACTCTTCGCAGGATCATTTTTTTTCTTCTTCGTTTTGCAAATGAAAGTTATGTCAGCTAAATGCCAGCAGAGAAACTACATCTGAGAGAACTGGAGAACGCATTATGAGGAGAGGGAGGAGAATTTGATCAAACTAGATGAGCGATGAAAAATCTAGAGAAGCTGGGAGTTATAAAAAAGTAGTAACAAAGACAGAAATGAATGTTTAAATGCTTTAAACCCAAATGTAGTACTTAAACACACAGAAACGTAGTGTGCGTCACTTTTAAAGAGACGGGGTGAAACGAGCTTTAATAGGAGCCTTGATGTAATTCTAGGTGATCCCCATTCAAATCCAGCCTGTCAAACTGCTGCAGCTTCTCCACGCTTTTGTTGGTGTGGAGTGCATCCATGCCGCAGGAACCCACTGGACCTCCAGCTCGTCCACCTTCTTGAGTTCTGCTTTCAGCTCTCTGAATGCCGTAGCGATGTCTCCATTGACAATCACTTTGTCAAACAGGTGACCGTACTGGCTGTCCAACATTTCAGCCTGGTCAATCATGTCCTCAAAATCCTCCTCCTGTCGACCCAGAAGAAAAACTAAAACAAATTGTGCAACTAAAAAAACAGAATGTCATGAAGAAATTCAGTTTTAAGTTACAGGAATAGTAAAAAAGAAGTCCACCCTATTCTAGTGTTCACCTACCAGGATATAACAAAAGGATAGGGAATATTACCTCAAGTAAGCAAAAATACTAGGGCTGTCAATCAATTAAAAAAATGAATCTAATTAATTATATACTCTGTAATTAATTAATCTAAATGAATCGCATATAATTTTTGCTGTGAAAGTATTTCAAATATTTAAATTCAAATGATTCAATGAATAATCAGCATTCTTTTAACAAAGTACATTCATAAAAAAAGCCTATTCATAAAATATACATCCAAATATTTCCATCTTACATGCTACTTTTATTGAAACATCACGGACAGAGGGCTTAGTTTTAAAATTGAGCTGTCATTAGAGCAAATTCATAAACAATTGTTTTCAACAGCAGACAAACTGAACTAAACAGATGCCAATGTCAAACTGAACTCACGTCAACAGGAGACATTAACTGAAATAATAATAAAAAAAGAAAACCTGAATTTAACAGACGTCAACATATTCCATATTCCAATCTACTTTTTAGGCTAATTATACACAATTTAGACCTAGTGCTATTTTAACAAACAAGCATTTTATTAGTTATCTCTTATCTGATGTATTTCTGATGTTTGGCACTTTGTTTTACCTCGTGTTAAAGTGCTCTTTAAATAATGATGACATTCATGATGATTATGATCAGAATAAACTTTTCCATCGCCTCCCAGAAGCTGGAAAGAAAAGAGACAAAAACATTTTGTCTCCTTTTCACACCTCACTTAATAACTCTAATATTTTTGTCTAAATACTTTAGCCTAAATATTTTAGGCTAAATAATTACACTACAATTCAAGATTGATAGGGAGCAGCAATTGCTTCTCTGATTTCATTGCTAATGTGTTTCCTTCTTGGCATTGTGTTAAAACCCATCTTGATGCTCCATGCCAGCAACCTACTAAAACGTCTGCTTTTATAGAGGTGCTCGCAGTTGCTGATGATCATCTCATCAAGCGTATTTCATCAGCAGCACTTAGCTGCTGCTTTGCCTCTTGAAATATCTGGAAGCAGAAAGGGTCTACTTTGTTTTTTACATAGTTTTTCAGTTTTGACTTTGTTTTTGTTTAATAAATAAAGGAAGTGGGGAATTTCTATTGTGTTTTGAGAGTGTATTTTCTATTTACCATGACTACACATTGATCACTGTGCATTTTCCTAAGCGTTATGGCATAATCATAAGCTGTTCCCTTGTAATCCTCCTGGCAGGCCATATGGGGAATTTAACACCCTTAAAGAGGTTGTTTTAGAAGAGTCTGTTTCTATCCTACAGAACCATGACCACAGATCTCCGCTGACCGAGGCACACCACACAGTTACATGCTCAGAGTAAAGGATAGGAGACCATTTCAGGCCAGATGTGGTTCCAGTTGAAAGAAGACCTTTTGGACTGGCCTGGACCCATGGAGATTTTGGTTCTTGGCATTGGGCAAAGCACCAAAGCCACGCTGCGTCACAGGTGTTTAACCTCACGTTTTTATTGAGGACTACAAGGACAAACACAGGCCAGTAGTGAATCTGAGACCATGTGGCAATTGGGAACATTTATTTCTCTTAGTAGATGTATGTGCACCCTGAAATACCGATGCTCTTAAAAAAAGAAGGAAAAAAAGACCCTGCTAAGACCAAGATCATTTTTAATAAACTGAACATCCACCCGCTTTCAGTCATTGCCTCAATCCATTGCACATCACTAGAATCCAAGCCATTATTTGGGCAAATAGCCCAGGACCAAGAAAGACCACCCGCATAGCAACCTTAACTTCTCCACTCTCTTAAAGGGACAGTGTGTACCTAACTTGGTTTTTAATTAGCAGGAGTCAGAAAAAAAATAAGCATACTTGGCAACAATGCCAAAAACCATTTCAGATTATGACCGTAGTTATTAGCTATTAGCAGTGGCTACTACATGGAGGACATGTTGACATTGTCACATTTATGAAACCCCGCAGCTTATTACGCGCTTAACGGCGAGGTCTTTGTAATTCATTTAGCGCACCACTAGACGGTGCACCAGTGTGAAAATCATACACACTGGGGCTTTAAATGTCTCTAAAATACGATTTAAACAGTCAAACTTGGTCTTTTAACTTCACACTGTTACACTAACATGTCTCAATGGATCTAGCAAGCATCTGACTTCGCACAGGCCCTGGGGCTTCCACCAAAAAGCAGTTTCAAGAAAAGTTTTAATGGTGGCTGGATTACCTGCATACATACACTGACGTCTGGTCCTGCAGTGCAAATTTTAATTCACTTAATTTGTTTAATTCATGATAAATCCAATCTGAAATGAGTGTGCAGTATAAGACTGCTCACCACCCTGAACAAACCATGCAGACTGTGAAACGCAGAGGTGGCAGCAACATGCGATGGGGTTATTTCTCTTCTTGAAGGACAGGGAAGTCGCTCTGAGTCGACGGAGAGATGATGGAGCTAAATATAGAACAATCCTGGAAGAAAAACTGTTGGAGGGAGCAAAGGACTTGAGGCTGGGGCAGAGGCTCACCTTCCAGTAAGACAACAACCCTAAACATACAGTCACAGCTACAACGTTCAGACCCAAATCCAGATGGAAATCTGTGGGCAAGTCTGAACAATTACTGATTACTGTTGCTCTCCACAGAGGAGGATGCCTGTCTCCAGTATGGACAATGGATGAATCTGACTGAGCATGAGAAGAGGAATTGGGAAAAGTTTTAGTGCTTTGGTGTTTGCAGTTGGAAAGTTTCATGTTTTTTCTTTTCTTTTATGAACTCCAAAATGTAGCTTTCTTAAAAACATGCTTGGTATCCAATATTGTGGATAATACAGTCTCCTGAGCTGGACATGTAATTAACCCCCACACCCTGCCTCCATAGCAAACTTTACTGACTAGTCTAGGTTGACAGGAATTTACTCACTGAAAACATCCTGACTTGCTTACAGTCTTCCTCACAGACAAATTTAGCTCTCCGCCTGGTGAGGCGAAGCTCCTCGATCCTTGGGGGTTTCACAAACACCACGTATGGTTTGAATTCAGAAGTGTACACGTGCTTTATCTTCTGTAGTGGAACAAAAAAACAGAAAAAAGACAAGGTCAGATGAAGACAGCAAAGGATATGGTTCAATGGCAATTAACAGTTTGTGACCATTTCTTACCTGTAGATGTGATCTAAACATAGTGTGAAAGAGATTTACAACTCACAGGGAAGAATGTCTTTAATTCTATTTGGAAATTTTGCTTTTATCTCGTCTTTGTAAGTTGTATGCTGCCGTCCTGCTCCACTGCTGATTCAGGTAACCTTTATCACATCCAGTGCAAACCAAAAACATCCCTCATGGAAATTATTATCTTAAAATTGGAGTAAAGCAATAGAACAGCCTGTAACCTTTTTCTATGGCTAAAACACACCAGGAAAACCTGAAGAACTGTTTTTGAAATACAGTGTTGAGCTATACAGCCCCCAGTGCCTTGCAGAAGAATTCATATTCTCCAAATGTTCTCATATTTTGTCAAACCCCTCAGATTTATTACTTTGTAGAGCCCCCATCACAGCTGTGTGCACCTATCAGCTTTGCTCATGAGACAAAAAATGTGCCCGTTCTTCATTGCAAAGTCCCTAAACCTCATTCAGATTGAATGGAGTGAGTCTTCGTGCATCACGTTTTCTTGTAAAAAGATTCTCAATTAAATTTAGATCTGGACTTCGACTGGGCCATTCTAACACATGGATCTGCTGTGGTCTAAATCCATGGTTCTCAAACTGTGGTATAAGTACCACAGGTGGTTCGTGGACTGAATTTAGTGATAGTCAGAAGAAACATCAGTAGTTGTTTGTTAGGGGGGAAAAAAGCTATTTATGTGGTGTTCTTGGTTACCCCTGAAGCTGAAACTCATATCTGGGAATGCCATGAAATTCAATCCAACCATCTTCCGGTTTTGAGTTGTGGGATTTGGATATCCTCTGTGCGCATGCAACCCAGTAACTACTACACCTGCTGCAAACTAATAATTCATTGCATTTTGTTCTTTTAGACAACGTAGCAACAAGCTCATGAAGCAAAGTATAAAACACTGTTCAGGTGAAAGACTAAATGAGACACAAAATCTCAAATGTAAAAAAAAAAGAAAAGTTTTGGATTTGATTGTTTTTTTTAATTATTCTACCACTATTATTTCTCAGTCTAATATTCAAAGTAAGCCACGTTGGATTTTTAAGTCAGGGTTGCTGAAAAACCTTTATCTCTAAATTCTGACTTCTGGGGACCTCTTTGTTTATTTTTCCAATAACAAAACTTCTTTTAAATGCTGAGTAAAAGTGTGATGGCTAATGAACCCACATCCTTCAACAAATTAAATGGTGATGATGGATGAAAATGTTTTATTTTTTGCTTTTTATGATATAATGCGGCAAACATTGAAGTTACATGACACTGACAGCCCTGTCGTGATACAGTTTGGATGTCGTGATACCTATGTCTAGGATGCCCCTCTGGAAGATGAACCTCCCCCTCTTTCAGAGCCTCTGTGAAGTTTTCTTGTCCTGGATTTAGTTCCATCCATCCTCCCATCAACTCCCATAGCTTCCCTATCCCTGCTGAGGAGAAGCCTCCCCACAGCATAATGCTGCCACCATCATGTTTCACAGCGAGAATTGTGTGTGCAGCAGGGGTGGAACACAGTGCGTATGTTCCGAATCACAGAACGGCCGGTGTCCTTGATAACCGGCGGCTGCCACGCAGTCATCACCAGTTTTTTTTTGGTTTTTTTTTCATGTGTAGCTCTTTCTGTTATTCACATTATCAACCTGGGCCTGCTCCCGTAAAATCCGTTCGGGGAAAAGAGGGACATTCAACAGATTGGGCGAAACTACACCCAGTGCCCGCCTACCAAAGCTTGGTTTTAGCCAATCACGGTATCAAATAAAAACTTAAGCAGCAGGCGCTGTGAGAAACCACAAGAAGGTAAGCTAGTCAAGGCACTTCTTGCTGTTCTTTCAAAGAAGAAATTGTGGATTCTTACTAAACAGATGTGATAGCAGCAGCTACGCGTGCGTCCTCCTGCGCTGCCATGTTTCTGTTGGTTCAGCTGTGGGTTTGGCAGCTCTATTACTGGTTCTTTAAATGTTATTCTGTTGTGGAAATTCAATGCAATGATTCCTCAAAAAAAGTAAAATAAACTTCTTAAATCTACATTTGTTATATCTATATTTAAAATATTTGTTAGTTTCTGATCATTTTTAGCCAAAGCTATTGCAGAAGTGCCAAAAAGACCCCTGCGGCTCGAGAGCTGCAAGTTACAGACCCTTGGCCTAGAAGTGTGTTTCCTAACCACCCCCAGGAAAAGATAAAATACCTGACAGTACAGCAAGTGTTTAAACACAAAGGCAAAGACAGAAAGTGGCAAACATACTGTGAAGAGAACCATTAACTGTTTTAGTCACCATAACTCGATGTGTCATGTGTTTCAGATCCCTGTTTTGTATGGATTCAGCCAGAGGCACTGCAGTGTGATAATATATTCATTTATGTTTTAATATGTAAGATGAGAATACTATTATCTTAGCACAACACGACTTTGATGACTTTCCGCTTACTGATTATTGTGGGCTGGCTAAGTTAAAATGCATGGCTATTTTGTAGGCCCAGTTCGTCTCTGGTGTTCAGGGAACTAGTTTTACATGTAGGACAAAAAGTTCAGTTCTATTCTCATCTAACCAGACTGCCTTTTTCCTGGTTTTTATGTGTCCCCCAAATAGCTTGTAATAAACTCAAGATGCAGACTGGACCTGTTTTGGCTGTTTATTTGATGCTTTATGGTTATTACTGTTCTTTAAGAAACCCGATTGTGTGGTGTGAATACTTTTGCAAGGCAGTGTACTTTTTTTTATCAACACTGGGTGAAGAGAAACACTGGATAATTTTTTGATGGGCTCATGCTTACACTTGGGTGCACATCCAGGAGGCACACTTTGCCCTCAGCCATCACTCTCTGCACCGAGTCCAGATTTGACCCATAGTAGTTACCTCTGTACTGCCCATATTCTACAAACCTACAGGCACAGTGAGGCAAAGAGAAAAGAAAGGATAAGAAGGCTTTGAATGGTTGAATAAGAGTGAAACAAGCAAACACAGCCTCTGCAAGACTATTTATCCTGCACCTGTGGTTGAGGATGAGCTCTTCAAACGCCTGAACTGATACAAAATGATAATCCACGCTTTCTTTCTCCCGTATCCTCTTCTCTCGTGTTGTGTCTGAAGAATATGGCGATTTCCCGTGTTTGCAAAGAGAAATTTTTTTTTCAAGCCTGCTGTGCAGGATATGAAAGTTGAAAGTAATGAAACCTCAAGATGTGCAACTTACACGGCACACTGACGCCATAGAGGTCCGGGTCGGAGATCACCAGCCTCCTCTTCAGCTCGTTCACGCCAACCCCGCTGGGCCCTCGAGACAAGGATCAAAACACAGTATTCTGAATGTGGTCTTTTAATTCTCAATATCACAGCGTGGTAATGCTTTCCTTGAGACGAGCCAACATTAAATGACACATCTGTCTTTATCGTCAGAGAATTAAAAAGCAAATGAAAGTCAGACAGACGGAGCTCTGATTTCACTCTAACAATGATTCTCAAACAGCCCTCTGTCTGTTCAGTGCTTAATGCTCCTACACTCTCTGGAAAATCCATAGCATCATATCTAAATGTGCCATCTGCAAAGGCCTACAGTATCAGTGTCACTCCGGTGTAGGATACACAGGACAGAGCACACACTCATTCGTCCACATGTTCAGTACCGGAGCAGCTGGGATTGATGCGGAGCCAGATTGCATCAGTCTCTAATGGGGCGCAAGTCTCGAAGCAGGATTCCTCTCATACCTGTCTTTGCCATCACTGGGCTTCAGGAGTTTAATACATAACCAAATATCCAGTTTATGGACTCGCTACTCTTTCGCTGCTGATGTGCTCCACAGCTGCTGCTCAGATCTGCAGAGGCGTATCGCCAGGCACATTGGACGCTTTCTTTCCACTCTTAATTTCTTTGTAAGGAGTTACATGATATATGGGGCATTACTTGCACGAGCTGTCCGAGGGTAAATACCCTTTTAGTTTAAACTGAAATGTGTAAGAAGTACAAGCTATATGGATATACTTTGCGTATGGAGAAACATTATCCATCTGATCCTGAGGTTTAGCTTTTTCCTGTCTATAAATTGTATTGCCAATGAGCTATATATTCCTAATGATGGTCCAATGATGTCTACCGTCAAAGAGGGTTCTTCACAGCCGACAGTAAAACGTAACCCAGAGTCGAGGTAAGGCCCGACTCAATTAAAGGGGTCTAAATCTAAATCCAAGTTGTCTTAAGTGTTCCAGTTTGATGATAAAGCTGCTGGCTGACATCATGAGGGATCATATTCACAAGCATTTGTCTCTTTCCTCCCTTTCAGCCATCTTTTATCTCTTTTCTGTCTGACCGTGCATTTGCATCTCTTCAAGTCTTTGTATTTTCTTTGCCTTCCTGTCTTCCTCTTTTCATAATTTTTTTTTTCTTTGTCCACCTCCGCACATTTCCTCCTTCCCCTATTCCCCGCGGTCCTCCCGTGACCTTCTGTTGTATCCTATTATGACATTAAAAAGACCTTTGGCGGGGCTCCGTGTGGAATTCCCTGTGGGGAGATAGAGCTCAAAAATACACAGAGCAGACCTGCAGGATTGGCAGAGGAGTGGATGTGGGGTTGGACCACTGCATTACTTAAGTGAACGCAACATATTTTAACTCAAAGATTTCTGACACTGTTTATGTGGATCTGATGGGAAAGGATTTCTTTTCCGATCAAAAGTGGAGACATAAATCTTCATCAAGGCATTACATTTTCTTTGGTCAATTTTTTTTTTTACATTTTTTTACTTGAATAAATAGGATGAAGGTGTTTTGTGTTCTTGCTTTGCCATAAAAGCAGTGGATTGATATGAAACAGAATGCAGCTGATGACAGCACCACGTTTTTTCACCTTACTCTACAGCTGCTAAACTTTCACCATACAGTATGTTAATATACCACAAAGCTTGTGCACAACATGAGATAGAAAACCAGCTTTTGAATACAGATATGTTTTGGGCTTTTTTACATACCAACCAGGACAATGAGACGGTGTCTGTCCTTTGGCTCCTTATGGTAGGGTACCACCTCTATGTAGGTAGGGGGACAGATTGTGCCATGGACCTCGGAGTTCCACCTCCGTAACTTAGCAGTTTTGCTGGCTCTGCTGCTTTTGCGTCCGAGTCGGAAGCTCCTCCTTAGACCAGCTGAGTGAATAAAACCGACAGCAGTCTTAAACTGTGTCTGAAACATTTTTAAAAAATCTAAAACTTGTGTTTTTACTATTTTTGGCAGGTTATTGTTTGACGAGACCATATTCCTTCCTTGGCATTGGAAAATGTGGGAGCGTAAAATGTGTTGCTAATTCCATATGAGGGAAACAGACACTTGCAGACACGTAACCTTATAAATACAATATAATAGATTTATTTATTTCTACCACTTCCGTCCTCAGCTTTAATCAGAAGGCCTGAAAAAAATGATGGATGCTAAAAGCTCCCCTAAGTTCAGAAGCTAGTAGGTACCCTTTTCTGTTGATGGTGTATTCTTATTGTGCGATGGAGTTGTACATGGAGGTTGAAATTTCATTGGTATGGGTTAAAAAAATCAACTGGAAAGCTCTCTGCAGCAAAATTTGTTGAATGTTAAAGGCTTTTGACCAGCCCAAAGACAATCCAATGTGGCTGCTGACCGAGCCTATAAAAAGGCAGGAAAGTTAATTTTCAACTTTTTAGTTGCATTTCTGACATTTGTACTGTATTAAACCAGTGGCAAACTACTAAAGGTATTGTGAACTATTTCCTGTATTGTTGTATCAAAACATTACTGGCCCTGTAAAGTGATCTTTGCTGAGAACAACAGTGAGTAATGGGCACTGCGATGCACCGTTGCTGAATTCTTAATAAACTGAGTAGCTAATGCTTAAAAGGCGATGTAAATTGTAAAATGATGTCATCACCCGATTTGGATGAGATCAATATCAATTTATATGTAATTGTAATAGATGCTGTATGACAGAGGAATAACATGTTTTAGTTTATTTTTCTTATGCCAGGCTAATTTTTTAAGGCTAAAAACTGTCCTAACCAATAACTTTCTTTCATGAGAAAGTCCACTGATTTTAAATGCTTAAACATCAGACAAATCCAAAGCTATCTAAGATATAATCATTACATTGACAGATACTTTTGAGTGTTGTCTACATTCCCAACCAATCATTCATGTTAGAAGAGTGGTACCTGTTATGAATGCTGCCCTGTCTTTCCTGTTTTTCCTCATCATCTGTTGTTCTTTGGGCTGACTGGCTGCCTCTTTCTGCTCTGCTTCTCTTTGCCCTGCTAATTAGTGGGAACGACTTCACCTGTCTCTGTCCCAATTACCTTCATTCCTCCCACCTGTGATCCTGCTTTTATATACCGACCTCCCACAGTCAATTCCTGCCACATTGTTGAACGCCATTATGTGAGCAGCTGTCCAGGGTTCTTTGTCTGCGTCCCCTGTTCTGGACCTTGTTTCCTCATTTTTGGATTGCCCTGTCTTGCTTTGCCACTGGACTGGACACCCCACCGGCCCTCTGACCTCTGGAGACTACTTGGACTGTTTCACGACCACACACATAGCCCAGCACTTTGGACCTGACTGCCTTTTTCTGCCTGATTACTTCGTGTATGACATAAGCTTTTGTCACATTCTCCATTTTTAGCCCAGAATCTCGTGAAGGCTTACTTTCTTCACAAACCTTACTCCTGCCTCCAGCCTTTCAGCCAGTCATCTCCTGCTCTTAACAGCCTGCTGCCTACACTGTCTGTCTTCTGCTCCTCTCTGGACATTTACCTGCCTATACCAAGTTTTGTTTATTGTTTTATTTTTCTAATAAACCTTTTTTCCTCGGAACACTGTGTCTGGCTTGAATATTGGGCTACTTGTCTGTCAGAGCGTAAAGGTGCGTTCACATTGGCACCACAGTGTCACCACTTTTGCTTGTTGTCGCTCGCCTGACATTATCGCCGGCAAATTGCACGGCAGGCAAGAGCAATTGTAGCCTCGTGAGACCATCCTGATCTCGCGAGCTGTCAAGGTTAAACTCGCAGATCAGTCTGGCTACTTTCCGTTAAAGAAAATTTGGAGCCGTTCACCAAACGAACGTCCAATCAGCGTTGGCTTTGAGGCGGGTTGAGGTGTGACGCAACCAGAAGCGCGACAGTTCATTCTAAAGAACATGGCGGCTTCAGCCGATGAAACTAGCGTTAGCGTGGCTATCGAACAAGTTTTATCGGAATTACAGAGTATTTCTTCACTGAAAGAAGAGCAATTCACTGCTCTGGAGGCTTTTCTCAGAGGAAAATATGTTTTTGCTCTTCTCCTGACTGGTTTCGGCAAGAGTTTGATCTATCAATTGGCTCCTCTTGTCGTGTTAGTATGTCATATGCTTCGTTGATCTGATTGGTTTATTTGGCCCGTCTATCACCAACATAGGCCAATCAGCTAACCAGTATTTTTGCCCCTTCCCAAAATTACTTCAACGGAAGGTTTCCAGATGGATATGCGGAGCAAATCCATCTGGCCGAGTCAGGTTAGAGCAATTGCATAGCAGCCAACAAGCCAGAAATACAGCAGTACAACGACTATCTAGAGCAGGGGTGGCCAACTCCGGTCCTCGAGAGCCGGTGTCCTGAAACTTTTAGTCTCCTCACTCACTCTCTCTCTCCAGGCTTGGTCCTTTCTGGACTCATCCCGGTAGTAATAATTGGTGGAGTCATACAACTCAGGCCGAGCGCAGACCACCAGCTTGTCTTCCATGCTGAATGAAAACTGCTTTGTCTCGGCTGCAGTCCTTCACCCTGTGTCACAGCCACACCGCAGTACGCAGTTCTTGATTGGTTGTCGCAGCACGACACAAAAGTTTATCTTTTTCAACTCCAGCAACTGTTGCTTCACATCTATCGTAGATTTCGTGTCACTCTGGCTTCACTTTAATCACCAAAATCTTGCTTTGCATTGCTAGAATTGCCTCTGTGGTTTTGCATACATAGTGTCCCGTAACGTCACGTCGCTCCCTTGTGGCACCTGTGCATAGGGATATCATGTAAATCTGTCGCTTGGCCTGACACATTCGCTCCATCTGAACGCAACTGAACAAATACCTTTGTATGACTGATAGCTGTGCTGCATGGTGTAGCATCAAAATGCTCTTGGATGGGCTCATACATCCTGGTATTTATTTCTTGCAAAACAGACCCTCTTGTTGTTGGGGGAAAGTAGACGCCATGGTTCAAACGTGAGGCAATGCAACTTCTGAGGTGTTTGCCGCAATAAAATCATAACATAATCAAAAGTGTTATGCTAGTTTCATGTGCTTGGATGTCATTACAAGTAAAACAAAAATATGACCTATGAGGTTTTTTCTGGCTGATGGATGATGACTCTTGAGGAGTAATGCAATAATGTGTAAATTAGATTTTTTGGTTAGTAAAAGACTATTGGCTTGTGCTTGATCTACATTTTGTTCATGGACTCAACTTTTTTTTTTTTAAACAGAATAACTAACATCGCCTTTTTAAAGTTTTACATTTTAGTTTTCATCAAATTTTCTAAGATCTTTGTTACAAAATTATGGTTATTTGATTTGACGTATCACATTATTTCAAGGTTTGCTTATTTCTGTGCCTTCAACAATAATTCATTTAACATTGTTTCTGTTATGGAGCCAACTGAGAACGGCTTGTTCAACAGAACAAATTAAAAAGCCCAATTCTAAAGACGGAGCGGGGAATGACTGACTGGCAGGCCCCCAGTTCAGGAACCATCCTTGTTGGCATCAAAGCTCTAGTGTTCAGCAATACAAGATCATGTCTCAGTGAAGACACAACCCTGTCTGTCACGCTTTGCTGGTGTTCTGTCTGACATCCAGTTTCTATAACGCGGCTGTGGTCTGGCCCTTCTGGGCAGGCTCTTTCTCCCTCAAGATGTTAACCACCACTCTGGCAAGGCCAGGTCTTCTTTTTCTAAATTTAACTCCGTGAGCTTGTTTAGATATGTTCCTCTTAGGCGGCACAAGGAAAACGTTCCTCCCTGGAAAAAAGATTTGTTCGCATGGTATTTCCAACTTTCAACATTTCTGTTGAGTCAGAAATGTGACATAAAATGATATCTTTCCAATCTTAAGTCCTTCTGCCAGAGAAACTCCATTGTGTAATCTGCAAATGAGTCCTGCTGCAGATTTCTTGGACATGCTGTAAGTTCATCTTGGACTGGGCCCATACTGCTAAAATGATCTGATTGGAGTTTTATTTTGCACCACAAAGGACTAAAGGACTTACTCAGAGACTAATTAGGGGGACTAAGTGATTCTGAAGGATACTGTCCCATACATCAGTCACACAATATGATCATTCATGTAATTGAAAACAAATACTACCACTCTCAGACATTTGCTCATGAAGTACGTATGGTTTGGGTCCTTGGATGAAGAGTTATGTTAAAAATAAGGACACCCAATGCCTGGGAAGGGATTTAAGCAGGTCTAAAAAGATGAAAATAAGCCAATCCACTGTAAAATAGATTCATACCAACCAGCCCAGGTTCAGCCATCTGAACATGTTTACCCTGAAAGCAACATGTGACATGCTTAAACAAGTCTCCAAAAAACCTAAAATGCCATCATGGGACTTACAACAGACTCGCTACAGTTGATGATAGGAAGGAGCAAATCCTGATAATTGGGTGTTTGGGTTTTGATTTTGCTGTTCTTGGATAATTTCTTCTTTGGTCATCCATCCTTTAGTGTAGTCTCTCTAAGGTTTCTATAAGTTCTTTCACTGTCCTGATTTCAGTTTGCCCTGTTATCTTTCCTGTCTCTCACCTTCATTGCGTTCATCGTTTACCTGGTTATGTCCTTTCACCTGCTCCCCTGCCTTTCCCCTTTGCTTTCTTCTCCTCTGCTTAAACCTCCTGCTCCTCTCCTTTGTCAGATCCTCTGTTGTGTCACCTGCCGTTGCTCCCTGCAACCTCTGCAAGTACTTATTTTTCCATTTGTTAAAACTAAATATCCTCTCATCATATAGCTCCCAGGGTCTTCGCAGCATTTTGGTCCAACACCCGCCTGCACAATCATGACAGAGCATGCCTCAACAATCAGAAAAAGGGAGACTGCACAAATTTTGATTTCAATAGCAGTTGTGAAAAAAGGAAACCTTTGCTCAATTAAGGACCTTTAACTGAGATTTTATTAATTTCATTCATTAAAATTTTATTAGTATGTATAAAAAAAACATCTATTAAACATTAATGTTTCTCAACATAGAATTAAATATTTAATGATGCATGCTGATTTTTTTTCATAGGACTGAAAAAATATGTTTTTTTAGATTTAGTTGTTTGTAGACACCTTTTTCACTTCTGAGTGCAGAAGTGACAGATGAGGTGTTTCAAGTGACCGATGAGTGATTAAGTACCTATGGTGGTTTTAGTTTTATTCAGCCCCCACCGTTATTCTCAGTAGTCTTTTCTTCATGTTTACAGACAGTACTGAACGTGTGGCAGTTTAATTTACCCACCTTTGCATGCGTGTGTGCATCAACTTCTAAGCAATCAGAGAAAATATTTCATGTGGTGTAAACGCCTTTAGGCACCTCATGAGCTCCAGCCCCATATGAAGAACTGTTATGGCAGCATCATGATCAAAGCCAGGCTCTGGGGAATTGTTCAGAACAACTAAATTTTGGTTCTTAAACATAATGAATGGAGTAAGATATTTTTAACTATTAAATTAGGAGAAAGGTTCACCTTTCACCAAGATTATATGAACTGATTATACTTTATTTAATTGGGATTGAAATAAAATCAATTTGACTGTATCAGACCACTCTGGGTTCCTTTTTAATTGGATATGAGTCAGACTTATTTTTATTGCAAGGGTTATTGCCTGGTTTGTTGTGAACTGGTACCATAACCCAAAGCAAAATGCACATGCATGTTTTAAAGGGGCTGAAGCTATTCCAATAGATGTTTGGTTTAGGCTGCAAATGTTCTGCCATTTTAAAGTAATCATCTTTGTTTCAGGACTGGATCGCTTCAAGAGCACTTTCATTTTTATGGTGACACGCCACGTTTGAAGAATACCAACACACCGTAGCGTCCTCCTTGCATTGCACATCCTCTCTGCACCCACTTAACCGGGGTGTTGTAATGTATTTTACATGTCCATTAAAAAAATGTCCTCAGGTAGGTATGAGTGGGATTTGAGTGGGAAGCATCTCACCGATGTGGATTCCTGTTATAGCGCCGTAGTCTACATCCTCTGTAACTGGGAAAATGGAAGGAGAGAAAAGGGAAATGGGAAAATACTTCCTGAAAATTACATCTTTGAGACTTTGAGATCATACTTAATAAAAAAATGTTCTAAAGTAATTTAGCCTTGTAAAATGTAAGTAACTGTAAAAACTATTTTGAGAGGGCCTGTTTAGTTAATTAATGCTTTTAACGATCTTAGTTACAGCAAAGTCAGCTCATTAAACTTCTGCACTTTGAAAAGTCTCAGCCTCAAAAAATCCAGGCCAGTCTTGGGTAAGTCAACATTGAAAATTTCTAAAAATCCAAAAATCATGTACTGATCACATACACGTTAATTTTATCCTGGGTTATGCCGAAGGCAAGTGTCTGAAATCATATGCAGACTGACAGTACAGTACCTTCCCGGTCATCTGTGGAGCACGTGGAGAAAAACCAAAAAAGCTATTACAAAATGGACAGAGAGATTGGAAAGTGTTTTATGCTTTTCAGGTGGTGTTGAGTTTATGAGCGAGACTGTTCACCTGCTGGTTTGGAGTGCTGATGCCCGAACAGGGCTCTGGGTCGTTGTAATGCAACTCTTCTACAGAGGGTTTTAAAAAATGGAACAAATATTTATTACATTTTCTGTATTTTCTTTCCTTAAATATGAGTGATTGACGGGATGAAAAGATCACCTTTCATGCAGCTGCTTTGAAGGGATGAGGCCCGCTCGACTACTGCCGTCTCCAAGGTGACAGGCCTGCCACCAGGTATCGTCATCCGTGCTGACAACCTGGAGGACGTCACCTCTCCTGAAGGCCACTGCCGCATCCTTACACGGGATGGTCGGATCCTCCGTGGGATCATAGTCAAACAGAGCCCGCACAAACAGCTGAGGGATAGTCAAGGTTTCTGTTTTAGCCTTTAAATAACAAAATGGTGAGCAGAATGGAAAGCAACTTTTCTGTATCTTTTTTTTTCAGTGCTCTGGCTGCTTTTCCATCTCTTGTTTTGAACATCTGTATCCTGACAACAAACACGGCATTTCTTACTTTCTCATGTGTCATTTTTGAGAAACGACTCCAATTATTGAAAATAATTTGCAAATGCTGCCGACTCTCAAAACAGTTTCCAGCTTACTCATCCAGTCTGCATACAAAGTGGCTGGGATCCATAATTCTTTCTGAACACAAAGACTGTAAAACTGCAAATGTTTCTGCGAGATATAACAATTTGTTCTTTTGATTTGAATAAATGGAGCCCAACCCTCAAAATGCCAAATGATTCGGACTTTCTCAGCACATGTTGAGAACCAGGCCGTGGAAATGACAGCAAGCTGGATAATACAAAAAATAGAACCATATGAATTCAATACAGTGCCTTGCAAAAGTATTTACAGATAATTGTGTTTATGTCAGGATTGTATGGAATAGGCCAACACTAAATGGGGCATAACTGTGAAATGGAAGGAAGAGGATTCATGGACAGGATGTGCATCCATATTCCACCTCTTTGAATCAACAATTTGTAGAACCATCTTTTGCTGCAGTTACAAACATGAGTGGTTTGTTTAAGGTCTTTACCAGATTGGTACATCTGGACATTATTTTTTTTTTTTTTACCCAATCCTCTTTAAAAAAAAGATCCTTTCAGTCAGATTGGATAGATCCGTTAACTTTTGTACGTCTGGCTACAGAATCTTAATTGGACTGAGGTCTGGATGTTGACGCGGTTACTTTCATACATCATCGTGCTTCTATCTGAACCCTTCTATTGTAGCTTGGGCTGTTTGTTTAGGGTTGTTGTCCTGAATTGAACAGCGCTCTTTGAGATGTTTAAAGTTTGGGGTATTGTGTTATTATCTTCTTTTCAACCTTCTCCCTGACCTGCCTGCTGTGTTCCTTGGTCCTCATGATGCAAACAACTGAGGCCTTCGCAGAGCAGCTGGATTTTTTCTGAGATAAATTACACACAGATGGACACTGTTTGCTACTTACTAATTCCTTCCACTTCATAATTATATGCTAATTTGTGTCGTCGTATCAGGATTTTTTGAGTCAAACATAACAAAATGAAAAAGCTCAAGGGATGGGTTGACTGTTACAAATCCCTGTACAGTCCCACCAGTTTCTTCTCCATAAATCCAAGGTGGGCAACCAGGCCAACGTAGCCAAACATCACAAGATGAAAGTGAGACGCAAAGCAAGGGAACAGGCTGTAATATTTGTTTTACCTTTGTCATACGTGATGTCATGTCCTCATTAGTTGATCCAGGAATGATTTTGAATTTAACTGCACCCTCAGAACAAGCCTACACCAAAGAAAAGAAGACAGAAATCTGTTATATGTTCAAGGGTTTGGGGCACCAAACATGGCACAGTTAACAAGGTCTGTTCATATTTTATGTTCTGCCAGTTAATAAAATTAATATGAGTTGGTTAGAAACATAAAGTGCCTCCGACCCTGGTAACTCTCTGGGCAGTTCTATTGTTGGGTGCAGCAAATGTTCACTTCAGATGAAATTCTTTCTAAATGACTCCTAAAATGAGCCATGATGACCCACCACTGGTCAACACATAGCTGTATGTGTTCAAACAGTAAAGCAATATATTTGAAAACAAGTCCTATATACAGGTAGCAATTTTTTTCTAAGATACAAATTACCAAAGATATCAATCAATCAATCAATCAATTAAGCAGTATTTATTTATAAAGCACTTCTCATACAGAAATGTGCAACACAAAGTGCTTTACAAAAGTTAAATGCAGGAAAGACTTTGACCACTGGAGACACACAAGAAAATGATGAAATGATCACATCAAGCACACAAAACAATGAAGGGAGATAAGTCAGACAAGTAGAACTGTGGAAATATAATTGTGTAGATTAGTGAAGAAACCCTGGGGATATACGTATAACTAAAATGAGGAGAAATACAAAATAGATAGACACAAGTTAAGACAAGATATAGTAAACACACAAAATAACAAAAGAACAGTTCATTTCCGAACCTAGCAGAGTCTTTTACACGTTTCTGAGGCTGGGGTCCAGACTTCAGGAGACATGCAAGTTAATTGTCTTTATCTCTGAACTTGGAAATTCAGAAGCTCACCAACCCAAGCACTTTATCCAATATGGCTGCCAAATATGCATTTTGTAACTGAACTTACAGCAACACACTCTTCATTTGCACTTCAGGCTGTTTGTATCTCACTAGATCAGTCACAGAAAAATCCCCGCATCCTTACTTTGCAAACACATTCCTTTAGATTTTGAATTCGTAATATACAGGGATATGTTGTTATTGACTAAAAATAGAGTTATTCTTGTCACTGAGCACAAATATGTGCAAATCCTACCTGGTGTCCTGCTTGCAATTGGAACATGGTTAGGTTGGGTGTCATGACATCATGAGTTCTGACATCCAAGGTCAAAGAGGTGTGGCATAAGGCCAGACGGCAGTGAGGACAGTAATGAGACGTCTAGATGAATCATACTGACAACATCTCTATTGATTCCACTTAAAAGGATTTGGAAGGCTGTATGGAACCCTTTTGTAAAATAGCTGAATACACTTAATAGAAGCATCTCAGTGGATCTCACCTTATGCTCCCTTTTGTTCAGCACTACCACTGACTACTAACACAAATGTATCCATCTATTACCTGTACCTGATCATCTGTGCAGGGTTTTGGGGGTAGGGGGGTGGTGCCTCCAGCGGTCATGGGGCGAGAGGCAGGGTGATACCTGGACAGGTTGCCAGTCCATCACAGGGCAGAAAGAAACTTATGCTTTGCTCTTTACCAAACTGACAGGAATATGCAAGTTCAAGCTAAATTTAATCTTTACACAGAAACCTAAAACATCTACTGGAGGAGGTGAGTAAGGAAGGGTACAAAGGAGACAATGAAGGGAATAATGTGACTGACCAGAAGAGGTAGGATTTCTTTTGGCTTCCTGTGCTCCAGTGAAACTCCATTCACCTCCTTCAACTCGTCGCCTTCATGGATAAGGCCTTAAAAGTGTTAAAAAGACACATCACGCCATTGTTACCCTTTTGTAATACGAGTAATGATTGAAATCAAGCATTTGAACGCTTAAAAGCTCACATTTTCCATCATGCCTGTCCCAGCCTTTTAAAGAGCTTTTAATAACATGCCAGAGCAAGTGAAGCAGTAACCTGGGCGTCCTGTGTTCGTATGGAGCATAATGGGAGCACAGTGCTTTCCCTGCCCCATGTAATACTGCGTACTGCTGGTCAGCTGGCTGACCAGCAGTACGCCATGCCCATGCACAACACTGGTGTCATTTCAACTTCTCACCAGAGGGGGCGAACTTGTGCAAAAACTCTGGAACTTGCGCAATGCTCCTTTAACAATGCTAGTATTATCATATTTGTTACATGTATTAATGCTAGAGTCTCTTTTCATGAACAATGAAACTACAAGGTAATCAAAAATCATATAACAATTGTTTCCTCCACAGTTTGACCTAATCTGCTTTGAAACATTATACTTTGGTTGTGGTAGCCACAGAAACAACCTGGACCCTGTAATACATTTACTACTAATTATTTATTAAATAATGAGAACTGAAACCGGGGGGCCCAAATCCATTTTTGCTCAGGGCCTTATACAATACTAGGCTGGTTCTGGGCACCACTTATCTCTCTTCTAAAAACTACAGCTGGCAGTAAGTGTGGATCATCTGCTCAGCAGCTGAATGCAGGCTAGCTGATCAACTAACTTTTATGTAACCAGTTAATCTCAGCTTGGTAAACATTTGTTACCATCTAAAAAGCAGAACATAAAAAATGCTTTAATATTCTGTACAGTAAGTACTTGAAAACTACCACTGAACGTGGTCTACATTCTATTTTTCTGAAATAAAAACTATCACAATAATAAATAACTGTTCTAACATTATAAACTATGACAAACAATATGTTCTGTCAGCAGTAGCAGCAGGAATGCTTGGTGTTTTTTCTGCTTTACATAAAAACAATTAGACCATGTTATATATTTTTATGCTGATACAGGAAAAAAAATAGACTGCCGCTGTATTTTTACTCCGGGTTATCATAAAATTTACTTACCGCTCTTATCGGCGGAACCTCCTTTCATGACCCTAGCCACAACGATAGCCCCGGAGGATTTGTCTTTCTTAATTGTTGCTCCCTGTAGAGTGGAGATCATTAAACAAAAGGACAAAGCCAACAAACAGATGGAGAGAGGCAAAGAGGTCAAACCACAGAGTGAAAATAACATCCTGAATATATTATAGCATGTTTTTTTTTTTTACAGAAAGCTTCTTACTTAGAGATCTATCTGGCCCATGAAGTATTTTGTTTCATAAAAGGGCTATTTAGATGCCTTCATGTTCCACACAACGAGATGAAAAAAGGTTATCCAAAACCAGCGTTATTTACAACAGATGTTATTGATGTGGTGCAATGCAAGAATGGAAAGAGCATCTGATGCAGTGGGCTGGCTGCAATCAGCTCCCGCTCGGGTGAAACCCTGTTGTCTGGAAAATGGGAACATGTTGGATCGATCAGTGGGACAAAGTCAGAGAAAGGTTAGTCCTCTTTCAGTCTAGGATCAGGATCAGCACAAAAGTATGTTCACCGTTTCTGGTCCAAAGTGCCTTTTAAATGCAACCAACAATGTGCGCAAACAACGCTTTTCTGCTGCGGGAAGGCCAATGTTAATGGAACTGCAATATACCCACAAAACTTGGAAACAGAAAGTGATACAACCTGTGTTTACACCAAAACATGTTTGGGATGTCTACTTTAATTTGAGGCTATTATTGAATATCATTTCTATTGTATCGAAGGGACTTGAAAGGGAGAAACATGCTCTTCTGTGTAAAAGCTTGGATGTATTTAGTGAAAAACCTGTCCCAGCTTCAGACAGAAAACTAAGTCTGCGCTTTATGTATTTTCACTAATATGCCAAAGTTAGAGGTTCTGTGGCATTGGGGAAGGTCTGCGGCTCTTGAATCCTCACTAGATTTTTGTTTCTTTCCTCTATTACTTGATCCAGGAAACTTCTTAAAATTAAGAGACAATGACATGGAATAACTAATAAAGCAGAACAGCTTCAGGAAAATGACCTATGATTAAAGGCCATGAAACTAATCAATGTGCGCTAGAAAGAGAAAAATGAATTAACCCAATCCTTCTTAATTTGCAGTTCTGCTTTAATGACACCATTATGATGTCAATGTTTGCATTATTTCCCTTTAGATAAATATACCAGCTGGAACTGCAGTGTGCTCTGTGTCACCGTGATATGCAGGAAAAAAGCTGTGGAAAAAAATGACTTGGCTTTAAGAAAGTTATAAGTTTAAACACAAATGCAGCACAGGCTGCAGCGAGCATCCTTACTTAGGTTTTTTTTTATGACCCCTGTCAGATGTCTTTTCTTGCTTTACTACGGTGTTAAAATGGGTTTTGGAGTCATACATTTTAAAACTTGACAAACTAAGTCTAAATATGAAATCTAACCTTTAGGCTGCCAAATTGTTCAATCCGGTTGAGTAACTTTCAGTAACTGTGGATGGATAAATTCTCTAAAAACTTTTCATTGTAGCTGCTTAAAATGCCAAACGGCACACAACGCAATCAATAATAATTATTATTTATTTTTAATGATAAAATAAAGCTGGGCTGCACAGTGGTGCAGTGGGTAGCGCTGTTGCCTTGCAGCAAGAAGGTCCTGGGTTCAAGTACACCCCTGGGTCTTTCTGCATGGAGTTTGCATGTTCTCCCTGTGCATGCGTGGGTTCTCTCTGGGTACTCCAGCTTCCTCCCACAGTCCAAAAACATGACTGTTAGGTTAATTGGGTTCTCCAAATTGTCCTTAGGTGTGAATGGTTGTTTGTCTCTCTGTGTTGCCCTGCGACAGACTGGCGACCTGTCCAGGGTGTACCCCGCCTCTCGCCCAGTGAACGCTGGAGATAGGCACCCGCAACCCCATGAGGGATTAAGCGGTTTGGAAAATGGATGGATAAAATAAAGCTGAATATAAATAAAACTGTTGTTAATTGAATTCATATCAAGGAATTTAATGTGAAATTATCACTTAAAATCAGAGTTTTTTTATATCTTAAAACTAGGTAGAATTATTTAAGTTTTGAATTATTTCACGATACCTGTGCTGCACTGAAAACACTTTACTTCATCAGGAAATGAGACATAAAACTTTTTAACAAAATATTTAATGGATTATATCTTCTTGATTATACCAGATATATATTTGTTAGTATTTTTTAATAATAGTTAACTTTTATGAATTGTTGCACAGTAGGCCCTCCAAAGGCCACAGTGTTGGCGCTAATTTAAAATGTTTCCATCTGCACCTTTGTGACATCTAGCGGTGAGATTGGTAACTACAACCACTTCAACTATATCCTCCCCAGTACCTCGTCTCATACGTATCTATCCTTTCCTTAAAGCCAAGCAAAAAAAAAACAGCACAGAACAAGTGAAAGGCATATTAGTCAGTAATGAATAAATGCAAATATTAATTACAATTGTGTCTAATTACCAAACAAACAGGGTCACACCTGAATGTTACTCAATGGATTAAAAAAACTTTTGCATTTCTGTGTGGTTAGTAGTAGCAATAGGTTTAGATATGAAGGAACCCTCTTACTGTAAATCTTTACACAGTAGGGAACACTTGGGTGAAATCATAAGATTGACAACCCATCTGTGTGTTTGTGCTTTGATTGCAGGTTGAAAGATACTGACCAGGGGATCTTTGGTTTTCACCAGGCTCACAATTTTGATCGAATCTTCATCTTCCTCCATTGCATCATCAGGTAGGGGTGGCAGAGCAGGCTCAAAGTCTCTCTGAGCTACAGAATCATGTGTATGCAGGAGACTCTGGAAAGGAAATTGAGTAAAGATGGAGTTCAGCGTTAATGATCTAACCTTGGATTCTAGGATAATGGGAGTCATAACCAGGTGTATTATCTTCCAGTAAATAAAAAAACAAACACATTTTGAATGTGTTACCACAAATGTCTACTGTGAAAAGCAACATGCCCATTATATTGGATTATGAGATTTTTAAACAACAGAAAAGCACATAATCCAGCAACAGAATCCAAAGCCAATCCTTTTATTTAAACTGGTCATAAACTACCAGTTTCAACACACCTAATTTGCCTGATAGGAGCTGCCCACATCACTGATGCTACCTGATAAACCTTTGTCTCAGTTTCCATATAGGTAATAATGCACTGTTCATTTACATTGCCTTGCAAAACCTTTTCAATCATGTCACACGTTGTCAGATCGGAACTACAAATTTCCGTGTATTTTATTTAGGATCCAACACAAACTGGAAGAAAAGGATATATAAGTTTTATTTACATATTGTCTCTGTATGTAGTTTAATCAATTTATTTCAGATAAATTCAGCTGTTCTGCCAGGGCATCAGGAAATGTTTGTGAACAAAGAGTATTATCAATATTATTATCAACTTTATTATTGTTACTTTTACTATTTTTCATCTGTTTTTTTTATCAACGCTATGTGACCCGTCATGCCAGTTATTAACATTGTCAGCCGGGGTTTATGCCATTTTATCTCTGCAGTAGATCAAATCAGCCACTCACACTGTAAGGCAACTTTACTTGGGCAAAAAAACCCAACAACAAGCAAAAACAAAACACTGTTTGCTACCAGGGCAGGAAACATAAAAAGTAAAGACCAAAAACACACCGGGCAGGTCAAAGTTGTGGGGAAGTTTAAAGCAAAGTAAGGTTAGAAAAAACCCATTCCATGCGTTGCACATCTCACAGAGCACTTTTCAGTCCATCGTCCAAAAACCTGAAATGTTTTGCCCGACTGTTAATTTATCAATCCGCTGCTGATAATCTAAACTGATAGGCCAGGCAAGAAGGGAAATTATTTGGAGAAGTAGCAGGGAAGCACATGGCGAACCCTGCTGGAGCTACACAGATCCACAGGACAGGACAGCTATTAATGATGCACTCCACAAATCTGGCCTTTATGGAAGAGTCACAAAAAGAAAGCTTTTGTTGCAAGAAAGCTAGGAGAAAGTCCCATTTAAAGTTCACCACATGTCATGTGGGGGAAACAACAAACAGCAAGAAGAAAATTGAAGGGGTAGGATTTTTCTCAGAACTATGCACTACTTTCTGTGGGTCTATCACATCAACATTTTGGTGTTGCTTGCTTTTGCAAGACACTGGAGCTGTGGCAGTGTGACAACCTCTGTTTTACTTGCAAAGAAAAACATTATTCAGAATAGCTGTTAATCGTTCACTGTGAGCCTGGATTAAAAAGCGAAGATTTACTGTAGCGGGAAGGAATGTAAACATGGGAAACATCTGCTCATCAACTTCGTATTACCAGTCAGACAATCCATCTGTCAGTTACTCTGCCGGTCATCCCGGAGTCTATCAGCACCGGCTCTGGTCAGAAGCTGCCAGCGCGTGAGCAATGCGGCTCTGGCTACTTTCAAGAGGTGGTTTTCAATGAAACAAACATTCATTTACAGCATATTATACCCTGCATCGCTCATAAGTGTGAGCTCCAGCGCTGCGGCCAAGAACAAACAGGTCATTAGGGCTGTTTAAACAAACTTTTACTTGCCGGCTGGCTTTGACTCCTCGTAAATTAAAAAGAAAAACCACAACGTTGGTAAGTCGTTAAAAAAAAAAAAAAAAAAAAAGACGCTTTCTGTGCAGCTATGAACGTACGAGTGCATCTGAGACGCAGATGTCAGCAGGTTTGCAATAGGAAAACATTCTCTGGAGCAGTCTGGGCATCTCTGGGTCCACTGTAATAAACATAATTTGGGAGAACATTAGCTTCAGTGCCAGTGTGGTTCACAGATGTCGGCAGCTCTCAGGGGGCAGAGGGATGTGGTGAAATCAATTTGAATACATTTTACTGCTGGATTCATTTGTCACTGAGTGTGAGTCATGTTTGAGTTTATTGTAGGAAACAGAATTCTGTCAGCCGATATAGCTCCTGTGTTCAGTCAGTTCAACAGAAGAAAAAAAAACCAAATGAAGTGTGCCAGCTTGAAAATTAACCTTTTTTAATTGTGGATCCAATGTCAAGGTGGTGTGCAGGGAAAATAACTCAACTTGTAACAGCATTAGTTGTGAACATGCTTATTTCTTCTTTAAAAGCTGAGCTTCCAACTGGGTTAGAAGGAAAATAAAGTCCATCACAGAATATGTTTTGGTAATTACTACGTTTACTATTACAGCAACAGAAACTAAGTCACTTAACTCTGATTAGACAAACCATTAGACTCTCAGACAGATTATGTGAATAGCATTGATCTTTTTGTCATGAAGCCATGTTATTCTGGGAAGCTTTGGGTCATACCATTCCTATATTGATATTTCTCAGATTTAGTAAAAGCATTTCCCTCTTCTTTTTTTTGTCACGCTTGAATATTTCTGATCATTTTTCAATGATGGTGTCATTTTTTTAGGTGGAGAAGCTATCCAAACCAACCTGTCCTGATGTCACACGCCACCCTTTGTTAGATCATAACTGGGATTAACCATAATCCTTTGCCTGTCCATTCTACCAGTCACAAGGGCTGTTTAAAGGCCTGATTACTACTAGACCCATAAACTGAAAAAAAGAGTAATTTAAATAGAGCCTGTCCAACAACATGAAGAAGGCTTAAAGCAACACATCATGCCTCCAATCTAAATAAATTAACAGATAGGACACATTTGAGTCTATCAGTCAGGAAAGGGGTACAAAAGCCATTTTAAGGTTTGCCGTTCTGTTCATGACCCATTGTACGGAAATTATTTTATGTCTCCAATAATGTCTACCAGGAGGTCACGTAGAGTTATTTTGGCTTGGTCTGGGGTCATAGCATGTCAGGCATGATCAAAATTAACTGGCTCAAATTGGCATCAGAACCAAAAGAGATTAGAACAGAGCATGATAGAAAGTTCTCAAATAACACAAAGGAATAAATTCAGCTTGAGATCGGATGATCTTTTAACCATTTATCTCCATGAGCCATGAAAATACTGAAGTAAACCACCGAGTAAACAGATGCAGCAAAGCTTTAAGGAACGATTAGCAGCAATGACACCTAGTGGTTAAAATAGGAACAACACATACACAATGCCTTTCACAGAGACCACCCGTTTACTCAACGGTCCTTGTGGCTGTGAAACAGGATAGGTATATGATGTATTCTGTTCTTTTTCTGGTCCACCTAAAACACGCAGGGCAGTGGGTCCCGGGGACCGGAACTGAATGCCTCTGGTCTATCTGTAAGCCTGAAGTGGGGGTAGAGGGTAATGAGGGGAGAGTTGACCTGGAGGTCAGTTTCATTAACATCATTCCGGTAAAGGGTCTCGATACCTCCTTTGCAACAAATGTGTTGTAAGAACAAAATTACATCATTCTGTTCTCTCATCCCTGGTTTGGGCGGTTGTTGACACACATTTGGGGCAGAGCGTTGTTCCTGTGTGGTGTCCAACAAATATTGTGTGATTAGTCAGAAATTAGAAGAGCTTGATTACTGCACTGATAAATGCTGCAGAGCGAGTGATCTATCAGGACCTTCCAGGAATTCTGCATTTAGGTTCTTGTGAAGTATGAAATGTTTTGGCTGGAACGAACCTTTGTTCTTGCAACCGTGAGTACAAATGTTTCTGTCCGTGATGTATTGGCCACATTCATCTGCCCTTGTGAAGTACAGGCCATCACAGAACAAAATCGGTGTAGTATTTTACATGCATTTTATTTACATAGATGATATTCGGTATTTCTGAGTAGTAATGATGTGCGTTTAACAACACAAAGACGCTTCAATACATTTCCAACCAATTTACACAGTGTATTCACTCAGCATAAACTGGTTATGTGGTAACCACATACCCAGCCATCACTGTGTCTCAAGACGTCTCAAGATGTCTTAATAAGAAGAATTAAGACGTCTCAAGACATTTGTGCACATCAAGACGTCTTAGGACATCTTAAGACAAAAATCTGAAGACATGCACCCATGTCTTAAGACATGCATTTGGAGGAAATGGGATGCTCTCAGACAGTATTTCGTGTCTTGAAGACATTGAGTGTCTTTAGATGTCTTAAGACATCTTTTTTTGTCTTAAGACATTCAAATCTTAAGATGGCTTAAGACACCCTTTGCAGCCTGTCTCAAAAGCATGGCCAAGCTATCTTGTTTTAACAGGAGTTTTATGATTATAAAATTTGGGAGCAAAAAGGGAAAATATGGGCATCATAAGTTGTGTTGCCTTTCAGGCATGAATCTGAATGGACCTTTGTTTTGAAGGAGCTCTTATTTTGAAGGGCAGTTTTTACTAACATTCCGAATCTCAGGTTTGTTTTCAGTTAGTAAGACAGTTAGTACGGCAGTTGGAGGTTAGCAGAGTTCACATTTTTACTACATTTCTGTGTTCAACTACCTGAATTTATCACTGTAAACGTCACAGAGGCAACGTCGTAAGTTGATAATTTCATAATTACATTTATAAGTTTATATGTACTACGCATTGGGGAGCAAATTGATATGCTGGCCTGGGCCACCCTATGATTGGTGACTGCAACCGCTTTGAGCGATACCACCAGAGGATCAAGGACTTGGGTAGGTACATTTTCCGTACATTTCATATACTAGGTCCTGAAGGTGTTTGAAGCTCAGTCTTGATATTTTTGTTGTACTTCAGTTATTGCTCAAGTATTGAAAAATTAATGGTGAAGAGGATTGCTGTGTTGGATACCCTTTCCACACTGTTAACACCAAATGATGAAACAGCAGAAAATACATCTATCCCCTGGCTTCCAGGCTACGCCCCGGTTTACAGGCCATCAGGATCAGCCACAGTGATATCTGCAGCTGAACTTCATCAAAGACATGGGCTTGGTAGGTAAAGCTATGTTACAAAAATAAATTACTAAAATAGTTGTATTATTAAAATATTCTTGGATGTTCCATCAACGATGACTAAAAAAGGTAAAAACATTATTTTATTTATTGTGATTCATTTCTTAACAGGGTTGCACCTTGGAACCCAAATGCCAGAGCTATCCCACCTGAAAGTGTCAAAAATGATGCGCCAGCCAGACCTCATGGAGAGAATGGGGGATAGAGTCCTGACACAGGAAGAGATCTTACTTGGCCCAAAGGTGTGACTCCTGTAGTTAATCTCAATCCAGTACAGGAAAATACAGATTAATAAATATTAATTACACATTATAAGGTACTGTAAGCACTGTCTTCTCGTATGGGAACATCATTGACATAATTTACTTTTATTCCCAATGTTTGGATAATGGGAAAGCATGTGATCAACGTCATTAACAACCCGCTCTCTGGGCAACCAGAGAGATGCATTAAACACCACAGTGCCACACTGTCCCCACAAAAATATAAGTATGTTATCAATGTTTATCATTTGTATAATAGCAGTAGTAATGTACTGAATTCAGAATATTTTTTCAGCCAAATTCACAAAAGGATAGCGCAGAGCAGCAATTGTACCAGCAACACAACATACTGCATAGCATTTCCCAGAAGCTGTGCATCATTTTGTGTATTAGACCCTTGGATATTTATCTAAATAAATGGAATACGCCTTTTATAATATACCTTTTTAATGAATGCAAGTGTTTTAAAAATATTTCATCTCATTCACAGATTTGATGTAAAGACTCTCAGAGTTGGCTCATTTGTGGAGATAGCCCCCTTCAATCCAACCCATGTGAATGACAGTGACAGGCAACCAGTGAAAATCACAACCATATGGGCTACAATCTCTGGTAAAGTAGTTTCATCTTGAATATAATGTGTAAACAGGATTATAGAGAAACCAGGCAATGTAAACCTCATAGCATAATGCATAACACTAGGTTAAGTTACAGTTTTACTAGAGATAATTTTTGTATCCCATGGCTACATGCACAATGTTTCTCCCCAGATATTCCACTGGTCCTGTTTGAGGGTACCACTTTCTTGCTGCAACGCACAGAAGACCCACTAACAGGCTGCAAACAGTATCAAGAAGGGAGAAAAATAATTTTTCCAACATCAGCCATCACTGACACCCTCCTGTTCCTCCACCACAAATGCTTCTGGGAGCCAATTGAAAACCTAGGGATCGGGACAAAGTCTGCTGCCACCAATGGACAGTACTGTCAATTAGCTGAAAAAAAATCCTTCACAATCCAAGGAACAAATTGTTTCTTAGAAATGCATATCTACACTCTTATACAGAGCAACCTTACCACACACACACACACGCAGGTAACTTGATGTCAAACCTAACCCTCTTAACATGTACAGTATGTGCAATAATTGCAATACATTGAACTGTATTTCCCTATGTTTTAAGATTAAATACTCAGTGTGTCATATAGGGTTTGTCATTCTTTTCGATAAACAAATAATTTGTAAACTATTATCAAGGAATAGTGGATTGTGATATTTTACTAAATTTTAGTTCTAAGACGTCTTCAGATATCTCAAGACATCTTCGTATTTCCAAGACATCTTGAGACATCTCAAGTCATCTCAAGACATCTTAAGACCATGTCTATAGACACGTCTTATAGACACGTCTTGACTTACCAAGACGTCTCAAGACATCTCAAGACATCTCAGCAAATGTGTCTTGAGACACATCTTAAGACGTCTTGAGATGCGGTGATGGCTGGGTATGCAGTTTTTAAGATCTTCAGCGAAAAATAAGAGAATGTGTTTAAGATATAATATGTTACTGACTTTGTTACACACTTTTCAATTCCAAAAGCTAAGCTGAGCCGTTCATTGGAAAAATCTGAAATGTGAAAGAACGGGTTGAGTGAACATCTTCAGTTACATTCTAATAAAAATGTCCTGATGGGATTTGTTACTAAACCAGGCTTGATTGATAGGCTTGGTGAAAATTTAAATTATTTTAATGACGTATATTTAATTGCACTCAAAAATTCCTTGTTTATAGCCTTTTTACTCTTTTTTTAATCCTTGGAACCTATAACCTGTTGGATAAATATTTTTTATGTACTTTCATTACATCTTTTCTTTCATGAGTCTCTTCCCTTTAGGGAACAGCGTGTGATTTGACTGGACCACAGACTTTTAAGCCTGGTAAGGATCAAGACCACACAGACTTTTGAAGCTAAAGTGAGCTAATTCATCACCATGGAAAGAAATAGTTTTCACCTTAAAGTGAGGCTTGGAAATAAGTGTAAGCAGTTCTTGGACTTCATCTCTCCAACCTTGGTAGAGCAGCTCTTCTGCCAACTGAAACAAAAAGAAGAAAAAAAGTGGTATAAACTTAGGAGATTTAATTCAGGCTAGCATAAAGGGACGTGGAAACGAGATGCAAGGAAAAAGAGTAGAAAAGCTGCTGTAGTTTCTTTTATATTCCTGTTCATCATTTCAAAACTTTAGAACAAACATGTTAGCTGCATATTTGCCCGGGCTCTCAGAAAGGGTGATTATTAGAAAACTGTTCAAGAAATGTAAGAAGCAAGTAGAGAGACAGTCTGCGACCTCATGCATTTGCTTATCTTGTCAAGCACATTATTGTAATGACTTCGTCTTGGCGTTCTTCAGACACAATATACATGATGATCATTAGTTTCCACTGTGAGCAAACAGAAGCATCTGTGAGAGGAAACAGAACCACAGTTTGGCCCTTCAAACCGGCCTTCATAACTTAAGCCAGGCACAGAGTTGCTGTCGAACCAAATCAAAGGCAAAGCGACTAAAGGAAAAGAGACAAATGCAGGGAGGAGAAATGGAAACATGGCAAAAAAAATGCTGTGTTTTCAGTTGAATAGTGAAGACAGAGTAGAGCTGAAAGGAACAAAAAGGAGGATAGATAAGGATAATACAGAGCCCTAGAAAAAGATTCATACCTCTTAAGACTTTTGACATTGTGTTATGTTACGATCACAAACCATAATTTGCTTTACTCAGATTTATGTAATAGACCAAAAAGTAATGTATAATTACAGAAAAAACAACAATCCACCGTCTATACTGGCTTATCCGTGCAGGGTTGTGGGGTGGGGGTCTGGTGCCTGTGACCACTGAAGGAAAAATTAGCTTTTCATCTTTCTGCTTTTTTTTTTTTTAAACACATGAAGTGGTGGCCTAGTGGTTAGAGCAGCACGCTTGCGCTCTGAGAAGGATGCAAGTACCTGGTTCGATCCCCACAGCCTGCACTCTGGGTCCCTGAGCAAGACCCTTAACCCCTGATTGCTCCCGGGCGCTGCACAGTGGCAGCCCACTGCCCCCCAAGGGGATGGGTTAAGATGCAGAAGTGAATTTCTCCATTGTGAGATCAATGATGTTCAATTATTATTATTATATAAATCTGAAAAGTGCGGCAGGCTTATGCAAATAGAGATTCCAACTCAGTGTAGATGCAGCTGATCTGTGAAGGCCTCGGAGATGTGTCAGAGAACATTAGTGTGCGAACAGCAGCATGAGACCAAGGAACACAGCGGACAGGTCAGAGAGAAAGTTGTAGAATTTAAATCGGTGTTGGGTCATGAAACGATATGCCAAACTTTAAACATGGCACAGAAAACTGTTCAGTCGGAACATCGAAAGTGTATGGTACTACTGCAAACCAACCCCAGTAGACAAGGCCGTCCATCTATCAACTCTAAGCTGGTCGGGCAAGGAGAGCATTAATCAGAAAGGCATCCAAGATGCCCATGACAACTCCTGGGGGAGCTGCACAAATTCACAGCTCAGGTTGGAGAATCTGTCAGCAGGGCAACTATTATTTGTTGCTCATAAGCATTAAATTATATTTTTTTTATAGAGAGTTGTAAAAAGCAATTGTTGTTGAAGTAAAGCCAAAAGAGGTCCAATTTTAAGCCATATGCAGCAAACATTCAGACCACCATGCTCTGATCCCAAAAATCCAGCTTTTTGGCCTACATCCAAAAGGCTATGCATGGTGGAACACTATAAACCTCCTGGTGATGATCAGAGATGGCAACATCTTGTTGTGGGCACGTAAACAACTACCCAGAGTTGGTTGTTGTGTAAAAAAAAGGTTCCAGGGATATAAATGATTTTGTAAGGCACCATAGAAGGGAATGGTGGTTTGAGGGCAGACAAAAAATTGATCGGAAGTTGTGGAAAAGAATAATTGCATAAGAACATTATTGTTTTGTAATGTATCCTGTACCTAGAGGGGGTTGTTGGTAAGCTATAGATGATCAATGACCAAAGGTTTAAACAGAGACGAGATTAACAAGAAAAAAAGACTGGAATAGAAGGAGAGAAAAGGAGATCAGTACCTCCTGTTTCACTTTTCTTGAATCTAAAATTTCTTGTGTTCCAACAACCAGAAATTAGAACTGCAGACTAATTATTATTATTCAGTCCTGTCCTTTGTGAATTACTATTCTAGTTAATAACTGAAAGTTAGTTATTTATCTTCCAAGCGTGAATTACTTGGAATATCTTGGAATAACACCGAACAAATATGTGAGAAAACACATTCCAGTCGTGTGTGTGTGGCTGACAGGGACATCTCTTATATAACAGAGCAGAGAAAACCTCCTTTTTCTGTCAGCTGTCATACTGTCAACCACAGCAGTGTGTCTGTCTGCAAAAGATGTTTGGAATGAGACACGCACCTCTGAGGCCAGACTCGCTGCATGCTCCTGGACAGGAACGGGGCTTCGCTTCTCAAAACGCTTCAGCCGTTCGTGAATCTGTCAAGACAGGGACGACTTAGAAGAACCACTTTCGCTGCAGCAGAAAAAAAAAAGCATTACAGATTCAGCTTTTAATATTTCTAACTACTCATTCCTGACTTGACAACCAGAGCTACTGCCAGAGCCAGTGTTAGCAGTCCATCTCTGTAAGTTGATGTCATCCATTCTTTAGCTGGAGAAAACAGCTCAGCGACTTGATGTGAGCCTCCTGTACCTTAAACAGCAGGTGAACCTTTTTTTCCATCAACATGCTGTGAAGGAACCTGTAGTCCTCCTCCCTGTCAGTATGAAACTCCGTCCCAGACATCGACCTCACCGCGGATAAGAGCTTGCATACGCCTGGAGAAGCAGAGAATACAGAAATTCCTTTTCACCTCAGTTCACTTTCTTTTGATTAGGTTCAGTTAAGCTCAGCTCATTTTAAATCAGTTTAGTTCATTTCAAATAAATTCAGTTTCAGTTCAGTGGGATTCAATTAAGTGTAATGAAATGCATGGAAATTCCATCTGATTTTAATTTCATTCAATTCAGAGTAGTTTAATTCAACATTATTTAATTCAACTCATGATTCCGTTACATCAGTGTAGCTCAGTTGAGTTTTGTTCTGTTCAAACAAATTCAATTCACATCAGTCCAATACAATTCAGTTCAGTGCCTTTCAGTTTACCTACAGCTTTACTGGTTTAGTTAAACTGAATTTCAGTTCATTCGGTTTATTTGAATTCAATGCAAACTGATTCAGCCCTGTTCAAACTTAATTTTCAACTCAGTTTTATTCATTTTGGTAGAATTTACTTGATTTAATTCAGTTCAAGTCAATTCATTTCAGTGTGACTGGATAAACTTTTATCCATCTGCATTTTATTCAATTATATCCAGTTTAACTCATCCATTTTCATTTTAATCAGACTCACTCCAGTTCAGTTCAGTTATGCCCACTTCAGTTTGATTGAATCTAGTTAAGTTCAGTTCGGTTCCATTCAGCTCTGCTCACTATAGATTCATATTTTATTCTATTTTTGTAGCACAGCTGAATAAAAATACAACCCAGAGTGCTAAATTCAACTAACAAGGACCCCAATTTGTTATTTAGCAGATATTTTATTTAAACAGCAGGAACATGTGCTTTGCTCAGATTGCTGTACACCTTTCTTAAAAGAAGAGAAAAACAGAACAAACAGTCTGAGAACAGAAAGATGACTTGTTTTTCCATAGAATGAGTTCCATCTTTTGACATGTTGCTGCCCCCTGTTGATGGCATTGAATATATCAATTTAAGTAACTGGATAAACAATTTACTTCACAATAGAAAAGCCTTAATGATTGTTTTCATTTTCTAATAAAAGCAAGTGATCTAGGAAACTAATCAAGAGCAGACCTTACAATCTAACCTGCACAGCATTTTCTCCCTTTCTTTAAATTCCAACAATGTACATTTAACCTAAATAAGTGCTAACAACAATGCGATCTTCACTCACCATGTACTCTCTCCATCCCATTAGGCCTGGTTTTGGCAGATCCGATTGCTTGTTATCTTAACAGAACCAGCGACATTTGAACATTCACTTTACAAAGAGAGGAGCTGAAGTGTTTGACTGGGCAGACTGGAAAAGCGCTGACTCCCATTCAGTCGATATGCATCTGGTCTGACCTACATAATCAATCAATACAGAAAAGGCAAAATAGCTTTTGTAAAATCATGGAACACAGTGGTAGAGTTAAAACCTGATATTTGCACACACCTTGTAAAAATAAATTGAATATTTTCTTTCTCACTGTCTGACTTTAATACTTATCAAGTTTTATCTGTTTTAGGTCAGTTGAAATGACCAAAACTAATTGTGAAATTCTAAAATAATTAGGGAACTTTTTTTTGAGAATTTATTTACCACTTTCTACGATGTCAAAAGTTTACATACACTAAGATTACTACACCTATAAACAATTTAGGGAAGCCTTGATTATAATGCAATGACATTGTAAGATTCTGGTTAATTCCCAGTTAAGCTTGAGCTAATTTGGATATATTTGAAGGCAACACCTCAACCACACTGCAGCCTTGTGCGACATCATGGGGAATTTAGCCAAGATGTCAGGAAGAGCATTGTGGACGTCCACGAGTTTGGTTCATCCTGGGGTGTGACTTCCAGATGCCGGAAGGTGCCACAATTATCTCCCCAAACAATTATATGCGGGTATAAACTTACTACTCAGACTTGCAGATACTTGTTTCAATTCTCATCAGACTTCCCATGGGAACTTAAAGAAATATATCCATTATACCATTCAGGAAGGAGCCAGGTTCTGTGTCCACAGAGATTAATGTGTTTTTGTGCAAAATGTGTAAACCAACCCCAAAACAAACCCAAAGGAGGTGTCAAGATGTCATTATCCACAGTGAGACAAGTCCTGTACTGGGCTGATGGGCCACCTGGCCAGGGACAAGCCAGAACTCTAAGAGCAACATGGAAAAGTGAGATTTCAGCTTGCAATAAACTTTAAAAAGCTATTCTACCAAATACTAAAGGAAATATATGAAGAAATCTGAATTTGATGAAAGCTTACAAAGTAATTCTTTCATTATTCTGCCATTTCTCTTTCTTTTTTTATTATCCTAACCGGCCTAAAACAGGAGAAGTACAGTCAATTATTTAATGTCATACAGGGAGAAAAAAACCCAGTTATTATATCTGGTTTAAATTATCCAGATGAGAAACGGTAAAGGAAGGTAAAAGAAAAAGCATAACTTTTTCCCAAACTCTTTTTCTTGAGTTTTGAAAGCTTCCCAAAACTAAGAGTCTCTGAGAAATGTCTTGTTTTGTTGCATGCTACGTAGTTTACAGCGAAATGGCCCAAACTTAATTTGTAATTAAACAAAAAACTGAGGGGTGTACATGCTCAGTCATCCATCCATTGTGTATACCCGCTTATCTTATCCATGCAGATGGCGCCTATCTCCAGCGGTACACCCATGACAGCTCTACCACCGGCCAAAACTGAGACACACAGACAGCAATGTGCACACACACACAATCAAACCTACGGGCAATTTAGAGAGACCAATTTACCTAACAGTCATGTTTGAGCTCTGTGGGAGGAAGCCAGAGTACTCGGAGAAAATCCATGCGTGCAGAAGGAGGACCTGCAATCTCTTTCTGGGTTTCTGCATGGTGTTGCTAATGAACCAAGTTCATTAGCTACCCCTACAACCCAGATATCCCTGTTCAAACCTCAAGAACTCTCACAATCAACATGCCAAATAAACTGTTATCTAATTTATATAAAGTAATTTCATCATTTGACCAATCAATAGCAATCCCAATAATAAAATTGCAATCAGATTTATCAACTTCATTCACTCTAGATCACTGGCAACAAATTTGTAACATTTTTTTAATGACAAAAAGTTCCAACCTTCAGTTGATTCAGTACAAAGTCATCCATTGATATCACTACACGGAACATAGGTTATTTAAAATGGGGTTAACATCCAACACAAGTTCACACTGTAAACAGGGTCAATCTGATACAAATACATCCACCCTCTCTGGTTTTGTACTCCTGTTAACTCCTTTTGGAAAGGAATATTCCAATCCCTCTCCACCTATTTGGGTCATGGCATCCCAGCCTCCCCCGCCCTTTGTCTTTTAGGAGATTTATCAACAATACATTTCAATAAAAACCAAAGTAGAATTTTGCTTATTGCGCTAGCTGTTGCCAAAAAAATAAATCAAATAAAAAATAAAAATTCTCATGAACTTGAAATCAAAGTCAAATACAGTACATATCCCTTGAACACATCTCAAATCCATCTTTTTCTGCCTGGTCATCCTTTATTACATTCATTACCTCGTTATATCCACTTCAGTATTTAATATTATTAACTCATTTTCATCATGATGTTGTTGCTTGGTAGTTTTATTTTATTTATTTACTGATCTTGTCACCTGTGTTAAAACTCTTGTTAGTTTTGTTGTGTTGTCCAGAATCTCATTTTCTCATTTGAACTTTTATGGTTTTAAATTTTTCTTTGTAAAAATTTTTTGATACGTAAAGAATGATGGAACTGTCTCTTGGGTAATAAAGATAAAACAAATAAAGAAATAAAGAAATACCCCAGGGATTTGAACCCAGGATCTTCTTATTGCAAGGCAACGTTGCTACGGTGTAGCCCGGCCACTGAGCTGAGCCCGGCTATGTCGTTTTCTTCTTCTTCTTCTTTTTTTTTAATGGCGGTTGGCAAACAACTTATAGGTGCATTACCGCCACCTTCCAGAATGGAGTATGGATCAAACTATCTATTATATTCTCCCCAAAATACCCGTTCTTCTTAGAAAACTAAAAATGCTCCCAAAAACTACATCCCCAGATCATCTCTGAAACAATTCCCTTATATCTAATTTATTTTTATTCCTGCCTAACTCTCTACGCAACATCTCTCTTTCCTGAGCATATTTATTACATTCTAAAAAAACATGTTGGATTGTTTCTAATTTCCCACAATTGCAACACCCTGTATTATGCTTATTAATTATTTTAAGAGTACTATTTAATCCTGTATGTCCGAATCTTATCCTAGATATAATATCTTCTTCTTTTTTAATTCTATTACATTTTCTTAATTCTCCAACCTTTTTTTGAATACTATAATAAAACCTAGCATTCCCTCCTTTATCCCATTGTTCTTGCCATTTCTTCTTGAAATACATTTTAACATTATTCTTTATCTCATTTTTACTTATTTTAATATTTAAATCAACAACATCCTTTTTTACAGCACTCTTAGCAAAACTACTATGTCGTTTTCACGCCAAGACCCTGCTTTTATTTTGACAAGTCAGCCCGGAACCGCTTCCCCGCCCCCAGCCAAACATTACAGATGCGCTCGGACTCCCCCGCTTCCTCCTGCCTGCCTCTGCTGCTCTCTGTCGAGCTACATCGGCCGACTCCAGCGCGCCCCGTAACTACATGCCAGAGAATGCATTGAGGGTGGGTTTTAATTGTACCACCCGCTATGCAGTGCTGGTGCTCGGCGCTCGACTTGTAGCCGTTTGCCTGGTGAAATAGGCCGAGATCAGACACCAGGAAGCTGAAGGAAGGAAAAAAAAAAAGAACTGAGAGCAGTCAGACAGGAGGCCACGGTTTCCCCCTCAAACACACACACACATCACCGGGGCCTTGATGGTGATGTATGCAAGGAAACCAGCAAGAGTCAGCGATGGGTAAATCAGGCACTGGTCATAAGTTTGTGACGTTTGGTCAGGATAAATATGCGTAGCTGTGTTAATCTAAGTATGCTAGCTCTCTTTTAGCCGTTAGCTGTCATGGCTACCAGCTAACTGCAGTTGGCTAGCTAGAGGTTCCGGTTATTATTTTTCTAGCTAGCCTGCAAACGTTAGCATGACGTTAGCTAACCAGATAACGATTGAAAATGTGTCAAATGTTCATATATTTTCTACTGGCTGATCCAGGAATTTAGAGTGTTTTTATTTTCCACGGGAAAACGGTTCCAAACTACTGGAGACTAGATGGAAATCGTGCTAACTTTGCTAACGTTAGCTAAATAAAAAAAGTGTTTTGGAGGAAAATTAATTAAGGTGACGGTAAGGAAAAAAAAACGGACATTTAAACACGTGTCGTGTGTGTTTCCACAGGTGCAACGACAGAAGGGATCCACAGTCCTATCAGGTACAGTTTCACCAGGCTATTATGACGCTTGGGCGTACAGTGCCTTGCAAAAAAAAAAGTATTCACACCCCGTGGACTTGGTGATCCCCACTGTGTCAACCTCGGGGTGTTTTATTTAGTAAGTTTGGGTCGAAACGCAATAGCACAAGGTTAGGAAATTGGAAAATAAAACGTTATTCTTTTTCAAAATATTTAACAAGTATGGCATGCATTTAAGCTCAGCCCCCCCCCCCCCCCCCAAAAAAAAAAAAATAAAATCAGTATATCTGCTAGTCTTTGGTATGTCTCCACCATCTGGGCATACCTAGGAGCTGAAACCTTTGCCCGCTCCTTCTAGTTCAAGTTCAGGGAGATTAGACGATGAGCATCTTTGAACAGAAATTGCTACGCCAGATTCTCCGTTGTATTTTGGACTGGACTTCGACCGACTTCTTTTTATCACCCAAACGGCAGCTCTGACAGTTTTCTTAGGGTTGTGGTCCTGCTGCAAGTGCAGCCTCTAACAGGCTGTCCTCAAGGATCGCCTCCTTCTCATCAACTGACCGGTATTCCTGTCGCTCCGGAAGAAAAACAAGAAACCCAACAGAGTAATGATGTCACTGCCATGTCTTGTTTCGGGGGACGGTGTTTTCAGGGTGATGTGCGTCTAGTTTTCTGTCACACATGCCGTCAAGGCTAAAATGTTCCATTTTGCTCTCCTCTGGCTAGACCACCTTCTTCAGGATTTTTATTGTGTTCCAAAGCAGACCCGTAGACACAGCTTCTTATCGCTTTCTTTCAACTGGCTTTCTCCAGGACTCTTTGGAATATATTTTTGTAGGGCACATCTAATGTTTGACCTGGTGACAGAGTGTCCCACCTGAGCTGGGGGTTTCTGCAGCTCCTCCAGAGTTTCCATGGGCCTCTTTGCCCGGCCTTGTCTACTGGGTAGGTTTGCGGTGGCACCGTACTTTTTTTTTCCTAGATTGAACAGAGCTCTGTGAGATATTCGAAGCTTTGGATACCTTTTTATAACTTAAACCTGCTTTAAATTTCTCTGTTACCCCCCCCCCCCCCCCCCTGCCTGCTGTGTTCCTTTGGTCTTCCAGATGCTGTTTATTTACTAATGTTCTCTAACAGACCTCTGAGTTTACATTTACACACAAGTGGACTCTGGTAAAAGCCATGTTTCCATTTTGTCCCACTTTGCAGTTTTGCAATGTTCTTTGTTGGTCTGTCATATAAAATCTATCAAAGTACACAGAATTTGTCGGGAGAACAATTAAATGGGAAAGTTCAAGCGGTAGGAATGTTTTATTTTTATTTTTGCAAGCCACTGTAGCCAAAGGTGTTCAATAAACATTTTTCTCAAATCTTAATGTAGTACTTTAGTTAGATGCCGGCGTGTTAAAATGTTCTTGGCACAAAAAGCTAAATCAACCATGAATTGAATCAACTCTCCAGAATAGGGGTTACCAGTGACTAAATGTCTCCAAACGTTATGTGGAACTCCACTTTTTGTTTTTCTAGGCCCATAAATCTCAGCCAAAGAGCCAGTCCAGCAGCCTTCACCGCTTTGCCAAGGTGCGTGACGGTTCAGCAGATCCCATACCCCCTTACAAGGTGCTGCGACGCTCTGACGAAAGTCCTGTCAGCAGACAAGGAGATGTTATGGGGCAACATGGCAAGGCCAAAACCTCCTTCGCCGTTCGAGGAAAAAATGGTAAGCATTGGTGGGATGCCTTTGCAGAGGGAAAAGCCGCTGAATTTGGTTTCTGAAAAAGATTTGAACGAGGGGATCAACAGGCCTTTATTTCCCATCGATCAGGGTTCATCAAAAATGAGCGTAATGGCCACTCTGGGACTGAACAATCAAAGCATTAAAAGTCCAAAATGAATGACAATCATGGTTTTGAGTAGACGTATACCTCTGACCCCAACTGTTAGGGCTGGGTGATTAATTGGACATTGATCTTGATTACGATTTGGGTTTTCAACGATCATAAAAACAGAATGATCGTTATTTGTTCCTTAGTTGACTCTCGGACTGTTATGTGCTGTGAATCAAGCGCCGCTGCCTGCGTGCCGCTATGCTGTAGACTCCTCCCTCCCACAGTCCCAACCGGTCTCCTTTTGGTCAGCGCGAGTTATAAACACTTCAGGAGCGAGACCGAAAAGTAGAGCTTGGCTAAAGACTTCAGGATAATGGCCAGAAAAAGACAGATAAAACGACTTCAGTGGTGTGGAGGCAGACGTCGAACAAGTAGCAATAAGTGTGCAAACCCTGCTATGCTATCGTAGCTGCAGCGCAGTGTGGGCTCGACACACGGGAAGCGACGTCGCTCCCTCTCCATTCGTTTCCCATGGAACTCGTGCGATGAGGCGACAGTCGCCTGCCCTCCTCCAGCAAAGCTACCGGAGAAATAATCGCACGTCGCCGTGCACACGCGGGCTTGCGACGCCACACAAAAACCCTTAAAACCATGATATTCTCTATGCTGATTCCTTGTCTCTAATACAGGATGAACCCGGGGGTATTTGTCTTTTGTAGAGTCGACATACAAGCAAGATTTCAGTCAGTTCCAGCGAAATCTTCTGACTCTTGAACCCCTCCAATTTCGTAACCAATAAGATTTCTGGGAAACAAGCGATTCAACAGCTGCGATAGACTGGCGACCTGTCCAAGGTGTACAAGCCTCTCGCCCATTGACAGCTGGAGATAGGCACCAGCACCCCTCGCGACCCCAAAAGGGATAAGCGTGTTTGAAAATGGATGGATGGATGGATGCGCGATGTGAAACGCTGTCGTCATGTGTTGGGTCTTCACCGCGGTAATGAAGCCATTACCTGCTGTCGTTGGTCACTCCCGGCAGCGACCAACGACTATATTTGTCAAATTTTTGTGTGATATATTTATTTATTTTTTTCTAAAATGTGTGAAATCCTAAGGAAAACATTGTTTAACAATCATTGTTTATCTTCAATAAACTCGTGTTATCATAGTTGATGAATAAGCTTGTTAATTATATGATTATAATTTTTGCAAAGCTCGAGCAGCCCCACCAGCTGTGCTCTCTAATCACGGTGTAAACGGCGTTTCTGTTGTTTGATTGAAACCAGCGATCGGTCGTATTGGGTTAAAACCATCGACGAGTCGTCGCCTCATGACATGATACCTGGAATGCAAAACAGCAGCCAGAGTGCAGCGCGTTCATCCGACTAAAAGAGTGACTTTGTTGCAGGGACCAGCGGCTCTCCCCAGGAGGCCTCTCACAACAACAGCTCCCACCAAGGCGCTGAAAGTCATACGAGCCAGAGCAAGCCTGCAGAAAGAGTGAGTTGCCGTTCCTGTTATCTGATTCTCTTCTCTCGCTCCCCTTTCCTGCTGAGAGTTTCATCGTGTCGCTACGAAAGCGTAACATGGGCAGGTCTCTCGGGCCTTTGTGCTCATCAAAGCAAACTCAACAACAGCGCCTGATGGGGTAATGTTTGAAAGGTGTCCCCGAGCCACACACACACACACACACACACACACACACACACACAGCCAGATGATCATCTCCAAAGCCGCGTCAGAGGTTAGCGCCGTTATTGTCGGTTGTTGTCATCCTGCGATGGTCTAAAGCTTTTATGCAGCCAGTGCTGCCTATGGCTGCCTCTGTTGCTGTTAGTTTGTGCGACTGAGGTGGAATTAGAGTTAATTTGTGCTCCTCTGGAAATAATAGCCCTATATTTACCTGCACCAATCTAACCTTGAACTCTAACCACTTTAAATGGCCCTGCTTAAGGAAAGCATCCCCCCGCCCCGGCACGATGCTGCCGCCTCCACACCTCATGGTGTTTCCATGCTGATGCTCAGCGTTAGTTTTGCACAACACATGACGACCAAAAAGGTTACGATGTTCTGTCGTCTGCTGTTTGCCTCACTACTTCTGTAGGCACACTGCAAACAACGCTTCTTCTGCCCCCTCCGTTTTCTTCGCGCCATCTTTTCTTCCCTTTAGGCCACATTTGTGGAGTACACAACAACACACCTGAGCTGTGGATATCTGCAGCTCCTCCAGAGTCACCTTGTTACTCCGAGTAATGCCCTCCTAGCCTGGCCTGGTAGTTTAGGTAGATACCTGGGTCCTGGTAGGTTTGGGTAATGCGTTGAACTAGGACTGTAGTTATTTACCTTGACTGCAATGTGATCACACTGTGATGAAATAATCCGTTGCCATATATTCATATTTTCCTGTTCCCCCTCTTTGAGCATCTGCTGCCACCTGGCTACATGTCATATTAGCGTGTAAAATGCAGGTTCGATATCGCAATGGTGATATTTTTTGTAGCCTTAGACCAAATAGAGCTCAATGAGATATTTAAAGGTTGGCCAATAAACTTGGGATGTAAGTTAGTTGTTAGATGACTTCTGAAGTCATCTAACAGTCTGGAATGTATTTAAAGGGTCTGAATACAAATGTAAGACACTATCCAGATTTTTATTTGTAGAATGTGTTGTTCTGCTTTTACTTTCACAATTCTGCACTATCGCATAAAATCCTAATAAGTCGCGTGTGGTTGTAACTTGACAAAATGTGAGAAAGTAGGACTGCTTTTGAAAGGCCCTGTAGTGGACGCAGATAGTCATTTAGTTTAATTTGTGCAAATGTAGCTCTAACAACCTGAAGAAAGACTAAAAATGTATCCTTTGTCACGCTGTGAGAAAACATCTGGCATCTGCTCAGTTGTTTGTCTCGGCGCTGGTGGTGGTCCCACTTGAACCTATCTGCAATTTACTAAATTGACAGTATTTTAAATGGTTGAAATTGTTAGCAGGCTTTTTTTTAAAAAAACATTATTTTGCCGTGGACTAAAAAATGCAACAGGGAAAAATTCTTTGCAGGATTTCCATTTTAACTAATAAGTGTTCAGATCTCCACGAATAATTGCAGGATTTATCTCCTTTTAGGGATTTTGTTTTTTCAAAATGTGTGTTTAGTGAAGCTTCTGATAAGATAAGATAGACTTTATTGATCTCACAGTGGAGAAATTCTCGCGTCACATCGGCTCAATAATCAAAAGAAGGTGCCAAAAGGAGGAAAAGGTGCATGAGGTATATACAGTGGATCGAGAAAAAAAAAAAAAAAAAAAGAAATAAAGCGGAGATTTAAGATGACTTATGTACATTCAAGGTGACTTATACACATATGGGTTTGACGTTGTACATTAAAGTGTTACCAGGTAAAGAACACCAGTGAGGTAGTGAGATAATGACTAAATTACTAATTACTTATGCAGACTAAAAGTACAGAGTGACAATTAAGCCACTCTGGTGATTTAATATACCCTTCAGCTTCAGATGTTGTTTCCTCCATCCTCTTAAGTTTGCTGAATGTTACGCTGGAGAAGTGGATCTGAGGTTTTGTCATTCCGATCATCTTCTGGATTAATCTGCATGGGTATTGCTGAGAAAGGGACAAATAAAGGCCTAATTTATTTGCTGCATTTCCCATTTCATCGTATCACGTAGGCCTTTTAGTGAAGCTGCTCTTTCTAGAGAAAGAAAAATGCACAACAGAAAAGACAAACACTTGACATCAGTTGTAATGTCATCGACCAGCCATAAGATGGCAGGAGAGCTCGTCCAGCCGAGTATAGAGGGACGTTTTCAGGATAGTGAAACGACAGAAGGAGGCAAATCCTGCAGCTTCAGAACGCTTCCCAGTGTGTCTTGCATGTCCAGCTTTCCTGCAAACGATGTCCTGTCCCCAGTGTGTCTTGATCTCTGCTCTGTGGCTTCTGTCTCAACACCAGGACCCTGCCGATGACTGGACAGAACACATCAGCTCCTCCGGCAAGAAGTACTACTACAACTGCAGAACTGAGGTTTCCCAGTGGGAGAAGCCCAAGGACCTGCTGGAGAGGCAAGGCACAGTTTCATTCCTGCACGCCAGCGGCGACGTTTTTAACCTTCCACTGCGCGGTGCAGCAAGGCTTGGCGTGTCACTCGCTTTACATGAAGACTGATCAGTTCCAACTCACATTCTGGGCACGGTCACATTGGTTTCACAGCTCGTGCTTGCTTTTCCTCAGGGAACAGCGACAGAAGGACTCAGCCAAGATGGCAGCAAACAGTTTCCCCAAGGACATGGACTATAGACAAGAGGCCTTGCAGGACAAAGCCACAACTAGTAAGAATAACCTGAAACACCGTCAGTGTTTGTCTACATAATCAGCCTTGTGAGACGTGTTCTGTTCATCGGGTAGTGAAGTATAGCCACATAAATACATTTACACGTTGTGCAAGCTTGACCGATTCCACTGCTCTGCTTTTTCACACAGAGACGACGCCAGCGGACCAATCCACGTCATCAAACAGCGGCCATTCCTCCTCTCTCTCTTCTTCTCAGAGCCTAAACTCTGCAGCTGGTTCTTTAGGGTCTGCCCCTTCCAACATGTCATCTTCCTCCTCATCCACGGCGCAGGGGCCTCAGTGCGTGCAGTCGCAGTCGTCTGCGCTGCTTCAGGACCCGGCCCTCCTGCACCAGCTCCTTCCGGCTCTGCAGGCCACTCTGCAGATGAACAACGGCAGCATGGACATGGCCAAGCTCAATGAAGGTGAGGACTGCGTGCAGTAGGGGCACAATGTTTTCAGTCTTCGTTTTTAGAACTCTTATTGGACACATCAGAGGAAACCTGTACATAGACACCTCGGTTAGCACGATATTGGGTATGTGGGGGTCACTGAGTGGCTTAACTGACCCCCACAGCTCCAAGCTAGGACAGAGAACACCTTTTATAACCATGGATGGCAATCTGTGATGATCAGATGGATAACGCTCTTATCCTGGGCTTCATGTATGAAAGAGAGCGCAGCCTCCCACGCTAAAGGTTGGCACTAGAGAGAAATCCTGAAAGTTGCGGCCCACAAAACAATTTCAGATGTAGGAAGCCGTGCGCAGACGTGCCAGCGGACACCTTGCCCGCTGTCTGGCTGCTGCACTGAGCTCGATTATAGCTTAATGCAGGTCTAGTGAATATGCCTCCCATGTTTCGATCAGAGGGTCTGTCACCACACACGGTGAAGTACTTTAAATCTTTAAAACAAGTCAGGATGACATAAAAACAGTTACCCAGAAGTCAGCCGTCAGGCACGGCGCCTGCTTTTATTTATTTTCCCCGACACAACTATGAGAATGAGAATCGTTCCACAGTTATGCACAACTTTACGCAGCTATTCATGGACACGTGTGATTGTCTCCACCTTGTCCCCTTTATAAATCACCAAGCCAAACCCGTTTGCCGTTAATCTGCTGATCCGACCCCGATTTCCTTTTCAGCGAGAATGAAAGTGTGTTTTAGGTGATCTGCACGCTTTTAGTGCTCCTCAGCGCACAGACCGACGCACATTGACATCTACATGTGACAAAAAGAGGAATATTTACAGTTTACATCTGATTTTTGGTCATTTCCAACTGTTTGGGGTGTAACGTTGTTGTATGAGGCCAAATGTGATTCTATTACCTTGTGCGGGTAAAAACCATAGAAGCTCAAACTCATGAAGAAACATGGGGGTTGAAGCTCCTTGAGTTAAATACAGCTGAAGGAGTTATATTTCAGTGGGTTTGGGTGACTTCTAGGGCTTGTAGTTTGTTGTGAATTGAAAAAGTTGGACTGGCTGCAGGACATTTTCACAGCAGGTCAAAGGTATGCATGGATTACCGCTCACTTTAACACGCCGTTTACTTTACATGCTGAGTTGGGCATAAAATATAGCGGCGCAGGTTTTCTGTGCGTATGCACGTGTCGTACATGAGGTCAAAATCGGTTAATGTATTTAAATTTCCATGTTTTCACCTGTTCCATACTCATTTTTACCTTTTCACTGATACAGAGGATATAGAATCGTGCGGATTAATCACACCTGAAATTTAGGGCTAAAATTGTTACTAGCTTTTTGTAAAGCTTTGTTTAATTATTTTAAACTATTCAGTGCACTGTATTCCAGACACAAAGTTATATATATTAGGCAAGGCATGAAAGGAAGCGCAGAGAAAGTGACTGAAAGAGTCAAGTGTGGGACCACTTTCGACTTAACAGAAAAGAAGAACCAGTGCAAAACTGAATTATGAGTCCACATTAGCACATCCTCCATGCTGCAACAGCTGAACAGGAAACGCTTCTCTGGTGCAACACTTCTCAGTGTTTCCCCCTAGAATTTCTGTCTTGAGGGTGGGCTTACTACCACTTAGCGTAACTTTATTAAATTTAAATTTTGTTACATTTGATTTACAAAGAAAGTGCATTTTCCAAGTATAAAGCAGCCATCTGTTTTCAGGGCTGGACTCAGGAAGGTCAATTTTTGTTTCCAACAGAAAGACCTTTGGTGATTTGCGACAATCAAAGCAAACGTGTTTTTGTAGGACACCTGGAAATCACCGTACAGCCGTTTACTTGTTGACAACGTGCTGCATTGAACGTTAATGTTTAGCATAATCGAGTTTCAACAGACGTGATGGTCCTCATATTTGAATCAGGCAAACGTTCTCGGTACATTGCAGGAATCAGGGCAAAACATGAAATGAACAAATGTGTCCTTTTTGAGTTGTAGCACAACAGAAAAAACTGATAAAGGACACATTTATCCCGTTGGATCCCGTGCTCCCGACGCAAGGGATACTAATTCTGTCGGGGGATAATTCTTGGTCATTTATAAGCGTTTCTCTTTAATGACCGTCCCATGTTCCCCCATCAGAACAGACTCCACCGACGTCTTCTTGACCAGGAGACGCTCATCATTCCCGACTCAGTGTGAATTTTTAGTGCAGCCGTCCTCAGAAACTGGCCCCGTTTGCAAAACGCAGATATGTTGACCAGAGCAGGTAAAATTATGTCGCTACTCTGAGCGCTCTCTCTCTCCTGGCAGGGGTGTGAGTTTACCTGCGTGCGAACCCAGGTGACTCTGAGCCAAGAGTAAAGGAGCGACGACTCGGCTTAGAGAAACATTAAAGGCGGCTGCACACTTTGTGCTGTGGGCACTGCGCTGACTCTCCGCCGACATTTTAAACTTCATAGCTGAGCGCACTTATTGGCTATTTCTTGTGACAAATTCCTACATATCCGACAGCAGCATCCACCGTACACCTGTCAGTCCAGGAGCTTGTGAGTCGCAGCTGCCTTGGAGACTTCTTCCCGCCGAGCAGTTTATAGTGACGTCGCCTATGCGCGACTAAAATTAAGCTCTGCACGCACCTGTCCGCAGACTCATGTCCGCCTTATTCTGTGGGAACCTAGAGACAGAACAAGCTCAGGATGCAAGCTTGTGCTATTTAGAAAGGCTAATTTTAATCAAAATAACCGTGAACACACACAGACGTATAATAATTTACTGCATGCCATGATCGTCTAGGGGGGCGGGCGGTTTTGTTGGTGGGACGTGAAGCCCCCCCCTTGTTGAATGGCAGGGGAAACGCTGCTTCTGTAAACAGCAGCTGCCTGCAGATAGTGATCTGATGCACTGAGAGCCGCTGCTTTGTAGTGACTCCTTGGGACCTGCTCCCAGCTCCTTTAGCTCTGTGCTCAGCCCCAGCTCTGCTTATGACAGAACTTTTTGATTGGCCAGGTTTTCAGCCAATCACCTGTGAGGATGTAGGATGTATCATTTTGTGAAAACAGAAACAAGAAGAGTATAACTTCAATTTAATAAGATCTATTTTACTCTAACATTATGCTCTTTAAAAGTCCAGAAAGCAATATGCAAGCGACAGTTTGTGCACTTTATTTGTGAGCGTTCTCACCACAGAGGCGGCTAGCGCTGTATTAAGTGTACCAGTAAGGGCTGAGCTTTTCACTTGTTGACGTTAGAACTTCTACAAGTGTCCACTAAAGACATGTTGCTTCATTTTAAGCAATAAAATGTTGAATGAATTGAATTATTTACTTGCGTGTTCTTTTTCATGTATTTCTATCCTTCATAAAATAGGCTTTATTAGTTAAATAAAATTCCCCAATTATGTGCCAAATTTTAATCCCATTAATAGTCAGAGTAATCGACAGAATACGCGATTACTGAAATAACTCTTAGCTGCTGCCCTACTGAAATAGTCGTACCACAATTCAACACAAATATTGCCATTAAATGTTCTAAAATTAGCCCCAATAACAGAACCCAAGCCATTTGCTCTGTTATCACTTAGAATTCAACTAATTTTATCTTTGTAAAGAGCAAATATTAAGTGTGCCTGAAAACGTTGATGTTTTTGGTAAATACTGCTAATGCTAGCTTTGAATTGTGTAGCGGTTTGGGCTAATGAGGCGGCGCCGAGCTGCCGGGGGGCTAATGCTAGCTTAACATGTAGCAGCGTTCAGCATTTCGTTTTTCTTGTCTGTCTCCCTGGGAAAGTTTCTCCAAACAACAGTTTAGTGTTTATATTGTCTATAAAGAGGGTCGCATGTTTTCATCTGGCTGCTCTCTGCCTGTTGGCAGACTTAAAAACTTCCAGCAGCAGCTCACTGTTGGGGTCAGGTGTTCGTATGCGGCACCAGAGAGGAGCTGCTGGAAGAAGTGCAATAGTTTGTGAATGGGTTACTTTATACCCATTATGCAAATTCTCTCTTTGAATAATTCCTTTTTTTAGTATTGATTATATCAAGACATCAGTTATTTTATAAAACCCTATTATATCCAAAATTTGGTATCACTGTTACTGATGTATAAAAAGCTTATTGAAAGTAACTAAACAATTAGCCTAGCAGGGGGGCACGTAAAGCCTGCTGGCCCGCCAGTGGGGGGGTAACTCTGTATTCCTCGCTTTACATAGTTGCACCACTGCAAATGAGATTTGTTTCCAAATTATTCACACTAATAGCTGTTGGCAATAAGGAGCTTAAACAGAGCAATGTAAAATGCTCAACACTTTACAAGTAGTTTCTGTAAATTAAACACAAAATGCAATTTCTAATGATTATGTAACCCTGTAAATGAATCAGCCCCTTCCTGATGAGCCGGTTTATTGCTTTCTGCTGCATGTGGCTTCGTTGCCAAGCCGCAGCTTTTGCTTGTCTTCTTGAGGATTCTTAGCCCGATCCTTATGAGCGAAGTTCTCTAGTTCATATTCTTGGGTTTGTGTGCTGCCACTGCCTTTTTCATTTCCCACTTGAGATTTCTAGTAGAATTTAAATCGGACAACTATGATGGCCACTCTAGTATCTTCCAGGAGGTACCCTGAAACCAAGCCTTAGTGGTTTTTGATTGGACATGTTCTCCCAGGACACCCTGAGCCTTGATTGAGTCCATCTGGCTCCCCACATGCTGCAGGTCTCCAGTGTTTAGAGGAAGCGCAGCAGCACTGTAGCCTCACTTAGCATCACCATGCTTCACTGTGGGCAGGCTGTTGTTTTCAGCCTATGCTCCGTTTGTCCTGTAAAAACTGTAAAGGCTCCAGTTTTGATCCATCACTTTACTAAACAGAATTCCTAACCCACTCTGGCTTATTGATCCAGCGGTGAGTAATTTGGAGCCGACATTCCAGGTGCTTCTGAATCAGTCGGGGTGTTTGTCTTGGAGTTCAGGAGTTTAGTCGTACAGTGTTGCTGAGACCTCAATGGGTGCTGCTGTTGGGGATCTGATTGAAGCCTTTTGTAACTTCCTTTTTCTGCCACCGGGAGGCGTAACCACTGTTTTGTGCTTCCAGCTGTGTGTCTGGCAACATTCAGGCATTTGCTTTCTTTTTCTGTCCTCATCCTTTTCCCATCTCTCCCCTGACTTTGTGGACATTACTCTCGACTGAGGCATATTTCTAACATCCGATGAAACATTATCATCAACTGTCAACACATCTGGGTTCTGTGTTAAAGTCTCGATTGGTTGCGTCAGGGATGTGGGAGACCACCCCTCATTTGTTAACTTGAGCTCCTTTGATGAAATCTGTTCAAGACGCTGGTTCATTTCGGAAAAAAGTCTTTGTCATAATAGTTTTATAAACTGTTCAAATTTCTAGGAATTTAGAAATGTGGCAACCTCATTTGACGTTGGGGTTGACTAGATTTTGGCGCTAAACTCTTAATAGAAGGGCAGTTGTTATTTAACCCGGTTCAGACTTGATCCGATTAATATGATTGGCTTTTTCTGTGTAGTGCTGATGTTCATGATGCCTTGTCTTTATTACGACGTTCCTGTGAAATGTTGCCAGGGCAACATTTGTTTTCCATCTAATGAACCCGCTTTAGATGGTCATTTTTTTTCCCATTAGGCTGCAGGACATAAACCTTCATTTTCTGTTTCTGATTTTGGTCTCTGTGTTTGTAGCGTCAATGCTTAGATACTAAATGACCTTCTTTTTCTCGTTAATGTGGAATTCATCATTTGATTCAATCCTTTGTTAGCAATGGATGCTTTGCTGTTACTAACCAAGCCATTCATCTGTCACTGATAACAAATTTTCATCCCGTTTCTGGGAGAGCTGCGTGCTAGTTGGGTATCCTTTGACTTCCTTCTCCAGTTTGTTGGTTAAATCAAAGTTGTCCCTTGCTGTGTACGTCCGTGCCGACTGTTGTTTGTTTTCCTGTGTTGGTTCACTCCGTCTTTCCTCCCTCCAGTCTTGGCCGCTGCTGTTACCCAAGCTTCCTTGCGGTCTGTGCTTCATAAGCTCCTTGCTGCTGGACCTGCTTTCAACGTCTCTGCTCTGCTCTCCGCTGCTCAGCACTCCAACCAAGGTATGGCATCCTTCCATCCTTTTACTGTTTTCTGTCCCCGATATAACCCGCCCTCCCCCGGTCTCTTCACAGTACTGTTTTAAAGACGTTTGTGTAAATGTGAGCGGACTCCCCTATTCCTCCACACTTAGCTTCTGGTTGTCTTCTCTTCCCAATTCCAGTACCGCACTCCAGTCAGTCCCCGGTCTCTATGACGACGGACGCCTCGTCCCCGCGCCCGTATGTCTCGCCACGGAACGGCACGCCCCAGAACAACCAGAAGCCCCATCAGGGGATGCACAGCGGCAGCATCACACCATCACAAACTAGAGTACGTGGCTTCCTCAGCCGCCACCTCTTCCTCAGCCACATGCTGTCTGCTTGTTTTCACTCTCCTGTCTTCTCTCTGCAGGGCGGCATGCTTTCTGGAAAGCAGGGATCATTGTCTTTGTGTCAGGCGGCAGACAAGCGACCAGAGGACCCAAGGACTCTGCAGCAGAGAAGGTAGCTCTCTGAGCACGGCTTGGACCAGCCTCCGTCACTCAGGACTTTAGTTGGGATCAAAGCACGTGGCAGATAAAGATTCACATAAATCTTCAGAAAAAGCGTTTCCAAACCGGATTAGTTGTTTTTAGACATTTGTCAAGCCGTGAGATTTGATGGAGAGCATGTGTGAACACCTGATGATCAGTTAGATCCAGGTCTGCAGAGGCCTTTCTAACAGGAATATGCTTTGACCCATTCTGTTGTAGTTCTGGCTGGATGTTTGAGTTGGAATGTAAGCCTCCGCCACCGACAGGCTTTCTGCTAAAATGTCCTCGTATTTGCCTCCAACCCTAACTAGCTTTCCTGTCACTGCTGAAGTTTCCACCTGGGGATGTTGCGTTCAGGTATTTTCAATGTTGGCTCCCTGCCGCACATCATGGAGGTGATGGAAGTTCATTGGTCGTCTGATCTGACCAGAGCCCCTTCCTCCACATGCTCTCCATCCAGCAGGACTCCTCATGGCTCTTGTTTTATAATGGCTACCTTTTTGTCACTCATACATGTAGGCCAGATTTGTGGAGTGCACAGCGTTTCTCACTTAAGCTGTGATCAGCAGCTGCTAGAGAAACTATCAGCCTCTGTGACGTTCCTCCAATGAATACGTTATTTATTCAGTTTAGATGTCTGCTAAATAAGTAATCCTTGAAGCTTTTACTGGATCTTCTGTAGAAAGTCAGAGGAAATGGGGCATTAGACAAATGCGTAGCACATTTTTAGATTTTATTGTTTGATGTTTCTTTCACATTGTAGTTGCTCTGGCACATAACACCTAATTATGCCTCATATTTAGTTCTTGTGAAAATGCTCCGCTGTACTTTGCGGTGACCCAGCTGTCTCTTTCCAGCAGCCAGGAGATGCTGTGCTCGGGACCAAACCTCTCTGCTTTGCCCCATGCACCCTCCAGCAGCGGCGGCCAAACCCAGTCAGACCCCCCCGGCTCCTTCACTCCCACCCTGGCAACGCATTTCGATGAAAACCTCATCCGACACATCCAAGGGTGGCCTTCAGAGAACACTGAGAAGCAGGTAACCCCCGTCCGACTCTCAGAAGCTCCCGCAGCTCAGCGTCTTGTTGGCTTTTAGTCGAGGGCTGCTGGCATTTGTGTGAAAACGGGCCCTCATGACGGCGCGCTGTGGTCCTGTTTCGACAGGCGGCTCGGTTGCGAGAGGACCTCCACAACATGGGCAGCCTGTACATGTCTGAAATCTGCACAGAGATGAAAAACCTGCGCTCTCTGGTCAGAGTGTGCGAGATCCAGGCTACACTGAGGGAGCAGAGGTAAAGGAAATGACGTTTGCAGGGCCACATCAGGCCAGCTGTCCAGAGCCTCTCTCTAATGGACGTTTGTTTTCTGTCCCTGTAGAGTCCTGTTCCTGAGGCAGCAGAGCAAAGAGCTGGATAAACTGAAGAACCAGAACTCCTACATGGTGTGAGGACCTGAAAAAGTCTGCGAGCAACAACAAAAAAAAAGCTGAAATATGGACAGCAAGCTGCTCCTGCCTGTTTCGTTTCTCTGCTGTTTCAAACGGCTGCAGACGAGTCCTTTTTCTTTTTCCTCCCCCCATATTTTTTTTTTTTTTTTTTTTAAACACATTTTTTTTCACTTGTTTCTGTGAAAAGCCAGACTTGTGGTTCAGACACGTAAACCAAGTGGACACAGAGGACCTGTGACTATTTGCAGACAGCACCTTCTTGGACCACGGAGCTGGGATGGTGTGTATCATATTGGGTGAACTTGTTTTCCGGCGTGTTTTGATGTGTAGTGATGAGGCCGAGGTTCAGAACGAACTGAAACAAACATCTTAGCGTCTGTGCAGCAGCTCTTTGGGTCGACGGACACGGCTGTTCGTCTCACTTCTAAAACCATCCTCCTGCATTCAAAGCTTACAGATTGATCTCTCACCTCCTTTTTTTTTTTTCTTTTTTTTTTTTACATTCACTATACTTAGGAGTTGTTTTACCATCCTGTTGTGTTTCACGTGGACAGAGTAGAAGTACTTTTAGCACACTGGAGATGCTGAAGAACCTTTCTGATTAAATCTGCTGGACCTACAGCAGCTGCTTGTAAAACCGCGGTTCTGGACGTCGTCTCTCAGCCGCCAACTTTCTCATTCCTTCTGTAGTTTGTACACAATCAGCCACGTTTTGTTTCTCATCCCGGAAAGCACTGCATTCCTTTCGACTTACCTTGGACCGAGGTTTTGTGACACATCGCAAACGTGATTAAATTTACAGTCTCACAGTTAAATTATTGTTGCACATGATGATTACCGTCCTTGCAGTGAAATGGAAAAGTGGGAAGACATGGTTTCCTTTTCGTTTCCATAGGGACACTGATGTTTTCGTTTTTGCTGCAGCTGCTGCTGCACACCTTTTCGTTACCTGGCTGTAGCCCGATCCGGTTAGGTTCATTTCGTTTTAAGGATTAACTCTTTACAATAGGGAATGCTTTTTATACCGACGTCACATTTAGCTGCAGTCATACTTTTCTCGCCTGTAAAACAAATTCCTTCGTCTCGCTACTCTTTCGATAGATTCCGTCAGGTCTGATGTGCACATTTTTCTTTTGGGGGGGTGGGGGGGGGGGGGGAGGGAGGGGTATTTAGGGTATTTGTATTCCATAAAATATGTGAATAAATACTATACTGCACCTAATGCTTGGCTTCTGATTTCCTTCTCAGTTGTTTTGCTACATAACTGCAGCTCAATATTTAAAAAGGTCTTTGAAAACTTAATTTGTTTTGGTAACGCACCCTAAAAATGGAACTAGTGTAGATTTCTTATAATTGTTGATGTATTTAATGTGCATGTCTTAGTTTTAAAGGTATATAGCTACATTATATGCTTATTAAAGACCAAAAAAAACCCATTTGATCATGATAAAATAAGGTGGTATACATCAAGCCTCCATCCTGATAATGTTTTGATGCTCCTTTTTGTGGATAAATATAGCCCCAGCGCTGGGCGTGATGAGCAGATATAAACAGATTGATATGGTCAAAGACCAACCATTATTAATTAAATAAACAGATCTACAGCAATTTTAAGAGCCTCATATCAGAGCGTTTACTCAGGTCAGTCAACTCTGCGGTCACATCTGAGCAATTGGCAGGTTTAGCGTCTGCTTCAGGGAACACCAACCTTCGCGCTGTATTCCCAGCGACAGTCCAGTCATTTCCCTCTTGGAATCATATTTTTTTTTTTTTTACCAGATCTTGGACTGTTCTTCATAGTTTCACCTGGAGATGCTAATAGCCGTTAGCCGCTTCCTTGTTTTGTCCCCTGCTGCGCATGCGCAGTGCGTACTTCCATTAAAATTGTAAATAAATATGCAAGGCTTTATTTACTAACAGCAAAAACAAAGCATGAAACACCAAAAGTACAACTAATACACCAGCAGGACGTGATACTTTTTATAAACACTTTGTATGCAACCAGATTGAGCTACTGATGTAGAAATAAATAAAAAGTCAAATAATGTGGCTATGCACCTTTAAGGATTAAGGCTTATGGATAATGAAACCCCAAACTTCAGTTTGAGTTAACTAGAATACAGCTAGACCAATAAAAGGAAATTATAGAGAAATATTATACTGGGTGTGGGTGACTGGAACAGCAAGGTTGGGCGGGGGGGTAATTTCCACCTTCCTTTTGCATGTCGATGTGCCCCTGAGCAAGGCGAGCAAAGTTGCCTATAACTGGGTTTCGGGGTGTGTGAATGTGAGCGTGCTGAGCACAAGGATCAAAGGAGGAGATGTGGAAAGAACAGAAATAAAGGCAGAGAAGGAGGACACAAGAAGGAACAAATGATGGAAGAAACAATGGGGGAAAAACAGGGAGGGCAGAGAAAACTAAAAAGGAAGGAAAAAACCTTCAATAACAAATGGGGAAAGAAGCAGACTTGGCTGACCTGAGCTCTAGAGACTCTATGGAGTGTTCTTAAGAGGAAAATGAACACCGGGCCAAATTTGAATATCAACGAATATGTCTGAAAAGGTTTCGAATTTTGTAAAAAAAAAAAAGTTCAATGATTCTGTCGCCTCTCTCAGGAAATTAAACTTGAATAGATTCACTACCCATATAGTGAAATCTTTCAATCTGTTATTTCTTTTAATTTTGCTGGTTAAGTCCTCTCAGATGAAAACCCAAATATTGTGAATATTGTGAAAAAGTGAACTATTGGAATATTGCCCATGTCACACTAATTTGTAATTAGCTCAAAACACCTGCAAAAGTTTCCTGAGCTTCTAAATGATCTCTGGGTCAGGAGGCGCCGCAGTCGTGGGAAGACTGCTGACTGGACAGATGTCCAGGAGATGGTGATGGACTAGGGTAAGCCATTACTGAAGAAGATGATAGTTCAGAGTTCTGTATCCTATCATATCCATAGAGAGTTGGGTGGAAGGAAAATGTGTGGTAAGGTACACCAGCAACAGGGATAACCGCAGCCTCAAAATGATTGTCAAGTGAAATCTATTCAACAATCTGAAGGAACTCCACAAGGAGTGGGCTGAAGCTGGAGTCAGCTCATCAAGACTACGCACAGACGAATCCTACAACATGGGCCGCAAATGTCCCATTCCTCGTGTCAAGCCACCCCGGAACCAGAGACTGGACTGGTGCGCCATGCTCCAAAGTCCTCAGATGAAAGTAAGTTTGCATTTCAATTAGAAATTAAGATCCCAGAGAATCCATGTTGCCTGAATTCCAGTGTGAAGTTTCCACGTTTTGGAGTGCGGTGTCGTCTGGTGTTCCTGGTCCACTGTTTCTAAAGTCAAGAGTCAACACAGCCATCTAAGCAGGGAACTTTAGAGCACTTTATGCCTCCTACTACTTCCTGCAAGCTTCATGCAGATGCTTATTTCATTTTCCAGCATGACTTGGTACTGGCACACACTGCCAAAGGTACCGGAAGCTGGTTCAGTGACCATGGTGTTATTGCTCTTGACTGGCCAGCAACCAGGCCTGACCTGAACCCAACAGACAATCTATTGAGCATTGTCAAGATGTGGGACATCAGATCCAACTATGCAGATGACCTGAAGGCTGCTATCAAAGCAACCTGGTTTTCCTCAACACCTCAGCAGAAGAACAGGATGATCACATCTGTGCCACTCCGCATTGATGCAGTAATTGATGCGAAAGGAGCCCCGACCAAGTAGTGATTGAACAGAAATGTACATACTTTTCAGAAGCCTTGCTTTCCTGTTTAAATGTCCCTTTTTTAATTAGAAACACTGAAGTTTGGTGGTTTCATTATTTGCAAGCCATAATCATCAAAATTACAATAAATAAAGAAATATTTCTGTGTAACAAACCTACTGTATATAAGATACGTTTGCCTTTCTGAAATAAGTGACTAAAATACTGAACTTTTTCACAATTTTCTAAGTTTTTGAGTAACTGTTAACTGTGCAGCACCTGGGAATAATTTTCAGGAAGCCAACATTTCTGTTTTAAAAAGTTCTTTTTTGGTTTGAGGTATTTACCTTTTTTTGAGAATTCAATATTAACAGACTTTTTGAACGAATCACAAAAAAACAAACTTTTGATGACTTGCTACATGAGTGAGAGCCACCTGGGCACTATAGTTCACTTTATGTATGTTTATAATCCAAATGGGAGTTCTTGTTTCTTATCTTTATAAGTCAAACAAGTATACCTCTGTAGTTTCTGCTCAAACCACCAGATGGCAGTATCGAGCACTGTTCTCTTGAACCTTGTGCCTATCTGAGCATGTGCTCCACAGTTGACTTCCATCAGACTAAAAGAATAACCCATTACCTCATATGTCACATGTGAAATGTGGCTGAAACAGCAGCAGGCTGTTGGATAAAATCAAATTGAGTTGAGTCTGATTCTGCTCCAGCGCCGAGGCTCTGCACAGATGATAAATGATAATAAAGAAATTGTGCCTGATGAGAAAAAGCAAAACAGCACTGGCATAAAAACCGTGAGCTCGGAAACGTCTGGTTCTTCAAAGTTTGCCCAATTTAAGTGTCTCTGCATCAACCAAATATCAAGTTAAAGCCTTCTTTTTTTTAATCTTACCTGAAGTATGCACTTTACGCTACAGATTCCATTTTATTGTTTATCTAACAAAACCAAAGCCTAGAAAGCAAAAAAAGAAAAGAAAAAAGAAACTAATCACATCCTTGCTGCTTCCATAAAATTCAGGAGGAAAAGTAGAGGTCAGATGCTGCTGATGAAGCATACTCGCGGGTGTGTGTCAGCAATATGTCACAGTGGGAATACAGCAGCAATAACCTTAGAGGAGGAGCTGTTGCTGCTCATCATTCTGTGAAGGGTTACAAGGCTTACTAATAAAATCAATTCATGATGTGCTTCATCATATGGCTATTAAATACACTAAAAAAAATTACAACACCCTCTTTTTTCTGGAAAATATTTGATGAAGTATCTCTTTAATGAACTATTTGTTTTGAACTGTAATTAATTAACGTGAGGTATCACGGCGGTGCAGCTGGTAGCACTGTTGCTTTGCAGCAAGAAGGTCCCGGGTGTGAGGCTTTTTCTGCGAGGAGTTTGCAAGTTCTCCTGCATGTGTGGTTTCTCTCAGGGTACTCTTCCAAAGTCCAAAAACATGGATTAACTGGTCCCTCTAAATTGCCCCTTAGGCATAAGTGTGTGCCTGGTGATGTCTCCTGGGTGTCTGTGTGTTGCCTTTCGGTGGACCGCCGACCTGTCCAGAGTGTGTTTTATGTTATTTACTCTGGAACTAAGTAATAAGTGCAACAGCAAATGTAATGTTCTTCTCACCTCTGCAAGTGTCATCTTTAACAGAGAAGGTTAATTATGATATTTTATCTCAAACATGTCCACCAGACCACAATATAGACTCGGTGTGAGGATGTTTCCAGGTCATTTCCTTTATCTGTAACTTATCTGAGGTGTTTCTTCATATTTAACGTCCATTTCAAATCGTCCTCACAACATTTCAGTGTTAATTGACCTGTTGGCCTCCCCAGGATTAAAGGACTAATGTCTCAGCAGGATCTGGAAAGACTAATCCATGCGTTTATTTTTAGTAGAATGGATTACTGCAACGGTGTTTTCACAGGTCTGCCTAAAAAGTGGATCAGACAGCTGCAGCTGATCCAGAACGCTGCTGCCCGCGTCCTCGCTAAGACTAAGAAAGTAGAGCACATCACCCCAGTTCTAAAGTCCTTACACTGGCTCCCTGTATCTCAGAGAATAGACTTTAAAATACTTCTGTTAGTCTATAAATCCCTGAATGGCCTAGCACCTAAATACATCACAGACTTGTTATCAGTGTATCAACCATCCAGACCACTCAGGTCATCTGGCTCCAGCCTTCTCTGCATACCTAGAACCAGAACCAAACAAGGAGAAGCAGAATTTAGTTCCTATGCTCCACTTATCTGGAACAAACTTCAGAAAACTGTAAAAGTGCGGAAAACCTGAGTTCTTTAAATCAAAACTAATTAAATTAAATTAAATTAAATTAAATTAAAAACACATTTGTTTAGGACTGTTTTTGACTGTTCTAGTTAAACTGTTCTACTGAAACATCATTAGTTCAACTTTTTTAGTCCAACTGTTTATTGATGTTCTATTCTGTTTCTACATTTTATTCCTACTTGCTTATATTCTGTTTTATTTTCCTGTATTTTAATCATGTAAAGCACTTTGCATTGTCTCTGTACTGAATTGTACTCTACAAATAAATTTGCCTTGCCTTGCCTTTTGTTTTTTCCTTCTGCCTAAAGAGAATAAAAAGGGGGTGATTATTGTTCATATCCCTATCCTTGAGAACCTGATAGCAGGACATTAGTTTGAAGATCAAAGTCCTCAGCAGATCTGACAAGTAATACTAACATTAAATGCCCCTTTAAAAAAAAAAAATCAATAGTTCATTTCCATCTATTCTTCATGTGACCCCCAGAAATATGTGGCTGCAGCTGTCAGGTTGGTTTGTAATTATTTCCTGGAGGTGGGTCAGTTTTGAAAGATGTTGAGGTACAGCGACCGTGTTGCACCGCCGGAAGGAGGGTTTGTTCCATAAGGCTGGCCGTGGCTCGGCTGGGCAAGGAAAGAGACCAAAGCAAGCCTTCAGGTGTTGGGATTTTCAAAACCAAAGCCAATTAAAACTGGCTTCATCTTTACAGACCTTTGACAAACCAGTTTTAATTTCATACCTGATTCTTTAATGGTCTAATATCTGTAGCATATTAACAGTGTACAAGTGACAAGGCAAAATAAAGTTAAAGCTCGGCCCCCTATAACTATATAAATGAAACATCTTATTGGCAGATTATACCTCACTTTAACCATTAAACTGCCTCAATATAAAGGGCTTTACATACTTTTCACAATATGTTTGTGCACGCTGTAGAACTTGTTTGGTATGCATGTGTTTCAGGTAGTTTCTTGTGTTTAGTAATGGGTTTATGTCCTGCTGGAGCTGCTGTATCAATACAATAGTGCAGGCACAAGCACAAAATACAGAAATGAACAATGAGTCTTCAGTTCTTTTGGATTTAATAGCGCACTGAGAAGCAATAGCAGAAATGTGAAGAAGAGTAACGCGGATTCCTTGGTTTATTTGGCTGAGTGAAGCTTCTTAATTTATTCTTTTTCTTCAGAAATATCACACAAAGCAACAGTTATTGATGGTTGTGGTAAAAACATTGGGTTTTCCTTGATATTTTATTGGGACAAGTGTTTTGTATTTGAGGAACTTGTAGGAATGAGCCTAAACCCTGTTGCTGAGAGTGTGTTGTGTATCGCATCGATCTGCAGGAACACTTTGCTGCTTTGCTGCAGAAAACGCTGGGCCCAGTGCGCCACAGAGGAATAAAATGCTACACTTCTGCAGCTGTGAGCAGAGGCACCTCAGGTTTCTGACCACTTTTAGAACAATCTCCTTGTGTGCTTGTCTTGATTATTTGCTGCCATTCAGGCATTTTGCCCAAGTCCTATTTTAGCAGAACGAGGTCCACAGCGTGCTCAGAGCTCACAACTTTGTGAGCTCTGATCCCTAGAGCACACACACACACGCACGCACGCACGCACGCACGCACGCACGCACGCACGCACGCACGCACGCACGCACGCACGCACGCACGCACGCACGCACGCACACACTTGTTTTAAAGGAGCCATGACAACAAGTTTCATTTTTCTGAGGTTTTGGGGGTATAATATGATCATTTGTGCACTGTTGAGGCCGTGTGAATGTTAAATGCGGGTACCAGGGACCCGCTCAGAGGCGGTCAGCTTTGGCTTGCTGCTCAAAAACGGTCAGCTCAGAAAACTGTTTAATTTTCTAAGTAGGTTATGTTCTACATAATTCAAATTCTCCAATCAGAGCTCCCCTTCTCAAGAGAAATGTGCTATTGAGTAGGTTAATTAAAAAAAATATATATATAAAAAAAGAGGGTCTTATCTGAGCAGAGCACTCTTTTCCATATGTTTGCTGCATCCATTATGTGTTTTGTGTCAAATTGTACACGGGATTTCTTATGGCTTTTATTTGGCTTTCTTCTCACCGTCCTACCATAAAGGCCAGATTTGTGTAGCAGCCACCTGAGCTGTGGATCTCTGCAGCTCCTCCAGATTATTAGGTAGTTCTCTGAACTGAATCCTTGCCCAGCCTGTCAGCTCAGCTGGTCAACCATGTCTGGGAGGGTTTACACTTTACAGTGGATGGTGGATTGAACAGTTCTGACTGTACTTCTCATGGTAACTTCTCTCTTTTATCTTTCCTTTGGTCCCTCGCGGCCAAAGAAATATCGTCTGACAGAGTTTATTCTTTTTTCCTAAATACTGCCTAATGATAAGATTCAGGGTAGAGGTTATTTTTTTCTTTTATGTTTTATTCCCCCCCCCCCCCCCTTTTAAATTACCTTGTTCAACTATTTGACGGAAACTCCCATCGTAGAAACGTTTGACGGGATGCTGTCCTTTTTCAGTCTGGGGGACACTGAAAAACGATCTTTTTTCAAGCGGCAGGCATGACCTGTCTGTCCTCATGTCCTCAGTATGTCTTTCAGCAATGTGATTTACAGAACCCATCACTGTCATTGTTGGTGTCATGTGTGGAAGGTCAAAGGTAATCTCCAGCTTCTCTCACCTACTCTGCGTCAGGCTCATCTCCTGGGGAGTTTTTCGAACGTCTCCTCGCGCTCTGAACAGCTGTCAGTAGCTCATCGGTGAGGATGTGTGTGTAGGTGTGTGTGTGTGTGGAACCCCGGGTACCAGAAGCATCCTTGGGGGACATGAGTAACTGTGCTGATTGCCTGCCGTAATGTATTTATAGCGGTCACCCATTTATTAGCATGCCAGCTTTGGGCTCAACCATTAGCCCTGTTTCTTTATGCACCGCTCTTTCCCCTTTTCTCCACACTCCCATTAGCCCCTCTCCCTCTCCCTCTCCATTCCACCTTTACCCCCCACTTCTATCTAAAGCTTTGACTTTCAATCACATTTGACCCGTTTCTATATATTTCCCCCCCTCACCCTTCTCTTCTCTCCACGTCCCCTGATGACTATTTACACTCCTGACGTGGCTGACTCCTTGGTGCTCCTCTCCCACTGTCACAGCCAGAGGGGGATGTGCCGGAGTGACCGATCCCGGCTCAAACTCAGGCCAACGCGTTGGCTCCTGTTGACTTTGTAAAACTTTTGATGAATTAGAGAGCCCACAGCCAGAGCCTTTAAAAGCTTGCGTCGTTTAGAGTGTCAGTGAGGCGCGTGAGCCGAGGCCGGGACATGTGTCATTACTTAGTTGTCTGTGAATGTGCCGGGAGGATTTCTGCACGTGCCGCAGCTCTGTTTCATTGGCGGGGCCGCGTTAGTGGAAGACCCGTAATGAATTCATGGCTGCAGGTGACGGAGGGTGAGAATGCTGGTGCCAAAATTACAGGCTGGCGAGCAGTGATAAAGAGCCTTTGCAAAAGCATTCATGCCCCTTGAACTTTCTGCTTTTTGCAGCCACAGACGTCATTGTCTTCTATGTGACAAACCAACGCAGAGTGGTGAATAATAAGGATGAGCAAGACAAATTATTTAAATCTTTGTTCCCCAGATAAAAATCTGAAAAATATGGTTTTCCCTATTTTATCAGTCACCTTTGCTCTGATTCCCCGAAATAAAATCAATCCAGTGAAACCACTTGCCTTCAGAAGTCGCCCAGCTGCTCCAAAGCTGTCCTGCGCATACCTCAGAGGTTCGTTAGAGAACATCAGACGCCATCATGGAGAAACACGGCAAGGAGGGTCAGAGAGAAAGTTGAGGAGAATTTAAAGCAGGTTATAAAATAATATCCCAAGCTTTACACGTCTCACAGAGCGCTGCTCAATCCATCATCAGAACATGGAAAGAACATGACACATACCAGACGAGGTCGTCGACCTGAACCGACAGGTGTGGCAAAGGAGAGTATTCATCACAAAAAGCAGCCACGAGACCCACGGTAACACCGGAGGAGCTGCAAAGTGCAGCTCACAAAAAACCAAAAGATGTCCTGTTTTAGCACGAGCCATGTAGGAGCCACAGCAAGCATGTGGAAGAAGGTCTTTTGGTCAGAAGAGGATGAAGTGCCATCTTTTATCCACGTTTAAAATGATCTTTGTTTGGAAAACTAAGACTGTATGGCTACCACCTTATTTAATCATTCACATAGTGAAATGAGTGGTAGCATCATGGTGCGGGAATGCTGTTCTGGGAAGATGAATGAAGCTAAAGACATGGAAATCATGGAAGAAAACCTGTTGGGACTGGAAGAATTCTAGTGGAGTTTCAACTTTCAGCAGGACAACAGCCGCTGAGATACAGCCAGAGCCGCAACGGAACTCATCAAAGTCGTTTGTCAGAATCCAGTCGGACTCCAGACCTGATTACATTGCAAAACATAAATACATATGCCACACTTCTTCAGATTATTTGAGTAAAAATGTATGGATTCTTACCTTAAATTTATGTTGCTAGATTAATAAAATATATTAATGTGTGATTGTAATGGCACAAAAAAGTTCAAGGAGCATAAATTATTTTATAAGGCACTAATTTTTGCTATATGAAATCAGAAAGCATCTGAAAGCCTGACGCTAGTCTTAGAAACAACATATAGAGACTTAGCAACAAAAAAACCCCCAAAAAACAAAAAAAAAAAAAGATTTTTTAGATCCCCCAGAACCTCATTAGTAGAGTTTTGAACTTCTACAAAAATAAGGTCTGGGTTGATTTACATCATTTTTATCTCTTACTTTACAAGGAATGGTGGACTGACCTGCTCTCCCCTGTTTCTGTTCATCTGGGAGTAATGTATGAAAAATGCATCATTGTCAGTGTTTTTGCCTTGTAGGTTTCACCATTGGTGGACAGCTAGGTGACCGTGAATACGACGGTAAAGACTGGTAAACTCTTGAAAAAGTATCCGTAAATCCCATATTTAAATCCTATTGGTCGTAGCATCTGTTCGCGTATTGTATTGTCATAAAAATTAAATTAAGACATTACAAATAAACTGTAAACAGAGGCCCGTTGGTCTCACCAGTGTCTAGAATATTTCCCCAAAAGTTTTGGGGGTCATCAAGATGATTTTAGGAAATGTGTTTGGTTTGCTCAACTGTAGTTCTCTCCTTGTAACCATCTGAGGCACGTTAGGCCTGCAGTGCTTTAGTTGTGCTTTTGGGAGGCAGGTAAGCCAATCCTGAGAGGGTTCACCATGTTTTCTAGATTGGTGGATTAGGGCTCTCACTGTGGTTCGCTAGCCTCTCCAGACGGATAGATGTCAGTGACTTTGATTCTCATCTGCTTCTGACTTTCCTTAGATCAGGGCATGACGCGTTGCTTTCTGAGATAGTTTACCCTACTTCATCCTGTCAGGCTGTTCTATTTATATCGTTCATGGATTATTACCGTCTGCATGGCATGGGTATGGCTGTAGAAACTGAACTCAGCTGTCAAAGAATGAGGCTAAAGTGGGCAAATACTTTTTCGCAGCACTGCATGATGCATGGTTTGCAGATGGTAAAAAAAAAAAAAAACTGCATAGGAGAGATAGTGAATTTATTGGATGAGGAATGTTGCAGATGTTGGTCGCTCCTACCAAGGGGAGGGAAAGAGAAAAACAGGAGAGGTTTATGGATGAGGCAAGGATGATAGGCAAGAGGGCTGGAGAGGCTGAGGAGAAGGATGAGAAGAGGGAGCGATGGAGGCAGATGTGTCAGCTGTGCGGACTCCTAAAGGGACCAGCTTCAGGAAGGCGAAGTGGTACAGTTGTTGTTATTCTGCTCACAATCAGCTATAAAATACCTTACAGCGGGTTTAAAATTAATGATTGTTTATCCAATCTAGAATCCCTCCAGGAAAACAGAAAGTGCAAATTAAACTTTATGTTGCATTGATGCATAATGCAACAGGAGAATCCATTCAAATGGGCACTTGGCATTCAATTAGTTACATTTTTTTCCCCCAACCTGGAAAAAAGCCTTAATTCCGTTTGACAATCCCATGTAGCGCCATGATTTATCATTTAGGAATCAAGGCAGGCATGAATTATTCATGTCACCGCTCATTGTTTCTGTGCCAATAAAAGCCCTTTAAAATCACAATGAACGCGTTCACAGCTGGAAGTTCTCATCTGTTCAAAACCTCATACAGAGAATGCAAGAAAAACACCTGGTAATACGCAGACAAGGTGACTTTTCACCACAAACCAACAATGCTGGGAATGATTCCGTTTCGCATTCTTACACACATTCATTAAGAAGCAGAAGAGCAAAAAGCATATGCAAAGGCTCCATATAAAATGGGTTCTACAGCAGATGTAGCTTGAAAGTAACTCTAAGTTCTGGCAAAGATGTTTTTAAAACATTTGCAGGGATCGGTTATATATACAGTGACACTAAAAATGTTCATGTTAAAAGATAAACATGCTGAAATATGAAGGGGGATAACAGGGTAAGAGAACTGCATCTCGATACGATTACAAATATGTAATTACACAGTCTCGCCACAGGAGGGCGGTGTTAGCCCCTCTGGTAATCTTCCAATGAACTTCCAGTGCACTGTTCAGAACAAACCCCTTAAGCAAGTCAATACCTGCATGCACATGCGAAATTAAAACCCAAAGAAAAAGAAATCAAAGCAAACAGAAACAGAATTTTGTCAGTATTCTTATTATTTCCTGACCACGTGTTTTTTTTGGGACAAAATCAGCAGAGCTATTACGTCCAAGCAGTACAAACTGTTCAAATTTATGTGAAAGCAGACCAGATGAAACTATAAAGTCTTCTCAGGGAGAGTTTCCGAGGTTATGAATCACATCTATTAGCACCTTACTGACCCTGGAGGATGCAATGCTGAGGCCTTTGGCAGGCAGCCCATGAAAACACAGACATGAAGAAGAAAGTTTAAAAAAAAAAGCCTTTAGAGACTCTGTTTGATTTACTATTATTATTATTATTTTATTTTTTTGGGGTTCTAAGTAGACGGCGACATGTTTTAGTTGTCTTGATTATATGGTTTATTCACATCATCGTTTTGCTGCTGAGAGACTTGGTAGCACTCCTGGACCTCTGGGCAATATTGGCTTAATAAAAGGGATTTGTCACTTTAGTGCTGAGTCAGCACCTCGTAAGTCGTCAGTGTACTTTATCAGCTAGGAGTTATTGTGGTCCAGCAGGATCACACTGCCAGTTTGAGCTGATCTTAATCTAGCAGTAATGAATAACTGGGAAGGAATGCATTTGTGAGTAGACTGAGTGGACTAAAGACTCGGTTGCCGCTGTTTAGCATAGTAAGTTTAGCATATTTGTGGATAATCAGGGTTTATTGAGATGGGTTTTTCTGTTTTTGATCACCTTTTTGATTTCCATTTATTTTGGTTTATTAAATATAGGTCTGGGCAACGATTAAAATCTTTAATCGCGTTGTATGTGCAAACTCCAAGAATGAATTCAAAAGTAGTGTAAAGAGCACTTTCATTTTAATGTTCTGCTGCCATATAAACAAAAGTGTTGTAACATTTGTAGCACTTATCAGTAACACATATTTAGTGTAATGCTCAACTTAAACATGTAAAACAAAAATAGCAATAATAATAATAAATTAAAGCTTATTGCCACTGACAGGAAATTCTCTTTATGGGGAAAAAATCTACCAAAAACAGGCAATTTCTGAGGTAACAGCAGGGAGCAGCATTACCATTTTATGTTCAATACCAAAGTGTGAAGCACAAAAAAGGTCTACAGTAGCTATCCACTTCGCCATTACATTGGTTAGCTTCTCTGAGTCATTGAATTGTTTGGTGATGTCTACAGTGTGTTTGGCATTTAAGTGATATGTTAAGCTCAAGGTGCTCCGGTGATAAGAAAGTTTAACTTGTTTCTGTCATATTCGTTGCTGGAAGAACTTTAAACTGAAATGCTTGCTAACTCGATATGCTTGCATGTTTATTTGACGTTAACACACAGTGTTTTGTTGTTGCTTTCTCGCGTGCCCCCCCGCTCCGCCAGTCATCCGCGCAAAACTTGTTCTCACCCCCCCAGCTCCGCCGGTCATCCGCACAAAACTTGTTTTCGCCTAAGCAAAATTCTTGCGGGAAACACTGCCTTCCCCATGTCAGCTTTGTTTTTTCCGCATGTGCAACAGACCTTCACAAAATAAAAGCACGTGAGCAACATGCGTTAATGCGCGATAAAATAAATATCGCTGTTAATAGTCTAATGAATTAACGTGAAATTAACGCGTTAACTTGCCCAGCCCTAATTAAATAATGAACTGTAGAATCTGTGGTGTGTGGTTTTGTAAAGGTGAGGTTAAAATTAAATAATTTGAAATCCTCCAATTTTACAATAAACTAATAGAGATCTAAATTTTATTTCTACTCTGACTACTGAAAATTTGTCATAAGTTCCCATAACCCCCATCAAATAAATAAATGTCACATTAATGTTTGGCTTTTCATATGGTTGAGTAAGAATTGGGGCCCTTTGCAAGTTTCACAGAAATGAGTTTTTTTGTGGCCCTCAACAAAATCTCTGTTATCTGTTATAATTCTGACTGGATAATTGACTGCTATACTTGGCATAACTGGTGGAGTTAATAGCTTCCTGCCACGGGCCTGGCATCCAAACAGTCACGTTGTCAATTGGGTTGAGGGTTGGGCCTTTGCAGAAGCTTGTTAGGCTTCTTATCCATTCTAAAACCAGTTATGATTGTTTGGGATCACTGTCCTGCTGGAATTCCCAGTTGTCCTTCTGTGTAGATTGTCCTCCCAGTGGGACACCCCCAGAAATCTCCCAGAGGAAGGAAAGTAGGAAGCTTCCTCATTAGATGCCTGAACTTCCTCAACGGACTGCTTTCCGTGTGGCTATTCTGGCTATTTGAAGAGGAAGTATGTTGTCACACTGACTTTGTGAAGGACTTTAAATCTTTGAAAAGAGTCAGAATGTTATTTAAATGATTACCTTGAAGTCAGCCATCATACATGAAACTGCAGCATGTGTGACCTCCCTACAACGCCTGGGCATGTTCCTGATGAGGTGGAGGATGGTCTCCTGAGGGATCTCCTCCCAGATCTGGACTAACACATCCACCAACTCCTGGACAGTCTGTGGTGCAACGTGGCGTTGGTGGATGGAGCGAGACATGATGTCCCAGATGTGCTCAGTTTGATTCAGGTCTGGGGAACAGGCGGGCCGGTCCATAGCATCAATGCCTTCGTCTTGCAGGAACTGCTGACACACTCCAGCCACATGAGGTCTAGCATTGTCTTGCATCAGGAGGAACCCAGGGCAAAGCACACCAGCATATGGTCTCACAATGGGTCTGAGGATCTGTAAGGGACCGAGCCGAAAAAGCAGAGAAGCACAGGGAAGTCTTTGAGGCAAAATAGTAAGAAATGTATTTACCACACCGGAACAGACCTTTTTTTTTTCAAACTGACACACAAGGGAAACATATACACTGGTTGATCAGACCATTTTGACACAAGAGGGGGAACATGAAATACATTTACCTAAACCAAAACTACAACAAAAGACCAAACTAATCAGTACAGTACTAAAATCAGCAACCTATAGGGAAGAGGACTTAAATAATTAAACTTCCCGAATTTAATTACAAAAAACAAAACCAAATAGAAAAACCTAAGCCCTTCCAACTTCCCTTCTAAAACTAAGTGGAAGAGTCCAACTAGACCTCCTTGTCATTGAGATCTTTTGCAGCTGGGGACTCCTTTCCTTTACTGGCCACACCCACATGACAGCCTCTCAGGAACTGGCAACTCAGATGAAAAGTATGTTAGTTTAAAGTAAAACAAAAACACAAGAAATTACAAAATGAGTCAACTAAATGTGTGCACCCAAATAGTTAACCAATGTCAAATCAAATTGAAAAAGTGAAATGCGTTAAAGTAAAATATGAAATTTATATAAATGACATCATTACCAAATAATTTGTTGTGTGGTTGCACATGCGGCCATCACAGGATCTCATCTCTGTACCTAATGGCAGACAGATTACCTCTGGTGAGCACATGGAGGGCTGAGTGCCCCCCCAAAGAAATGCCACCCCATACCATTACTGACCCACTGCCAAACCGGTCATGCTGGAGGATGTTGCAGGCAGCAGAACGTTCTCAACAGCGTCTCCAGACTCTGCCACGTCTGTGGTGGCCAATTAGAAAGACTAAATATATTATCAATATTCATTATATATTCTAGACAGACTGCTGAACATCAGCATGTGTAGTAGATGTGTAAATCAAACATGTAAATTGGGGATATAAAGAGAGAGCAACGGGCATCAGTCAGGGTGCGAATCAGCGGCATCAGAGGTGAGGCTCAGCACCTCACTGCCTCACTCCTCTCCCATGTGTTTGAACAGGCAGTGCGTACATTCAGCAACTTTGACCACAACATTTTTAAACTCATACAGAAAACAAATTTATAAAACAGTCAAGTGGACAAATTGATTTTCTCTTGTGATTGTAAGTATTTGACTTTAGGCACTGTCTCATGAGCCTCCCCTGACTGCAAGTCTCTGCTGCTTATTAAACATACAGCTCCAGTCAGAGATTTACACACACACCTGCGATGTTGTGCAAAACAAGTGTCAAGGAAGGTGATAGGTAGACGACATTAACAGACATTTTGAGCTTTTTTTGGTGGATTTTATTCACAAACATCTTCATTTCTGCCAATTTTGTTAAGAAGGAAAACAATGCATACTTGTCCCTCACAATTTTCTTCCTGGTTTTATACAGAACTCATATTTGAACCTCATCAGTCTGCACCCTCAGAAAACAGGTTAAACCAAACAAGGCCAGCTAAACAAAGAAACAGGAATGAGATTATTAATTTCATTTACAAACTCACCCACGCAACTAAATGGCTTTTAAAATACAATACTCCATACAGTACAGCTCAAAAGGTTACTTTAGAGAAAATAAATAACACTATACAAAAAAGAAAACAGTTCATTTGGTTGTACCCAGTGATGCAATCCATGACATCATGAACCTATACAAACAGGAAGTGCTGGGCTGGCCTCCCGATACACCTGTCCTGGATGTAGGATCTGAACAGAGGGACAAACAATGGTGAGTATCTACAAAGAAACATTAACAAAAAGAGTCATATACCAGAAATGTACCTTTAACATGTAGGAAAATTCAAATTAGCTAATGACCCAGTGGTGTTTACTCTAAAACCATATGCTTGGATGTAAACCGTAACATAATATTACCAGAAACAAACCCGGGTTTAGTATGAGAAGCAAAGTTACAGCAGCAATTTTGAACTAAAGGATGATGAATAAGTATAAAATAAAACTCAATAAATTGTGAATATGTTTAAGGGCGAAGTGATAAATGAATACAATCTCAACCACTTTGTTCCAGCAGCCGTAATTGACATGAAAGTCACATAGCTGCAATGATTATGTGGCCAACCATTGGGTTGCATAAGTTAAAATAAAATGAAAGGACAACACTGAGGATTAAATATACACAAATAACTCTGACTGGAACTGGACTCAAGTACAGGACTCTACAGGCAGAGTCCTGTATCGTCCTTTTTATCAAAGGAAGGTCAGAACGCTTCGGTGCAGTGTTGTCTGTGTGATTAATTACAGCCAAGGTATTTGGCATATTCCTAACCATTCATGAGATAGCTGTTAGGAAGCTGTGTGTACTGTGCTTTCTGTCCTCTGTAGGACACACACTGGTGTTTCTATACAAAAGGGGCTTTTTCTTTATGCAAAACACTGCTTGGACCTGAAAAATCGGCCAAAATAATCTCTTAAAACTATTTCTAAAAGCCTGGAGAAGACAGTTTTCAGTGGAGGAGCATCTTCAGAAATGAAAATGCCACAACGCTGTAACCTGCCGCTGAACTTTGAACACTAATGCTTAATAAAAATAAACAGGAAATCTTTAAATAGACTGTAGTACTGCGGGATCAGATCATTTAGCTCCCTGAACACAACTGCAAGTCAGGCAAACTTTGTCGCTATTTTGTAAAGGTAATGAGGCCCTGAGGTTTTAATATGAACGAGGGATACAGTGAATGAACAGACTCTTATATTTTAACTGGGGACATGGGACCAAAGGCACAACATACACAGCATGTTATTAAAATAAATACGAGAAGGAGCCATAAAGTTTGATAGAGCCACACAGAGTGAGTTTGGGCAGCCATTAAAGTGAGTCAACTTCTCATTTTTTCTAAGAGTATAGTCTTATTTCTTTCTTTGAGCTTCTCTTTTTTACTAAATAAATTTCTGTTTACACTTTGAAAAGTTATTATAAAGTCTTTATGTCGTCACATAAACAAACATCAGCAGCTGCACCATTTGCACCCAGATGAATGTTTTCCTACTCCCCCTCCTGCCTATGCAGTGGTGATTGCAAGTATGTGCTCGGATGATTGCAGTCCCATCAGCCCTTCATAAACAATCCATATGTTTTGATGGAAGACCTTGATCCAGTTCAGCACAACCACTGGGATTCCAGAAACAAGAGATTGTCTTAGAGGTTGCATATTAACACAAGCGCCTGTGTTTGGGATCAAAACTTCCATTGATCGTTTTTCAGGGCTTTTGGGGCAGCTGTGCTTTCAGTTTAAATGTGTTGCTTTACGCTCCTGTTCCAAATCTGGGACAAAGCTGATTGATTCAGAAATGCAGAGGTATTTTCAAACCTTGAAAAATCCAGAATATTTCTGGATAGCGAAGCTTTTTGCCCAGATGTTTTGTCTTCTTTGATGTATAAATGACGCTCTGTTTTTACAAACAGACTAAATATATCAAACAAAACTGCGTTATAAGGAATCTGTGACAGGCGCAGAGTAATTTATCAATACTGTGCATGCGGGACACTTAAGTTGCATGAATTCAGTTCACACAGGAGATCACATACAAGTCGCATATATTTGGAAGTGTGAACGGACACGCAAAAAAATCAGATTTCACAAAAAAATCGGAATTGAGCATCAAGGCCTGCAGTGTGAACGTAGCCTAAGATCCCAGCTTCAGTGTCATTACGTCTAGCAATGTACTGCCGTATTTTCTAACCACGCTTACACTGTAAACACACAGAGGTGTTGCTCTCTTCATTGACCACACATTCTAGTAAGGAATAATTTATATTTGCTTTTGTTTTTGAGTTTCACTGGCACCCAGGGAGCATTCAAATGCTAAGGGTCTTGCTCAGTGATCTGAAGTGGCAGTTTGTGGGATTCAAACCCTGCTCTAACCACTCGGCTACCACTCTCCCGCCAAAGGGGTACAAGTGGCTCGTCTGTAAGAAATGTGAGCAAAATCTTTGATGGAAAATCTGGAGTGAAGAGGGAGACAATGTTTTCAAGGGATGTAAACAAGTACCATATTTGTGTTCTCCACACAAGATTTGGAACAACAGACAGCTCCACCACCTCTTGCGAGGGACATATCATGCAAAATCCACTTTTCTAGCCCTTAAGTACATTTTGTTGTGTACTTGGAGTCTCTGGCATTGCAATACATTTGAATTTAGTCTGTCCAGGTGCTGCTGTTTGGGTCATACATTTTAAGCCGTTCAGTTTTTTTCTGTTCTCTGTAAAGGTTTTTGAACAATAACATCACAATATTTGCTTCTAAATAAGAGCTTCTAAATAAGGTCATGGACTTATGGCTAACCAATTTTGCGAATCGGCCATTTTTATTTCTCACAGGGATTTTGTAGTCCAAGCTGAAGAATGCCAAAGCTACAAGTGGAAAAGTCTAAATATTTGTTTGGTCATTACACCGTCACTCAGCAAACAACAAAAATGGCCAATCTGTGTGGAATGGAACACTCTGCAACCTGCAGAGGGCCAGGGTGGGAAGTGCCTCCTTTACATTTAAAGAGACAGCACCAAAGCAAAGTTGTCTGAGACAAACCTCAAAACAGGGGCAAAAATGGGCTGTGAGGCAACAATAATGAGAAATTCAGACCAAACTGTTGCAGTTCCACTTTATATAGACCACAACTGAATGATTTTAATGTGAAAAGGAAGGATTTAAAAGCATGATATGCTTCCTTTAAGCTCTAAATGAAATCAGATATGTATTCATTTTATTTCTTAATGTTCATTTATATTTGGTCAAACCAATTCCTAGTTTTCCCAATGATAGCGCTAAACTCTCATCTTATCTTGCTCTCATAAATGAAACATTATGGATCGTTCTGCCCCTGAGCTGAACGGATCATTACAGCCTTAATGAAAACCGAAAAAAAATATTACGAGCTTAGTTTTTAACTCTTCTTTTTTATGCTCATGTTTACATTTCCTGGCCTTATGCTCTATTAAGAGCAGAATTGGGGCTGCACAATAAACCACAAATTTATCACTGTATTCAATTTGCATATCGTGAAGAACTGCCTGAACTGCAATAAATGTTAATCATTTAAGTACCATGCATTCAGATATGCCTGTAATAACATTAGTGACGCTTGTTTCTATAATGTAGCATAAACATTTTAGAACACACAGAGATTGTATGGTTGTAAAGTCCTTAAGAGACTGCAATTGAGTTGTTTTATTGGCAGAACTTCAGAAGTCAGCAAGAAGCAACCTTTTCAATAAAACCTTGTTGGATACATTACTTATTTATAGGGTTTATGTTTGCCATGAATGCAAAGCAGAAAACATAGACAGTTTTTAATTATTTATCCCAAGTCATATTGGTATTTTGACATTCATCAATAATATAAAATTTAGCTAACATCATGCTGCACTCTGCTGAATCACTGTGGGACGTCTGTTAACATTTCTTAGTGTGTCATTCCCGACGCTAAAGAACAGGTTTACCTGAACAGCTTGGTGTTTCCCATGGGTGACCTTTGTGCGGCCCCCGAACCCAACTCAAGAATAATACATATTTGTCCCCCCCAACACAGCCAGTTGGCGCTTTAAACTGAGCAACATTTGAAATCTTAAAATGGCAAATACTCAAGTGCGAGCCACCAGAATTGACAAAGACTCCTGGATAGATGTCGAAATGTTTTCAGAAAGAACTGAACAAAAGTCCAGTTGCCTCCGATTTAAACCTGTTTGCTATCACAAAATATTCTATCTTTTAATAATAATTTCTTTGGTTCATTTTTAAAATTTCATATTGATATTGAACCCCAATTATCCAGCAACTTTTTTTTCAAAGCCGACCTGGGGGCACCCAGATCTGCATTGAATAGATTTAATAAATTAGAGAATTAATGTAGCAAACATTGTAACAAAAATAATGACTCAAATCATGTTATTGTCTGTGACAACAGACGATAAAAGAAATATCAGTCAACATCCCCCCCCCCCCCCCCCCCCAAAATATAGTTTCTTTTATTAAGACAAACCCACAATACCTTTTTATGTTTTGGATCTACAATGATTTACAGACCCCTTTGCCTCAAGTATTACCATGTGTTTCACTAAAATGTTGGATGTTGTAATTGTTGAGGAGGTACAAATAATTCCCAAAATCTTTCTTATAAAAGAAAAAAAAAAACTGATTCTTGTGGTCCTCGAGCATGTAAGACTTGATGATTTTAGCCCATGTGGCAAAAAAGTTTGGTAACCACTGATGCAGCCAATTCATTCTTTGGAACCATTTGTCACGGTGGGGAACAACTTCTGCTTTTTGCCTGTCGAGGCGAACGTGGATGAACTAAATCAAACAGACTGTGAGGAAACAGCAGTATCAGATGGGAGACGAATCCCAGCAGCTGTTGTTGGAACATTTGAGATAAGCCCGAGGAGAAATTGTGCTTTGTCACCTGTCCTTCATGTCTACCTATGGACATTTTATTAATGGACTCCAAGTGGTTTGCTGGTTTAGCAGAATTTCTTTTTGCATTACAAAGTAAAAAAAAAAAAAAAAGATAACAGTCCAGTTGTGGTGTGGAAGTTAGCCAGTAAGCCGCCTCTTGTCAGTATTTACTGTTTTTGTTTTAAAGACATAACACAGGTGACCCTTTCCTTCTTTCAAAACTGCATCAGCTTAAAAGAGACATCACATATTATTTGCGATTGTTTGGCATACAAAGAGAGACAGAAGAGAGAGAAGGATAAACTGAAGAGAGAATGTCTCCTCTTCTGCCACGGTCAAAAATGACATAAGTTGCATTGTTGAATGATATCATATTAATTCAGGTCTCTTAAAGATGGATGAAAGCTGACTAATTTTGCGATGCTATTGCTCATCAGGTCCACTGTGGAGGTGGTGGGATACGTTTGTGCCACTACACGCTTTTAGACCGCCCAGAAACTAAATTGAAAGTAGCGTTTCCTTCTTTGAATTGTTTCACATGTTTACTCTGACCTTTATATTGAAGATGCAGCTACTGTAAAAGAGGCTTCCACCCCCTTCAAGATAGCCTTGAAGGCCTTACCAGGACTTCTGACAACATTTGGGCCAATACAGCTTCAAAGATTTTTCACCCTGCCTTTCCATAAAGAGAAAAATAAGTCCATCTCAAGCAAAGCAAAAGATCAATTGATGTATTCCACAAGCTGCTCCACTCCTTCAAGTTAAAAAATGGTCTGAAGTCATAAATCCATGACTATCTTGACTCAATGGACTGCAAGGAGATTAACATTAAAGCATGTTTCTTTGTAGTCCACCGTCATGTAAAAGTCCAAAAGTGATGCATTCTATGAGAAAGAATCCCTCACACTTACTCTAATTGCAGACACATGAATTTATTTCTTATTTTTAAGATAAGACAACCCGACTGAATACAAGAAGCTATGTCTGATTCCATTTTAAGGGACATAAATTATTCCAAACAACACCGCCCAATAAGGAAATAACACCCAGTTTTAGTCAAGTCTAAACAATTATAGGCCCAGTTCCAATGGCTCGTAATGGCAGCGCACGTCATGGCTTCGCTCACTTTTTAGGATAGTGTTTTAGGATAGTTTTTTTTCAGGGCCAGTCTGGGTTTTTTGCGGCTCTGCTGAGGAGTAAGGCCATTGTGAGCTGAATCAAGAGAAGTTTTGAGTGAACGCATCTCTTTTTGGTGATTGGCCGTGGTGCGAGGAGAAATGAGAAGGAAGTCCAGAAAAACTGAAGAGCAACCACATTAATATCAAGGATCACTATGAACAGAGTGGGTCAAACTGAAATACAATTTTATTTTCAAACCATGAACCACACCTGAAGGGTAAAAAAAGAAAAAGGGCACTTCAGCTTTCTATACCCAGATGAGCTGTATCAGAGCAGTGGATTTATCAAGGCTTTCCCTAATGTTACACTGAAAGCTGTTAAGTGTTGTTTCTGAACTGTGCATCCATCCCCCTCACGTAATATTAACTCTGTCACTGAAAACAACCTGAAAAGCGGTTTGTCCCGGGAATTTGCCGCAACACTCTCCAACACACAGTTTCACAGCAGGCCGACAGTGCGTTCCATTTGTCCTCGGTAGTCGGGATTCACGACTTCTAGGTTGGAAAATTTAACTGGAATGGCCCCAAAAGTCGGTATTACGAGTTAGAAAGTTGGTGCAACATGATGGTACCCGACATCGGCATTCATAATGGCTGCTAATTGCAGCAACATTGAGTAAAACCTCATACTTTGACTGTTTGTAGCAGCTCTTTATTATTTATGTAACATTTAGTGAGTTGTACAGGTGCTAGCTTTCAGTGTTCATCAGACAGCATGTTTCAGCTCTGTTTTATTTACACAAAAATACTGCCTAGAACAGCATTATTGTCATTATTGCTTTAACAACGTTGTGAGCGTCCATGTTTTTTCCTACTGTCCGACGGAGGGAAACTGGAACGCATAAAGGCTGAAATGACGTAATCTGCGACTCGTGAGTTCCGATCTCCAGACCAAAAGGAATGCACCTGTCATCGGTTACACTGTTCTTGGTTTTTGTATGTATTTATTTAGTTACATTCTGTCTGCTTTTGTTGTTCCACTCTCTCGTCTCCTGTTGCCATCAACTCTCTCTCCTCCGTTTCTCTCCCAGCTCCCTCTCCACACCTGTGCTCAATTAACTAATCTACCCCTGCCTTTGTTCCAGCTCCCTTCCTCCCAGTATTTAAAGGCATACTATGCAACATTTTTCAGTTAATTAATGTGTTCCATACCGTTTTGGATGATTAAATGAGTCATTTCAGGTCGAACAAAGGTTTTCTCGGCCGCCCTGGTGGTCTGTAGGGGAAATACCGTACTTGCAACTTCAGGAGCCCTCGGCCTGCGCCCACAGGCTCAGAAGTCTCGTGCATCGCGAGAGTCGGTCTTGCTTTACGGCGAGAACTGCTACACGCCCCCAGTGAAACGCATGCTCGGTGCTAGCGCAGTGGCGATATTTGTGCAGTTATCATGGCGGAACCAACGATAAAACAGCGAAAGCCCATGTCGGAGCAGGCAAGAAAGAGGAAAAGGGCTCTGGACAGAAAGAGGAGTCGTACACGGGTGAACATCGGGAAAGCTTTTTCTGAATGGCGAGAGCTAAAAGAAAGAGAAGGCTGCAAGGCGGACCTCGCGTTTCTGCTGATGCGATTGTAAGTAACATTGGAATGGTTTCTCTCTCTGTGTGTGCATGTTCATACTTTCACTGTGTTAAAGCCGGGCATACACTGTACGAGTTTTTCAGTCGTGGTACTTATATACATCTCAAACTGTGCGACGGAACCGCGGGGTTTAAAAGTTCACCGCTCATCTGTGTGCTGATCTGTGTTCTCAAACTGTACGGCGCGACGCTCGGACGCGGCTCGGGAGGCACCGGGCGTCGGGGGGAACGGAGGGGAGAGAGGAAAGATGAGACGCCCCGGCGGCCGCGCGGCATACGGAAACAGACGGCCAGCGCGTCGCGCGGACCGGAACGCTCGCCCTCCCCAACCCCCCCGCGAGCCGACGTCCGGGAACAGCGGGTCCCGGGCCGGGCGGAGGTCGCTTCGGGGACGCCCGCTCCCCTCACTCCACTGGCAGGGACGGAGAGGAGGGGAGGGCGCCCCTTCGTAGCTCTGTTTGAACAGCAGGATGGTGATTCGTTGCGTTCGCCTGTCTGCTAAGCTCAAAACAACCTCGCCTGGTTGACGGAGAAACCAGGAGAACAGCTGAGCATCTTTACGACAGTGCACTTTTACTTTCGCCCTCTGGGGGGAGCCTCGCTGGAAAATCAACCCCGGTTGCATAGTATACCTTTAAGCTCCTCTCATTTCTCCAAATGTCAGCCATAAAATTGTCAAAATCAAAAATCATCTTAAGCGCCAAGACTTTTGGGAAAATATTCTGTGGACCAACAAGACCAATGTGTACCTTTTTTGAAGGTATACTTCCTGTTACTTTTGTTTTTTCATTATTATTTTTTTTACAGTATTGTACATATTTAAGATAAATTGTCAATTAGTCAAGATTTATTCATGGTGGATTTTTAATGTAACTAGCGACTAATAAAACATACCATGATTAAACTGTGACTTTTATGGTGCTTCAAATATACAGATAATATTCAGTGCACTGATTGCAAGGACGTCATGGGTTTAATGTATGTGGGCCTCATGCCACTGCATGCATATTTTAAATATATGCAGTTCTCAGGACGGTGTCAGCAAATCGGTTTTTGCTTGTGGATGCAGTTGTACTCACTGCTATCATTTGGTTTGGTTTTAATCAGCACTATTACAGTTGACATAGATAAAGAGTGTGCCTTCAGTCAGTCGACAAGAATTCTGTTCTTTATTTCAAACTAAAATAGCCATTATCGCCTAATTTGCTAACAATCATTAATGGCAATAAGAGAAAAAGAGAAGAAACACACAGAGTATTAGGGGAGAATTAGGAAACTCTTCACTCTTGCATACAAGTCCACACAGCTGGTAGAAAAAATGCATCTTCCACCTCATTTACTGATTGCTTTAATTACAAAAGGCCACCTTTGACCTGATTTAATTTAAAGTGACACACTTTTTTTGATGCGTTGCTTCCAGTCGCATCGGCTAAGAAGAGACATACATCTTCATTGTTTCTGCTCCAGCATGTTTTCACTTTGACAGCAAAACAGATAAAAATGCTTAAAAGAAGGCAGGGTTTCAGTCACTTGGCTGCTTAAATGAGCCTGCGTGCCAAAACCTCTCCTGTAGCAAACAGAAAAATACGGGGGAGAGATACATTTAATGGCCCTGATGTATCCAGACCTCCCTCTTAACTAATTGTGTTGGATTTTTAATTATACTCAAGCGCATTGCTTGATCAATAACCCATTGTTTCTCCTGCCAGTGGCGGTGTAACTTAGAAGTTAGTTGCGAAGCAAGGTTCAGAAATAATGATCTAGTTTTATTGCGATGAGAACTTATGAACAGCTCTAATTGGAGTGGTAAGTGATAGTGTAGCGTGTAACTTCGGCCCCATTTCACCGTTATTTGCAGGTCGTGTGCCCTCCAGCACGGCAGCTCAACCACTACAGTTGTTTGCTTGTGATGATCCCAGCGCGGAGTATTGGTTTGGATGGCCTTACCTTCTCTAACTAATGGGTTGCGGCCTCCAACCTGGCAGTGATGAATGGTGCTGTGGGGCCTTGCAGTGGTTTCAGGATTGGCTCAGTGCATTTGGTGGACTGTGGGAATAAAGCGAGCCCAAGCATGAGCTTAGATGTGAACTCCGCGTAGACCTCTTGGCATTTTTTCTCTGTTTCGTTCAGGATGTTAGGCAAACATGACAACAAGGCAACAAGGTCCACATCAGTAGGCAGACCCACAGCAAGAGCTTTCCTTCCATGTCCTTTTTTTTATTTCAACATCATCAGAAACTCATGTTGTGCATCAACATTGCATTTGCATTCATCCCTTTTTCACATTTTGTCAGCCACAAACTTCAATTTATTTTAGAAATTAGGCATTTTTTTGTTACAAATAAAAATCTAAACAACTACAGATTTATTCGGCTCTCTTTACACTGACACCTCTAAATGAAATCCAACCAAATTGGCAAATGCAGTTCATCTGTGAGGAAAAACCCTCCTGTCCTAAGCTTTAAATGTGTCACAGAGCAATGTTTAATCCAGGGGAGTCTAAACGTTTCGGCATGTGGGCCGATATTGTCAAGTCAAAAGTGTTTGAGGACCAAAAGACTGATTAAAAAAAACAAACATCCATCCATTTTCCAAACCGCTTTATCCCTCATGGGGTCGCGGGGGTTGCTGGGGCCTATATCCAGCGTTCACTGGGCGGGAGGCGGGGTACACCCTGGACAGGTCGCCAGTCTGTCGCAGGGCAACACAGAGAGACAAACAGGACAAACAACCATTCACACACAGACTCACACCCTAAGGACAATTTGGAGAAGCCAATTAACCTAACAGTCATGTTTTTGGACTGTGGGAGGAAGCCGGAGTACCCGGAGAGAACCCACGCATGCACAGGGAGAACATGCAAACTCCATGCAGAAAGACCCAGGGGTGTACTCGAACCCAGGACCTTCTTGCTGCAAGGCAACAGCGCTACCCACTGTGCCACTGTGCAGCCCAACAAACATGTTGTGATTTTTTTTACCTGCTCTACAAAATATGATCATATTAATTAAACAAATTAGTCCTTTGTTCTGAAGGAAAGGGACGTGTAAATAACTGTAGATTCAAAGTAAAAAACGCATATTGCTCAATTGCTTTACTAAAAGATGGTCACCCAGTTTGCAAATTATTTTAGGCTCAGTTGAAAAAAAAAAGTATTTTTTTGTTGGTCTAGCAATATAAAAACAGGATTTAGTCCAGTATTTCTATGAAAACTCTGGCTGTATTTAGCTAATTTTAATAAATGAATTCAGAAAAGCTTTTAATGCATAAACATTTGCGTTTGAGTTAAAGTCCTCAGATATATGTGGTCCTGTTTCCTATGAAATGAAAGAGAATACATAAGTTGTGGGTTTTAAAAGATGAATAACTTGTGTAATACCTTGTGTTGTACCCAACATCTTCAGTTATAATATCTTAACCTGTCTGTAATATCTTTGCCCTAATAAAAAATTAAAATTTCCATCTGCATCGGCCATCTGTGCTGGTGGACCAAATATTTCTTCAAATGCAGTTTAGAAGGGGCAGGGGCACAGGGGTAAGAAGACAGCTATTGTTGAAAGAAACCCCTGTTTACAGTTTACTACAAGTGAAGATGCTTCGATCAAATGAGACCAACATTCAACTTCTTGGCCTTTGTGCAAAACCCTGCCATCCCCACTATGAAATATGGGAGTGGCAGCATCACGCTCATGAGATTGTCTTTTCAAGCAGAGACAGGAAGTCGGTCATAGTTGGTGGGAAAATGGCTGGAGCTAAATACAGTATTAGTTTCATTATTTTGCCCTTGTTATGGATTTCAAACTTTATGTTCTAGAATTGTAAGCTGCATTTTTGAAGTCATACTTTAATCACTTTGTGACACAAACTTTGAGCTGTGAGAATGAAAGAATGCTGTAGAGCTTATGCCTGGCAGGGGAAGTGAATATTGTGTAAAGGGGAATCCTTATAGGGACAAACCCAGAGATATGCAAGACGTTGATGGGATGTTTTCATTCCATTAATGCTGCAATTACCTACAGTTTAAACCTGAGAAGCAGGCTCCACCTTTCAGCTCTCACTCACATTGTCTTCCTTGAATCTGTGGTAACAAGCAATTCATCAATGCCTGGTGGCTCTTTGCTCATAATGAATTCTAGAGAGAAGACCTTTTCTAAATGTTTTCTGGAAACATTATGCTTATCTTAACATAAATGGTTCTGTTGATTTTGAGTAAAAGTCTTGATGGTGGGTTTAGTTCTGATGATGCCTTTTGTGAAACAAGAACTTTTTATTAAAATAGATTCAAGGTGGTGCAGTGGTGCAACACTTGAGAGGCGCATACTTCAATCTAAAATAAACTCTTTGAGTTGTGTTAAAATTTGGCTTTTCATGCATAACAATTGTGAGCTCATCCTACACATATGTATTGCATACCTTATAATGTCCCATTGACATACAATATCTCTTCCGCCAGGGTGTCCTGGACATGATCATTACTTTCTGAGTGGTTTAAATTTTCACTGAGGATTGCAGTGTGACCCCGTTGCAGAGGGTAAACTCTCATACTGACTGATAGCTATACCCGTTCCCAATAAATTGATTAGATACTATACAATTTTAAATGAAATTTAAATATAAAGAGACAAATACTTTTCTTCCTAATGTCTCTTGACGTGCATCTGGTTTCTGGCTGTTGCTCTACACTTTTTGTCTGGATATCTCTTCCTTATTCTGAACTTTTTAATTATTTAAATCATTTTATGCATCGCTCCAGGAGTATCTCGCTGCTGACTGCAGAGAGAACTTCTTCTGGAGACACACAATCTTCATCTCACTCTGGATCACTTCTCCAAGACTCATTGGCTGATTTTCCACCTCCTCCCGCCTTTGCATCTAATTGGACTTTATTTCCCTGTCATATTTTAGTCTCGGTTTTATATGTTGACACCAAATATCTAACATGTCTGTTTAGTTGTGTTTCCAAATTAGTTTTTTGCACATAAACAGGGCTATCAAGAATATTTTCATCATCATTTTGGTCAACAAAATTTGCACTAATAGACGAAACCCCATAGGTAGACCTTGGCTTTTGAGTAAAGAACAAACTGTATTGGCAAATACAAAGAAAAATTGAGATGCAGTGAGGAAATTGACCAGAACACAGGTTAATAACTTTAGTAATCATTGCAATTCAGTAGTCAAGACAATAATGTTTCTTTGAAATGGAATAAAAAGCTACTTTATTTTGCACAAAGACCTCTAAAACACCTTTTAAGCTCTACCCATAACTGTCATATACTGGAGCAGTGATTACACTGCTAATATTCAGTAGAGCAGGAGTCATGGAACGTTCATCTGGTGTGGTGATTCTGTGCTCTTTCGAGCATAAAGATAGTATTGACGTTAACTGTGATCATTCTTGTTTTCCCATAGCAAGTACTCCTGGCCCAGTCCTTGTTTGTTTTTCTGGGCATCCTTTATATACAAAGCAAATGGCAAAGCAAAAGTGCCTTGAGATAACATGTGTTGTGAATTGGCGCTATATAAATAAAGCTGTTACCTGTTAGCCTTCCTTTTTTATTAAATTGACATGGACCAGTTTTTGCTCTTCTTCCAACTAGTCTCAGCAGATGGCTGCTCATGCAGGACCTAATCCTGCTAGATGTTTGTTTCTGCTTAATACATCCCCTTAAGCCCTGAGGGGTTTTAAAGCAATTTCCGCCTGAAATTACGTACCTGATATAAATCAGAGATGTAAGTTGCATAGCTATGAAATGTAAATGCAAACTTTTAGTTGAAGGTAAGACATTAAAGAACAGTTTTCCAGTTTAACCCCTATTGTAAATGTCACTATGTCAGATCTATGTGAATAAACAAAGAGAAAAATCTAATTTTCTGAGCCTTGACTCAAGATTTTTCAAAGTAAACATTGCAAAACACTACAAACCTCAGAAGCCTCAGACTTTATAGATCTACAACTGGAATATATCTGCAGCAAATCTGGACTGAATCAACAGAAGCATATTTGTTCCACAAAAGTTATAACAGGCAGTGTGCCAAGTGGACCTGTGTTTTTGGCACAATTTAGCCAAATGTGCCAAAACTGTGCCAAATGTGTTTTTCACTGGTAAAATGGGATCTGGTCAAATAAAAGTGCAGATTTATAAGATATATAAAGATATGCAGATATATAAAGATTTAACTTGATACGTATTTTTAGCTGGCGAAGATTCTCAGTCATCCAGGTCATGGTCATTCCAAAAAATGTAAAAAACAAAGCAACTGGACTTGTTTTCCGTAGTTTGAAAACGTTTCGCTTCCTATCCAGGAAGCTTTCTCAATTCAAAAAGTCTGGAGTAATGTGGAGCATTAAGCTTTATACTACTGCCCAACAAAGTCCAGTTGCACCAGCACCAGCAGGGGGTGCTGGTGCCTATCTCCAGCGTTCACTGGGCAAGAGGCGGGGTACACCCTGAACAGGTCGCCAGTCTGTTGCAGGGCAACAAACAGGACAAACAACCATTCACGCACACACTCACACCTAAGGACAATTTAGAGAAGCCAATTAACCTAACAGTCATGTTTTTGGACTGTGGGAGGAAGCCGGAGTACCCAGAGAGAACCCACGCATGCACAGGGAGAACATGCAAACTCCATGCAGAAAGACAGAAATATTATTTTACTATTTACAAACCACCAACCACGCCTGAAAGAAAAGAAAAAGGACACTTCAGCTTTCCATACGCAGACGCGCTGTATCAGATCCGTGGATTTATGAGGCTTTCTCTCATTTTACACTGAAAGCTATTTGGTTTTGTCTCTGAAGTTTCCATCCATCCACCTGATGCAGTAGAAGGCAGCTGCTGTCTACCTTTCAGACAGAACAGCCAGGCGGAGCAGTCGGGTGCTTTCGCAGAGGTACCTGCTGAAAGCAGCTTGTACTCGGGGAACGCCTGAAAGTTCCCTCCGCTGACACAGCCAGGGAGTCAGCGTGACATCAAACCTATAAAAATAATTTCACTGCAGTTAAAAATCTTTTGCACTATTAACGTGTTCTCGTCGCTACCGCCATGGCTGAGGTAAAAAATGTCATAAAGAGTGATCGAGATATTTATCCAGGTGGATTACTTTATCCTTAAAAAAATATCCAAGACAGTCTTGCATATACAATTATACAAACATTATTTGTATTTTTTCCTTGTTTATTTTTTTTTATTTATAATGATAATTCTTTAGCGTTGACCACTTCTCGCAGATTTGGTGGCTCTAAAGCCACCCCAGGAGGCATTTCCCTCCACCAGGAATTTCTAGGCCAGTCAAAACACAAACCACGCAAAGATAAACTGAATAGGGAGGAGCCAAGCTCAGCGAGCTAACCGAATAGGGTGAGGAACTGCAGCTTACTTAGTATGAACAAAACTTCTGCTCTCAGGTTGTGTTGCTTCAATACCAAAGAGGCAACAGGCCGATGTCCTGGCTGGCTGTAGCGTGGCACAGCGGTAACAGTGTATTCATTATGCTGCGACTGTGTGCATCATATAACTTGGTCACTGAAAAATGAAAACATGACAGACCATGCTTAGGCAACAACCTCCATGCAGATGCTTTCCCACATGCTACCACTATGACTTCAATAATAATATTAAAAATCAACAACAACTCTTACTCAAAATGGTCTCATCATCAGATGCATTTTCTGCACTTGTCACTGAAATGGCGCTCCCAGCTTGGGAGAAGAGTGCACACCTCTAAAATGTCCAACAGCTAGCAGCAATATTAGAAATAAAATACATTGGGGACATATAAGAGCCTCAGTTTGATTGGTTCAGGGGGATTTATATAGAAATATACATTGGATTTTAAGTGATTTGTTATTGAATTTGTAAAGGCAAGGCAAGGCAAATTTATTTATATAGCACAATTCAGTACAAAGACAATGCAAAGTGCTTTACATGATTAAAATATAGCAGAATAAAATAAAATAAAACAGAATAAAAGCAAGTAGGAATAAAATGTAGTGATTAAAATAAAAAGTGGTGATTCAGTTAACTAGAACAGTTGAAGGCAATCTTAAACAAATGTGTTTTTAATCTTGATTTAAAGGAACTCAGGCTTTCCGCACCTTTACAATTTTCTGGAAGTTTGTTCCAGATAAGTGGAGCATAGGAACTAAATGCTGCTTCTCCATGTTTGGTTCGTGTTCTAGGTATGCAGAGAAGGCTGGAGCCAGAAGACCTTAGTGGTCTGGAGGGTTGATACACTGATAATAAGTCTGTGGTGTATTTAGGTTCTAAGCCATTTAGGGATTTATAGACTAACAGAAGTATTTTAAAGTCTATTCTCTGAGATACAGGGAGCCAGTGTAAGGACTTTAGAACTGGGGTGATGTGTTCTACTTTCTTAGTCTTAATGAGGACGCGGGCAACAGCGTTCTGGATCAGCTGCAGCTGTCTGATCCACTTTTTAGGCAGACCTGTAAAAACACCGTTGCAGTAATCTATTCGACTAAAAATAAACGCATGGATTAGTTTTTCCAGATCCTGCTGAGACATTAGTCCTTTTATCCTAGAAATGTTCTTCAGGTGATAGAAAGCCGACCTTGTAACTGTCTTTAGATGCTTTTGGAGGTTCAGGTCTGAGTCCATCACTACACCCAGGTTTCGGGCCTGATCAGTGGTTTTTAGCTGAAGCGACTGAAGCTGTGTGCTAACTTTTGATCTCTCCACTATTGGTCCAAAAATTATTACTTCTGTTTTGTTTTTATTCAACTGAAGAAAATTTTGGCACATCCACGTATTGATTTCTTCTAGGCATTTACTGAGTGCCTGAACTGGTTCATAGTCACCTGGTGACATGGTGATGTAAAGCTGTGTGTCATCTGCATAGTTATGGTAGCTGATGTTGTTGTTTTTTATTATCTGAGCTAGAGGGAGCATGTAGATATTAAAGAGGAGGGGACCCAGGATGGACCCTTGGGGAACCCCACATGTGATTTTTGTCATCTCTGACGTAAAGTTACCTACTGATACAAAAAAGTCCCTGTCCTTTAAGTAGGATTTAAACCAGTGGAGAGCTGTACCAGAGAGGCCGACCCAGTTCTCCAGGCGCTCTAACAGAATGGAGGGATCGACAGTATCAAATGCTGCACTGAGGTCCAATAGAACCAGCACGGTGGTTCTTCCACAGTCTTTATTTATATGGATGTCATTAAACACCTTGATAAGGGCAGTCTCTGTACTATGGTGAGCACGGAAGCCAGACTGGAAAACGTAAAGGCATCCTCCATGTGCACTAGACCCTGGTCACAAATATCTTTACCTGGGTCTAGCAGAATAGCACATTGTGTGTAGCACTCTGCACAGAACATGGATCTCCTCTCACAAAGGAGGACCCTGTCAGCATCAGTCGGAGCTCATCAGAAGGAGACATAAGACGGAGTTTGCTACCTTCAAAAGATTCTCCATATTCTCTGCCTCAGCCACCTAGACTGCATTGCTTGATTAACTGATGATTTGTGGGTGAAGTGTAAATACAAGAACATTACATACTTGTCTCTGTGTAAGCGCAATCTCATGAGATGACAATACAGAGTGCTGGATTCACATGAACAAGATAGGGAATATTCCTAACGTTCCTCAGTTGCTGTTTTTGCAGAAGCAACAAACTGATCCCTGTTCGCAGCAAAAATATGAAGTTGAGGTTTGATCGGTCTCAATATTGGGATTCCGATCTTAGCAAATACAGTCCAGACTGACAAACAGGGAAGCCATACTTTAGTTTACGTTTGATAAGGATGGAAGTTGGGAGGTATGGTTTGAATCGGGTGGATTTCTTCGCTTTTGTCTCAGATGATCACGTGTCTCTAGTGGGGAGTGAAATTTCTGTGCCGGTAAAGATTTTGAGGGATACTGGAGCGTTTGATGCATATATTGTCATCTCTGTATTACCCTTTTCTGAGGAATCCAACACGGGAGACCTTGTTTTGATGCGGGGAATGGTGCTAATGGTGCTACCAATTCCACTGCATAAACTGTCTTTGAACTGTGGGTTGGCTCAGGGAGAGGTTGTCATGGGCGTGTGCCCTGCTCTTCCTCTGGAGGGGGTGGATATTATTCTTGGTAATGATCTTGCTGGAAGCCGGATGTGGGCTGATTTTCCACCACCTTCACCTATAGTAACATCTTCACTTGTTTCCAGGGAGCCAGATGAGAGTGCCTGGTGTTTTCCTGGGATTTCTGCCTGTGCAGTGACACGAGCTATATGCCGTGCTGAGCCAGAGTCGGTTTCTGGCCCTGAGGGTGGGGTAACAGGAAAAAGTTATATGGATAACCCTGATTCTCTTTTATCTGTTTCTCGCAGTGATCTGATGGCGGAGCAGGGAGCAGATCCTTCTCTTCGTCACTTGTTTGACCAGGTTGTCACTGATGTGGAGAGTGTTGTGAGTGGGTATGTGCTGAAGGATGGAATGTTGGTGCAGAAATGGTTGGCACATGGGGAATATTATATGGGTGATCCAGTCTGGCAGGTTGTGGTTCCTGCTAACTTTTGCCATGAGGTGTTGGTAACCTCCCATGATCAGTTGGGGCATCTGGGGGTCCGCAAGACATATAACATTTTGCGTTATTTTTTCTGGCCTCGGTTAGGAAGAGATCTGTTTGAATATATCAGACATGCCATACATGTCAGATAGCAGGGAAGCCTAACCAGAGTATTTGGAGTTTTAGTGAGAACTCCATTTTTATGGGTGGGGGTGTGATGACCTCCCAGTCCACTAGGTGTCTCTGCATTTTTCTTTCTTTCAGGAAGCAGTTGGACGGTTGGGCTGCCTAATTAAACACACCAGGCTGCCGTTAAAAGGCTGGTTTGCAGCCAATTACTGCTTGCTTGGTTTGGCCTCCAGATGAGATCTGGTTGGAGCAGGCAGCAGCGCTCGGCACTCATTCATTGGACATGCTGTGGTCGCTTCTCCTGGGCTTTTCTAAATAAATGTTTTGACCTAGATCTGCTTGTCTGCCACCCGTTTTTGTCATAGACTTTGAGCTGGGCGTGACAATATGCACGTTGATCGGATTTATTAATCGTCATAAACCACCCCTCTCCTTCAGATTATAATTTCATTCAGATTGATCTTAATCCGATCATAATATTCTGATTGGTTTGTTTACATGATGCATTTTTATTCCAATCAGCTCATCATTCCAGTTAATTTTGTGTATGTAAATGTAGATATTGTTTCTTTTTGCTGCCGAGTCCCCAAAATGCTGGAAGGTTTGTAAATGGTGAAGGTTTTTTCAAAGCTTTTGTAACCGAGTGTTGTCGACCCTCCAAATGACAAGTTTTCCCAAACAAAGATAGAGGTTATTAAAAGCTTAAAGCACTCTTCCTCCTATCCAAGACTCATATTAACTTATATTTCTTTCACCAAACAAAGTCACATGCTGGCAGCAACTCGATAGAGCTTTGTGAGAAAGACTTCTCTTTGAAGTGAAATAACATGGCAATTTAATATCGCTTCACGAGAAATACAACTCAACCTGAAACTGTTAAGCTCTCCTGGATGCTTTCTACCTTTCTCTCAGGGTCAGATGAAAGAGGCTCCAGGCTTGCTTTTACTGGATGAAGTGGTTACGGATAATGAATGGATCATTTCAGCACATGATGCTAATGTTACATCATTACCTCCTGCACTTGAGCAGAGAATGGAATATTTCTGACACCTATGGATATTGCATATGTTTTTGAAATAGGATAAACCTTCTATTTAATCTGACCTTTTCATCTGACAGCTAAAGGTCTCTGTACAGACACACATGATGTATGTAGCCTATCTATTAACTTCTTTTCCTGTGTTTAAACATGCACATTCCTTACGGATATGCCACACACTGTTTTTTGCAAATTAAATGAGGTGTATTTGAATCTTTTCAAAGACAAAATGAAGGAATGAGAAACGCACAAATGGGACAGAGACCCATGCACCAACTACATTTGGCATCACTCTGGTAAAATTAACCATCCAAAAACAGTGATAAGCTGAGGTTACAATACAACCCCTGAACGCCTTTGCTGTTTATGTGGAAAAATAGCAACGTTTTTCTGACAGAAATTCACATTATTGGGTTTTTATTTTTTCAAGTGACTCTGATATTTCTGAAACTCATTTATCACTTAACAAAGGTATACTGAAAGGATGCTTAAGTTATAGCCAGAAAGGTACTACACACTGGGAACTCGTGAGAGCTTCAAGTTTAATCAGAAATATATCTGTATAAACAGAAAATGTGCTGCGCTTTAACCTGTACTTATCAATATTTAATTACATTTTGAAGTGCTGTTCATTACAGAACACTGAAGAGACGCACATGACATGCTGATATTACCTACACCGGCAACATTAACACTATCATTATCATGAAGTATTGACTCAAAGGTAATAATTCATACAGTGGGCAGCCAGCCACCTTTTAGACAAACTCCTTGAATCATATTAGATTAAAAGCATTTTACAAGTAGTACGCAACACATGATTTGTTGACTGATTTGCTGGGTTTATTTGTGTAACCTTTGTTTTTTGTTTAACTGATCCCTTGCTGCAATGCACAAAATCTCTTAGTTTGTTTGCTCTTTAGCACACACATGATTTATAACCAGGTAAAGAAAATGTAAGATTAGGCCAACAACTTTTCTTCACAAATTTATCTAAACAATGGTGAACACAAGCAAGTGCAAAACTGTAGCAATGTTTTATCTTTGACATATGAACCTATAAATTGAGCGACCACTTTACATTCTTATTTAAGATTTATCATGGAGAACATGGATGAAGAAGGAAGGTGCGGTTTATGAAGGTCTGATCCAATAATCTCCTCCACCATCTGTCTAAAAGGGTCCCTTGACTACCATGATAAATGAGGGAGTTTGTTCTCTGAGGGAACAATTGAGGTAATAGACCTTTACAATATACTGAACTTTTAAAATAGTCCATAATTACTGTTGATTTTACATCAAATCTGCTACATGCACAAGTTGGATCATCATATTCAGTCTAAAGGTTCACATGGCCTTAACTGATTGTTAATGTCGACACTATTCTGGTACACTCATAACTAGCATAACTCAGATTTCTGTTCCATAATAGTAAAAAGGTGAGAATTTGCTAAAACTGTTTTGTGAAACAAATTTGGAAGCAGAATTTTAAAAAATGGTGAAAATCCTGATCCTGACTGTTCCATCAATTCCCTTTGTGTTGACAAACGTTAATCAGCAAAACTGTAATTCAGTTGTCACTTTGTAAGGAGGAAAATCTAACCTGTAAATATGAAATGATTTAAAATATTATAATATGGCTTTAGCCGCTTAGAGAGATAGCTTAGATTTTTTTCAACTGAGGTTCACTTAAAATATTATCAGAAATATTTCCTTCATCTGTCAAACTGTAATGCGTTTGTAGAAACAAAATCCTTCTCTGAGCAACGGACGGGTAAAAGCTAATCGGATGACATCCCAATTTATTTTATTTTTAGCAATTTAAAGCAGTCTAAACTCAAAACCGTTCTATCCATTGGATAAAAAAGCATATTGCAAAATATTAAATGACTACACTTTCAAAAGAAACCACTGTTAAGTTTGTCACTGCTTTCTCAGATGAAAAACTGAGGAGGATGCTTCGCAAGGTATCTTGGTAAACACTTAATTTTTGTTTCTTGTTAAATTCTGAGTCAAATGGAATATAGTTTGGAGATGTCCATTAGTAAGACTTATTCTGATCACCTGTTAAAATGTCCGATATCGTTTAACTCTAGACCTTTAAAAATGGTGAAGGATTGCATGGATTTGAACATTTTCTGTTTGAGTCATTTCAACTAGCCAAAATCAGCTAAAGTCTAACTAGTCTAATCTAACTAATAATTAGCTTCCAACCACTGTAACGTGTTTTGTTTACCTTTCTGCAAACTCACCTTAATATGGCATCTTTCTACTACAGATAAGAGAAGCAGTTTATGATCATAGAATCAGACTGCAAAAAATCTAATCTATGCATTTAAGACATGATTTTACAATTGGTCAGTTGAAATTTAGTTAGAGGTGACACTGGATATGAAAATCATTTAAAGCCCCGCAAAGTAATTTTTGAGTGCCGCTCCCCCTACAGGACCTTTTGAAAACAGCACTGTCGTAAACTCGCTCCCCTCTGCATGCCTCACACACCGCAACGCTACAGCGCACTGTCAATAGTCACGTTTTTTAATGCAAATTTTGAAGTATCGCATTAGAAGGGGTTGATGGAAAAGGCAAATATTCAAGTTAACTCAAAAAAATTCGCAAATAAGTTTTTACACTCGCCTGAGGTGGTTTTTGACTTTTTCTAAAAAAAGTAAATGTGCTAAAGAGGAGATGGAAACACATTTGTCAATCAGTTCTGATGTAGCGAACATTTACCTCACATGACTGATCAGCTGTTGCTGCTGTCGGTGTCTTCTCGGATATTTCAATAACGCTCGAAAACAGGACTGGAAGCAACTGGCGACTCACAAAATTTACAAGAGACTTAAAAAAACAAACCAGGCACCAGGCGTGCCTTTAATAAGCAGGCTTGGTAACACTGTTATTGATGCCAATGGACTTACAGTGCGCTGCCGTGAAAATTTACCATGAGAACGAAAACAGAGCCACAATAACGCTTCCGGGTCGGATCACAGAAAGTTGTAAGAGTGGTTTTTCGGCCAAAGACATTAGGGGGAGATGACAGACCCCTCAATCGTCTCATAAAGACTTAGATTACCATCATAGGGACTTAGGATATATTAAGGTAAAAATGTTACTTAGTGGGGCTTTAAGCCTTCTTATCGCCATAGGAGCATGTTTTGCCTCTCTTAGGGGTGTCCAAGACTTAAGATACGTCAAACCCGTCCTTTCTCTACATAATTAACAATATGCTTAGAGCCTGAGCTGGTCAACAAAATAACCACATTTAAGCCTTTTTCTTACCTCTCAGGCTTGCCATGCTGTCTAGCTTTCTGCTGTGGTGATCTGGTTCACTCTATTGAATTAAACTTAGCTGAGCATTGCCTCGAGAACTATGGGGTTACTCTGACACGTCATGTAAGAAGCCTGGTGCTTTGATGGATGACTCTTATTTTCTTGTCAACCTTAGACTACTTTTATGTTTATCTTGATATCTTCTTGATGGTCTATCATTTGTCCGGCTCGTACTAGATTGGACAGTGCAGAACAGGAATCTCAAGAAAAAGGAAATCAATCAAAGAGAAGGAAAGTGGTAGGGAACGGCGCGTCACGTGGAATAAATAAAAATCAGCAAGGTTTGAAGAATTGCAAAACAACAAGCAATAACTGCAATATTCCCATCAAAGAAGGGTTGAATGGAGTGGTTCTAAACCCTCAACACCTTCTCTACCTCCTCTTCTCAAGTTCAGATTCACTCCACTGAGCACTTGTGCTTCACTTTCACTGTCATTGCTAGAATGAGTGCGGACGGCAGATATGGATGCAGCTCAGACTCCCCACCTGTGTCTTCACCGGTCAACGTTTGTCGAGCAAGCAAGGCAGCAGGAACCCTTATCGTAACTCCTAGCCATCTAGTTGTTAGCTACTTGATGAGCAGCACTCCCATCTGTGCTACCCAGGGGAAATATACCAATCTCACACAGCTTTCCATGGCCATCCATGAACTGACCTTTTAGATATCTCCGTGTGGGAACTCTTAAAAGGCAGAGTGAGCCTTTTTTTTCACCAACATGGGTCCTGTCAGAGTTGTACTAGCAAAGAAATACTTTTGCTTAAGAGCTTTGAACTTTTTAGACCTCCATTTATTAGGCAAGATAAGGTCTCCCATTGGGTTTTACACATTTTTCCCCATTGCTGGCTACAAGCTGCTAGCTGTCTTTTTGTTGAGCTGCATTATCATATTTGATCTCTCTCCTGATAGATGCAATAGCCAGAAATTCACCGATTTTTATCCAGGTTATATAAACACAGAGACGGGTCAAGGATTTCACCAAATGTTGCAGCAAACACTACAACTCCCTCGCCTTTGGTTTGTGTTGTCTTTGTGCTGGTATAGTCTGACAGCCGGGCAGAAAGGTGTTGGGGAAGATGTGCCTGCTGTCAGGTGTGGGGGGCTCTGTTTTTGTGCCTTTTGAGCTTTCCAGTTTCATTTGCCAAGGGAGCTCAAAGTCTCCTATAGAAAAAAAAAAGATTTTCTTTGTTGCACTAACTGAAGTGCTACAATATTTCTAGGGGATGTTACTTCCCTCGTCCTAATAGGATAATTTTTTTTCTGGGTCTAGTTATTCTAGTAGGGACAGCTGTTTTTTGAGAGTTTCTGTAAAGCACCTTTACCCACAGGTACTTCTGGAGCTGGACACAGCTCATGGTGAGCTGTGAAGGTTTGCTACCACTTTCTCTGTTTTCACAGCAAAAGAAGATCAATGTGGTGTAGAATGACATGCAAAAAACAAAACAGGAAATAAACTTAATGATCTTAAGATTTTGGTAAATTTCCTCCACTGAATAATCTGTTTAAATAAAAACTAATAAAATGTGAGACAATAGAAGCTTTTTAATCCTCAACTATATTTTGGACAAAGCTTGGACAAACAATAATCTTTGACTCATAAATAACAACAGATATACAATATTTCAACAACAATTCACAATTAAAATCATAATTTTTGCAAAAACCTGCTTGGATCCTTACACTTTACCTTTACTTTCTCCCACTGATCACTTATAGCATTTTGTTATAAGCAATAGTCACGTTAAAAGTACTTGCAATGTTCTCATAGATAAAAATGTTATCTATTATTTGATCAGGTTTAACCTTCTATGGCGGCAGCAGCAAACTTGTTTTATTGCTTTTCATTTTGGAGCATAATTCACCAGTGAAATGAAAATGTTTTGTTGTCATTGAAGCATTAAAGGGTAATGCTCAGTTTTAGTGGGAACACTGACATTAAATTAGTTTAGCTTTTCTTAGGTGTCATCGTACTGCAGAACACACACGTTACAGGCTACCAAATCCTGACCTTGCTTAGAAATATAGACACTCCAGAAAATTACTGTTTCACTCCCACAAGGTTTTATGACTCGCAGAACATGGAATAAAATGAGAAAAGCAAAACTCTAAGAGGTAATGCTGAAATCTTGATACTGTAGACTAAATTTGGGAGGGTATGGGATCACATTATTTCTGTAATTTAGCAAAAGTGCCAAAGAAAATCACTTCTTAATATACGTTCAACTTGTAATGGAGGTTTTCTGGGGCAGAATGATTATTTTTAATGTAGCTTCTGTTTCTTTGTATTATAAAGAAAATGAGACATTCATAAAGTCTTATATAAATGTTAGGATTAAGTTTGTTTTAAAGTATTTCCTTTAACCATGATCTAAATATCTACATAGAATTTATGGGAACTGCCACACTTTTTGGCACCCTTTATAAAGATGCAGAGAACATAAAATAACTTTTTTGCTGCACTTGCATAATTTTGCACTGAGTAGTTTTTGAAAACTCCAACCTTTAGTTTGACCGCATTTAAATAGTTTTTAAAATATTTGTTCTAAAAGAATCAACAGTACTACAATTAGCTGCACTGCTAAACAAACACAAAACTACATTTCAGGTTTGGCAGACACAGGGAGATATATTTCTTCACCACTCAAAATGAGAAAGGTAAGGAAACCTAATGATTAAGTGAGAATGAGGAGTATGAATTTTTGTAAATCAGGAAATGGTAATAAACAAAATGCTTCTTCTCCGAACTTGGCTTGATCTACAAAGAAGTCATCTAAATATTTAAAACAACAGCAAGTCTGAAAAACAAGGCTTAACGAGCTTTGCGAGGACTGTCTATTTTACCCCAAGCTCACTGTTGAACAATGGCAGTAGATTTTTAACTGTGAAATAATGGTAAGATTAATATACTTTATTTACAAGCACCTTTCATAAAACTCAAAGTCAGAGGAAGTGAAAACCAAAGAAAGCGATACCAATAAAAAATAACAAAACAAAGTTCAAAATCTGCTGAAAAATGATTTATATATTTTAAGCTCTTCTAAGTATTGTTACCACGAGGACCACTAAATACGGAGGGTGCTCTGTTCTACCAAGGAACAAACATTATTTCATTTAATTATAAATTTTCAAAACAAGTGTCCTCTGAGGGCATTTTCTAAGGTGTACATAACCTACCCAAAAAAAGTAGCAAGATTTCCACAGTGGTCATGTTTCCATTTTTTTTTGGTTGCTAAACCATGTTTTTGCAATCTCCATTGGCATTTTTAAAACTCTTGTTTACTGTTTACAAAATATCAATTCAGTGTAGATGTTTCATTTGCAGACATTAGAGGGGCCATGACAATAAATAGAATTTTTCTCAGGTTTTGGGGTTATAACATGGTCTGTTGTGCACTCATGAAGCCGTGTTAATGTCAAAACTCAATACCAATAGACCTGCTCAAGGGCAGGCAGCTTTGTTAATTTGCTCAGATGAGAAAACGGGTTATCTTTCTACATCGGTTGTCTTTCTACCTAATTCATATTCTCCAATCAGAGCACACCAGCAAGCAAACAGCCTTCCCCTCCTCCCCCAGCTGATGCACCATCTGACTTGGGAGGAGGAAGGCGGAGCAGCGAGCATACCGCAGCCCCAGATCAGTCTCCCTGTATCGACTCGAACATGAGGCAAACACCGCTGAAGCCGCGGAGTGACCGGTTTTCCAAATATTGTTGTAGCCAATCAGAGTAATGTCAACTATAGAGCTGCATATCATTGACGTACCCAACCCCTTGTGACATTGGCCTGACAAAACAACAACATGATGTTATTTTTTTATATGAAAATCTTTGGAGAAGTTACATATGCAGCAAGATCAACTACATAAAAAGGTTAATACAATGATGTCATGGCACCTTTAACACAAATCACATGAGAATATTACACACCATTTGAAACATTTTATATTGTATAAAAACCTCGGTTTTGTAATTATATCTGCTCAAAACCAATAGTAATTATAATAGTAAAACAATTAATTTCAAGTCATGCTATTGGCCCATAGCAATTCACATCAAATACAACCCCAAGACAATTTACAAGACAAGCAGATTGAATTCATACCCAGAAATATAATATATAATCACATCAATCAATTCAATCTTATGCTGTAGACAGATTCTAATTCAAAGACATACAGACCAGTTTAATCCTAGTTATAACTCTGGAAATCACATAGAGTCAGGGTGTGGTTGTTATTGGTCAAGGAATGGATGTGTACAAAAAAAAAAGATTCCAGTTTTTTATGATGTGGTCATATTCTCTCATTTATTTTCTATGTTCCAATTAAGTTTCCTTCCACATGTTACTGGTGATATGAGGCAGCATGCTTATCTTCCCATCCAGCATTCAGAGATTGATAGTGACACTTTGCTTTCTTGTGGGTTAATAAAAAAAATGTGATTAATGCAAGGCTCTCCTGGTAGATTAATTTTACATGCAGACCCTCTTCTCGGTTTGGAGATGTTAAGAAAAGAGAAAAACAAAATCTTGGCAGCTTCTTTTTGTTGTTTTATTCATTAAAGGCCGAATTACAATGTAGGAGAGATGCACACAAAGTTCCATTATCTGTGATCAAATAAGTGTCGGGGAATATTTGCTCATGGCTTCATAAAGCAAAGATGTAATGAACAAAAAGGAATTTAACAAAAGTCATCTTTTATTTAGTAGAACCGTACAATGGTTTTTGATTGATTCCCTGCTTGTTCTGTAAAAGCATGAGAGAATTTCAGAATATCTCATTCGGGTTGGGGTCATAAAAAAGTTAAGGTTGTCTTTCACAATCAGAGCAGACATATGCTATAAAAAAGTTTGTTCCAATACTATACAATGATAAATGGAAAGTCCCCACAAGCACAATGGATGCATGTGAATCTGTGATGCATTAATTTCTGTTTACGGCGATCAGGTGTGTCGAGGTGGAGAGACATAATTCACGTCTCGAGTCAGTGAGAGCGAACAGCTGCGGCTTCTAAAACAATGCTGTCGCCCACGCCCAGCCGTGGCCAGCCTTCATCTTCCAGGCAGCCGTCATATAAATCCCATAAAAGTGCCTCCTCCTGACACCTACGTGCTGATCAGCTGTAGAATCTATGAGCTTCACACATCCAGAGGGGGCATTACTAACAACCCATTCCCCTTGGTACATGGTGTGTTTGCAGGGAGCCGGGAGATCTGACATGAGTTGGCTGGGTGCCTCTCTGGTTGTTTCACGTCGGAGGGGTGCCGTGGCAGGGTTTCATGGAGAAGCAACTTCTGTCAGTTTGCAAGGGGAAAAAAAAAGTTTAGGCCATGGGGGAACATGAAGGATTTGAAAAATAACAACAAAGGAAAATTTGCCATACAATCGGTTAATCAGTTTACAGTTTGGTTTGTGCCAGAGACAAAATAAGGATAAACAATCAGAGTTAAAGGGATAGTTTGAAGGTTTTGTTTTTTTAACTAGGGTTTTGTGGAGAGAGGAGGTGTGAGCTTGACCCTAATCCATCAGTGGGAAGTTACCTGGCCATTCTAGCAAAGGACCTCCGAGTGCACCTTTCACACACGGGCCTCGATCATTTTATTTATCCAAAACTTGATTGGTTTAGATTAAAATACCACAATGTTTCCCATCACAGTAATGCCTGTCTTCCAAAGACCGATCCAATTACTGTCAGCATGTGACTGTCTGGAGAGGTTCATGTAATGTGTGTGGGTGCTTTAAGCTTGACACCTTTTATCTATAACGAGTATTTTTAGGTAAGAATGTTAGGACTCCTTGAGCTGCCCCAGGGTGTCCACTGAGAATTAAATCAGGTTTTTCCACAAGTGCAAAATGTATGCATAGCACTGTTTTACTTAAGTAATACTAATGAAAAGTGTAACTTCCAAAGATTGTTGAGTGATAATTTGCTGCCATGTATTTATTTATCTTTCTGTTAGCTTTCCTCAGTGAGGCTTTACTTTGTGTGGCTGAAATCCTGCACAAACAACTGTGGTAAAGGCAGAAATGCCATTTCCTTTATCATGACAAACAAAATGCAGGGAGCAGAAAGTAAATCCCCGGAAAGACTACACAGCTTTTACAGGGCAAACACGGTTAAACAGAGCTTCAGGTAATTTCAAGGCACTCTTTTTATCTTGTGAAGAGCAAAAAAAAAAACCTGACCACATCCAGGAATTCACAACAGGATAAGATGCAAATGCATTTTAGTGTGAGATGACAATGCTGATCACCGTGTGCTAGGTCGTTACACGCCTGCCCTTTCTGTCTTCTTCTTTCTGCATGTAGATTGAGTATGGTAGGAGAAGCCGTACTGCGCTCTTACAGTAGCGTACTGCAGACACATCTGATCTAAATCAGATTTTCCCTTTAAATTCAAAACCTCGCCTCACATTTTGACACAATAAAAAAATACTATCTGACCTCAAATCTCTTGCCAATCGCTTTGGCCTCCAGTGACTTTCTTTGAGTGGGGAAAAAAAGACACCATTAATCTCGTGTCTCACCTGTCAAACTCGCAGAGAAGTGTTTGTGATGCAGGCTATATGACTGCTGCAGTCTCCCATTCTCCAAGGACACGCATTGTTCCTGCAGCATTCCCTTGTCCCAACACATCAGAAGACAAGCTTTCAAATAATTGCTGAATGACTTTTAAACGCTGTCACTTACACTTATCTCACAGTACCGCGGATGGTGACCATCAGGGATCTGTCTGTGGGTTCCTAAATACCACCAAAGAAGCAACACGGAGCAAAGTTTGGGAACTAGAAAAGTCACAGGGGTCACAGCGGCTTATGGAGAATCAGTAAGCGGGCTTTCTGTGATTACACCAGTGGTCACCAGAAGCGCGAAGCCTCAGGCATCACCAGAACTATGCACTGAATAATTAAGAGCATCATGAACTTAAGGGAAGTTACGCAAAATATTCAGCTAACAAATGGACAAACTTCTGAGGCCTTTCCTTCTTGGGAAATGTTATTCATGCTGAAGTTTTCTGTTATTTTTGTCTTATTTGTTATTTGCTTCACAGTAAATTAATTAATACATCTTCAAAGTTGTAGGCATGCTCTGTAAATTAAATAGTACAAACTCTCAAACAATCCATTTTAATTCCAGGTTTTGAAGAAACAAAACATGTGAAATAACAATGGGGTGAATACTTTTTGCAAGTAAGTTTAAAGAACAAGCGAACGTGCCTTTGCATTGATACTGGGATTTTCTGTTGGTAAGGTTCCCAATAATGAGGTAAAGCAGCAAAGGAGTTCTTTAAGTTGCCTTAACATTAATGCCTCGTGGCCTTCGCTTCCCCCCAGTGACCGAGGTATTCCCTCATATTCTTGCAGAAATGAGAGGATTCTTCTTCCAGTAAAAGTAATGCAACATTTGAGAATTACGACGTGAAACATTTTTATTCCCTCCTTATCATTTCAATTATGTGCTCCTCAGTTTGCCGCATCAAAGATTCTCCAAGGGCTGGTTCTCAAGGTGTGCGCCTTGATAACTGGATGGATTCCTGCTTGTTAGATTTGATGGACAGGAGCTTTGCAGATGTTTAAACTTATAAAGGCCCAGAAGACGGTAATCACAGTTGTTCTAAAAGATTGTAAAATAACAAGGCTCCTTGGAAGGGGATGAAAAAGTAATTGAAGATGTTTTAAAATGTCACTATTTTGCCTTAGAACTTGAAGGTTTAAAATGATTGCACAGTCTTTACTGTGTGCAACATTACGTCTACTTGTGTCTGCGTGTTATATGGAATCTGTGCATCCTAAGCCGGTGTCTCTCTCACCAGAAATTTCATTATGGTATCAACATGACAATAAAGAGTCTTCATTCTTGTTTCTTGTAGGCTTTAATTTGTTTAATTGACCTGCTCTTATGGGAAAAAAGTTCAGTTTTTACTAGTGCTGTCAGTTAAACACGTTATTAACGGCATTAACGTAAACCCATTTTAACGCCGACAATTTTTTTGTCGCCGTTAATCGCGCGTCAAAACACACACACCGTTCCCTAATGTTTTTCCCCCCGCCGTGCTCTCCGGACTGTGTTTCTTTTACCCTCGGCGCTTTCCGTAGTTTCAAGAGTGCTAGAGAACTGTAGCAAAACAGACCCGCACTCACTGTTGCCAAAGACTGTTTATTTCATGCGACTTTGGGCTTCTTTTTTCTAAAAGCGCTTCTAAATTTCATTAATCACGGGTCGCGGTTTTTTTGGGCAGGTTTCTGAAAGTGAAATCGCTTATTTGGGCTCTAAAATAAGTGACAAAATAGGGGTTATTATGAGACCTGCCTGCACTACATTTGAGTGTATCCAGCTGAAATATCCCTCCGCCATAGGAGCCGACGGTAGTAAAGGCAGACAAAGCAACTCTGCTCGTATTTTCTGCAGTTTACGGTGCAATAACCGGTGATAACTGCTGAAAGTAGATTACATGGTGCAGGTCACCATTTTAAGCAGAGATTGGTTCTGAAGATGAGTTTTTACACGTTGATAACAGAAACCCCAACCCATAAACCGTACTTTAATGCTTATTAATTAGTTGTCTCTGTATTTGACAAACCAAGGGTGAATCACGTTGCCAAACGAAGTACCTGGAGTTACTAATCAGTTCCTTTAAATCGAGATTAAAAACACATTTGTTTAAAATTGCCTTTGAATGTTCAAGTTAAACTGTTTTACTGTTTTCAAATGTTTTTTTGTTTCTACATTCTATCCCTACTTGCTTTTATTCCTATATTTTAATCATGTAAAGCACTTTGCATTGTCTCTGTACTGAATTGTGCTATATAAATAAATTTGCCTTGCCTTGTCTTGCCTAAACAGTCTCTTTCAAGGGTATTAAGCTCCTGGCCCAGTTGCAAGCAAAGTGTAAGACTGGAATTACCTGGAAATTTAAAACCTTTTTCCAGGCTTAAACTCTATGAATATGGATAGAAACAGCAAGCAAAAATATTCAAAGAAATTATTGTTGTTGGTGTGAAAGCTCAGAATTAGATGTGTGAGAGAGAGAGAGTGAAGAAATGAACAAAATTTATGACTTTATTGAAATGTACAATTTTTATTAATTTATATGTTTATGCATAATACCATGTCTATCTTTGTTTAAGAAGCAAAAAAAATATATCGGCATGAAAACAGGTATTTATTTACACATTTGTTTACACATTGTGTAAACATCAGGGCGTCATGATTAGTCATTTAGCCATTATCAAAATCTTATTTCTGTAGACCACAGGGTTCAAACTCCAGTCCTCAAAGGCCTGGAGTCCTGCAACCTTTAGACGTGTCTCTCTGTCACCAAACCTGAATCACATAATTAGGTCACAAGCAGCACTATGTAGAACCTGAGGTCACGAGGAGTTCAACCATTTGATTCTGGTGTATTGGATTATCTAGGAAATCATTATTTGCTGAGCTGTTAATTGTGTGGAGGATTCTTTAAAAGTTATTTTCATTATTTCCTCCCTTACTGATAGCATGAGCATACAAACAGACAGGACAAATACCTGTGTTATGCCATATTACAGCATTAATCATGAAAATAATTGAGGTCAGATTGAATTCCGACCACACAGCCACAAAGGAGAGAGAGGCAGCGGGGACGGCCCTTCTCCCAGTAGGGGTTCCCTCTTGCTATAAAAGTTTTCCCCCCACAGAGAAAAGGCCCTCTTCACTTCAAATTCCAAGCTGCAGACCACGTCTCCAGGACAAAACTACCAGCCGTCACCTCCTCCCTCCTTTAGACAAAAGGAGGAGAGGGAGGCTGGCTGAACCATGAGGCCACATGATCCCCTCTGCCTGCGACACCTGAGGGAATGTGCCTGGACCAGCCACACTTGATCCAGGGTCTGCTAAACTCGTCTGCCTGCTTCGATGGAGGACCTCCCTGGCATCGGAGGAACTGCTGGGACAGAGCTAAGTCGCACTCTGACTTCTGCGCAAACCAGCCGCAAAGTAAGGGATGCCAAAACAGCTTTGTTCATTTTTGTCAGCTGTTGCAGGAAAGCAGACGTGAGACGGTGGATGCCTTCCCTCACCAGACAAGCTGAGCGATCAGACTATTAAATGGACATCAGTCGAGGCCTCCAAGCTGCCCAGACCACGCTTCACCAAGCTGCCCGACCTCGCTGTTGCTTAGCTCATAGCTGCAGAGCTAAACGCTAGCCTGCCAAGAACAAACCGACAACTTTCCTGCTTTCAAGTGCTCCTTCCTTGAATGGCCAAAGTGGACAGAACTCACACGAGGCAAAAGACAGGTTTGGCAGAGAGACCCAACAGGGAAAGTTTAAATGGTTCATTTGGGAAGTGTTTGTAAACCGTTTGCACACGGTGTCGTTGAACAAAGGGGCTAACGGAGGTAGCTCATTGCTAGCATTTGGTACCGTGTCATTGTTGAGTGTGTTTTTATGGTTATAACAAAGGTTATCTCCACAAGGGTTTCATACATTAATGGGACATTAATGTTTACGTTATCTGGCCCACTCACTATGACTAAAAATAAAGCTAAAGTCTTTAAAGTTAATGCCAAAAACCCGCTAGCCAAAATGCTATTAGCTTCTGTTAACATCCGGTTCCGGACACTCAAAGGAGCTTGTTTTAAAGCATAACGCTTGTCTTTTCTGCTCTGTCGTTAGATAGAGCTATGAGCCTTATTCCCGCATCAATATGGAATATTAATGCCGGTTTAAAGGCAATTCTGATAACTTTAGACTTTAACCGATTTAGCGACCGATCGCTACAGCAAACCCAGGCGCCGGAGGGAGAATCGCATTAATAAGATCGGCCGTAAGGTTTAAATGATTTTACTGAGCAAATCAGTCTTTAGAATATTATTTACTCAAAATAATGTTCTGGTTAACTTGGGCTTTGCATTGTGAATGGATTGAAACCAGACCTCTCAACTTTTATCAAAAGTTAAGAGTGAGATTATGCTAATTTTGGGGGCGGGGCTTGTTTGTGGGTGGGGCTAACTGGACCCTGTAAGAGCCAGTGCAGTCAACTCCATCTCATTTTTATCCCACCAGACATTGAACTAGACATGTATTACATTTGTTAAAAAGAGAAAAATACGTGTTAATACTTTATTGTTCAGTTAGTGGATTAAAACATAAAAAACACACACTTGTTCAAATAATACTGAATAAAATAAAGTAGTTTTAAGTTATTGACCGAATTATTACACAGTTACAGATTCATCTATGGGTTTGTTTCATTGTAGATCTATAACCTGATTGGAGAATCAGGTGGACTTTCATCAAGCCTATACGGCATATGGCATATAAGACAGTTTCCCCTCAGTAGCAACACTGAAGCACACAGATGTTCCCGCTGCGTCTTTACGCACGATCCAGCTGCTGATGTCTCCCTCTTTTCAGCTCAATGCACTTCTAGACTGTTACAGTTTGTAACCATTATCATCACCTTTCACAGCGACAGGTTTCTCATCTCAGTCGCCGCGCTGACCAGACAAATCTGTATTTGTCTCGTCAGTGCGCTCTGGATGGTGAGGTGGGCGGATTTTACCCCCGTTGGTGCGCTGCGTGCGAGGGATAAGCAGTGGGGAAATTGCATAAATAAAGACTGTAAAGGGCTCCTTTAAAGGAAACAGGGGGACTGACGGGTCTGAGATCAAGCCCCTGATGTTACAAGTTCTTTAAAATTACCCTTAAAAGTGCGCACCAAAATTACATGTAACGTAATTTTGCGCACCTGAATTAAAGCGCAAGGCAGCATGCCCACCGAAGCGCCACTGATTCTATGTTGTTAAAAACAAAAGAGCATGAAACACAGCTACTAACTCTCCTATTGACTTTAACTGGCACACTTTGCTACGGATGTGAGGACATTAAACGTAGTGATTCACGTTTTGAATGGTGAGAAAAGCAACTGGGTCCGAGGAAAAGGAGGGGGGAGAGGAGCTAGCGCTGAGGCACAGAAATACGGTGCATGTAGTTAAAAAATGCAGAATTAATAAAAAACGAAACTGATAAACAGACTAAGTGGCCATTTAAACTGCATCTGGTTAGCAGAACTGTTTTATGATCCAGAGTGCAGCCATGCCTGGTTCTGAATGAAGGCAATATCTGGCAGCAGCTCTTCCCCCACCCCCACCCCCGTTCCTCCACTGGTTAAGATTAAAATTATTCATAACTCTGATCGCTCTGTTAACACGAACTGCAGCAGGAATTACGGATGGCCACAAGCTGTGAAAGAAGCGAAACAGCTCAGCAGAAGGCGGAGTTTTGTCGTCTGCAGCCCAGATGGGCTTTGTGATTTTTATGCGTGAGAAATGCCATGTTTGCGTGTGAAATGCCATGTGTTGCGTGTGAGCGTGTGAAGTCAGTGAAATGCGTGTGTCACACGGTCAATGCATGAGAGTTGAGAGCCCTGATTGAAACACATGCCAAATGTTTTTTACTCCATTCCATGCTTTTTTTGGAATCAGATCTGCAGTGAACAAGGATTCACCGAATTATTCTGATTATGACCAACCACTTTTGTTTTGTCTTGTTTGTTTTTGCATGTAAATAGTTCCTTAGCTTAGCTTCTTTTTATCTTCATTTTGCTTAGTAGTTTAGTTAAGTTTCACTAGCCTAGTAGAGAGGATTTACTGATTGAAATATTGTGTTAATTCAGATAAACAGCATTACATAGTGATGTTCTCTGAATGTTCATTTTATTTCTGTTATTAAATTCTTGAACTCGAAGAAAGAAGTTGTCACTCCTTTATTCTATGTGTGTGCAGGGTGTGCTGTTAAAAGATCGCTAGTGCTCGAATTCATCCCTTTCAACCATTGTCTTGATATCAGCTTAAGAGCTGATTATCACCAGACAATACTTAACAGAGAGTTATTTAATAAACATTAAATAACTTTAAACAGTGTGGAATTGCACAACACCTGAAAAAGGGCACACTATTATTCAGTATTTCTATGTTCTAATGTTCTTCATGTATCTATCAGCAACCATCAAGGCCAAAAAAGTGTTGCATTTTGTGACCTGTATGTTCATCCCCACTTCTGCACATCACCACTCTGTCATTGCCAAGGACTCCCCCAGGGAAGTTTGTTCTGGAGTATCCACACGGCACCTGAATGGTATTTTGCCTTGAGGCTGAGAGACACTATGCGTCTCCAGGGGTGTGTGTGTGTGTGTGTGTGTGTGTGTGTGTGTGTGTGTGTGTGTATTTGTTTGTGTATGTGTAAAGAATTCATGGTAATATTATCAAAAACACAAGTATATGTGATATGATTGTGCGAGAAAATATGTCAGTCTGTTACATCATCCATCTGTTCTCAGGAGCTTATTTAGGTCTTGGTCATAAACTGCAGCACATAGTTTAGACTGTCCCTCTCCCAAGGTGCATCGTAAAACACCTCCTGAGAGCTCTGTCACTAGACCAGATGTGATAACCATCATTGAGACATTGTTTACAGAGATTGCACTTGGATTTTTTTTGATGGGCTGGTCAGTATGAGCAGAAATTCTTTTCTATTCTCCTTTGAAGAATCTTGGATCCGTGGCTTGTTGCAAAACTAGAAAACTGGGAGCCCTTTAACTCAGAACCTCATACTCAGGACCTAGTTTATATATTTTTTAAGAATATTACATACAGCACCTAAGATAAGTATTGAAAATGTCAACCTCTTTCATAGTAAATCACAAGTACAAAGCGTGTCTATACACAAAAAAACGTGCGGTGGAATGCATAATACCCAATTTGGCATGTAAAAAAAATTAACTTTACATTAAAGCATGCAGTAATACAAGCAAATTTTGACCTGCCGTGAAAATGCGCACCAGCCATGGAAACCTCTTCAATCGACAATGAAAAGCCACAGAGTACTAAAACTCACCCAAATCCACAGAAATTGCATTCAGTTTTATTTAACATTGATCCCAAAGTTTTTTACACGAGTTTGAGCTTTAATGGTTTAAATCCACACAAAGAAATAGAATCATATTTAGCCTCATACAAAACTCTCAAAATCATGTAAACAACCTCAGTCAGATGTAAACTGAGCATATGTCTCTGTTTTTGTCAAATGTTGAAGTAAATGTACATCGGTCTGTGCACTGTTAACCATAAAATGTGAATCATCTATCGGGTTATTTCATTCTCGCTGAAAAATAAAATCAGCAGATTAATTCCAAACAAAACAGGTGTTTCTGCTCCTAATGTGGAGACAGTTATCACACCATAAGTAGCTGCATAAAGTTGCACGTAATTGTGGATCAATGGTAGCGTACAGCTGGAGGACATCACTGATGGAAAAATGCAGGTTAGTGGGTGCTTTCAGAGACCCTGACCTGCTGGCACATGATAATGAGTGGCTCATTAGCTGGTTTAGATTGCCCAGGGCGATTATTTTTTAACTGGCCCCAGCGTCACAGAGGGAAACTAGGAGGAACAGGTTGGGTAGTTAATATCGCCGAGCCGACCCAAGCCAGTCCCCTGGGATAACCTCATCCATGTTGTTCAGATACATAAAATTCTCCTAAACCATGGCTCTCAGTTGCAGGAGCTCATGTCCATCAGAGCTATGACTGCACTCATATTGCTAGAATCCTGCTCAACTCAGGATTCCGCTATACTCTCACAATAGTTATAATTATTTTCATTATAGTAGTTGTGTTTGGAATTAAATTAGAGCAGGGTCCATGCAAGACTCTTGACTTGGTAATTATTTTATGTAGCATCCTGAGTGGTCTTACAGATTGAAAGCACTCCACAATGTGTGTGAGGACAAACTTCCTCAGCGATGTATGGAAAGCATATTCACGTCATTACAATGATCAGTATTAACCTATAATTAGCTCAATGCAACAGCTACAGTGCCATTTGAACAAACATTGTTGAAAAAAACGGGTACGATCATTTTCAGCCAGTTTCTTTAATGAGTTACTGATGTCAGTCAAGAAGCTGTTAGTTTGCTGTAATTTATTTATAATGATTTGCATATATAATTAAGGGCAAGGACAGGGCAGCCCTAAGTCCATGTGCAGGAGCATCCAATTCCAAGCAAATTGGGATTTATCAAGGCAGTACATGCGGTGACCCGTCTACGCACAGTTTCATAACAATTGATTTATTTATTTTTTTGCACACTGCAAGTTTTAGAATTTCTTCCACCCCCAACTAGTAAGTTTCTCTCCATTTAACTGTGGGACTTACAGGGAATTTATTCAGCTGTCTCTGAAATGGATAAATAAACTAATAATATCTCAAAGATAGGTTTCAACACCTATCCAGGAGTTTTTTGACAAAGACTCCTTTGAAAAAGACTCCTGAATAGGTGTCGAAACGTTTTCAGAAAGAGCTGAGTGAAAGTCTGGTGCCTCCGATTTAAGCCTGTTTGCTGTCCAAAAATAACTTCCCTAAGAGTCTGAGGATTCTTTGTGAATACAGACACAGCACCATCAGGAATAATTTTCTTTGGATTTCTTTGGGAATTATTAGGACCACAGAACTGAGGACATGTTTGCCCTACACTAATTACAGCATTCCAGGAAAATAACCTCATGTCAGATGTAAAGCATGGAAGTGGGAGCCTCACTGTATGGGGATGCTTTGCTGCAGCAGGAGCTGACCAACTGACCATCATACATTCCACATTGGATTATGTGTGTCAGAGTGTGCTTGAGGAAAATAAGAGATTATTAGAGAATAAATAAATGAAGGTAGGTGTCATGGTTTTTAAGTGTTTAGCCCACATGCAGATACAGACGGAAGACAAGCCAGTTTTAAGATGTTTATTTAAAGGTTCAGGTTGCGGGAAGAGACACAGCGTGTGGCTCGGGCGAGGTCTGAACGTCAGTACTGGAGCGACTGCGGATAGAAGGAGGAATAATGTTCACAGTGAACGAACCAGGGGAAAGTACCAGAAGCTGCGCCGCTTACCATTTAGCAGTGTTGACCTATCCAGGGAGAATAATGACGAGGGAACTCTGTGACCGTAGCTCGTAGGTGGTAGTGACTGGAGGGCTGACAGATGGTAAGCTGGCGAGGGATCCGGAGCGCACCACAGCCAGATGGAGTAACCAGAGCGTTTGCAGGTGAACAAGAAGAATCCAGGGAAGGGGGTCTCAAGCCCGGCTTGGTAACACCAAGTGAGTATGAGTGGAGATGCCAGAGCAAAATCTGAGCGGCAGGGATTCTGTGGATCTGGTTCCTCGAACACGACGTCCAGGCAGGTGAGTAAATCCAAACACGAAAACTGAGAACAGCAGGAGACAAAACATTAGTCCAAAAACGGGATTCAAAACTACTCACAAAATACGGAGTTCAGGATACAGATCAGAGGCCACGGCATACCACGACTGGTTTAACACTCTGGCGTCTTCCATCTGTCTGAGCACTCCTTAAAAGCCAGTGGAAGCCACTCCTAACAAGCCGCAGGTGTGGGCCACGCCCCCCAGTCAACTAGAACCACCTGTGGAGCAGAGTTAGAGCATGGAAACACAGAGAACCCTGACAGTAGGGAAGAATATTCTCGTAGATCCACCAAGGATTTAACCTGACTCTCGCCTGATGGCTGTTGTTCCGCAAAGCTCCACAAATCCATCTTGAATCGCTTCCATTGAGAGGGATTTCAATACCACATAAAATGGACGAGCCAATCAGGATCATTGGGCGGGATTTTTGTAGATGTGACGTATCCGAGATGCGACTGTTTGGATTCAGACAAGAATGGAGGCTCGCAGTGAGCAAGCAAGCGGTGACACTGATGCTGTTATTTCATCAGTGTTGTCCGATCTACCTAATATTAATTCTGTAAAAGAACACCAGAGAACGGCTTTGAAGGTTTTTGTTAGTGGATCACCCATCTCCCAACAGGGTTTGGCAAGTCGCTCTTGTCAGCGTCACAGGTTGGTTTGGATGTGAGTGGTTGAAGTAACAACGTCAGTAAAGATTATGGACAAATGGTTTATCCAATCATATGCAAGAAGTTTTGATAAGGCCGCTCCTTCTGAAATACATCTCCAATGAAGCAATCCCAGATGAATATGTGGAGCTCTGTGGAACCAAATCCATCTGCCGAGAGTCAGGTACCAAGGACTGGCTAGAAATTGAGAAATAGAAAGTCCTGGGCTTATCAAAGTCAAAGTTTTGATTTAAATGCCGAGGAGTGACTTGAATTGGGCTGTGCATGTAAGAAACCTCTCAAACAGGGTCCAAAATTAACACTCGCCAGTCGCCAAATGCGAGTAAATTTCCCGTTTGGCGAGTGAATTTCTGAGGGCTAGCTGCCACATGGCGAGTAAATGTTTGTACCAAATAAATTAAAAATAACATAAAAATAACAAAACCCATCGGGCTGCGGATGACCCGTTCACAGCTCTGTCCATCCAGAGCTCAGTCTAAACTCCACCTTCTCCGGAGCAGGAGGCAAGGGGGGAGAGCGGCTCCCAGATAAAGCCATCATTCAGAGCCAGTCATGGCTGCACGCTGGATTAGAAAACAGTTCTGCTAACCAGATACAGTCTAAAACACCAATTAGTCTGTTTATAAGTTTCGTTCTTATTTATTCTGCATTTTTTTAACTACGTGCGCTGTGTTTCTGTGCTTCACCACTCTTACTGCGCCCCCCGTCCTCTCGGAGCCAGGTGCTTTTATCAGCAGCCAGCCTTCAAAACGTGAATCACTATGTTTAATGTCCTTCCACTCGTACCAAAATGTCCCAATTGAAATCAGTAGGAGAGTCAGTAGCTGTGTTTCATGCTGTTTTGTTTTTAACGACACAGAACCAGCGGTGCTTCGGTGGGCGTGGTTCCTTGCGCTTGAATTCAGGTGCGCAAAATTACGTTACATGTAATTTAGGTGCGGACTTTCAAGGGTCATTTTAAGGAACTTGTAACATCAGGGGCTTTAGCTCAGACCCATTTTTCCTTCTCTACCTCTAAAGGAGCCCTTTACAGTAGGGCTGGACGATATAGAAAAAAAGAATATCGATAAAATAGAAATCATATTGATCGATATCGATAATTATGAAAAAAATTTAAAATATACATTTTAGGTGCAGCCCTGGCCATTTTATGCTGTTTCTTAATGACCTAGTCCGCCCCTCAAACACAACCATTTATTCAACCGTTTTCCGAAAACTGTAAGTGTTAAAAAAGAAAAACAGAACACGTGCTCTCTGAACTCTCTGAAGGCTGATGGAGCGTTCCTGGGTTTGTGATTGGCTGGGAGGATGCAATGACTGTAGTATTAACCTACATGATAGGCTAGAATGCGCTGTTCTTTTATTGAACTTTTTATTAACCCCTGTTTTTTATATTGAACCATACGTCTATTGATCGATATATATCGTTATTGAATTATCGTCCAGCCGTACTTTACAGTCTTCATTTATGCATTTTCCCCACTGTTTATCCAGCAGCTGGATCATGCGTAAAGACGCAGCGCGAACCCCTGCGTGCTTTAAGTGTTGCAGCTAAGGGAAAAATGTTGGACTGTATAGGCTTGATGAAACTCTGCCTCATTCAAAAACAGTGTTGGGTAAGTTATTTTAAAAATGTAATCCGTTACAGTTACAAGTTACTTTGTTTAAAATGTAATTCTAGTGTAACTTTTTTGATTACTTTTAAAAAGTAATGTAACTAATTACTTTTGATTACTTTTTGATTACTTTAAGGTTTTAATGAGTATTGACCCATGTTCAACATTTAATTTTTGAGAACTGAATGTGAACTTTAAAAAAGCGGAATTGGAAATTGACACTTGTATGACTCTATTCCTGTATATCCATCAGTAGTTAAAGGACAAGAGTCAGCAAATGCAAATTCTGCCCTGTAAAACAATGACAGCACAATTTTTGCTGTATGATCTGAAGCCCCATTTGGAGCTTTTAAACAGGCTTTGAAAAACTTTGATAATTTGCTGCTGTAATATTATAGATTTTTTAGAATAAAAAGCTAGCAGATGTGCATAATCAAAAATAACAGCAATACAATTATAGAGCATTCAGTATTGTAAGAAAGCCCACACTGTTTCTGGATAAATACATTATTGTATGAGTTAAGTTCTGTTCCGTTTTCTGCCTTTTTCGTTGTAAAACTGAAATGTCCCATGCTCCTGAATGCACCATAGCTTTCCGACGCTCACGAACGCAACACTGTGAACGCTGAGATGTGTAGACGCGCGTTTGATTTTCCGCTTAAGACAAAGTTTTGCAGTTTCACAACACACGTCGGCTCTCACGGTTTATTGTTGTGTGTAAATAACAAGAGGTGGCTGTCAACAAACCTGAAGGCTGTCATTTTTGATGCGCTGCTTGAGCTGAAATAAAACCGTGAAACGTCCGCTCGCTTGCTGTTCTTTCAGAAGGCTCCACCAGCACAGGATGGATTATCAGAGTGATAGAGACAAGGAGCCGTAGCGGGAAACGGCGATACAGGGCGCGAGGCAATAAAAATATCATTACATATTTCGCAAAGGTTTTTCTTTATATTTTTTAAAAAATGTAACTAAATTTGTAATTCTTAATATTTTCAGAAGTAACTGTAACTGAATTACATATTTTCTCATTGTAACTGTAACGAATTACAGTTACTCTTTTTTTGTAATTAAATTACGTAACGTTGTTACATGTAATCCGTTACTCCCCAACACTGTTCACAAATGAGACCAACATGGAAAGAATAATGATAATCTGTAGTGTTTTTTATTGCCTGGATGTGAATCTGATAATTCATATTGTGCCTTTTATAATAAACTTAATATTTTCCTATCAAAGGTAGGAAACAAAGATTTCTCTTCCAGGGTCCAGTCAGCCACACCCCCAACCACGGCCCCCCACAAAAGAACATAATCTCACTCTTAATTTTTGGTAAAAATTGAGAGGTCTGGTGAGGATTAATATTTTGGCCGGTAAAAAATATGCCTGGTCGGTTGATTATTACATCTACCGGCCAACTTGGCCGGTGAATCAGGAAGTTAATTTCGGACACTGCTCTCAAATATCCTAAAATTGAAAGTAAGGAGCGGAACAAACTTTCCTAAGACCGATGTAAGAAACTAGCAGAGGGCTACAAGAAACATTTCAATTAAGTTATTGTAATAACCTATTCAAGACAATACAGATAGAACGGGATACAGATGAATTTGCATAAAACTTAAATACTTTGGCTACATATTGTTAGTGCTTAATGTAGAAGTTTGTACTCATGGCTATGTTGCAGAAGCTTACATCAGTCCACCTTCTGTGTCGTCTATTCAGACTGAAAAAACACAGAAATCAAATTGTCAACTGCAAAATGAAAATGTACTTTGTTTTGTTTTTCTAAGCATGCTTTTACGATTGCAGAAGTAACCTTGACAGGAGATGTGCCGGTAAGAAAAGATGGCTTGCAAGTACAGCTCTTGAAGAAAGCAATTTAAAACAAAATCGTGCGAGAGAAATGCAAGAACTATTTTTTTTATGGTTCCAAAAACCTTACAGAAAAAAAACATGGCACAGACACAACAGGGAACAATAGCAACATCTGTGAAATCAGCTGTATGTTTTTTACACTCAGGGCACCAGATATATGCTGCTTGTGGAGGGAGAATGGTTAACAGCTCCCTTACTCAAAGAAGACTAATAAGTAGGTTGCAAAGAAAAAGAAAATCCCAGTCACCAAAAGCCATAGCACAAACCAAATACCATGAGGTAAACATCTTACTGTTACAACTAGGCTTAAAACCTTCCTTTATCATGAAACTTATGGCTAGCTATTTTTGTGATAGCTACATCTCTTTCCAGGACAGGTTAATTTAAGATGGTATATTTGGAATTAACTCATTAAATTTGCTGTTTTTCTTTCCTGTAAAGAAAACTTCATGCCCTGTGCTACTCTGTTTTTTTGTCTAATCTTTGGCCTATCAAGTGGCAGTTGGCCACTTATGACTGTAGTTCTTCTGGAGGTCCTTTGTTTTGCGAGACAGAGGATGCTTTCCAATGTCGCCACATACTTTATCAGGGTTTATACAGGAATGAGTAACCCCAATTTAATGCTTTTTAATGCTCTTTTAATGCTCGTAGAAATAAATTTAATGCCTAATATTGTATTAGTTGTAAGTTGGTGTTTCTAGTCAATTTGAAAGTTCTTAGACATATCTGAGCCCAGAAATTTTGTTCAAAGGTGCCTGATAAATCCTTTTCCCACTTCATAATAGGAAGAGATATCGAATCATCTATTTTAGTCAGTGTCCTGTATGATTTAGACAGTAGTTTGGGGGGGGGGGGGTTAAATCTAGGAACTCTAATATATTAGTTGGGATTTGTAAAGCACCATTAATATGCTTATATTTATTTCTAATTATAGATTTAAGTTGTTCATATTCCAAGAATTTAATTTTACTAATGCCATATTGCATATTTAGTTGAATATGCACTCGGTTCCGTCAAGTAGATGTTCCAGATATTTAATACCTTTATTCTTCCAGTATGTAAAGTTTATCATTTTATTATTTTGTAGGATATCAGGGTTATTCCAGATAGGTGTACGACTGCAAGGGATAAGGGATGACTTTGTCATTTTAAGGAACTCCCACCATGCTGTCAGAGTAAAACTAATGTTGATATTTTTGAAGCATGTATGCCGTTTTATATTTGAGCTAATAAACGGCAAATCTGAAATCATATTATTGCACAATTCCTGTTCTATATCTAACCAAGGCTCATCTAGAAGACTATTTTTTATCCATTTAGAGATGTATTGTAGCCTATTTGCTAAATAATAGTTATGGAAGTTAGGCAAATCTAATCCTCCCCTGTCTTTAGTCTTCTGTATTGTCTTTAAGCTAATATTTTTTTTATCTTTCCAAAGAAATTTAGAAATGGCAGCGTCTAGAGATTTAAACCAGTCAGATGATGGTTTATTGGGGATCATTGAAAATAAATAATTAATTCTAGGTAGGACCATCATTTTTATTGAAGCTACCCTACCCATAAGTTAGATTGGAAGCGATTTCCATCTTTCAAGGTCCTCTTCTATCCTGTTTAAAAGTGGGGCGTGGTTAAGTTTAAGTAAATCCGTTAATTTAGACGACACAGTAATACCTAAATATTTAATATTTCCTGATTGCGTTTATAAATCTAGGGAGTTTTCGAGAGAGCAATTAATTGACAGTACCGTAGATTTAGACCAGTTTAAAGAGTAATCTGATACTTTAGAGAAAGATTCTAGTATTCTAATTACTTGTGAAAGAGAATTATTTTAATGCTGGAGATAAAGTAATACATCATCCGCGTACAGACTAATCTTATGCTCTATTTTCATGCATTTTATACCTTTTACAGTTTTTGTTTGTCTGATTGTTGCTGCTAGAGGTTCTATAAAGATGGCAAAAAGTGATGGAGAAAGAGGGCATCCTTGCCTGGTGCCCCTCTGTAGACAAAAACTGGAAGATATTTGATTATTTGTCCTGACACAGGCTGTTGGAGAATTGTATAAAATTTTTAACCAATTTATGAATAATTCGCCAAAACCGAATTTATGAAGAGTAGCGAATAAAAATTTCCAGTTTACTCTATCAAATGCTTTTTCTGCGTCTAAAGACAATATATTGGTTTTAATGTTTTTACTGTAGGAATAATCAATTAAATTAAGTAATCTGCGTGTATTTGTGAATGACTGCCTTCCTCTGATGAAACCAGTTTGATCTGGATGTATTATGAGAGGAGTTACTTTGTCTAATCTTTTTGCAAAAGCTTTACAGATTATCTTAATATCCACATTAATTAAGGATATGGGACGATAACTGGTGGGCAACACAGGATCTTTGTCTGGCTTGAGCAGAAGGCTGATGGTGGCAGAATTCATATTAGCTGGAAATCTGCCATTTTCCTGTATTTCCTGCAACATTCTGTGGAACGTTGGGGCTAGAATATTCCAGAACTCTTTGTAAAACTCAGTAGGGAATCCATCTGGACCTGGAGCTTTTTTATTGGGCATGCTTTTAAGAGCTTCCTGGGTTTCAGCTGTTGTCAGCGGTGAGTCCAGTGTCATTCTTTGGTTATCTGATAAGTTAAGAAGTGTAATTTTATCCAGAAATTGCTTAATATCCTTCTCTGATGGATTTATCTGTGGTGTGTATAAAGATTTGTAGAAATCGCGGAAGGTATTTTTTATACACTCTGGTTCACTTACTGTATTACCAGTTGAATCTGTAACTGCAAATATAGTAGTTTTCTCCTTATTTATTTTAAGCTGATTAGCTAGGAAGCTTCCTGACTTATTGCCATGTTCAAAAATTTCTATTCGAAGTCTTTGTATTAGAAATCTATTTTGCTTTTCAATATAGTGGTTTAGTTCTAATTTTACTTCACGGATTTTACCTAACTTTCCTTCTTCTTGAGAGGATTCTCGTAACTTAAGTTTTTCCTGTAATTGCTGAATCTTTTTGTTTTCTTTTTTCTTTTTATGAGATGAGAAAGAAATTATTTTACCTCTCATCACTGCTTTTCCAGCTTCCCACAATATCGATGCCGATGTACCTGGTTGATCATTGTATTCCAAGTATGAAGCCCACTGTTCTTTAATGAATTTTATAAATTCTTCAACTTTAAGCAGTCATCTTTACCGTCGACAGGCTGCAGCCATGTCCCGAATTCTTCGTTTTCCATCCGCTTATGTTGAAATGAGCATTTTCCCATTCTCTAGCTCTTTCTCCGCCTCGAGTCCGTTTTCCGAACATTGTAAAAACATACGGCTTTACGATCAACCGGAAGCAGTTCCGCGCACAACGCGGAATCAGTTATATCTGATATAATATATCTGACAAAACTGTTTTTATGACCGTATTTTTTTAGAAAAATAAGCCATTTTTAATGCCACAGATAACCACATTTAATGACTTTTAATGCCAATTAAGGCCTTAATTTTAGAAAATTTCATTTAATGACTTTTAATGCCCCGCGGAAACCCTGTTTATAAGGTAGATGATTGTTGGAAAGTTGACGTCTGAATGCAGAAATCTGGGCCTCTGCAGACTGACAGGTTTTTACCAAGTACAGCAAAATATTCACCTAAACTAGATTTTTTAAACTCTTACTCATGGCAAGTGCATTAAGATGATGTTTGTTCTTGACTTACAAATTAAACTGAAAGAGGATAGAAGACAGAAGGAGGCAGGCTTTTTCTAGTACATAGACTGTAAAAAAGAAACTAGAATGTAAATTGTCCCTTGCTTTACTTTCAGATATATTTAGAACCCAACAAAGAACAAATTTCACACAGAACCAAAGGATTTCTGCAGCAAAGTAATTACACGGCATGAATGTTTTCATTGTTTTTTGTCAGACTGATGTAAGTCATAAAAGAACATCAATCAGAACATTTTACTCCCGTCTGTGGTATTGTATTTTATTTGTACCAGAGTTGTTTACATAAAAGATTGACTCTGAACCTAAATCAAAGCACTCTGGGAAGAAATGAAAGTAACAAATTACTTTGATTTTCTTTGGAATGTCAAATCAAGTGATCCATTTCTGATACACTGCCTTTTTTGTATTTGTTGAGTATTTCAAGTGCCCTTGTTTTTGTTTTTATTCTTCTGAAAAATAAGATCTATTGTACTTCCTGTCTAAACTGTTATTAAATTGCAAAATTCAGTCTCTAACCACTACTTGCCCCAAGGTTAGCTGGGTACATCAAATTTCTTTGTAAAAGACTTCCCATTGTGCATGAGCGAATCATCAGGCATACTTAATTTTGTGGCTAGAATTATTATAGTAATATACTTGTCATAATTTTATGTTCAAATGTACACTTTCTAAACATTTCCACAGGACAGGATGTCTCAATAAAAATGTTTTGTTCCTGATATTTGGTCCAGTAAAAAAGGCATTTGACAGTACAAAATCTCTGCCCAATACTTTCTTGAAATTCAAGCTGTGTATACGCAATAAGACGACACATTTCAACAGTGTGATCTACATTAGCATTGTCAATGTGCTGCCTTACATTTGCTCACTAAAAATGTTCAACATAATACAGTTTAATACAGTGATTTTTCCAAGCTGTGCAGGAGGAAAGCTGACCCGGGAGTCGAGCCACACCTCTGCCGTGCAGAGATCCACATGCTGCGGCTTCCACAGCCTGCGTGCAGCCTACCGGACGTCCGGGTAGGCCGGGATTCACAAGCCCTGAGACCAGCCGCTTCCTCACCTCCATGCCCGAAGAACCACTTTCACCTTGGAATAATTCCCTGCAACAGGATCCCCCGTTGCCACAACCAGACTAAGGCAGAGATTTGGCAGAGAAATTAATTGGGAAAGTCAGGAGGAGATTAACTGTTTTAAATGGTTTACTTTGAGTGTGATAATACTGTGTTGTTGGCAATCTTTGAAACAATGCTATGCTGATTTTATTTGGGTGTGTTTAACGGTTATAACAAACTTTATTTCCATAAGGGTTTTATACACCAATGGGACATTAATGTTTGTGTTGTCCGGTCCACTCCTTACGACTAAATAGAGCTGAAAAGTCCTTAAAGTGAGCTCCAAGCTCCCGTAAGCATTAGCAGAAATTTGCCTCTCTAATACCTCACTAATACCCTAGTAAAAACTACGGGTTGTTTTAAACAAAATATTTGTTCTCGTTAGCAACAGCATCGTTTCGATAGTGCTACATGCGTTTGTACAGCACTAATAGGGAACATTAATGTTGATTTAATGGTGTATCGTGTAACTTAAGGTCAACTCATCAAGCTAATTTAAACAATAGCCACAGGATGTGCCGCGGTACGTCATTTCTGGTTGATGGTTCGCTACAGCGGCCTCTAGCTTCCTACGTTACCTATTTGAGTCTGAATTATTTCCAAGATAAATAATTACGTGTCCTAAAAGTTAATGATTTTTATTTAGTAAATCCACTTTGCGTACCACACTTGCTTATTGTGCAAAGTCAACTTTAACCAAATCTGGCAGTTTTAAAATATGCATTGACATTCCTTAAAATGCTATTTCTTCAAATAATGTTTTATCTAACTTGGAGTTGCATTGTGAATGGGTTGAACACATACCAAATGTTGTTCTAAATTAGTAAAGCTAATTTAACCTCATTCCACATTCTTTAAGATAAACCTTCGTTCTCTAACTTGGATCTACAGTGAACTCCCTGAATTATTCTTGTGATGGTTTTCAGCTACTTTATTTGTCCTTTTGTTTCTTTTGAGTATACATAGTTCCTTAGCTTCATTTTAATCTTAATTTTGCTTAGTAGTTTAGTTAAGTTTGACTAGCCTCGTAAAGAGGATTTATTGATTGAAATATAGTGTTAATTCAGATAAACAGCATTCTATAGTAATCTTCTCTGGATGTTAATTTATTCCTTGGTCTTTCTTCAAGAAAGTTATTTCTTGTTCATAAATTCTTGTACTTGAAGAGAAGTTGTCACTCATTTATTCCATATGTGTGCGGAGTTTGCTGTTAAAAAAATGCCAGAGCTTGAATCACCCTTTCAACTATTGTCCTAATATCAGCTGTTTGGGCTGATATTCACCATACAATACATAACAGACCAAGAGTTCTTTATTAAACATTAAATAACTTAAAAACATGTGTAATGTCACAACTCTGTGACATTACACATGCCTTTGGCATTTTGTGTCTTGGTAACAGACACAAAATGCCATTTCTCTGATTAGAGAGTATTTGTTTACCAAAAATATTTTTAGCAGGGGCAGATATTTTGTTTTCAACCCATTCACAATGCAAATTACACAAAACATTATTTGAGGAAATAACATTTTAAATAATGATTTGCTCAATAAAATCATTTCCTTTAGGAGCGCTTGATTTATCAATGCGATTATACCTCCGGGCGTTAGGGTTCACTGCAGCGATCGGTCGCTAAAATCGGTTACTCCTAAAGTTAAAGAAAACGCCTTTAAATCAACATTAATATTCCATATTAATGCGGTAATAACGCTCATAGCACTATCGAACGATGGCGGAGCAAAACAAAGCAAGCCTTATGTTTAAAACGGCTTTTATTGGGCGTGATGGTGGCACAGCGGGTAGCGCGACCCATGTGTGGAGGCCTTGGTCCTCGACGCGGTCGACCCGGGTTCGACTCGGACCTAATGTGTTAAAAAGCGAGCCATTAGAGCTGTGGAAAATCAAAAAAAAAAAAGACTTTTGTTGAAAAACCGGAAATGGGAAGTTACCAGAAGCTATGCTTTTGGCTAGCGGATTTTCGGCACTAACTTTAAAACTTTGGCATTAGTTTAAGTCATAATGAGTGAGCCGGTTAACATAAACATTAATATACAATCAGTGTATGATACCCCTGTGGAGATGTTTGTTATAACCATAAAAACACAGTCGAATCATATCTGCAATGACCTGATACAGAATATTAGCATGAGCTACGCCCGTTAGCTCTTTGTGTTTAAAAACACCATGTGCACATTACACAAACATTTCCCAATGATCATGTAACCTTTCCCTCTGGTTTCTCTGCCGAACTCTGGGCCGACATCCTCCATGCAGCGTTCTCTGATCTCTCAGCTTGTCTGGTGAGGGAAGGTGACCGATCCTTGTCGTCTCGAGTCCGCTTTCCTGCAATAGCTGACAAAAATAAACAAAGCTGTTTCGGCATTCTGTACCTCGCGGCTGGTTTGTGCAGAAGTCACAGTGCAACTTAGCTTCGATCTAGTCGATAAATCTCCGGATTGAGTCGGGTCCTCCGCTCCGCAGAGGACGAGAATTTCCCCCTTTTTCGCTACATTGAAGTGAGGGCAGATGAGTTTCACAGAAGGCCTGTTCTGTGCAGCTTGTGGGCTTTGTAGGCCTTAAGGCCTGCATGGTTGCTGGTCCAGGGCGGACTCTGGATCAGGCATTGCGTGGCCACACTCCTTCAGATGTCCCAGGCAGAGGAAGAATGTCAAGAAAAGCTGGGCTTTGTCCTGTGGGAGCATAGTTATATAGCATGGAACCCTGCTGAGAGGGGGAGGTCCTTTGTGCCTGTGGGCACTTGCTTAAAATCCATTTTGATTCCTTCCTCATGTCACATATTGTTCAAAATTCACTCTGGATTGAAGTGTTATGAAAATATATAATCATTTATATGATAATAGTGTATTTTAAAGTTATACAGATATTAACCTTTAACACAGTAACCTGGGATGAGGAGTTCTCTGCAGAACAACGACTGCATTCAGGCTTCAGTAAATGGTGCCAGGCGCAGAACATCTTGGGAGATATATGAGAGGTTTGTAGATTAGTTCACGGTTCTTAAAACTTTCCTATAGCTCTGAATGTTATCTTAGTCCACTCCCAAGAAACAGACCAGGGCCATTACTTACATCTAAACGGCTGGACTGTCAGAAAGCACATATCTGCTACACGTGCGAACGCGTAACTACTACGCGTTTGCACGTGTAGTAGTTACGGTGGAAAAGTACTGTGTCGAGTTGAGTGTGATTTGGAGAAACGAGTAAGAAGGCGAGGATCATGGAGGGAGCATTTGATCAGGATATTGAGGATAATCAATGGGGCTCTGCTCCCTGGAAATCTTTAGGAGAACAGGTCGAGGCGCTGATGGGTTTTGTTGAAACGCATGAAAGGTTGGACAAAAAGACGCAGTCTGAGTGGAGAGAGAAAGTGAAGTGAAGAGAAACGATTGGAACACGGGGAACCGCTTGGCAAGTACTTGGTAAAACAGTATTTTAAAAGTAAGAAACATATGAAGGAATGTACGCAGAAACAATAGAAAGTTGGTTTGTTGCACTTGGGGAAACGCAACCAGGAAAAAGATAAGGCAGACAGAGAGGTTAAATGTTGGGAAAAATTGTTGGTAACTTGGCAGGGGATTAAACATTTGTTTTAGACAAAAGAAAAAACAGAACAGTTTCCCGCACCGCAAGGCAGGTCTCCACCCCCATATAACTTCTTCCGGACTGTATCCAGTCCTGGACATGTTAATGGTAGAATCAGTTCCTGGTTATACCCCCAGGAATAACACATTTCTAGACAACACTCAACAGCCACATACGTCACTTAATACTCCACCCATATCCTTCACCCCTTTGAAGTCATGTGAACCATTTCTCGCTCGAGCAGCTCGCGAGAACTGGTCTCAGTCCGTTGAAGGGCTTCCCTCCACGCTTAGTGCCCACCCCATTTCTCAGATGACGAAAGCGGGTGCTGAATAGCACATGTTGAGGACTCAGGAATTCAGAGAAAGATCGCCCCCTAGGGGCAATTCTTCTGTATGTTCAGAGGAAACACAGCAAGTAACCAGACTTAAATCAGGTTGATCACAAGAAAACAGGAATTAGAACACCAGCAGCTTCGACTGATGTCAGGTTTAAGAACCATCAGTCATCGGAACCAGAGATTAAAGTTAAAATGGCGCTTAAAGGTGTTTGGCAAGAGGACGATTCTGCAGATTTGTTAGATGTGCCAGTTTTGGAGTTCTCCCTGGATGGAGCAACCGATGCTGAAGAATTTATGATGTATGATAATGGGTTATATTATTCTACTGCAGAAGCTGAATTTGCAGGGTGGCAGAGAGCAGCAAGAAAAGAAGGTATGAGTAGAAATTTAAAGGAGAGATTTCACAGCATGCATCCAATGACATCGCGTTCTCAAGGTCCCACTACAGTGCAGATGCCTTTATTACAAAATAATTTGGGGACAGAGAAGTATGTTCCGTATTCATTTGGTGATGTGCAAGCCCTGGTGGATAAATTGCCCAGTATTGCAGCTGGTGGCAGACTGTGGCTGGCTGAATTAGATAATTTGACCAAAGGTACAAAACTGGCCCGGGGTGACTTTAGAGCCATTCTAGGATGATGTGCCCCCGCTTCAACTGCAGATAACATTGAATATGAGGCTCAAACGTCCCGCATCAGGGGTGAAACTTTGTTGTCTTTAGCAATTACTCATTACTCAAAACGGAAAATAAGTAAACAAAAAAAGGCTGAACATGTGATGGTATCAGCAGTTGCATCTCCTGGGGCTCCATCCCCGACGGTGACACCTCAGTTTAATCCAATACAAGGGGGAGGCGTGTCGCCTCCTGTTTTTTATCCTCCATATAATTACAGGTCTGCTGGTCCTGGACGTGGAGACAGGTGGCAGTTTGATAGTCAGCGTGGTCGTGCGGGTTGGGGCCGGGGTCTGAGAGGACGAGGCGGAGATGGCGGACCTTTGAGAACACCTGTCGACATTTGCTACAACTGTGGTCATGCTGGACATTGGGCAAGGGACTGTGTAGCTCCACCAGCAGGTCAGCCTGGCATGGTGCCACCGAATCCTAATATGGCCCCACCTCCACAAGATCAGTAAACCCAACACGGGGATAACTTTTCGTATGGACAATTTTGACAGACCCCTGAGGATAACTCCAGCAGCGTGAGCACCGCAGACCCCATGGTGTCAGTGAAAATTGGAGAGGACTACATTAACTTTTTAGTCGACACTGGAGCCACATATTCCACTATTATCAACCAACCATCTGCCTCTGTGCTGTCGACTAAGACTGTGTCACTAATGGGTTTCTCAGGGAAGGAACAGCGTCTGCCGTTGACTTTACCACTTCTGGTAGAAGTGGGTAACCAGAAAATACATCATTCATTTGTATGGTCTCCTTCTACACCTGTCAATTTATTAGGAAGAGACTTGTTGGTTAAACTGGGAGCCGCAGTGCTTTGTGGACCTTAAGGTTTAACTGTTACCATTCCAGACGGTTCTTCCCTAGCGTGTGGTCACACTTTCCAGGATGGACAATATCTGGTTCAACCCGTGGGGGAAGAGTTTGCTGACATCTATTGGGGACTGTTAACAGAAACTGATGTTCTCTCAGTGTTCCAGCTCTAGAAGCCTTGGATTCAAAGCCTAAGTTCCTATCTGACACCACCTGATCCGCCACATGCTACTCTGTTCTACGACAGGAACCACACAGACTGGTATCAAGAATCTTTTGCAGCAGAACTTGAAGGTAAAACATGGACAGTCACTTCTAAAAACATATATGTGGCCCCTGAGGGCGTGGCAGCTCCAGTGATGCTAACTCCTGAACAACAGCAATGGTATATGATGTCAGATGAAGCGTTTCCTCATATTTCTCTTTCTCTCCATGCTGAGCATCAGGCAAAGGAGTTAGGAGGTATGGTTAAACGTTCCCTCCAGGCCACTGATTGGGCACCTACCAGTGTTGCAGGTTTGTTGTTTTCAAACTCTACTAATACTTATCAAATTGTCTGTGATGTAACTGACAAGGTTCTTTTGAAACATGAGCTTTTAACTCGATAACATGGCAGGGAGCGTACTGACCACCATAAAGCACCGGAGATGTTGGATGCTTTCCCATCACAACTCTGGGCAACTAGTCCCACGGATGTGGGATTAGCTTCATGTGCTCCAGTTTCATTTCAGGTTGCGACTGACTCTCCTGTTTGGGTGAATCAGTATCCACATAAACCTCAGGAAGAGGAAAGCATCGCAGACACCATTGCAGGCCTTTTGGCAGCTGGAGTATTAGAACCCTCTGTCTAAGCCTGGAACACACCCATTCTTCCAGTGGAAAAGAAAAAAAAATGGTAAATATTGCATGGCACATGATCTTAGAGCGATAAATTCTGTTTTCAAAACACCTACAATCTCTGTGCCTAACCCATATGTGGCCATTTCCAGTTTGGAGCCCTCTCATCAGTGGTACACATGTATCGACTAGGCAAACGCATTTTTCTGTCTTCCTTTGGCTGAAGAATGCAGAGATATTTTTTCATTTACTTATAGAGGTCACCAGCTACTTTACATCAGACTGCCACAGGGATTTGCCCTATCACCAGGTATCTTTAATCAGGTTTTCAAAGATGTTTTACAGACATGTCCTCTGCCAAGAAACACCACTCTTATTCAATATGTGGATGACCTGCTGTTGGCTTCCCCTACTGCCGAAATCTGTCTTCAGGCCACGGAGCTAGTTTTGAGACACCTTCATCAACATGGTTTTAAGGTCAGTAAGGATAAATTGCAAATTGCCAGGAAACAGGTTTCTTTCCTGGGCCGTGTTATCTCCGCAGGAACAGCCAGTATATCTTCCAGTCATAAGCAGAGCATTTTAACACATCCTAAACCACTGCGCGTGAAAGACATGGTGTCTTTTCTGGGATTAACTGGTTACAGTCGTAACTACATTCCCGGGTACACTGATCTGACGCAACCTTTGAGGGACCTTGTGAAGACGCAACGTATGAGAAAACTAAATAATGTTTTGATTTGGACTCAGGAAGCGGAAGAAGCATTTGTTTTGCTTAAACAAAGACTTGCATCTGCTGCTGAATTGACTCTCCCTGACTACTCTATACCATTTTTTCTTGAAGTTTCTGCAACAAACTTGCACTTAATGATGTTTTATTCCAGGAAAAAGGGGGAGAGAGGAAAGTGCTAATGTACATATCAGTAATGCTGGACAACATGGAAAAACGTCACCCCCAATGCACACAATATGTAGCAGGAATAGCCAGATTGATTCAAAAGACTGCACATTTAGTCATGGGACATACTTTAAATATTTTGACAACTCATAGTGTTGTGGCTTATGTAAATTCACAAAGCTTCACTATCACTGCACTCAGACAACACAGGTTGTCCAAAATCTTGGAAGCACCCAACATCACATTCACACACAAAGACATAAACATGGCAGATGGCATGACGGATGGCGAACCCCATCAATGTGAGGAACTGGTGTCCAGGATGGAAAAGGTGAGACCAGATTTGGAAGCTAGTCCTATTGAAGGCCCACAGGTGAGACAGTTGTTCACAGATGGGTGTTGTTTCAAACATGAAAGTGAAGGACTGAAAGCGGCATATGCTGTAATGGAACAAACAGACACAGGATTTGTAACAAGGAAGGCAGAAAGGTTACAAGGACCTCAGTCAGAGAGCAGAACTAATAGCAGTGGTTGAGGCATTGAAGTTGGCAGAACGACAAGAGGTAAATGTATATACAGATTCAGCATATGCGGAAGGAGCAGTTCATGTGGAATTATGTCAATGGTTGAGAGCAGGAATTATGACAGCGGGAGGAAAACCGATAAAACATGAGATGGAGATGAGAGAACTTAACGAAGCCTTGTTATTGCCGGCCAGAATTGCTGTGATCAAGTGCAGAGGACGCGATAACAGTAATTCAGACATTGCATTAGGGAATCAGGCTGCAGAACAGGCTGCCAAAGCAGCTGCTGGATATGCGCCTCAGATAATGATGGTGACTCTGGAAGAGGAGCTGAGAGAAGAATTGAGCATGACAAAGATCAAACAGTTGCAGAGCAGAGCAGCCCCAGAGGAGAAGAATATGTGGAGGCTCAGAGGAGCCTCAGAGCAGGAAGGATGTTGGAGAGGGCCAGATGGAAGACTGGTGTTTCCTCCAGGATTGAAACAGGAGCTTTTTTCTGAAGCACACGGTGTAGGACATGTGGGTGTAAGACAGATGATGGAAAACTCGAAGGAGTGGTGGCATCCATTTATGTTGGACATGGTGAAACATTTTGTAAAAAGTTGTACAGTGTGTGGTCAATATAACCCAAAGAGGACTATGAAACCTTTGTAGGGAAAATTTCCTTTGATCACAATCCCTGGGAAGGAAGTTATTCTTGATTACACAGACATGGTGACCTCTGTTGGAGGCTTCAAGTATTTGTTGGTGTGTGTGGACGCTTTTACAGGGTGGCCAGAGGCCTGGCCTGCTAAAAGAGAGGACAGCAAAACTGTGATAAAATGCCTTATTAACCATTACATTCCCAGGCACGGGTTCCCTGAAAAGATAAGGACTGATAATGGAAGCCACTTCAAGAACCAGGACCTGCAATGAGTGGAGTCCAGTTTAGGACTCACACACAGGTTTGGTACAGTATATCACCCTCAGTCACAAGGAAAAGTCGAGAGGATGAATCAAAACCTGAAAAACAAATTGGCTAAAATCTGTGCACAGACTAAATTATCATGGGTTAATGCCTTCCCTCTCGCTCTGATGTCAATCAGGTCTTCAGTTAATTCCACCACAGGATACACTCCTTACTAGTTGGAGACCGGAAGAAGTTTTCCTGGACCTTAACGTCGACCACCCGGAGCTACAGGTGACTTGCAGAATCTACAGGTGACTTGCAGAATCTGACGCATAAGGATTATTATACAGTTACAGACTGTTGTGGAGACGTACTCCAGAATACAAGGAAATCCCAAGAAAGGAGAAGGAAGGGCACCACCCCCAGACGTCAACTGGTTTTGGCTCAAGGTCATTAAAAGAAAGTGGTCGGAGCCGAGGTTCACGGGACCCTTCCAGGTGGTTGAACGAACCTCACATGCGGTGAGATTGAGAGGAAAAGGTAATACGTGGTTTCATTGGAGACAGTGTGTGCCAGCGGCAGAACCCCAGAGGTCGTTGAAGGAGGTCCAAGAGGACCTAAAGGAGCGGAGCAGCTGATTGGGCTCAGTCAGCTGCAACTACAACCAGGTACAGGGACATAATAACGCTCTCTGGTTATTGACACCACAGGCAGTCTACCCTGTATCCCGAAGCCACTGTCCTTCTAAGAACTTCTGGAAGAAAGAAGATGACATTGTTGTAAAAAAAAAACAAAAAAATAAAACTTTGTAAACATTTAAGTGGTTTGATATGTTTTTTATCCTTCAGAATTTGACTATAAGAAATGTTGGGGTATTGAATTAGTTTTTATAATATTTTTGGTCTTGTATTTGTGTGATAATTTTGCTTGTTTTGACTAGACTACTGTTAACAGGTTACATTTACTGGTGAAGGACCTCCATGGTAAGTTGGTAATAGACATATGATTTGTGTAAGCTGAAAAGAGAGTTATTCCCTACACCATACTTTAAAAGAAAAATCTCTGAGGTGAAGAAGTAAGTGAACCCCGATCGAAAGATACGATTCTCTCGATACAGAGTATTGTATGTGTGAAGTTGAAAATGGAGCAGAAATTTGGTAATTGGTCAATACTGATTCTTATGTTGGGAATGTTTACTTTGAGCAGTGTTATTCAGAGAGCAGGTACTGCTGGTCTCATTAGACATCAGAAGCGGGCCATTCAGGATGAAGATGATTTTCTGACTCAACATTGTGGTATTGAATTGCATTAAACATTAGGAACAAGAGTTATATTTGAATTTGATTTATGCTCAGTAATACATTGTAGAGAAGACCAGGGCCATTACTTACATCTAAACGGGTGGACTGTCAGAAAGCACATATCTGCTGGAGACTGGATGTCTCCAAAGGGGGGTTAGCCCAACCCCCTCAGAAGCCCACCAGGGGTTAAAAAGACATGTTTTGGGTTTATACGATGAGACAACAACTTGCAATCTGTGGAAGGCACGTCAGGATAAAATAGGCTATGTGCATCGCTGATAAGTTTGGCATTCCAAATTGTAATAAAGTGCAACACACTGATATGATTATAAACACCATATTACTCACCTGCCTGGACTCGCAGATGAACTTAATACACAGGGTTCAATATAATGTTGGTCGGTTGGTCCACCCTTTGCAGCTATAACAGTTTCAAGTCTTCTGGGAATTTTTGAGTATTTTCCCAGAAGCACATTTGTGAGGTTGGAAAAGAAGACCTGACTCTCAGTCTTCGCTCTAATTCATCCCAAAGGTCTTCTGTTGGGTTGAGGTCAGGACAGGTCACTGCTCTTGAGTCCAGTGGTGGCGTGCCTTACACCACTGCATCTTGGCTTGGATGCAGCTGCTCAGCAATGGAAACCCATTCCATGAACTCTCCACGTACAGTTCTTGAGCTAATCTGAAGAGCACATGAAGTTTGGAGATCTGTAGTGATTAACTCTGCACAAAGTTGGTAACCTCTGTGCACTATGCACCTCAACATCTGCTGGTTTCTGCTGTCGTGTAAACAGAAAAAGATGGAACTTTTCTTCCAGGGAATCCCTGGCTCATAAGCAGTATGACAGAGATCGGTGGTAATTAATGCACAGGCAAAAATTCAAAACCCGACCAACACACTTAAATTGTGGGCCCGAGAAAACACGTGGTAAATACATATTTTATTTGAGGTATTACTGCTACTAGACACAGTCAGTCCGTGCAGCGTGCACCACCGCATTTACTGTGCACACAAGGAACGCTAGTTTAAACCACACTCACTCAGCACTGCACTCCACAGCGAGCACTGGCCCAGGGTGTAGAAGGGCAGAACAGACTCAGATGTGTTATCTGTCCGCGCTCCAGCAGCTACCATGTACGTCAATGTGAATAGCTGGCACTCAGGGCTTAGCCCCTCCCTGCCCTAAAATGCCACCGCTAGAGCAGTGTAGTGTATGAGCAAAATGACAGAGAGCATGTCAAGTGGATTGAAACATTCTCTTGCTAACAGAATTATAAAGTTACAAGTAATTTACTTCTTCACTAGACATGTTCCTCCGAAAGGGGATGCTGTTTAGCTGTGAATTTGTCCTTTGCAAATATGAGCATACAAGGCGACAGGTGAAAAAGGAAGGCAGGGTTGGGTTGCAGCTGGAGTAGCGGTAGACAGAGGTGTGGCTTTACCCCATTTTGATTTTGACTATAGAACATGCTCAAGTCTCACCTAGTGTTGAGATTTCACTTTAACCATCTCACTCTGAATGTATCATACAACTTTAGGGATCTGCACATGCGCATGTTTCAAAGAACATCGCTGCACTAGTGGCACGGTGTGGGAATTACACCATTTTCAAGTTTCTACTGCTGCTGTGTAAATGTAGATTGAAATTAGAACATTGTCATGTAAACATGTTAACATAAACTGAACAAAAGTCTTGTTTTCTGTGGATTGGTTGTTTGCATCTGTAGCCCTTTACTTGTTGGTTTTGCTGTACTTTTAATATCTCTGTCTGCAGGTGTAGAAGCAGACTCCGAGGATGTTATCTTGTACTTTCTTTTTCCTCTGCTCTATTTTTGTCACTGACATTAAAAGTTCCCCGAAAAGTTAATCGAGAGTTTGAGTCTCTCGAGGCAATAAGTCCGTCGCAGAAGTTAAGGAAATTAAGGTCCTAGAAATTATATAAACACAACGCAAAAGTAAAATAGGATGGGTTCAAGACAAAGTAGAAAGGGAAATCCCAAAGGGGATGAAAAGTTTATCAATCAGATTGATCCAATTAATTTAAAATACTTGGGGAAGTGGAAGAAAAAGTATAATGTAGATGGTGTGTTGAAAGTGGATCAATGGGAAAACGTATGTCGACTTCAAACAAGCGCTAGTGCAAAAACAGGAAAACAACAAAAATAAATAAATAAAAGAGCTTGAAATTGCGCGCTGTTGGTTAAATCAAGCACAAAAAAGGCAGGATGCGCGAGTTAAAAATAAAGCAGACCGTCAGACAACTGTAATGTTCGTGCGCCCTGAAGATGATGAAACGCAACCGCGCGGCCGTAGGCAGAGACAGCCCCGACCAGCAGGAGGGAGTGGGGTGACCAATGGAGCGGCGCGTCAAAGCCCCACTTCATCACCTATTTGGTCTCCTACAAGTTTAGGCTCTAAACAAAAAAGAACCCGCCAGAACACTACTTCAGTAACGCAAACTATGGTGGCAACTGAAGAAAACAGACCACCACCGTATAATCCCTCAAACCGCCCCAAGGATGTTTCAAATCTGTACCCAGACCTGGATGGACTGAGTAAATCAGATCATTCGTTATCAACAGACCAGTCCAAAGGTTTTTATCCTATGGTGCAGATCGCAAATCCTAATGTAGGAGCTCAGCAGCCTTAAACAATCCCAGTTTTCCGTCCGGGGTCGTTAGAGAAAACCAGAAAGACTGTAGAAGGTGTCATTTCTCCACAGGAAGATCCAGAAATATGGACCCAAGACATGGAGGGAATTTATAACTCATATGGTTTAAATGGAAATGAGTTCGGACAAGCCTTACAGTCGTCAGTGGGAAAACATTGGGAAAAAGCAAGGGCGAATTATACAGGCAGAACCCCACAAGGCGGAACATTTGAACATCAAGAGCAAATGGAGATTGAACAAAGGCAGAAATGGACAGCTGAGAGAAATGTTGCAGTCTAAAGAAGTGTCCAATGCAAATTCACTGCCAGAAGAGCCATTTTCTCCACAGGATCCACAAACAGTGAGACCAGGAGACTGGGTGTTCGTCAAAGTCATCAGAAGGAAGGATTGGGCGAGCCCAAGGTGGGAAGGACCATTCCAAGTGCTCCTGACCATGCCAACAGCTGTGAAGATCGCTGAAAGACCTTCCTCGATTCACCTCAGCCGCTGTAAGTTACAGAGAGTGTTAAATACCTAGGTTGGAACATTGGGGAAGTCCTACTACAAAGGGGTTTGGTTTTTTTAGGGCCACTCGTCTCAACGTCGGTGAAGAAATCAACTGATCCCTGTTCTTTAGAGTCCTGGGTAAAATTAACACCTCTGCTAACCTAGCAAAAATGGGGTTCCCATGGAAATGGGGCTTCCTTTGCATTGTGGCTGTTGCGTGCATTATCTGTTTCAGTCCAGATCCAATGAATGAGAGAGGAAAGAGGTTCATCCACTCCACTGCCATGAAGATTTGGCTGGGTAATATCCCAAACCACCATGTTGACAACCTATGGGAAACGTATGCAAGAACTGTAGTCCAGCAGCATAACAAGACTGATTGCTACGTGTGTTCTGTCATGCCTAAATCTACCAAGCAGCCTACCTTGTACATAACCCCCATGAACACCTCGCAGGCTATTTGTTTTGCATCATATGCATTCCAGTTTATGCCTGCTCAGTTAATGAATGCCACGACTGGGGAGATTATGATGGAACGAGTGTGCAACGGAGTAAAGTCGTCACTGTTCTCTAACAGCAAAGTTACAGGTTATCCCACCAAGATGAAGGCTGTTATGCCTAGAGGGATGAAACACCCAGTGTGTATTTGCTCACTTAGAGGGAACGACACGGTGAAGGTAGGACATGTAACAGGATGCCAGCGTACCATCACTGACCTTTATTCTGACTCTGTCTGTGGCATCCTCCCTAATGGAACGTACACCAGTTGTTCTACTTGGAGACCACAAGTTAACTTTCCTACAGAAGGTGGCTGGTTCCTGTGTGGAGGAGACAGCATCTATCCATCGTTGCCTGTAAACTGGTCAAGCACCTGTGCACCTGTGTTTGTTTCTGACCACACTATCATCATCTCAACTCAGGCTATTAAGGACCATCACTCCGCTAATAGGAGGAGAAGAGAGATCGGCTCCAGCTCAGGTTTCCAACCCCATGATCCCATATGGGGTTCCAACGTTCCCTCTGAACATAAGCACTGGAGCACAGCGAATAAAATAGGACTTTCACTTTTCCCGTGGTTTGGAGTTGGTAAATCTATGCTGATGATCGATACACTGGACTACAGAATAAAAACCCTGGTGAACATGACGATGGACATCAACAAAGGACAAAACAAACAATTAAGTGAAATGCGTTTAATGGTACTGCAAAACAGAATGGTTTTGGACATGTTAACTGCTAGCCAAGGTGGCGTATGTGTAATGATTGGAACATCCTGCTGTACATATATTTCTAATGCCAATGAGACTCATGTTACTAAAGCGATGTCTGCTTTAAAGAATCTGCAACAAGCAATGTCCCAGGATGCTGTTCCTCTAAACATGGATTTCCTCTCCTGGTTCTTTTCAGGATCCTGGTGGCACCTTTTGCTGAAAATAATGACAACCATTATTATTATTATTATTATTATTATTATTATTATTATTTTTTGTGTGTTTTTACTGCTTGTGTAATCCCATGCCTAAAATCTATGATTGCTAAAACTATGGGAAATATAATGTTTCAATATCAAATGCTTTCACAAATCCCACTTGAAGAAATCCAACCCGTAGTTTAAGTTTTCCCTTGTTAAATGCTTAACAAAATGACAGTCTCATTAAAAATGCAAAATGCAAGAAATGAGTACTCGAAGTAGGTTAAGTTAAGCTCCAATTGTAAATAAAATGATTAAAAGGAGGGATATGTTAAAGAAATGTGAATGTAATCATTTTCTTTTTATTAAGGACTGTTCTACTGTTTTAACTTCACACAGGAGAAACAGATGTTTCTCATAGACAAGGAATCTCTTGCTGTATATGTTAATCTTACACCTCTTTGTGTGCCAACCCAATGTTGTAAAACCCCCCTTATCTTTTCTTTTGTTTCTTAACCCCCATGTTGTGAACATCCTGCCCCTTTCTTTGATGTCTGATAATAAAGGCAAAGAGACAGAGGTAGCGAGCGCAGATGGAGCCGAGACTGTGATGAAAACGGCCTCACGTTTCTGGCCCTTCTGCTCTCTTTCTTTGAGAAGAGTTTAAAGGAGAAGTCCGGTCAAAATCAGAATTCAAACTGCTGAAAGTACTTTAAATATAAAACTACTACATACTGTGCAAAAAATTATAAGTTTTTTTAATTAATAATAATTCTCATTTAAAGGTATACTATGCAACTGGGGTTGATTTTCCAGCGAGGCTCCCCCCAGAGGGCGAAAGTAAAAGTGCACTGTCGTAAATATGCTCAGCTGTTCACCTGGTTTCTCCGTAGCGGTTGTTTTGAGTTTAGCTGACGGGCGAACGCAACGAATCACCATGTCTACTGCGGTAAGTGACTATTTTGTTCCAATTTTCGAGTTTGAAAATTTAGCATGTTTTCATACATTATTTGCTATGCATGTGTCTAAATAACAAATCAGACTATTCTAGTCTGGCATAGTATGACTAGACACAAAATCGTTTGAGGCTCAGGACTTATGAGCTATTGCATGTAGGCTAAACTTGTTATTGACAAGAGCTCTGTGATAATATTGCAGGAATCAGCTTCAACATCAACTTCGTCTGAGTTATCTGTTCAAGCTGTAGGCGGAAGGGGTAGGGGTGCAAAGCCCAAAACCAGGCAGAGAACATCAAAGTGGAGGGGTGCAAGACTGGACTCAACTGAACAGAAGAGGTTACAGGACCTCCAAGACAGGCGCAAGGCTGAAATAAAGGTGTGTAATAACACTGATACTAATTAGATTTTACATATTCTTAGTGTCACATAATAAAACTAATTGTGTTGTAGGACAAACTTGATTCCCTGGACCCTATCCAGAAGGACAGAATTCTGGATAGAATGGTACAACGGTCACCAGGAATGATGATTGACATCATGCATTTCCTGGACGTTCCAGAGAGCCCTGTCCTTGTCCCTGACCCAGCTGGTCTACACTGGTGCATCTGTGGCAACTGCAGAGAAATGGACACAGACCTGGAGAGAAAGTGCTGTCGGCAGTCACCACAGGACTGTATCAGTAGAATGGGCCATATGGATTATTATATTTTGGATGAGGGTGTGTTGGGGCTGGCTCGTGCTGCATGGAATGACATCTTTGCTCTGGAGGATAACCCTGAACCTGGGGTAGACCAGCGGCAGTTCAGGCATACGGCTTACCGTCAGTTTGTCCTGTGGCAGCACGGACGCCTGGGTGTGGGCAACAGGGTTGTGATACCCAGCTGTTGTGTGTGTCGCATCAGGGACAAATTCCCTGACCCAAGGGGCCAGTACACTGGTTTTAGGGTGCAGCGCTTGTTGTAAAGTTTTCAACTAATTGTACATAGTTCTATTTTTTACATTTTTGCTTTATTGACATACCAGCACAACACACATTGTTTTCAAAGTTTATTTACAAATAAAGATCTGTACATGTTTCACCACAAGAGAAAAGTGCCTCCTAACTTCCTATTTACAGAATTCAAATACATCTGCTCAGTCCTCTAGGTCCTCTGTGTCTCTGTGGCCCAAGTCCCCACGGGACACATGTCTGCTTACAAGTTCAGCTGTAGGTGGTGGCTGTTCCAGGGCGAGCAAACCAAGGCGCCTTGGGTCAGCAGGCCTCAAATTCTGCTTGCGGGGAAGGCCTTTGACACTTCCCAGCCTCCTTGCCAGAATTGCCCTCTGAAGGTCAGGAATGTAGCTGTACTGCTTCTTTTCCTTCATGGTGTAGACACTCCAGCTCTTTGACTTCTTGTTGTATGAGCGTCTGTAGCTAGAATGTAATAAACAGAGCCATGTGTTGAAATCAATATAGCCAATTTTTTTTTATAATGTAAGACATTCACAACAGAAACATTACAGTAAAAAACATACATTTTTTGACCATCCAGGTTGCGTGCAGGAAGGCGCCGATTGTGCTTGTTGTAGTCAATGGCTGCAAGTAGTGTCCTTGTCTTGTAGACAAATGTTGTGTAGGCGTGCCGCTTTGATGAGTACATCAGGAGGTGATTTTGGAAGGACTCCAAATCAGATGTGGTCCTATAAAGGTGGGACAGGGATGGGTGATGAGAATAACACACTAACATGAAACGACTAAACATACCCAAATTAGAGACTACGATGGAATAATAACAACAACTTGTTCTATGCAATTAATGACTAGATGCTTACCTGAAGTTCAAGAACTTTTTCACCAGGCCCAACCATCGCTTGTCGAGCACAACTCCAGCCAATGCCTTGTGAGCCGCAGAACCTGTAATGATAACCTTACAATTCACATATACACATACACACAGATTTGGATAGGGAGTTCAACTTCTGCATTCATTTACTGAAAATACCTTGTTTTATCCATGGCTTCTCCTGGCTGCCCTCCTCCAGTAGCTCGTGCTGACAGCACCCAGTTGCCCAAGAGTGCTCGTCCCGTACGTGGTGCAGCACGCCAACCCACATCATCTGCAAAAAAGGAAAATTACATACAGTGCATACAGAGCCAAGCAATTACTGCCAGCGTAAGGAGGAGACCTGGTCAAAATATATACATTTTCACTTGACATACCTTGAACTGCTCCTCAGTTACAGCATGCTTACTGCAGTACCAAAAGTGATTAACAATGTCCTTGATCCAGACTTGAATCTCTGTTTGATTTTTTACAGTCCCAACCTGGCACACAAGAGTAAAACCATACATAATCAATATTCAGCACCAAACTAACCCTTCCAACCTAATATCCCAACCTAATATCAAGTGGACAACATGTGTCTATTACAAAAGGTACAAATAGTTTGAATCATACCCGTCGTAGCTTCTTGCTTAGACTTTTAGCTGCATGCCATATATCCAGCGAGTGTTGGATCCCCCATGCTTTGTATTTACCACGCTCTGGATCTGTAAAAAAAAAAAATTATATATATATATATATATAGAGCTTCATCCCAACCCAAAACACTACATACAATTTCAACCGACTTCAAATAATACAGGAAAAACAACTCACTCAACAATGCACTGATCTGTGGGTGGGCATCAGTGACAACTTCTTTGATAGCAAGCTCTAGAAGGAGAGCTTCCATTGTACGAATAAAGCACTCCTTCTCCATGATGACCGAGTTCCTGTTGGTTTCTCGCTTATCAACAGAGACGATGTGGACAATGTCTCTGGAGTCTTGCTCTATGGTGGTGTATGTGCAAAACTGTGCACAATGACCTGCAACAACAGCACTGATGTCAGCATACATGTGTGCATTTTTAAAAACAGTTTGCACATGTCAAGCATGTTTGTAACTACACAAATGAATAGCATCAGAAAAAGGGTGGTCCAACCTACTGGTCGGTCAGGACACAATGGCTAGACATTGAGAGATGAACTGCATGGGCTGTGCACAGAATAAGGTCTAATGTGATGCTAATTGAGTAGTTTCAGAACCTCAAACAACTGTTACTAACAAAGTGTGAGATACACACCATTCCTACAAGAAAGTTTACTTCAGACAGCTTCACAAATTAGACATAGTAGGCAATCCTTATTATTAGTGATGGGTCCGGCAACACCGAAGCGTCAGCGCATGTGTCGAGCTCATAGAGCAAAACCCGTGTCGATGCGCGTATCAACACAGGAAAGTCACGTGACCAATACAGCACCTGTTTCGAACTGACTGAAGCGCCAAACTGTCTGTTCCCTCAAAGCTGCACGCGTGTGCATTCGCGCACAGCATCGCGCACAGCAAAGCTATGATGTGCAGTAAATAAAATCCAAGCTGAACTGTAAACAAAATAACAGTTAATAATGGTTAATTCTAACCATTTTGCAACTCTGGTGTGATGGTGTACCACAGTCTTGCTCTGTGAGCGCCATGTGCTGATCGGAGCGCACCACTGATGGATGGGTTGGGAAGACGCCTTTATAGTTGGGCGGGTTGCGCTGTGCGTCTTTTTCTGAGTGCCGTTTCAGAAAAAAAAGGCTGATCTACCCTTAGTAGAAAGCTGCTACTTTGAGTAGTTCTTCCTCCCTTTGTCATACTCAGCATTTCCGATTTCAGAACAGATTGAAAGGACATGGCAGCAAAGAATTTGTAAAATAAATAAATAAAAAAGCCAGTCCACAAGCATCCTCGTTCACAACATGTTTACTTAGAGGTTATTATATTATGATACAAGTTCACATTATTTATTGACTATATCTAAAATAAAATCAAATATATGTTTAATTCAATTGAAAATATAAAATAATGAAATGCAACATACAATGATTTAAATTGTATTGTGTATACCCGGTCATCAAATCAGTGTCAGTTAACTCTGTCAACCAGGTTGCCTGTAGGAATTTTTAGGGTCCTGTAGGTGTCAGTATTCAGTGACACAGTATCGGCACAGTATCCATACAGTTTGGTATGTGTCGCAACGCTTCATGACGCCTCATCGACCCATCACTAGTTATTATGAATCTAAATACAGGCCATAAGACAACATAACATGACGATCAACAAAAGTCACTTGAACTTACCAGGGGAGTCCATTCTGCCATCACCTGTTGAAAACAAACATTACAGGTATTAGATACTCAGATTCCAGAGTAAATGCTTCCATGAAAACCGGTGAAAGAATTCTATGTGTAATAGAAATTGGCCTCACCTAGGACAACAACACGGTCCTTTTGTCGAAGACTTTCCAAGACTTCTGCCCTGGTTTTGTCCCAGTACTCCTGCACTGGCTCGATGCAGTAGGCATCTTGTATCCTGAAGAAAGTTGACTCTGAGACCATCCCCATCGCCATAAACTTGAACAGCAATGCTACTTTCCTGTAGTTGTTGCCTGACAGGAGAATGTTGGCAGACAGCATGAAGTCACCACCCTGCATACCAAACCTCAGGGTCGGCTGAGAATTCCACTTCCACAAGGAGTGTCCGAAGGGGCATAACTGATGTAAATAAAGTAGAACCACATATAAAAATAAAAAAATAGACATTTACAAAATCAACACATGCAAATTCACACATGTGTGGGGTGGGGTGAAGTGTCATCTACTATCTTACCCATTCCAAAATTACTCCAGTCCCCCGAGTTTTCAAAGTCACTTGAAATGGTGGGGAACCCGGGCATGCTACCCCAAGCACTCTGTCAACATAACTGCACTGATGCTGTGGCAGTCTTTAAGTGCCTGGCCAGAGTCAGAAGATTCTCATTGAAGGTAATGTTTGCAGTTTTGCCAACCAGGTCATCTTCAGACGATACTCTGCGTGGATCGGTGGTGGATTCAGAGTCTTGGCCAGGAGGATCCGGTGTGTCGAAGTCATACACTACTTCATCCACACTTATATTAGCCAGCTTATTTGTTTCATCCCCAACCATTCTGAAGAAAGAGTAATAATGAGTGGACATTGGTCAAGGTGTTGTGTTTGACAAATGCCTAAGCATATTGATAAATTCCCCCAGAAAATAATAAATTCACAATACAAATATACCGTAGGTAAAGAGAAGGGACAAAATCCTCATCTGAGCTGTCTCCATCTTCCAAGCCCATTTCACTTGGATCGGCCCAAAGGTCATCCATCTCAATGCTGATCAGGAACCACATGAAAATTATTTTAGATGGGAGAAAAGACACTGACAGAAAATGAAACCACTACTAAACAACACTTACACAGTGTTCCGCAAGTCATTGGTGTCTTCTTTGTCTGGAGAGTCTGGGCGGTGTTCTTCAGCAATGCTCAGAGAGTGCATGCTGCAGTCAGGATAAATAAGGCCAAACAAATAAAATCACTGGTCACCTAAAAAGTTCTACATAGACAATCACAGACTCATAGCAGTGAATTTTAGCCTACCTTGATTCCAAATCTCCTACTTCTCCCCCTGCAGACAGTGGCTGGACACCCGGTTCAGCAACAATGCTGAGGAAGCAAACAGCCCATAAGAACTGGTACAGATAAGTAATTTGTACAAAATTACTTATTTGCAATGGATAGAAAACCTACAGATCACGATCCGATTCCTCAGTGATACTGGACACTGGTGGCTCTGGAGGTCGAGGGTGTGCCTTGCTTGGCGTTGATGTGACTTGCCATCGCTTATAACTTCAACAAAGAGAAAGAAATGTTTATATATAAAGTTATAATACAAACAATGACACTTTTTTTGTTCGGGGACTCATTTAGATAAAGGAAGAGGGACCATGCATTCCGTGGTTGAAAATAAATCACAGTCAGACAAAAAACGCTTCTAGGATCATCAGTAAACGCTAGTTTATACATAACGTTACTAGCTTCGTGAGGTTTATGGCTAACAAACACGACTACATTTTGTACTTGTTTCAGACATAGACATCATATACGTAGACGCCCCATTGGACACTGATGGCCGCTAGGCCGACGTGCCTACAGGGCGGCCATCTTGGGTCAGACCACAGATCAGACAGCTGCTGTCAAAATGAATAGGAGGCAGCTCAGATCTCATTTTAATCATATGTTCACAATGCTCGTGACCTTTCAGTCAGATTACACATATTTATTCAGAACCAAAACTATTTAAACTGAAGTCAAACTGGATGAAAAATGTACACGCACTTACATATTTTGCAGTTACATATTAATCTAATATACACACAAAAATCTCTCTCTCTCTTTCTTCCTATTTATATTATATATATATATATATATATATATATACACAGACACTGATCTACAGACAACAGCACTTATCTACATAGGAGCAAAACTATATACAGACAAGGGAGAGCAAAGTTGCTCATAACGGCATTTAAAAATTATATAATACAAACCGTGATCTGGAGAAAAAAATCACCAAAAAAACTAATAGCGCATCTCAGAATCAAATATATTACAAAATCATAGCAAAACCAGAAATACTGTATAATATTCCCCCCCCCCCCCCATAAATGATGTATATCCAGTAATTTAGGACAATTGTGTTTGTAATGTACTTCTCTCTGCTTCCATCCCTGCTACCCATTAGCACATATTGTGTTTATGCCTGAAAAGCTGTAACTGTAAAGCATGAGGATTATCTATCATAAAATCTTCCTTATGGAAGGTAATTCCACAGGATCTGGTTCCTAGTGTCCTTTTATTTGCGCACCTATAAGCGGAGTAAAAGTCGGACTTCCTGGGACGGAGCTCCGGAAGTTTGCTCACTTTCAATACAAAATCGAAATTATTTATCAAGTTAGACAATCATTTAATTCAATCAATTGGTCCCATGTAGCCCCTAAACGGGTGACGTTTTCAGTCAGTTGATTTATCTGGAAATCGGGTGAGAATTCACCGGAATCAGAGTGTCTGAAAACATAAAGTAAACAGTGTATTCTGTCTGAGCGCAGCTTGGTCTGACCTAAGATGGCCGCTCTGTCGGCACGCCTCTCACCCGACAACGCGGCGTGTAGTATACATATCTGTGGTTTCAGATTTATGCAGCTCATTGGAAAACGCGATTCAAACCCAATCTGCGCAAAATAAGGTATTAAGTAAAGTAAATACACAGTCTTGAGATACCTCACATGTGAAGCAAGTTTGCTAAATAGCAAGCGATGCAGTTATCACCTACCACAACAATGTTTAGGCAGCAAGCTAACTAACTTGCTAACTAATAAAATTAACATCCCGCTAGCGACTTAGCTACTCAGCAACAGACCACAATTATACAAAATTCGAAAAAACGGCAGTACAAACAATGACTAACACAGTGAAAGTATGAACATGCACAGAGAGAGAGAGAGAGTAACCATTCCAATGTTACTTACAATCGCATCAGCAGAAACGCGAGGTCCGCGACGCGTCAGCCTTGCAGCCTTCTTTCTCTTTTAGCTCTCGCCATTCGGAAAAAGCTTGCCCGATGTTCACCCGAGTACGACTCCTCTCTTTGTCTAGAGCCCTTTTTCTCTTTCTTGCCTGCTCCGACATGGGCTTTCGCTGTTTTCTCGCTGGTTCCGCCATGATAACTGCACAGATATCGCCACTGCGCAAGCACCGAGCACGCGTTTCACTGGGGGCGTGTAGCAGTTCTTGCCGTAAAGCAAGACCGACTCTCGCGATCTTGCACGAGATTCTGAGCCTGTGGGCGCGGGCCGAGGGCTCCTGCAGTTGCAAGTGCGGTATTTCCCCCACAGACCACCAGGGCGGCCGAGAAAACCTTTGTTCAACCTGAAATGACTCATTTAATCATCCAAAACAGTATGGAACACATTAATTAACTGAAAAATGTTGCATAGTGTGCCTTTAATCATGTTTATGTGGAGGAATCCATCTTGGTCAAGAATAGTACTGTCACCTCCCATTTTTTGACGTCACTCGGCGGACCCGCTGTTGAGCAAGTTTCAACGCTCTGTTTGTCACGGCGCACTATTTTCCAAGATCAAACTCAGTCGGGTCCTACAGTATATATCTATACACGCGTGTGTGTGTGTGTGTGTGTGTGCGCTTTGCCGTGCTGCGCGGGGGGGAGCACACACACACACACACACACACACACACAGCGGAGGAGAGATCGCTGAAGTGACTTAAGTTAGCTGATTATTATAGTATAAGTATTAAAATATAAGAGCATTCCAGCACATGCTGGGCTGAGCACGGCTTTGCACCGGCGCTGCAGCTGAGCGCGTGCACACACACACACACACACACACACACACACACACAGCGGAGGAGAGATCGCTGAAGTGACTTAAGTTAGCTGATTATTATAGTATTAGTATTAAAATATAAGAGCATTCCAGCACATGCTGGGCTGAGCACGGCTTTGCACCGGCGCTGCAGCTGAGCGCGCGCGCACACACACACACACACACAGCGGAGGAGAGATCGCTGAAGTGACTGTGTTGAAATAAGCAATGTTTTTTCCTCTTTTACCAGTTGTGTTGGAACATCCGATGGCCATGCACGTGGACATTGTTGCTTCAGCAATAGCTCTTGGGAATGTCAGAGGTGAAGTCCTCTGGAAATCCGAAATAATTATTGATGATCGCAGCTGTGTAGAACGGCTCCTATTGACTTTGCATGGAAAGCGGAGAGAAATACTGTCGCCGCTTCCGCTCTTCCACGTCGCAGGATGTGATGTCAAACGCCCCTTACTGCCCATATTTGGGCAGTCATGTCAGCCCCCATACACAGTGATTCAGACGACAATTTATGTTTTTATTTTCTTATTGATTAAAGATAAGTTCATTAAATAACCACAAATGTATTAGTTTTAGTTATAGCTAATGATACCCTGATTTTTCCTTGTTGACCGGACTTCCCCTTTAAACGTGTTTGTGTTGGTTTTCTTTCCAGGATAAAAGGGTTATTAAACTTAACTCTATCAGTCACCTTTTCTCCCTTTTAGCATTTTGTCTAATCTTTTTCTCTTCCTTTCGTTCTCTTTTATCTTTCCCTTTTGTGAAATAGTCCCAAAATAATATCTAAGTTTTTTTGCATATATAGCAAGTGGATTGTACTCATGTGAAAAGGGCCCAAAACAGAAATAAATTCAAAGAATTTGAATCAATCTTTCAAAAGATCAAACCAAATGTTTTTTGCAGCTTTTGTATCTTGTCCATTAGATTGGTAAACTTTCATATTTGAAAGAATTGATTGATAATAAATAATTGAGAAGTTATTTCCTCAAAGGGAAAAAACGGCCACTCCGACTAGATGACTTTGTAAAAAGATGTTAGATATATTTGCTTGCACGAACATTTTTTTTTACTTGCTGGGATTAGTTATAGTCCTCTACTTTATATAATCTGTGACAAATTGCACTCCTAAGCGAAGAGCTTTTGCAAGCAACATGTGAGGTCTCTTCTTCCAGCATGCATTTCCATCCTGAGAGCTTATTATTCATTTTGCTGATTAGGATTGTGCTGAATGACTACTTTGAGGTACTTATAGTGTGTCTCAAGCAGCTGCAGCCCAACCTTATAAATTAAACTTGTCATATTCTGATAAATGATTCAAGCGTAGAAAAGTGAATGGAGAGTGCAGCATAGATATTTTCACTTTGGGTCTCTGGACGCAGTTCAAATTGAAGCATTTTGATTTAAACAAACTAAACAGCTAAAGAGGGCCCTTAATTTTTCAATATTAAAATATGACTGGCTCTATGAACCATTCCATAAAACCAGTCAATGCTTATATGAGCCAGTTAGACAAGTCAGTCAGTTCACTATTTTAAACATATGGACAAGCATTTAAAAACATGTATGTGCTAGAAATGGTACTTGTAAGTGCTTTAACAAGTCTTGAGAATCCCAAAGCATTTTATACTACATTAATTCATTCACACATGTTTAGCACACACTTGTGGAGGAAATGAATTTAGCTCTGACCATTTCGGCCACTGTGGCCCAGTGTGTAGTCAACTTGCAAGCACAACGTTGTGGGTTAAATTCCAGCTTCCACTCTTCACATGTTGATGTGCCCCTGGGCAAGACACCTGCCTAGCGGGTTGCATATCAGTATGTGAGTATGAATGGGTGAATATGGCTCTAGCTTAGGGGTTAAAGCAAATTAATCAATTTGACTGAAATTTATTTCTAGTGAGCCCATATATTCCCGGGGCCGTGGACGTCATGCCACATTGCGTACCACACTTGCTTATTGTGCAAAGTCAACTTTAACCAAATCTGGCAGTTTTAAAATATGCATTGACAATTCCTGTATCTCTCCTACCTTTCAGCTTAAGAGCCTTGGCGTCATCCTGGACAGCCCTCTCCATCCTCTCCTTCACTTTCCAAATCCATAACATCACCTGGCTAATTTATTTTCATCTTTGCAGTATCAAGCAAGTTCTTCCTTCACACTTGTGACAAGCTGGTTCACAGTCCACTCACCTCTAAACTCAACAATCTCAACTCCCTTCTCTCTCTGTCCTCCAGAAAACCCTCCATACACTGCAACTGGGTATAAAAGACAGCAGCTTGCATCATTACATCATCTTCTTCACACCTGTACATTAACTCCACTGGTTCCCGTCACCTTCAATATAAATCAGTCCTATGAACATACAAGGCCAACCACAACCTTGTCCTTTCATAAATTTCTGACTTTCATATCTATCCAAGTGAATGCAAGTTCAAATTATTTGCTTATTTATCTTTTTATTATTTTATTTGGTGCCATGTTAATCCATAGGTTGATCTTAAGGTGGTTATAAATAAAATGTTATTTTATAATAAAAGATACACACAGACAAACTACTGAAATACTGAAGACAACAGGAAAGTGATTTAAAACTAATTTTGCCTTTAACATGTTCAAATAAAAAAATTTCAAGCTATTTGCTAGTTTGACAGAGTTTATAATTTTGTCATACAAATGACTATAAATTCTGTGTAGGTTTATATGCATTTTTATTCAAAGTGTGACAGTTACTGCATCTGCAATATTAACTGTTCTGGAGGCCAGATGCTGAGTCAACACTTTACCCAGGTCATAAGCACAGTATCACAGCGGTGCATTAACAATTCTGTTAACAATTGCATTTATTGACTCATCTGTATTTAAACAAAACAAATTTTTTTTTGCAGTTTGGCTGACAATTCTGTTTTATACTGAGCAACAATGCTGTAAGCGCAAAGACAAGAGGCATGTGCATTTCATACTGACTGTTTTGAAAGTGCTCTCTGATCTTTAGCAATCGACTTGATCAGGTCAACAAGAGGCTGAGACATCGTGAGGGACAGGTCATGCTTGGCTATAAACATACATATGCCAACTTTCTGGTTACACACATGGTCGGCCATGGATGCAGGTACCCCAGTTCTGTAGCTGTTCCATAGGGAAAGAGGAGACATGTTGCAGAAAACGTGCAGTATTTGGTGGCATATTATGCACATAAACACAACTGGCAAGCTTTTTGCATACCGACTGACAATCTTACAATTATCATCTGTTTCTTTCAGCCAAGCCCATCTTTATGTATTGTTAACACCACCGTCAACGGTCGACATATCCAATCTTCAATAAAAAGCGCTTCATGCTAAATTATCCTGAGCTAGCGTGTTACTATTCTTCGTGTTTTAAATAAAAACGTAATAGCGAATCACGAGGAGATCCCTGGTTATTCGCCCGTGTTTATCAGCCAAGTTACTGGAAGCAAGGGAATAAACACTAACAGATGACGTGGTCACAGGAGGAAATATTTCATTAATTTAACTGCAAGAGCAGCAACAGACATGCTTGCATGCTTAGGGAAGGTGCTCTCAGATGTTCGATCCGCGAACCTTCTGACTTGATGGTTCACATAAATCCAAAGAAAACCTTTGACAACCACTGCTTTCATTCATGCCATCTGTGGCCATTTTGAGATGTTCTTCCAAAAGTTAGAAAGATGGAACACTGACAAAACTCAGACTGGCAGATGTCCGCTTTGCAAACACCCGCCCTACTCTCTTTCTGATTGGCTAATGTCCCAGCTCTGCCGGGTTTCCTTCGTTGAGCGTTGCTTCAGTTTAAAATCTTGAATGAAAAGTCTAAACGGTTTATTGTATAAAAATATATATTTAATTTGTGGTTAACAATCTCTATTTACACCATTTAACTTTGACAAGTTGTTACCATTCTTTTTCCTGTTTGCTGCAACTACAATCGTGTAGGTTGACCAAGCTGGAACCTGATGGACCGGAACAGAAAATTGGAGATGTTCCGTAATTTGATGGTGAACAACGGAGAGCGGGTCCGCTGATAGTGATGTTTGGAGTAGTCACGGACAGGGGGGGGACAAACGGATCAATTGTCCCAGGCCCAGGACAGAGGGGGGGCCCAAAACTGACACTCTGACCATTAAAATACATGCAGAAGTAATTTTTCAGAAAATATTTGTGCGTAACATATTTAATATTGGAGTAACTAAATATAAATATATATACACTCACCGGCCACTTTATTAGGTACACCTGTCCAACTGCTCGTTAACACTTAATTTCTAAGCAGCCAATCACATGGCGGCAACTCAGTGCATTTAGGCATGTAGACATGGTCAAGAGAATCTCCTGCAGTTCAAACCGAGCATCAGTATGGGGAAGAAAGGTGATTTGAGTGACTTTGAACGTGGCATGGTTGTTGGTGCCAGAAGGGCTGGTCTGAGTATTTCAGAAACTGCTAATCTACTGGGATTTTCACGCACAACCATCTCTAGGGTTTACAGAGAATGGTCCGAAAAAGAAAAAACATCCAGTGAGCGGCAGTTCTGTGGGCGGAAATGCCTTGTTGATGCCAGAGGTCAGAGGAGAATGGCCAGACTGGTTCGAGCTGATAGAAGGGCAACAGTGACTCAAATAACCACCCGTTACAACCAAGGTGGGCAGAAGAGCATCTCTGAACGCACAGTACGTCAAACTTTGAGGCAGATGGGCTACAGCAGCACAAGACCACATCGGGTGCCACTCCTTTCAGCTAAGAACAGGAAACTGAGGCTACAATTTGCACAAGCTCATCGAAATTGGACAATCGAAGATTGGAAAAACGTTGCCTGGTCTGATGAGTCTCGATTTCTGCTGCGACAGTCGGATGGTAGGGTCAGAATTTGGCGTCTACAACATGAAAGCATGGATCCATCCTGCCTTGTATCAACGGTTCAGGCTGGTGGTGGTGGTGTCATGGTGTGGGGAATATTTTCTTGGCACTCTTTGGGCCCCTTGGTACCAATTGAGTATCGTTGCAACGCCACAGCCTAACTGAGTATTGTTGCTGACAATGTCCATCCCTTTATGACCACAATGTACCCAACCCATGATGGCTACTTTCAGCAGGATAATACGCCATGTCATAAAGCTGGAATCATCTCAGACTGGTTTCTTGAACATGACAATGAGTTCGCTGTACTCAAATGGCCTCCACAGTCACCAGATCTCAATCCAATAGAGCATCTTTGGGATGTGGTGGAACGGGAGATTCGCATCATGGATGTGCAGCCGACAAATCTGCGGCAACTGTGTGATGCCATCATGTCAATATGGACCAAACTCCCTGAGGAATGCTTCCAGCACCTTGTTGAATCTATGCCACGAAGAATTGAGGCAGTTCTGAAGGCAAAAGGGGGTCCAAGCATGGGGGTACTAGCATGGGGTACCTAATAAAGTGGCCGGTGAGTGTATACGTATATATATATATATATATATATATATATATATATATATATATATATATATATATTTCTGGATAAAGTATATGTAATATGTTTTCTTTAAATAAGGGGCCATTAGAACTCCCCCCACTCCAACATAAAATGGTTTGACCATTAAGACAACAGCTGGCTACAACTTTGAAAGTTCGTTCCGCTGCAAACTAAGAATCACAGGTGCACAGAAAAGAGAAAAAGAGAAGAGAAAAAGAGAAGACGACACCAAAGGCTTGTTGGATTTTATGAGTAAATATTTTTTAAAAACTGACGATGAGTCAGGAACAGGTCTAGGAACGGAATCGCAGAGGAATGATGCCCATCCAGAGCCAGGTAAGAAGCAATGCGTTTATCAATGTGGTTTTAAAGTATAGCATCCGCTAGCTAGTGTAAGGGGGGGGGGGACACCTTTTCTTTTACGGAAATAATTGAGCTTAGCGCCAAATGAGCAGAAAGCAGGAGGAGGCAGAGAGAGCCGTCCCTCTCGATAACAGAAGTGCAGGTGGAGGGGCTTGCTGCCCGATCGGAGAGTCTGAGCATAGTGGCTCAGAGTCGGACCGGCCCGTTAATTTCAATGATCCCGCGTTATGGCCAACAAAAATGACTGATTCTGATTGAGTGAATGTTGTGCGTTTAATGACAAAAATCAGAATCAGACATACTTTAATAATCCCAGAGGGAAATTGCTGTTTCAGCACAACCGCCAAGGCAAAACATCACAAACATTTTAGGGGAGACGATTTACTGGGGCCTTGCTGCCAAGGAACCACATTACACGGTACCAACAGGGCTGCCTTAGAATCTGTGGAAAGATAGATTTTCAACAAAGGAAGGTGGGAGGAAAAAAACATACCTCATACTTTATCCTATAACAGGATACAGTTTGAGATATCAAAAACCTCTAGCACAAAAAGCACAAATAAGACGAGACACATATAGCAGAAGGTAAACATTTGACAGTAAGTACATTAGTTTATATGAGCATCAGTTATGTGTGACTGTTTGGGTGAAAGTGTTTATATTTCCGTGAACGCTTTCCAGAGGCCATTGTCCTTGATGTTATCAGCCGGCCAACAGTTCAGAAAGCATTCGCAGGTGTCTGCGGGGGAGGAGGTAGCAGGGTAGGGTTCTGAGCATTCTCAGCCATAACAATCCAGGAGTAGAGATAGGGAGGCAGACAAATACTTTATTTGTTATGATACAGCTGCACCGACTTTCCTGTCAGCTTTAAGGCTATTGCTGGCTCCAAATGGTGAAATCAATTTTCCAAATTGTTGGGCTTTTCCGCGCATCACTTCCAGATTTTATCCCATAAAAAGGAAGCCTTTCTCAGAGATGGCAAATGAACTGCCAGCAGTTTCAGAGGTTCTAACCACATTTATGAAGTGAAGTCATCTAAGACTTGTTTGGAGGACAAAAAAAATATTTCTGTAAACATAAGAGTATTGAATAAAATAAAAGGCATATGAGAATTAAGTATACAGTTAAGTTGACATTTTTTCGGTGTGTGTGTGTGTGTGTGTGTGTGTGTGTGTGTGTGCCTGTGTGTGTGTGTGTGTGTGTGTTGTGGCGGCATGTGTAGAGGGGGGGCCCAAAAAGACTTTGTTGACCTGGGCCCTAGCAAAGCTGTCAGCTGGCCTGGGGTCCGTTCTTCGTACGTCGCTAACTCAGTTAGCTGGATTTGATTGTTGACGATTTGGCATGATCTTGGATCGTTTGGTTCTTCGAAACTCATTCCGGACTTGCTGTCATAGCAACATGTGCGCAAGCTTAACCCTGCTCGCGAGCAGGCTTATTTAATGTAAACAGGATTAGATCGCAGCTGTATAAATGGAGGAGATAGGGATATCCAGCCAGTGCACTTGGACCACCTAGTGGCAGAGGACGGGACAGAATTGTGGAACACCATTTTTTAATGTTTAATCAAAGACGAAACAAATAATGCTTAGTTCCTGTCTTTTTATTTAAACAATTCTTTATAAATAAAAGCCAGCAAGTCATCTTTTGCCTGCAATAAGAGAGTTATGTAAAGTCAGCAATACTACTGTCAAATGGTGTATTAGAACTTACTCTGAAGGTCCTTTTGAAGCAACTCGATCTCTAGTGCAATTCTTCTCTTTTTTTTTTTTTTTTTTTTCTCCAGTTTCCTGTCTAGCAATGTGGCAATAAGAATTGATGTCTTAATGCCCAATAGTGCTCGACAGATTTTGCTTTCACAAGTGGAGCAAACAGCTTACGCCATTGTGCTCCGCTTGATTTGTGCATGTAAATAGCTTTATTGTGATTCCTGCAGGGAGAATTTCAAATTATATGGACACTACAATGGGAAAGTAGGAGAGTAAAGGAAGAACAAGAAAAGAAAAAAAGAAAGAGAAGAGGTGAAAGAAAGAAGAGATAAAAGGGAGAGAATGATAAAACGTCCTCTGTCTGCTCCATCACCTGGAAAGAGACGCAAAAAGAACAGCACAACCAACAGACATAAAGCAACAGATACAATCGAGTACCACCTTGCTAAATCATATGTATTATTATTTAAGGTGACATGTGTAATGTGATACCTGAAAAAAGAAAGTGAAAGAAAATAAATAAATAAATTACAGGCTTTCTGTATATAAGTGAACACTTAATACCTGGAACCCTACACCTGTGGGAGTTTGTGAGAGTGCACTAGTTTAGGTGAAAATTATCCAAAAGGAAATAGCTCGATAGTGGTTGTGGAGAACCAAAGACCCGCCTTCCCCGAGCACAGAGGCAGGGGTCAGGGGACCCATAACCCTGGACTCCCAAAGGGGCCCCCAAAGCAGTGCGCCCAAGAGGGCCAACACGGACATCTGCAACCCCCCCCCCCCCCCCCGAGGAAAGAGGAGAGACAACCCCGAGGAAATCCCCCAGCCGCCGCAAAGCCGACGCCCCCAAGAGCCGCGGGGACAAGCCCGTGGGCTCCGCCGGTAGCCAGCCGCGCTGAAGTGGTCCCGGCCATGGGCCCTGAGGGCCAGAGGCCCAAGGGGCGCCCCAGACCCCGCGAAGCCGCCACTGGGAATGGGCCGGCACCCACCCGGGAACCCACCCCAAACCCGAGGGCCGCCAACGCGCCAGAGGGCCAAGGCGCCTGCCAGCGCAGCGGAAGAGGGCAGGACGTGGGGGGATGGGCTCCGCACTTAACGGAGACTTGAGATGTTCTTGGGAGAGGGAGCAGACCGGACCCGAACCTGGAAAAAAAAAAAAACTCATTCACACCATCCCTCCCTAGTACCCCACTCACCACACACAGACACACAAAAAAAGGACGCTGTACACACATTCCCACATAACACTCACATCCAAAAATCCCAAGTAGGGGGGGGTCACCACAATTCAACTATACGACTGCCTGTTCCCGACCCCCGCCCCCGCCCCCGCCCCCGGACCAGCCGCCCCCCGGACCATGCCCCCCAAAGAGGGGGGGCCAACACGACCCGCACGGGCCACCCGACCAGAACCCCCGTCACCCACTAAATACCTAATAAACCCCCTCCCTCCCCAACCTTACCCTAGCCACCCCTGCCCCCCACCCCTTTCTGGGGAGAGCAGAGGCGTCAGCCCCAGACCCGGCAAGCCGCTGGCCCGCACCTCCTCCAGGCCCCAGACTCCGTGCCGCGATTCTTCTCTTTTTCAAGTTGACGAGTTCAATTTCTCCTCTTAATTTGTGTTTTTTTCCGGACAAAATACAGTTTTTTTGTTGAAGATTGTTGTGGATGGGCCTCCCCACAACGTGATGATTTGCACTAAGTCCTTCAAAAATTCTAAGTTCTTGGTAAGGCAGTTAAAAATATCAAACAGTAGTCCAAAAGTGAACAAAGGTAGCTGAGTCTCAGTCCAGGGTGGTTTATTGCAACAACACAAGACAACCACACGTGAGATGTGCTCCGGACAACATCATCTGACAACATACAGAAAGCGGTCGGTTTAAATACATTCTCTGGATCTTTGAGCTCCTCCTGTGAGCCACTCCTTTTTTACATAATTTCCATTGCTTTTTCCACGGATATCTTTGTTAATTTTTTACCTATCAGTGGAAACCTTTATGGGGCGTGCTTTTTTTAAAAACATGGTTACACATCACAGCTCCTCCCAATCATGGCCCCTGCTCATTTCCATATGGTTACACGTCATTACCTTTTCGGACTTGGACCTTGCATTTTCTGTGTTCATTTTGGAGTCTTTCATGTTCTGCTTTACATTGCAAATGGCTTGCCCTTTTGACCCAGAGGTTTTTCAATTTCCCCTGGTAAATTGGTAAATTCCATTGACCCCCTAATTCTTATTCTGGATCCACACACACATGTTTCTTAGGTGAATGTTTACAGCACACCCTATACCCATTGTGATAAGAATATATTTATTATAAGATATTCATTGTGAGATATTAATCCACTACATTCCCCCCTGTGATCCTGAAAAGGCTCACAAAATAAATCACACTCTACAAATGATTGTCTATTTATCATAGCTATGAATGTCTAGAGTAAATATTACTAGTATAACAAAGGCTAATTGTAATTAATACTTAGCACATCACAAACGTACCACGATTAATACCAACGTCTAAGATCAAAACACACTTATACTAGTAGTAAGGGATACACAAAACTATGATCACACAGTAAAACATAAGATTTATAGTTAAACAAAGAGGGAACCCCCCTTGGCACTCTTGTGAGGACTTTTCCCCTTGCTTACTTTTTTTATAGAAGGATTTTCAGGATTTGTTTCAGCAATGTTACTGGGCCTCAGGTTGACATATCCGTGCAGCTTGAACACCTGTTAGGACACCACAACCCTTACCCAGGGTGCACTGCACACCCTACATCAAACGAGTTGATGTTTAAATATTAATACCAAATACTCCATCATGCCCGCTGTATCAGGCTAACCAGTCACTTAATGGTCAGTAGACCTTCATTACAACCAACATATGAGCAATCCTATCGATGCTCCCTTCACAGCATTAGTACTGTCACATAGGTTATAGACATACATAATTATATTTATCTTTTTAAGCATGCACCATCATATTTATTATTGAAGTATACATAATCATTTCATCATTCACATCAGCTTAGTTTTCTCTTTTCTTTTTTTTTTCTTTTTTATTGAAAGTTCTAAGGTTGGGGATTAGGGAAAACCACCCCCCTTGGAGGTCGATTCCCCAGTCCTTCTGTGGAAGTCCCAGGAGCTTGTCCCTGTAGCTGTGCCAGTGTCGTAGCAGCTAAACGCCACTGCAGTACTTGCCGCCTTGCTGTGTCCCGTTCTGCTGTCATTTGCAGCAGTTTTTCCTGTAAATTGACAATAGTCTGTTGAGCATCCTGAAGTCGTCGTGTCAGATTGTCCTGTTCCTGGGTTAACTGGCATACTCTAGCCCTATATTTGGCTTTGTATGTGCTGCGGCGAATTGCGAATATGTGCTTCTTTGACGCCGGAGATAGACCTTTGACTAGCAGAGTGTAAACTCCAGTATCCATGGAGGCAATTTCAGTTTTTAGGTCCTGGGCGGTTCTGTAAAGATCCATAGGGCTCATTAGAAACCCCTGGACGTGGCTCATCTCGAGGGAGCTCAGTTGCATCTGCTGAAAAATATTAACAGTAGGCTCCAGTGCAGGATTTCCCATTGCGGTGGGACCCGTCGTCCTCGTGCCCGATGTAGATGGCCTCTCATGACCAGCTCCGTTTGGCCTTCCTTGGCCCGGTGTGGATGGAAACTCCAAGGCAGCTGTGTCCGGCAATCCTCGGTCTGCTGGGTCCTCGGGGCTGAGTGGGCTGAAGATGATCCTCAGGGCCCCTGGTGATGGTGGGTCATCCATGTGTATCTCTCCCAGGTCCACCATCCCTCCCGGTAGTGCAGCGCTAGGGCCCTCTGCTGGATCGTCTGGACGCCTATTAGGGAGACCAGTGCCTGTACCTACATATGCTTGTGTGCCTAACGACGCATGTGCGGCGTCTGTGTTTCTTCTATTTGCACGTCCCTGCCAATCCTCAGCGGGTGTGTGGTGCACATTAAAATAAGCGTCCGCCATTTTCAGCAGTCTGCATGTGGAGACATAGGTATATAACCACATGAGAGGCACATACTTTTCCTAAAAGAATTTATAAATACTTTTAGCATGCAAATTACTATTTCTAAGCTAATCTATAAATACTTGACATCCATTTAACTACATCTACAGTTGATTATAAAGACTTGGCATGCCATGTACTATATATGTAATATATATATAAAAAATATGCACGTACCTGGTGAGGGTGAGAGGGGATCATGGTATTACTTTATATGTCTTGGTCTATCTGTACCTCTATTATGGGGAATTGACCAGTTACATTCACAATAAGTTTTGAGACCAACCCCCGAATGAGGGGTACGATGCAGCAGATAACTACTAATATTATCAATATTATAGTTCCTAGTATTATTCCTGCCGCTTTGAGGTATCTTGTCCACCCAAGCTTATTGAACCAATCCCAAAACCCCTTCAGCTGAGTGTTCCAGTTGGATCTCTCCACATGTTCATCTCTCATGCGCTTCATTTCTTGAAGAACACCTGTCAGGCTGCCGTTAATATCAGTATGCATAGGGATTAAAGTACAACAATCTGTCCCGATATAATCACATAGCCCGTGGTCTCCGGCCATACGGGATTCCAGTACGAACCTATGTTGTAAAACCATTAGTGATGTAGCATGTAATTGTTCTTTTATAAGGTCTACGCCCTTTATTGTAAAATTTATAAACCTTTGTTGATTGTACCATAGGAGATTTATCCACCTACTATTTCGAGCTATGTATTGCGCATTGGTAATTGTTCCGACGAATGGTATCGAGCCGACTCCTCTCCCAGATTTTATCCAATCACTTCCTATAGCAGCATGTTTCTCTGGCACCCCTAATGGGACCTGATCCCATGTAATGTATACTTCATCTGACATTTGCCAATTCTGTTTGTGCTCAGTAGGAGTACTTCTTTTTGTACGGTTTCTCATTTCATTAGGTGTTTTGTTGCTGATTTTTTGATTATCTATTATTAATTTTAGTTGTCCTGTAAGCATTACTGGAGCACAGATACCTTCCCACTGAGGAGGCAGTGAGGATAGTATTTGCTCAGTATTGTGACACAACCAAAAAATGTCTCCTAAAGGGACAGATCCTTGCGCCAGACTCCTTACTCGGTATTGAGCTACTGTTGTAGGTTGGAAGTCATAGATAATATTTCCTCCATCTGGTACTATTTGTTTACAACTTATATTACTTTTAAGGCTAGTTTCACATAGTTTGATGTAACTAACGTTCCCTCCTGCTGCCGGTGGGTACCACGGTATTTTATTACATTTCACCATCTCATCTGCAGTCTCCATTTTGCTAGAGGTTCTGTCGGTCACCTCTTCTAATTCTGTTCCTCGTGCTATACAAAATGGAAAGCTTAGTTTAGCCGGCTTTTGCACTACTGGATGGAGGGAAGATGTACTCATTACTGTATTTATTGAGGAGGTTATTGCTTCGGGGCATCTTTTCCTGTCTTTTGTCCATGATGGTAAACCTGCAGCCATATGCATAACACAGTGAGCAAAACATTCTGATATGTCTGTGCAGTCGCCTATTTTACTTCCGGGTATACTCTGAAGGGTCGGTAACTGCTTAGCATTATAACAGGCTATACAATCATCTTTAGGGCGCTTTTTAGCTGTAAACATAGCTTGAACCGAAAATTGTATCCATTGTTGAAACATGTTCATTTGCCATTGTGACGTCTTTAATTTATTCAGATCCCTTTTCTGTCTTTTGTTTATTAATTTTACTACTCTATGAGCTCTTTCTATCGTCATTATTTGTTTTGTTAGTATGTTTTGGCACATGTTTGTTTTGCATCTTACCGTAATGATCACCATCCCATCCCCACGGCAGTCCATACTTTGTGGAGTTCCAAGCCAATGTTTTCCCATTGACTCGTCTCCTAAAATTTCCTCAGACATCACATAGTCATAACCTTCGGTTTGCACATGCATTAATGATTTATTCTCCCCACCGTTATTACTGATTATCCCCTGGTTAGTAGCTAGTGTTATCATTGCTAGTGCACATGTCTCTGTTTGACGCTTTACATGTGAGTGTGCATTGTTAGTGGTGAGCTTAATAAGATCCCCCCTTGTTAACCCTAAAAGGGTTAACAAAAGAAGAAAACTAGTCAGATTCGGAAGAAGACGCATACGAGTGACGCCCAGATGGCGATGGAGTGGGCGGATACGACCCGCTCGCCGACCCAGACGTGCCGTCCGAGGGAGTGGATAGGGAGGGAGGGGGTGGGGAAGGTGAAGGTGAGGGATGTGGAGAAGGGGAAACAATTCCAGCACTGTCTGATGAGTGATGAGAAAAAGGTTCCTCCAGTGCCTCAGAGCTGGGTGAGTCTGAGACAGACCTGCTAGGAGTCTGAGTGGCAGGAGAATCATCATTACTGCTGCCAAAGTCAGAAGGCGAATCGGAAGCAAAAGAATGAACATTATCATTCTCAGAGTCCCCTGACAGTGAAGCCCGTCGGGCTGCCAAGCGGGCTGATCGTCTCTGGCCATCAGACGACGACGGGGCTGAGGATGCATCAGTGCTCGCCCCAGGTACGACATCAGACGCCTGTGAATGTGCTATGGTAGTATGCGGAGGGAGACTTGCTGCTGCCCTTTCAGCATGCGCAGAGCCCGTCGGTCCTGGATCAAGGCCAGGTGGGTCTGGTGGACGATGACGTGTGCAGTGGTTCTTATGGAACCAGAAGGGCTTACCTTCAACTTTTAGGGCAGTGGGGGTGGTAAGAACAACTTTAAAGGGCCCTTCCCTACGAGGTTCGTTCCACTGACGTCTAAATACTCGTATGAACACTCTGTCACCGACTTGGACGTCTCTGACGTCAACTGGAATACGTGTCTCGTCTCGGTTGTGAGCTGCTTTCACCTGTTGAAATATAAGTCTGTGAATACGGGTTAGGGACCTGAGGTAGTCCCCCAGTTCACGTTCAAGTTGCGCCAGGGAAATCTCCTCCTGGGGCCCTCGCACCTGTGGGAGAGGCATAGGTCGACCTGTAAGCATTTCATGAGGAGTAAGATGGGTTAATCGGTTAGTTTGAGAACGCATTGCCATCAGTGCAATCGGCAACGCATCCACCCACGTCAGGCGGTTATTGCTATCAGCAATAATCTTTGCAATCTTGGTTTTGAGCACACCGTTGGCCCGTTCGACGGAAGCCTGTGACTGGGGATGGTAAACACAACCAAACTTTTGTTTTATACACAACTGGGTGAACATCGCCTGGATGACCTGTGAAATAAAGTGAGGTCCGTTATCAGATGAAATAGTATCAGGCATACCAAACCTGGGAAACACTTCTTTACATAAAAACCTTGCTGCTGACTTGTGATCGTTTTTAGCAGTGGGGCAGGCTTCTATCCACCTGCTGAAACGACAAACAACCACAAGCATGTATCTCTTTCCCTGCACACGAGTTAACATGTCAACATAATCCATAATCAGATGACGAAAAGGGCCATCCGGCATAGGGATATGTGCTAAGGGTTGTGTGAACATTTTTCTCACATTGTACTTGGGGCAGTGTGGGCATATAGCTAATTCTCTGTCTACCATAGGTGTCAAATAAGGTGACCACCATACTGCCTGCAATTTTCGAACAACCTGGGCTCGCGAACAATGATCAGGTTCATGCATTATTCTGATAGCTGTTGGTAATAAGGACAAAGGAAGTACAAAATGTCCTCGGAAACTTCGCCACAACCCTGCATGGGGGTGTGATGTGCGTACCGCCCCCCTTTGCACCCACAAACGTTTTTCTGCTTCAGAGATGCTGTTCTGCGCCTCAATTAATGAGGCTAAATTAGTGATGGGTTCACAGTCAGCTGCAAGAACCATTGGTCCTTGTATTGCAGGTCCTGTGGCTTCTTTGGCTGCCTCATCTGCTAAGTTATTTCCTATTGCTATAGGTGTTTTTGCTGTCTGATGTGCTGTACATTTTACAATAGCTAACGCAGATGGGAGCTGCATGGCTTGTATTAATTCCATGATTAATTCGAACTGATGGCACCCCGGTGACACATGGGCAGGCTCATGTGTCACCGGGGTGCCATCAGTTCGAACAAAACCTCGCTGTTTCAAGATGCTCGCGTTTATATGGCATACCCCATAACCATACGCACTGTCTGTATAAATGGTGACTCTTTTACCTGTAGCTAATTTACATGCAGCTGTTAATGCTTTTATCTCTGCCAATTGGGCAGAGCAAGGTTGGTCAAGGCTCATGGACTGAACTTTTGTATAGGTGCCGTCGGGGTCAAGCCGGACCACTCCATATCCTGCTTTGTTCCCCGTCTCACCTCTGACGCATGATCCGTCAACAAACAATGTTAGATCGGACGGGATTGGGTGATTGTATAAATCCTCCCTTACTTTCATGAAGGCGTCCGTCTCCTTGAGACAATCATGGGGCTCACCTTCTGTTGGCAAAACCATCCTTGTGGCCGGGTTGATCGTGACACAACGTTGCACGGTAAGGTCAGGTCCTGAAAGCAGAACTTCATAACCAGTGCGACAAGCTTGGGTTATCACGAAGCGTGGGCTTGTTAGCAGTGCATGTAATTGATGTGATGTATACAAGAAAATAGGGTGGCCCATAGTAATTACTGAGGCCTTTTTGTATGCAAATGCAGCTGCTGCCAAGCCTTAATAACAAGGAGGCAGGCCTTCTTCAACTCTATCTAATTTTGTACTGTAATAAGAAATTGGTTGTTTACCTGTGGGGGTGTCTTGCATCAATACTGCACATGCATACCCTTGTCGCTCTGCCACGTACAGATGAAATGGTTTGCCATAATCTGGATTGGCCAGAGCAGGAGCCGTTTGGAGATCTTGTTTTAGCAGCTGAAACGCTCCCTCTGCCTCGTCTGTCCACTGTAACTGAGCCGACTGTTGTCCTTGGCCTGCGGCTTTAATAAGTGCTCTCAATGGAGCAGATTTGATGGCGTAATCACACACCCACGGTCTGCTGTAACCTGCCATGCCAAGGAAAGACAACATGTGACCAACAGTTTGAGGTTTGGGCAATTTGGTAATGGCTTCTATTTGGGACGGTGCGATAGACCTCTTGTCCCCACTGAGTTGCCTGCCGAGGTATTCTACTGTTTGTTGACAGAATTGTAATTTTTGTTTACTTACCTTGTGTCCGCCTTCTGCCAATGCAGTCAACACCGTAATGGAGTCTTTTTCACACTGCTCTTTTGAGGCAGAACAGATCAAAATGTCATCAACATACATCAACATGGTGGATGGTAAGTCTAAGTGATTCAGATCATTTGCCAGCACACGATTAAAAATAGATGGTGAATGTACAAACCCTTGGGGTAATCGTGTGTACGTATATTGCTGACCTTTGTACGTAAATGCAAACAGATACTGGGAATCTGGATGCACAGGCACACTGAAAAATGCTGAACACAGATCTATCACAGTGAACCATTTTGTACCCGGGGGTATGTTGCTTAACAGTGTATGGGGGTCTGGTACTATCGGTATTTCTTCTGCTACAATGGCATTGATTAATCTTAGATCATGGACTAATCTATATTCATTACCGTTAGGCTTTTTGATGGGAAAAATTGGTGTGTTACAGGGGCTTACTGTCAGTTTTAGAACGCCTACAGTTTCTAATCCTGTTATAATGGGCTGTATGCCTTCTACTGCTTCATGTTTGAGGGGGTATTGTCTTTGAAAGGGTAATTTAGCATTTAATTTGGTGGTGAATTTGATGGGGTCAGCTGATTTTACTAAACCTACATCTGTTTTGCTTTTGGACCACACCTGCTCAGGAACTTGTTCTAATAGTGATGCGTGCTCCTCAGTCACCGCCATTTGTCTTTTCCCAGGCACTTTGATGTGTTCTGCTATTACTCCATCTGCTTGTGAAAATGAGGTTTTAAAGAATAGTCCATCTTTTGATACACTAATCCGGTTCCATGCAGTATTGATCCATTCCGTGACTTTCTTGGCTTCTTGAATCATGGGACCCAGGTCGTGCGACTCGTACTGGTCAGCAATCAGCAATGTGACATGCGGCGCTGAGTCAGTGACCTGGAACCATTCGGCAACTTGACAACGGCTGCGGCTCCTTGTGGCCCAACCATTATGTCAGCATATTGGATGACAGTTGTTTTGTTGTTAATTTCTTCATCCCAGCTTTTCTCATAGTCTTCATGTTTCTGTCCTTTATCATAAAACATGGTGCAATGGAGGGGTAGGAAAGGCTCTTTGGATTCATCGTAGTGGTTCATTATCAGAGGTCTCCATGTTTCCCACTCCAATTGGAGGAAATAAGTAGGTGACGTGAGTTTCATCCAAAATACTTGGTCTTCTGGGTCATGATTTGTCATTTGTAGGGTCATCTGTGGGCCCAGTGGCATCATGAAGGCTTTGCTGTTGTCAGTTGCTTCAAAATAAATTCCATTTGGAGTGCATTTAATCTTTGCGTTGAGCTGGCATAACACATCTCTGCCCAGCAGATTAATTGGCGTATCTGCTGAATAAAGTAGTGGTGCATACACAGTCTTTTCTCCTATAATCATGGGAACTGGCTCAGTCATGGGTATTATTTGGGTTTTCCCAGAGAAACCTACCGTTCGAATCTTTGATGCTGAGAGAGGCAGACCAATTCCATTTTTTCCTATGCAGGAGTACGCAGCACCTGTATCAATCATGAATTGATGATGGCTGTCATATATTGTGACATCAATTGTGGGTTCCGTTTGTGGGCGTTGTGTTAATACAGGTAGAATGGCCTCTCTTTCAGGTTTCTCTGGGCACCCCTATTGCCAGTACGCTTCAGGCCCTGCTCCACTGCTGGCAGGTCCTGTGGCAGGGTGCTGGGGTCCCATCCATGGATTGGTTGGGCAGTCTCTTTGCATGTGTCCGACTTGACCACATCCCCAGCACTGCAGCCTCAGCTGCTGTTGTCCCATTTCTGGACCCGCCTGGGGCATCCGCTGGTATTGTCCGTGAGGGGGCCTCCTCGGGGCTCCTTGTTGTCCTCTCCATCTTCCCCGCATGGGTGGCCCCCCTCTTCCTCTTCCAGTCATCACGTGCTGGGGACTTGTTCCCTGATTTAGATGCACATGGATAGGGGGAACCTGTTGAGTTTGGGCCCCTCCTGCAGGTGGTGCTGTTGGATACTGCATCTGCTGTGTGGGAAGAGGGATGGTGGGAGATATCACTGGGGCTTGAACGACTTCACCTCCTGCTGGTCCACTCTCAGCTGTGGGAGGGGCTGCCACTGTCAGCGCGGCTTGATGTTTGGGCTTCTCTCTGTCTCTCTTTGCTTTTGTTAATTCTCCAATTTGCAGTTGGGCCAACTTTGTGGCCAGCATCTTGCTTTGGTCTTCAAGCGCTTGTTTTTCAGCTCGGTGCATGTTTACATAATGTATGACATGCTCAGAGAACGCAGGCCAGTCCATTTTTATGAGTCCCACCACTCCATCCAGTTTGGCCTGTACTTCTTTGGGCATGGCACCTTTAACGTACATTTTAAATAGTGCCTTGGTTGATTCTTGCTCATCCCACTCACTTCCTGTCTCTGCTTTCCACATTTGTTGAAACTTGTGCAGAAACTGGGCTGGGCTCTCATCATCTTTTAGACATTCTTCTTTCAGCTTGGTTGGGTCTCTGCGTGAGGGATATTTGTTTCTCAGGGCTTCCCATACTCGGGGTCTCATATGGTTGAAGGGTAACCCATCACACCGGTGTCCGCGCATGACCCCTGGAAGCCCAGCCTCCACAAACACTTCTTTGGCTGCCGAGTGTCCTGCCATTTTTATTAGCAGTGCTTTGATGTCTCCTGCTGCCAAGTTGATGCCTCCCGTGATTTCTTCTAGCTTTTCTATCCATCTGTCTGCTCCGTCTGCCAGCGGCGTCAGTCTTCCTGCAAGCGTTATCATGTCCATAAATGACCATGGCATGTAGCGATCATCATTCGGCCCTTTAGAAATCAAGGGCATAATTTTTGCCTCCTGCCCCTGTGCTTCTGCACGTAGCTGTGCCTGCGATCTCGTTTCCATTGCATGATTGCGGTGCTCTTCCACCTCCACATCCACCTCAAGTTCAGTTGCAAGTTGTTTTTTTCACACCTGAAAGCATCGCTCTCCTTTCCGTGACCTCCCGAGGTCTTACAGCTGGGCCCTTCCCGCTCTGTCTGGTCCTGCTGACAAAATGTGGGGATATTATGTCGTTCCCATCATCCAGACGTTCAGCTGTGTCCCATAGTTCCATATTTCTTTCTCTTTCATCCTCTTCCTCTTTTTCTGCTTCTGTGAGCATAGTTTTGACATGCTGGTCAGGGTGGTCTGCGAGGTCAATCTGGGCTGCCTCCTCCATCCGCTGCTCAATCTCCTGTCTTTGCTTCTCCTCTCGTTGCTTTCTTGCGCACCTTTGTAACTCTTTTAGGACTTCCTCATATTCCCTTACTTCTTTTCTCCGTCTTTCCACCTCCTCTTGTTTCTCTTTTTTCCGACTTTCTGCTTCCCTTTGTCTCTCTAAACGTTCCCTATGTTTCTCCCAGCTGCGGGTTAATTTATGGCGCTCCTGCAATTCCTCCAGCTCTGCGGTTGTTCTTTCTTCCACTGATTCTGACCTTTCTTTTGGATTTGATTTTCTAAGTGCCTGAGGGAGAGTTGTGGGCCATCCGACTGATGCGGGCAAATGAGCCCTAGGAGGTGTCGGTGGGCTGGAGCAGGCACTATCCTCCTCCTCATCTAACAAGCAACTTGGCATCTCTTCTTGGCTTATATTTCCCCAATTTCTCTGCTGTCTATCTCTTTTTCCTTTTTCTCCCTCCCCCTCGTTATCCATTACTAATTTTAACCTCCCGGTGATTTTACCCCTACTAATTTTATCTGTACACACTGGGTACTGCCCTGCTGCTGTGGCCTGGTAAGGTGGTGGCTTAGAACCAGTAAACTCAGGTGCTGTTGGGATTTTATTACTTTCAACTTTAAAATATCGCAAGATATCTCTCTGTTCAGCATGTTTCTGTTTTTTACGCAACTGCGTTTGGTCATTTCTTGCATCGTTATGCCGCAGCCTTTCTTCTACTTCATCATAGCATAACGGGTCAAAGCTACCTTCTATAGGCCAGCGGTTTTTCCCCGATGTTATTTTATGCCATTCCGTCATGCATTTTTGAATTCTGCGTTTGTTAGAAGGATGTGTTATCATTACTAATTTAGCAGGCGTCAGTTCCTTAGTCTGTTTGCTCACGTTGGTTCCCATGGCAGTCAGCAGTCAGCGGACACTGTGGCCTGTGTCTATTTACTTAGGGCTGAACGATTTTGGAAATAATCTAATTATGCTTCTCCTTGCTACTGTAATTTTAATGTGATTATTTCCGATCTGATTTTACTCACATATAAACAACAAATCTATTTTGTTTCCTTGCTGTGCAGCTCAATTGTTAAAAGACTCACCGCATCTAAATTTGGAACAGCAATGATTGTGTTTTAACCTAACTATATTTTAACCTAGGTTGCAATTTTTTTACCTTTCTCTTCATTAATCGTAAGTAAAGAAAGAATGGCCTATACCTAGAGTTGTTTGTACCCAAGGACTAGTTACACCTAGAACCTTTATTGTTTCTATTAATCAGAATGTTATTCAATAGACTAGCTTTTAGTTAATTTGGACATTTAATCCTTGTTAAATTTAAGGTGCAGTCTACAGGCAAGTCTAGCTTTAAACTAATTGATCTGTATTTTTATGCTACGTATGATTATAGAGACTTCCAAATCCAGTAATAAAATTAGATTATCTCCCTGCTGCTATTGTCTTTCTTTTAGCTAACGTTTTTGTCAACACCTAATGGACACGTTTTAGTTTTATAATCGTTAGTAGCTACAAATTGTAAACTCTGTGATTTTGGAAATTACGTTTATATTAAGACTGCTATTCATTGTCCAGCCCAGCTATTTACTAACCCTCTTAGTCCCTATTTGTCTGTTTTTTTTTATCGGGTCCTGCTCTTTCCAATATAGATTTTTCCTTTTTTAACTTTTTACCTTTTTCGATCTGTTATATTTCAACAATCTAGGGTTAGGGTATTTCTGTTATGCTGAACTTTTCTTGTTTTATCCTTTGTTTTATAGTTTTTTATTATATATATTTTACTACTATCAGTTATTATTGTTTATCATTATCTTATCTTTTTATGTTTTATTGCTTAAATTTTATTTTGTTCTATACTTTGTTTCTTTCGAATATATATCTGTATCCTTATCACTGTCAATTTATTATTTATTATTATCTTATTTCTATGTATTATTATTATAGTTCCCGTTTTCCCTTATTTCCCTTTTTAACAATTAATCTACACTTTACATATACTAACACAGACAGACATGTATTTTAGCTCTCACCTATTGCACTTCTTGTGCGTTACTCTGCAGGTCTATATTATTCTTACAATAACTTTCCTCACTGTCTCTTACAGTGGCATACGCGTTTTTCCCAGCTTCCCGGCCTCACTTCCACGCTGGGAAAGTGAGGGACGTCTCCTTCGAGCGGTACTTTATACTCTGGTCTATCGCCTAGCCAGGTCTCGTTAATCATCAATACTTTTGCACAACTTCATAGCACATTTCCTGACTATCACTTAGTCACCAATACCCGTATTCTGCCACAAATATGAACCATACACTAAATGCATCCACTGCTCCGAGCGGCTGTCTCACCAGACTTATGTCAATCACTTTGACCGGTCTGTCCCTACTTCTCCACCTATTATCTATTTCAGATACAAAACAGTTCTTTGCATCAATCAATACCTTACACAAAAATGCATCAGTTTTTCGTTAGCCATATATTCATGCACATATACTTTTTTCATCAATTGATACCTTAAACAAAATTGCAGCAGTTTACATTAGCCATATATTCAACACTTTAAACAAACATGCAGCCACATACAATTAGCCATATATTCAACACTTTTAAACATACATGCAGCCACATACAATTAGCCATATATTCAACACTTTTAAACAAACATGCAGCCACATACAATTAGCCATATATTCACATACACATAAAACGACAATGCAGCCACACACACACACACACACACACCTCTGGACCGCTCCCCAGCTTATTCTGTTCTTCCTTTATGTTATTTTTGTATATATTCTTCTTGTTATGTTATTGTTTTGTGTATATTACTAAATTTAGATTGCTAGGTTCTTTTAGGAGGGCTTTTGTGATACCTGACATCCACTAGCCGCCTGCCGGAGGCCGGTTCCCCACAAATTTAGATAATTATAACAAATTAGTATCTCACCTGTATTGGTGGATTCTTAAGGGCCCTTGGGGTTCCTGGCGTCCGACCGATGGCAGCAGTCGTCCGGGATCACGCGTCCTCCTGGCTCGGCTCGCCAAAATGTTGTGGATGGGCCTCCCCACAACGTGATGATTTGCACTAAGTCCTTCAAAAATTCTAAGTTCTTGGTAAGGCAGTTAAAAATATCAAACAGTAGTCAAAAAGTGAACAAAGGTAGCTGAGTCTCAGTCCAGGGTGGTTTATTGCAACAACACAAGACAACCACACGTGAGATGTGCTCCGGACAACATCATCTGACAACATACAGAAAGCGGTCGGTTTAAATACATTCTCTGGATCTTTGAGCTCCTCCTGTGAGCCACTCCTTTTTTACATAATTTCCATTGCTTTTTCCACGGATATCTTTGTTAATTTTTTACCTATCAGTGGAAACTTTTATGGGGCGTGCTTTTTTTAAAAACATGGTTACACATCACAGCTCCTCCCAATCATGGCCCCTGCTCATTTCCATATGGTTACACGTCATTACCTTTTCGGACTTGGACCTTGCATTTTCTGTGTTCATTTTGGAGTCTTTCATGTTCTGCTTTACATTGCAAATGGCTTGCCCTTTTGACCCAGAGGTTTTTCAATTTCCCCTGGTAAATTGGTAAATTCCATTGACCCCCTAATTCTTATTCTGGATCCACACACACATGTTTCTTAGGTGAATGTTTACAGCACACCCTATACCCATTGTGATAAGAATATATTTATTATAAGATATTCATTGTGAGATATTAATCCACTACAAGATGCAGTTTATATAACGAACGGATGGCACCCTGTGTCATTTTGGGGAAAAAAGGGTGAAACATGCCTCATGCAACAAAAGTAAAAAGAACCCGTTTTTTTCAGCCTAGGCTGTTATAAACAGACAAATACATCATTTAACAGTGGCTTTTAAAAAAGAGGAAGAAGTTGCTTTTTAAAATACAGTATAATAATTAAAGGCTACCATTTTGTAGAATATTCTTGTACTTCACTTTTTTCCCCATGTTCTAGTGGCTCCCGTGGAGGCTCTGACATAAAAGAACAAAGTAAATATGAAATTATTAAAATGCAAAAATACATACTGTAGAAAGTGATATAAACATCTAACATGGACAGCACTTATGCATGTAATTTGTCTGCTGCTTTTTGCCAGCCCTCTCTCCTGGCTTTAGCAGACTTTGAGGTGTTCCCTGTCGTTTTAATTAATGACTCAAATTCGGCATAACCTTCCATTAAAAGCTCGTGTTCTGATTGGGAGAAAAACTGTGGGCGTTCTTTGGCCATGCTGAACAGCCAATAGCAGCGCTGCTGATCATTGTTTCTACTACCGATACATTTCCCCTTTTAAACAAATGCATGAACGTGCAGGTTTCTCAGATAACTCAATCCTGCCATACTAATCATAAACAACAGGTGTGTTCAAAGAACCCAATTAGCCGGATCATGATTAGCCGGATGAAGTCATTTCGGATGTCTCATTTGATCTTGGATGTTTTAAGCAACGTACGAAGAACGGACCCCAGGTCACGGAGAATGTGGAACCGTTCTCATTAATTAAAATAACAACGTAGTTGCTCCGTCGGTCGGACATGCACATACCTGAATTGAACGGAGCAAGCACGGAGGATGTGGAATCTGTAAGTTAACTGAAACGTTTGAGAGGGGTTTAAGTCATATAACTTGTTTCAGAATAAATTGGAATTGAGATGTTTGGATACTTATCAGGCTAAATTCTGCAGTGAGAAAGTAAAAAATGAAGTAAATGTAACCCAGGTTTACTTAGTTATCAAAATCAATAAATTAGTTAAAAGAAAATCAATCAATAAATATGTTAATGTGGTTAACAATTCATTAAAAACATCTGTAATATTTTATTTTATTCAGTATGTTATTTCATGAGTTATTTTGTGTTTAAAATGCATTTGGATCTTTATTTTGAAGGGCACGTTGCTGCGTGACCCAGGTGACCAACAACCACCAATCGGATTGTTCAAAGGTTTTTTTTCTTGGCTGGGAGCTTGTGGGTTTTGCGGAGCGGGCTAAAAGAAAATATTTGAGAGAGGAAGGTGAAGAAAAAACGTTGAGAGAGGAAGGTGAAGAACCTTAAGTGGTTAGAAGCCAATTTTGGTGGATTTTGTGGAGAAGATATTTTCCGTACTCGATCTGTACCTGTGTGGAGACGATTAGTACGTTGGAAAAGGGGACTTGGTGAGTGGAAGAAAAAAAAAACGGAAAAAAAAAAAACGTTTTTCTTTCTTTCTTTAAAAAGGAAAAAAAAGATATGTGTAACGTATTTATGATTTTGTGAATATGTAAAGCCGAGGTAGTGATTTTAAGTTAATGTATGGTAAAACTTGAAGCACATGCTGCAAATATAAGCTAAAACTGAACATCACAGTGCATCACTACACTATGTTGTTCGGCAGCCATTTTAAGAACCGCAATTGAGACGGGAGTTGGACAATGTTTATTTAAAGCTACCTGGTTATTTATGTTGGTATTTATGCACATTTTATGTTGTTACAATAGGCCATTTAGAGTGGGTTGGAGAATTATTCAACTGACACGACTTGGAAACCACGAGGTTGAAGCAAGATGGCGAGCCACCCTGTGATCTTCTGAACCGTGCTGTGCAACTACCAGAGTAATAGCGCCTCTATTGGACGGTGCAGATTGCTTCCGAACTGGTAGGATTCATCCACTTTCTGCAAAGCTGCAGCGGACTCTTGGTGAACCCTGAGTTGCTTATTGCAAAAAGAAAAGCAGATAGAGAAGAGGACTCTCTTTTCTTTTGGTTTTGTACCAATTTATTCAGTCTTTTGCTGAATCAATTTAGTTTGATAACCTTTGTATTTTTTTTGTGAAACAAATTGTAAATGGTATTTGTTTGTTATGCTATTTACTTTTTGCATAAATGTAAATGGGTACATTTACTACATGAATCCTCAAACTCGAACGGCAAACTTCACTGATGTGAATTAGATCAGCCTGAGTTGATTAATAGATCAAAATCTTAACTGAACAGAATTAAGAACTAATTTGAACTAAACCAAACTAAAAAGGTTGCAACCTGATACTAGAGCCTGATAATAAAATCTGATACTGAAATCTGATATGAAGTCAAAAGTCAGAGGTTAATTCGAAAGGGTAAAACCTAATTACTTAACAAAAGGGGTTAAGGTAATTTGAAATTGTGTTAAGTGTTGTCCAGTGTCTTGTGTGTAAGTTGTTTCAATAATAAGCCGGCAGTTTAAACTTATTCCCTGGTCTGTGGTCTTTTTACTTTCCTAACATACTGTAATGCATCTTTTGCTCCAGTAGACGAACTTGGCTGAATAATTCTGGTCCATGGGATATATCTAAGTGCTGTTTTCGTTATTATTCTGTAAATTACCACATAAAAGTATTACATAAACTTTGCTTGTTGAAAGCTCACATTGTCACATCCCAGTGGCAACCCAATCCATGAAAGGTGGCATAGAATTTCAACCTTAGCCTTGGATGCATACATACTTTATTACTTTCTGTTACTGTTACCATGTTCCAGACCAAACGTGTTTACCTTACTGATGGGTTGGAAGAATTTCTGTCACCAATTGGGACAGATAATGATTGTTTCTGTTTTTGTTAGAATGCTCAGGATGGGCTGTTGGAGGACTTAAGGACATTTTATGAACGTTATTGGTCAATTTCATGTACATATGTTCTGTGTATGTGGGGGAGTGATGTTCTCTTCCCCAAGAAAGCAGTAGTGGGCTGTCAACAGCATAATGGATGGAATGCATGTTGATCTAGGAGTCAGCCATTACTCATTTCAACGCTGTAGCTGACATTGTGAACGAGAAGGTAAGGAGCTGCAGGTAGGGAAGCTGAAGGTTGTTGCAGAAGTCGCACTCAGGAAATCCATTTGATTAAAAGTCCTAGAGAGATATTTTCCTTCATTGCCGGTTAATATTGTGATTTCTCAAGGTCTGTTGAAGTATATCTCACACACAATGATGATGATCCAATTTGGATGTGCATTAACTTGTTGCACATTTAGAGTGGTGCTCGGCAGATACATGGTTAAATTTGGAAGAAACACATCAGAAAGGAAGACAAGCAGCACTTGTTGGAACCTCTCTTTGCCAGTTAAGACAGGAAGTGAAGATCCCCATTGTTTTATATTCACCTTAGACAGGACTATCAGGATTGTAAAGGTTCTGGTTGCTCAAAAAAGATCCCACCAAGGGATGAGTTTTGCGTCAACTATTACAAAATTCCGCCATTAATATCAGAGCAAACCTCATGATGAGTGACATCACGGTGCTGGAAATCTCAGGGGTTGACTACAGGGCAACAGGATTTTGATGTTACAGGTCTCCTATAATTGAAATTCTGTATCTGCATGATACAGAATTGATAGATAATCTTTCATCAACACGATACCTCCAGTTTCTATAGACTACTTATAAGATGTTGAGCTCCTGGGTCCAGTCACATCCCCCAGTAGTTACCTAACCAATGATGTAGAGAATAAGTTGCGATGTACAGCAGCTGTTGGATGACTTGCCACAGAGAAATGTGAATTTCTGTCAGCTTTCTAATTTTCTTTCACATGAATTTCCGCCCTAAATTCTGTGGAAATAACTTTCATTATATGGTGTAAAACAACTTTGTCTTTGTAGCTTTTTCATATCTTTACAAACTACGTACTCTTTTAATGAGGTTACTATGACTTTTTCCCCCTGTCTTACCTTACTTACCACAGTGACCTTCACCCCTGTTGCATTTTCATGTGTTTTTGCCTAAAACCCTGGATTTAAAACATATTGTTTATGAGTTTGCACCATTTCATTTACAGAGAACACACACAACTTTAAAGATTTACTAGTTCAGGTTGTCATTGCGAAGCAAACAACAAATTGGGACAGAATAACAGATACAGCTCCAAAGGGTGAGTGGGCTACAATCGGCTATTTATGGATATTTCTGTCCATTTGTAGCTTCGTGGTGATGCAGAAAGAGGCAGCTCATTAACTCTGGGGCTGTTTTTGAGGAAAATCGCTATATATATAAAAAAAATTGGTCAGCTCCATTTTCAAGAAGTATCAGCATGACAAATCTTTATAAGATCCCATTGCTACATGTCCACCATGTATTTTATTTAAAGAAGTGCCTCCAGCCAAAGAGAAAGTCCCTGTAAAAGCCTTTAAAGTAAGTCTGTTCTAATCCATACTGGATGGCAAAGAAATAAAATAAGCCGTGGAGGGACGAATGCCCCTCCCCCCCCAAAAAAAACACAACAAAAAACAAAAAGAAACATTTCAAACAGCATTATCTTGATATTTATACCCAAGCATGTTAAATCAAACTTTTAAAAGAACACTGCTGCTCTTCAAGAACTACAAGAGTCATAACCTTCTGTCATTGACTGAACACAATTTATATGCAAAAGGGAGGGAAGTTTCTCCAATTTGATGCATCACCAAAAAAAAAAGGGAGAAGTAGAACTTTTACAGACATCAGGCGTTTATTCTTGTTCCTTCTATCACCTGAAGAACATTTCAAGGATTAAATGACTAATGTCTCAGCAGGATCTGGAAAAACTAATCCATGCGTTTATTTTTAGTCGAATTGATTACTTCAAAGGTGTTTTCACAGGTCTGCCTAAAAAGTGGATCAGACAGCTGCAGCTGATCCAGAACGCTGCTGCCCGCGTCCTCACTAAGGCAAGGCAAGGCAAATTTATTTGTATAGCACAATTCAGTACAGAGACAATGCAAAGTGCTTTACATGATTAAAATACAGGAAAATAAAACAGAATATAAGCAAGTAGGAATAAAATGTAGAAACAAAATAGAACATCAATAAACAGTTGGACTAAAAAAGTTGAACTAATGCTGTTTCAGTAGAACAGTTTAACTAGAACAGTCAAAAACAGTCCTAAACAAATGTGTTTTTAATCTTGATTTAAAAGAACTCAGGTTTTCCGCACTTTTACAGTTTTCTGGAAGTTTGTTCCAGATAAGTGGAGTGTAGGAACTAAATGCTGCTTCTCCTTGTTTAGTTCTGGTTCTAGGTACGCAGAGAAGGCTGGAGCCAGAAGACCTTAGTGCTCTGGATGGTTGATACAGTGATAACAAGTCTGTGATATATTTAGGTGCTAAGCCATTCAGGGATTTATAGACTAACAGAAGTATTTTATAGTCTATTCTCTGAGATACAGGGAGCCAGTGTAAGGACTTTAGAACTGGGGTGATGTGTTCTACTTTCTTAGTCTTAGTGAGGACGCGGGCAGCAGCGTTCTGGATCAGCTGCAGCTGTCTGATCCACTTTTTAGGCAGACCTGTGAAAACACCGTTGCAGTAATCAATTCGACTAAAAATAAACGCATGGATTAGTCTTTCCAGATACTTTTGAGACATTAGTCCTTTAATCCTGGAAATGTTCTTCAGGTGATAGAAAGCCGATCTTGTAATTGTCTTTAGATGCTTTTGGAGGTTCAGGTCTGAGTCCATCACTACACCCAGGTTTCGGGCCTGATCAGTGATTTTTAGCTGAAACGACTGAAGCTGTGTGCTAACCTTTGATCTCTCCTCTATTGGTCCAAATATTATTACTTCTGTTTTGTTTTTATTCAATTGAAGAAAATTGTGGCACATCCAGGCATTGATTTCTTCTAGGCATTTACTCAGTGCCTGAACTGGTTCATAGTCACCTGGTGACATGGTGATGTAAAGCTGTGTCATCTGCGTAGTTATGGTAGTTGATGTTGTTGTTGTTGTTTATGATCTGAGCAAGAGGGAGCATGTAGATGTTGAACAGGAGGGGACCTAGAATGGACCCTTGGGGAACCCCACATGTGATTTTTGTCATTTCTGATGTAAAGTCACCTACTGATACAAAAAAGTCCCTGTCCTTTAAGTAGGATTTAAACCAGTTAAGAGCTGTACTAGAGAGACCGACCCAGTTCTCCAGGCGTTCTAACAGAATGGAGTGATCGACAGTATCAAATGCTGCACTGAGATCCAATAGTACCAGCACGGTGGTTCTTCCACAGTCTGTATTTATATGGATGTCATTAAACACCTTGATAAGGGCGGTCTCTGTACTGTGGTGAGCACGGAAGCCAGACTGGAAAACGTCAAAGTGGCTGGTCGTTGTTAAGAAGGTGTTTAATTGTTGAAACACAGCTTTTTCAATAATCTTACTGATAAAGGGGAGGTTTGAGATGGGCCTGTAGTTCTGGAGTAGTAGTTTGTCTAAATTGTTCTTTTTCAGCAGTGGTTTGATAATTGCTGTTTTTAGGGACTGAGGGAAAACACCTGACAGAAGGGACGTGTTTATTATCTGAGTCAACTCAGACGCTATGACAGGCAGAACTTTCTTAAAGAAAGCTGTGGGTAGAACATCAAGGCAGCAGGATGAGGAACTTAGCTGCTGAATGATCTGCTCTAAGCTTTTGTGGTTTATTTGGCTGAATTGGGATATTTTGTCAGGATAGGTTCCTGCTGGATACAGCTTTGGTTCTGGAGTTGATATGGATGTACAAACTGATCCTCTAATTTTTAGGATTTTCTCAGTAAAGAAGTTTGCAAATTCATTGCAGTCCCTGGTGGAGTGGAGTTCGGAAGTCACGGACAAAGGAGGATTTGTTAACCTGTGGCAAATAAGACACGAGCATTGTTAATGTTTTTCTTAATGATCTCAGAGAAGAAAGATTCTCTTGCATTTTTCAATTGTAAGTTATATCTGTAAAGTCTCTCTTTATAGATGTCATAGTGAACCTGCAGTCTGTTCTTTCTCCATCTGCGTTCAGCTTTTCGACACTCCCTTTTTTCACCTCTAACTGCTGGAGCATTTCTCCAAGGAGATTTTTTCTTCCCGGAAAGAACTTTCACTTTAACTGGAGCAATGCAGTCAATGATGTCTGAGACTTTAGAATGAAAGTTATCTACTAGCTCATCTACTGAGTTGCAGCCCAAGGTTGAAGTATCAGAGTAAGCTTGAATAAAAGTTTCCGTGGCATTGTCCTTAATGGTGTGTTTTCTTACAATGTCCCTTTGGCTAAATGAGTCACTGAAAATTATGCTTTCAAAGGTAACAGAAAAGTGATCGGATAAGGCAACATCAGTTACATTGACCTTAGAAATCTTTAGACCTTTAGTGATGATCAAGTCTAAAATATGTCCCTGTTTGTGTGTTGGCTGTTTAACATACTGAGTTAAACCAAAGTTTCTAAGTGTGTCACGCAGTTCTTTTGCACTTTTGTCTTCAGGGTTGTCAACGTGAAAGTTGAAGTCTCCCACAATAATTAAACAGTCATAATCAACACATATCACAGACAGGAGGTCACTAAAATCATTAAAAAAGTTTGATGTGGACTTAGGAGGCCTGTAAACATTCAGAAACATAGTTCGTACCGGGCTCTTTACCTGGAGAGCCAAATGTTCAAAAGCACCTTTTAACACTTTAGTGAATCATTAAACAATGTTGCCACTCCTCCACCTTTCCTTTGCTGTCTGCTCTCACAAAGAAAATTGTAGTTTGGAGGAGTTGACTCCAACATATGTACTTCATTAAGTTCATGTAACCATGTTTCTGTTAAAAACATAACATCAAGATTATTGTCAATAATGAAGTCATTAATTAAAAGGGATTTTCCTGACAGAGATCTAATGTTTAATAAACCCAGTTTATATGACTTAGTGGTTGATGATGTCTCTGACAGGTTTCATCTGACAGTTTATGACTTTTAAGTATTTGTTCCTGTTTATCCTTATGTTTTTCTTTTTTCTGCCACGTATCATCACAGATATTCCATAATCTCCGGCAAAAGGCCCAAGCTGATGCTGGAAACTGTCATGTCTGATAAACGTGCGGCCAGGGCCCGATCTGTATCACAGCGAAGTAATCTGGAGGTCCTGAGCACCAGAATGTTCTGTGATACGTAGAGGAGGAGGATCTGGGCCTCTGAGGCCTTTGTAAAATGCTGGTTTAGTCACAGCAGAATGGCTATGTGGAGAGGATGTCATCTGTAGGCCAATCTTAAATACTTTGTTGATGTTCTGAGAAAATTCCAGAAAAGGAACTTCTGGGCTTTGTGGTGAAGAAGGAGAGGCGGGTGCAGTCTGGACCGGTGTTGGTGACGATGGAGGTTTTTGGTCCTCTCTTTGTCCTGCTGAGATCTGGGATGAATCCTCCTGTAGTTCTGACGAAGCCTCTTTCTGTGTCATCTTTCTGGCCGTCTTTTTCTTGGCTTGTTCGGGCTGTACTGGGTTTATCATTTGTTTTGGCACTGGTTGAGCTTTGTTTTGGGACAAAGCTGATGGTGCAGGGTTCACAGAATAGAAGATGTTTGAAATCAGCTGTTTTGCACCTGACCTATTTAGATGGAAACCATTGTCGCTGAACAGATGTCTCCTCTCCCAAAAGATGTTAAAGTTGTCTATGAAGGTTACAGTTGTTTGTTTGCATTTTTTTTTCCAGCCATTTGTTTACCATGAGAACTCTGGAAAAAATCTCGTCTCCACAATTAATGGGTACATGAGGGCCGCTGAGAAACACCTTGACATTAAGGCCATCAACTAGATTTAGCAGACGAATGTAATCCTCTTTCAATACTTCTGATTTTCTTATCCGGGTGACGTCGCCCAGGGCTACAGCTTGTATTATGAGTTTTTCCAAGGTCGGGCGTTCTTTCAAGATCCTTGGAAGGATGTCTGATATATCAGACACCAGGCCACAGTTCAAAGGGTTGTAAATCAGCACCTCTGTGTTTTTCTTGTTACAGAAATGTTTAATCCCGCTTATAGATCGATCGCCTAATATCAGGGTCCTTGGCCTTGTGGCATGTCTTTTCTCTGGTAGCTTAGTGTTGACATACCTCTGAATGTTGTCATGATTCTCCTGGGTCACATTTTGGAGCGGAGCAAATCTGTTTCGTAACGGAATTCCAACATTTCCAGCAGGCTTACTCCTATCATTTGTTGTGGGAACAGGCCGCTGTTGTTTCACTTGTCCCGGGAAAGTTCTCTGTAGTATCGGCCAGTTTCCTTTGTCTAGGTGTGGGGTTCGTTGCTTTGGTCTTGCACCCAGAGTGGTCCAAGGATTCTCATTTTCCTCAGGGAGCTGTTTGTTCAATGAGTTTCTCAGCTGGTGGTCGCCGTCGGAGTCACAGGCAGGGTTGTTTCATTTCCATATGCGCCGTTTACATCATAATTCAGTTCGAGTCGGCAGATCTTCTGTTCCATAACAGCTATCTTCTGTAGAAGCATGTCAAAGTGCACTGTGGTTAGGGTAGGCATCTTTCCAAAATCAAAATAAAAAATAAATAAAAGAAAATAAATAAAATAACTAAATCCAACTTTCTGTGGTTTTGGCTAAGAGATAAAAAGACGATAAAAAGTAAAAAAGTAAAAGGCAGGAAAATGCAAGCAAGCAGGGAGCAGAGAAAAAAGTGTCCGTCTCCTATCAGAGCACTGTACCTGATCTAAGATTAAGACTAAGAAAGTAGAGCACATCACCCCAGTTCTAAAGTCCTTACACTGGCTCCCTGTATCTCAGAGAATAGACTATAAAATACTTCTGTTAGTCTATAAATCCCTGAATGGCTTAGCACCTAAATACATCACAGACTTGTTATCAGTGTATCAACCCTCCAGACCACTAAGGTTGTCTGGCTCCAGCCTACTCCGCATACCTAGAACCAGAACCAAACGCAGAGAAGGAGCATTTAGTTCCTATGCTCCACTTATCTGGAACAAACTTCCAGAAAACTGTAAAAGTGCTGAAAGCCTGAGTTCTTTTTAAATCAAGATTAAAAACACATTTGTTTAGGACTGCCTTTGACTTTTTCTAGTAAAACTGTTTTACTGAAACATCATTAGTTCAACTTTGTAGTCTAACTGTTTTTAATATTTGCTTTATAGTATCTATTTTCCCATGTTTTATTTTGTTTCTACATTTTATTCCAACCTGCTTTTATTCTGTTTTATTTTCCTATATTTTAATCATGTAAAGCACTTTGCATTGTTTTTGTACTGAAATGTGCTATACAAATAAATTTGCCTTGCCTTGCCTATGGGTTGTTGTGTGTCTAGAGATTTAATGGAAAAAATTAAGACAATGCAACTTAGAATAAGTCTGTCACAAAATAGAGGAAAAGACAGGCGCTAGGAATACTTCTGGATGCACTGTCTCGCACATGTGTGGACTTGACTTCAGTGGTTCATTAAAGCTGCACCAGCTGGTGGTACCCTCACATGGTTTTTCATTTACTGTAGTTTTTTCACACAACACACAATAATGTCATGCTGATAAATAGAGACATTCTGGGTTTAGCATATTCAGCAAATGCTTGTGGCTAATGAATGTAATAAATGAGTTGCAGAGTTTTCATGCTTAACGCTGAGCTGACAGTCCTTTGCTTTAATGTTCGGGTTTGTCATAAGCACCACCTCCACGCTGCTTTCTTCACCTCTGTTTAATCTTTTGTCCTGTCTCTCCACAGGGTGGATGAAAAACAGGAACTAAAGTAGCAGCTGCAGAGGAGGCAAAGCGTGTCCTCCCTCCCAGTGTCACTAAGTTGACGGAGCCATTTATTGCTGTTATCGCATGGCCACAACTACTTCTCATCCATGCATTGTTGCGCACACATGTCATGAATTGTACGCATCCAAACATCCACACAAGCTAACAAACACACAATTACACCTTAGCGATGTTATTTGCAGCAAGGCAATGCTGACACATACATCTGCCCCATAAATCTTTCATGGTAAATTCAAAACCTCAACATTCTTTGGAATATAAAAGGAATAATTATCTGTGGTATAAATTCTCAGACGAGAAACCAGTGGAACAGATGGAGAATCAAATTTCATTTAGCAAGTAGGCAGTTTCGTTGAATATGTTTGAACAAACACTACCTCTGCTGCCATCATCAACTCATTCATCCTGATTGTTCATTAATCCGTGGACTGGTTGGGCTGGAGAGCACTGCTCCATTACCTAATTTCAGAGAGCCAACAGTTACTCTCATTAGAAGATCACTCAGACACTTAAAGTGTGCCGTCCTTCAACAGGGCACCTCTTTTTAATTTTGTTGTAAGTCATTAGTTCAGTTACAGAAGGAAAACATTCTAGTCCATCCAGCCATTCATTGTCTCATGCTTATCCAAGACTGGGTTACAGGGGTAACAGGTCCAATAGGAAAAGTCTAACACCCCTCTCATCTGCAATATTCTCCAGTTTATACTGGGGGACCCTCATCAGGCCAGAATTGATAAGCAGTCCCTCTTCCAAGTTCTATGTCTGTTCTGGAGTCTCCTTCTAGTTCCTAGAGTAATTCGCAAAGACGTACAAAGATTTAATACAAGACTTATGTAAAAATAGTTTACTGTAAAAAAACAACCAATAAGTTAGATTTGGGCTGACCTGTCTCTGCCCCTAAATACATATGCAAATCAGTATAAAACTCATAAGGCACCCACCACATGTCCTAAGAACCATGGCAACAGAGCTGTTAAACAGAGACTTTACCTACACAAAGTCAGCCACCACGCATGGAGTCAGCTCTTATTTTGCTCCCAACAGAAATATAATGATAATAATTTTAATTATCATTCAATTTTATTTAATTCAATATGATAGTATTGTGAAGAATATTCTGCATCACAAATAGACTGCACATATATTAAATGGAAAAGCTTTCTATTTACAAAATCTAATTTATTTACAGATGGTGCCCTTATAGCAATATTAGTGCATTTGTAGTGCTGTTTACAATCTAAAGCTGGGTCCTCTCTGCAAATGCGAGTCACAGTTTAGGAGACTTTGAAATATCTACACAACATATGGAAGAGGCTGTCCCATGTGGCTGGCATAGGATGGCTCAGGTTGACTGTGAAATAACTGACCTGTCAGTCAGCTTCCTCTGAAAAGCTCCGGTTGCAAAGACCACAGCAAAGTTAGAAGTTGAACCGATGACACACGGTTCCTCCCAGTTTCCTCCTATAAAAATGAGGCAGTCTAAACTGGTTAATGAACCATGCTTCCTCTGCATTCTTCCATCAGCGATGTCCTGCAGCAGTGGCAACACTGCGACTTTACCCCAATTACGTGCACCTTTTATGGACATGTGTGATAATTGTCTCCACCTTAGGAATCACCACACCTGACTTGTTTAGACATTAATCTGCTGATTCAACACCATTTTGTTCTCAGAGAGAATGAAAGAGGGTATTAGATAATTTACATGCATTTTATGCTCATCAGCGCACAGACCGATGTTCATTTACCTCTACAAGTAACAAAAACAGAAATATTTACAGATTGAGGTTGTTTCCATAATTTTTTTGGTGTGTAGGCCTTTTGCGTGAGGCTAAATGTGATTCAGTTTCTTTTGGGTTTAACCCCTAAAGGCACAAACTCATGAAAAAACATTGGCCTCGATGCTCCTTGTTGTGATATCAGCCAGGAAAGATAAAATCAGACTGTTGCAGTAAGAGGTAGCAGGCATCAAGGGACTGCACCTCACAGTGGGGTGTCTATTGAAACTAAAAGGCCTGGCTGCCTGGGCAGGGGCGGATCGAGGATTTTTCAAAGGGGGGTAGGGTTGGGAATTGATAAGATTTTCACGATTCCGATTCCCTTATCGATTCTGTGAAACGATTCGATTCCGTGAAACGATTCGATTCCTTATCAATTCTCTTATCGATTCCAATTTGGGGAAAATTTTTTAACCTCTTAAACACAAATAGACATGGTATTAAGCATTTAAATTAATACTAATTTAACATTTTAGAGACATAAAAAATAAACATTAAAGTACGGTTTATAGGTTGGGTTCTGCAATGTTATAAGATGAGTATAAAACTCATCTTTAGAACCAATCTCTGCTCAAAATGGTGATCTGCACCGCCTAATCTACTTTCAGCAGTTATCATCAGTTATTGCAACCGTAAACTGCAGAACATACGGGCAGATCGGCTCCTTCTGAGTTTACTCTGCTCCTGTCAGGATGAGCTGCAGCACGTTATGAGGCGGAGGGATATTTCAGCGTCACTTAGTTTAGAGCCCAAACAAGCGACTTCACTTTCAGAAACAAGCCCAAAAAACTGCAACCCACAACTCATGAAATTTGCAAGCGACTTTAGAAAAAAATAAGACCAAAGTCGCATAAAATAAGTGGGCTTCGCAACAGTGAGCATTCTATCGAAGTGTGTCATATCACTCCTCTGGTCGGTAAACAAATGTTCCGGCAAATTCTACATTATAAAAAAGAAAAACCTACCGAAAAGTCTCGCTCTCATGTCATCTTGAAGACATTCTTCTTCGAAATGTTGGCTACAGACGACGTGTTTTCTCTCTGGCCAGAAGTTCGATGGCAAGTTGGCAATCCAACAAAAGAGCCCGTGGTAGATCATGAATTGTAAAGGTGAAAAAACTGTTTTTTTCACTTTTACCCGATGTATTGGAACATCCAAAGGCCATGCACGTGGGCATTGTTGCTTCAACAATAGCTCTTGTGAATTTCAATGGTGAAGTCCTCTTAAAATCCGAAACAATTGTTGTTGTAGAGCGCCGTGCCTTACCGCGGCATTACGTCACAGGATGTGATGTCGGGCAATAATGGCCGCCCCCCATACACAGTGATCGGGACGACAATTTATGCTTTTATTTTCTTATTGTTTAACGCTAAATTCATTAAATCACCACGAACGTATTAGTTTCAGGTATAGCCAATGATCCACTGATTTTTCCTTGTTGACCGGACTTTTGATCGCTTTACCCGATGGGGCGCCATTTTTTTTGTTTTGCTTTTCTAGACTTACGCCTGGTCACTTCGTACTTGCTTACTGAATGCCGTGTGTGTGTAACTTGTGTAAAAAACGTGACGTAAGTCGTGCTGCCTGGAATCGATAAGAGAATCGTTAAGCGAGCTGCCAAACGGTGCCATGGAATTGGAACACACGAACCGGTTCTGAACAGGAACCGGTTTTTGATTCCCATCCCTAAAGGGGGGTGTGCACCTTAGGGTCATGTCAAGACAACGTGAGGCTAAATGACCAAAGAATCTTTACTCTTTCACACTTCCCTAATTATTGATCTAGGGGTTTTTGAATTGATAATCATTTTAATGGATGAACATAAGTGGAATTAGCATGATTACATTATTGTAATTGAAAAAGGATTTTTAAGCCGAAATCTTTTTACAGTATGCACAAGGTTAAAGTAGTTTGAAGAAAAAAATTATCCTTATCAACAATTAATCAAACAAAGATTTTCTTTATTTCCAGAAATTATATTTATTTAGTAAAATGAAATAAAAAGACCCAAGGACAGTTTGGTATGGTTCAAGTGATAAAGGAGATTTGAATATACATGTATTTTAACGATATATTTTAACCAGATAAACTATATTAAGAAAAATGACTTAAAAAGACGCAAGGACTTAAGAACAGTTTGTTATGGTTCAAGTGATAAAGGATTTTTGAATATATTTTAACGAGATCTGCCTTTATTAAAACTATAAAGTGATCGAGTTGGTTTCTACTAACCCTTCTGTTTGATTGGACCAGAATTTCAAGAGAGATTGTTGTTTGTTTTTTTTGTTTGGCCTTAAAGGAAAAGTCCGGTCAAAATCCGAATTCAAACTGCTGAAAGTACTTTAAATATAAAACTTGTAATGAACAGGAGTCGGACCCAAAGACTACCCGAAACAGGTCAGTGACGTTAGAGCTTAGTTTATTTAAAGGGGAGGGGAAGTGTGGCTCTCGGGATGCGCTGCTTGCGTCTAACCGGTTGGCAATCTCCTGGAGGCAAGGGAACAGGTTAGTGACCAGCGGGGGTAGATGTGAGGAATCAGCAAAACTGGATCACTAACCTGATAGCGAGGCTGGTTTGTTCGGGGGAAGTGGTTCTGCAGCTGAGGCCGACAGGCAGAGTCCGTAAGGGGTAATCCAGGGGCGTAAATCCAAGGGCAGTCTGGGTCCGTTAATGGTGTGGCCATAGATCCAACGGCAGGGATATCCAAGGTCGGGTTCAGGTTCGGTCCAGGTTCGGCGCACGGGGAGACAGTCTAGGGGGAAGGGTTTCCAGACCATCTACAACTCGAGCTCTCTGCAAAGAGGGAGTTTAGAGATTGCTGCGCTCTGATCCTGACAGAGACATGGCTCACATCATCAATCCCGGACAATGGCGTTAGCCTGGAGGGGCTAGCTACTTTCCGCGCCGACAGGAACAAAGAGCTCAGCGGTAAGACCCGAGGAGGAGGACTCTGCGTTTACACTAACAACTGGTGTAAAAATGCTAGATTAGTTACAAACTTTTGCTCTCCGGACATCGAGCTGATGACTATTAGCTGCAGACCCTTTTACTTACTGTTGTTTACATCACAGCGGTTTATGTTCCTCCCAGCGCAAACACAAAAGAGGCTATGAGTGTTTTATATCGGACTATCTCCGAGCTGCAATCTGCACATACAGAGGGGGTTTTCATCATTGCTGGGGATTTTAACCAGGCAACTATGAAAACTGTTCTCCCTCATTTCTACCAACATGTGGATTTTGCAACTCGGGGAGAGAACACTCTTGACTTGGTTTACACAAATATTAAAGGCGCATTCAAGGCAGCCCCCCGCCCCCATCTGGGCTCTTCAGACCACCTTTCTGTGATGGTATTCCCAGCATACAGGCCCCTGCTGATCAGAGCTAAACCTACAGTGAGGCAGGTGAGGGTGTGGACTGAGGGAGCAATGGAGGCGCTCCAGGACTGTTTTGAGTGCTCTGACTGGGACATGTTCAAAGCTGCAGCAACTTATGAGGACAAGATCAACATTGATGAGTACGCCATGACTGTGTCAGCCTATATCAACAAATGCATTGAGGACGTCAGCACCACCAAGACCATCATCACCCGAGCGAATCAACGACCCTGGATTACTGTGGAGGTCCGTCAAGCGCTAAAAGCACGGAACTCAGCTTTCAAGTCTGGTGACAAGGAGGCACTGAGGACAGCGAGAGCCAACTTGAACCGTGCCATCAGGCTAGCCAAGCGAAAACACAGTCAGAAAATCCAGGAGCTTTTCCATGATGCAAGCAACACCAGGAGCATGTGGAGAGGCATATGAGCGATCACCGAATACAACACGCTCTCCCCCCCGGTGGGTGAAGTTGATGCTGACTTCCTCAATGGACTAAATAACTTCTTTGGGAGGTTTGAGGCACTGAACAGCACTCCAGCAGTGAAAGCTGTTCCCCATCAGGAAGACGAGGTCCTCCGCCTTGACACAGCCGACGTGTGGAAGACTCTGAGGAGAGTCAACCAGCGGAAGGCCCCAGGTCCCGACACCAGCCAGCAGGTCAGCTGGCTGGTGTCCTCACAGACATTTTAACACCTCGCTGGACCAAGCCACAGTGCCGGCATGCTTTAAGTCGGCCTCCATCATTCCGGTGCCAAAGAAACCTCAAGTCACCTGTTTCAATGACTACCGGCCTGTTGCACTGACTCCCATCATGATGAAGTGCTTTGAAAGGCTGGTGAAACAACACATCGTCTCCAGTCTCCCCCCAACACTCGACCCGTTCCAGTTTGCCTACCGACGGAACCGCTCCACTGACGACGCCATCTCCTCTGCTCTTCACCTGAGCCTGGAACACCTGGAGGAGAAGAACACGCACGTGCGGATGCTTTTCCTGGACTTCAGTTCAGCGTTCAACACCATCATCCCACAGCACCTGGTAGGAAAACTGGAACATCTGGGCTTCAGCACACCTCTTCGCAACTGGCTGCTGGACTTCCTCACCAACAGACCTCAGTCAGTCCGGGTGGGACAGAACACCTCTGATGTCATCACCCTCAGCACGGGCTCCCCTCAGGGCTGTGTCCTGAGCCCTCTGCTGTTCACCCTGATGACACACGACTGCATCCCCAGGTTCACCACCAATCACATCGTGAAGTTTGCAGACGACACAACGGTGGTGGGCCTGATCAGAGACGACAATGACCAGGACTACAGAGAGGAGGTGGAGCAGCTGGTGGCCTGGTGCAGAGACAACAGCCTGGTCCTGAACGTGGAGAAGACGAAGGAGATCATCGTCGACTTCAGGAAGAACCGGCCTCACCACGCTCCACTGCTCATCAACAGCTCAGCTGTGGAGGTGGTCAGCAGCACCAAGTTCCTGGGGGTGCACATCACGGACAACCTCACCTGGTCTGTGAACACCACGTCACTGGTAAAGAGGGCACAGAAACGACTGTACTTCCTGCGGAGGATGAGGAGAGCCCACCTGCCCCCGCCCATCCTCACGACCTTCTACAGAAGCACCATAGAGAGCATTCTGACCAGCTGTCTCTGGTCGTGTGGTGTGATGTGGAGACTGCAATGCCTCCGACTGGAAGGATGTGAGGAGAGTGGTGAGGACAGCAGAAGGGTTCATCGGGGCTCCTCTTCCCTCCATCAAGGACATCTCATCTCAGCGCTGTGTGTCCCAAGCCCATAAAATCATCAGGGACCCCTCACCCCCCCACCATGGACTGTTCTCCCTGCTGCCCTCTGGGAAGAGGTTCTGCAGCATCCGCTGCAGGTCCACCAGGTTCTGCAAAAGCTTTTTCCCTGTTGCCATCAGACTGTTGAACTGCTGAAGCCACAAAAATGGACTCTGTACCACATTCTTATACTTGCACATTGCACATTTGCACATATGCCATCAGACTGTTGAACAGCCACAAAATGGCCTCTCTACAATATTCGTATATTTGCACATTCCATCATTGCATCCTTATCTAGCACTACAAATGCTGCCGAACACTCAGTTACCACTGTCGTTTTTCTCCTGCACTGTTTACATTGTTTTCAAGCTGTATGCGAAATGAAATTTCGTTCTGTACGCACTTGTGTGCATACAAAATGACAAATAAAGTTGTCTAAGTCTAAGTCTAAGACAGACAGGTATCGAACAGACAGGACCAGAGAGGGCTTCGGCAGGCTTGGGAAAACAGAAGACAGGTCAGGTCGGCAACAGACAGGCTTGAATAAACTTACAGGCTGGAAGGTGCTCAGCGAATGGCTATAGTTGTTCTGGCACTGGAGACTGAGATTGACTGGGCTTTTAAGCAGCTGGAGACAGGTGGGGCCAGTAATGGTTAATTGCAGAGAGGTGGAGACTGAACAGGTGAGTAAAAAGGGGAAATGGATCAGCTCCAGTGCCAGGATCATTACAAAATTATTACATACTGTTCAATAAATGATACGTTTTTTTAATTAAGAGTAATTTTCATTTGAATATGCTTTTGTGGAGGCTTCCGTGTTTGTTGAACAGTACTGCACCTCCCATTTTGTGACGTCACGTTGTCGGATCGGCTGTTGAGCAAGTCCCAAGGCTCTATGTGTGTGTGTTGTGTAAAAATAAATTAGATATAAGGGAATTACTTCAGAGATCGTCTGGGGATGTAGTTTTTAGTAGTATTTTTTCTTTTTCTAAGAAGAATAGGCATTATGGGGAGAATATAATAGATTAAGGTTGATCCATACTGCAATCTGGAAGATGGCGGTAATGCACCTAGGAGTTGCTTGCCAACCGCCATAAAAAAAGAAGAAGAAGAAGAAGAAGAGGCTCTGTCACTACCCGATCTGTACCGGTAGCACGATCCGTTCCATCAGCTCATTTGCGCACGCGCGAACAGAATAACTTCCGGGTCGCCAAGAAAATAATGTAATTACGGAACTGAAAAGTATTTTCAGTTCCGTAATTACATTATTTTAGTATTAAAGAATGCTAAACTATATTTTCTGTAAGAAATTGATGCATTTTACATTTTCTCCATTGAATTGCTTGACGTCATCATCGGATATGCTCCGAAGTCCGGGAATATATCATTGCGTAACGTTGATCTGTATTGTCTGAATGCACTCTATTAGTTTTATTATTTGTTCAAACAGGACTGGAAAAAAATATTTTCATCCTTAATAATAAGGTGAATTTTGTTATACAAATAATCTTGTACTAAAAATTTGATTTATTAGAAAGTTAAAATTATCGATTCAGATTTTAGCGCCTTCTGGTGTACACATCATAAACAAGAGAAGACTTCGTCATTATAGTAGCCGAATTTTTTATTTTTTTTTCACAAAAACTGAACAGGGAATAGAACAAAGAACACATAACAAAACCAAGACATACATTATTAAAAAAATATTAAGTACAAAATACACAAATACATATGCAAATCAAATAAATGATAAAACAAACCCTGAAGAATATTCGAAATCAAATACGTTTCTATACTCCTATATGTGTTTATAGCAGGGTTTTTATGTACTTTAATAAAAGGTGTATATATTTTTATTTTCCCTAACTACAACTGGGAAACATTTTTGCAATAAAAAACAATGTATTTTTATGTATTTCTGTTGTTTAATTTTTAGAATATGCAATATTTACGCAAATACAAAGATATACAAAAAGAAACCCCCGCCCCGAAAAAAGACAAAGGAATAAAAAAGTAAGAAAAACTAAATATTGCCTACCGGAAGTTATTCTGTTCGCGCATGCGCAAATGAGCTGATGAAACGGATCGTGCTACCGTTACGGATCGGGTAGTGACAGGCTTTATTTGTTGTGTGTCACTGCTCGCTATTATCCAAGATGGCGACGACCAGTGTGGCAGAGAGTAATGGATTAATTAGTGACAGCGATGGGAGTTCCATGGATTTATCATCATCATTTGATGGCGATTTGGAATATATAGAAGACTTTCTTGATAGCAACCTGACTTTTGACGAAATCCAGCCATACCAGTTTGAGGCAAGGAGACCAAAAAGGGACGATGTGAGTTGAATCTGTCTGCTGCGGCAGCCGTCTCCTTATTTTTCTGTTATTCTTCTCAGTTTGTTCTTCTTGCCGTTGAAATATCTCGGTGTCCCTTTTTTCTAAAGTCGCTTGTAAATTTTATGAGTTGCAGGTTGCAGTTTTTTGGGCTTGTTTCTGAAAGTAAAGTTGCTTGTTTGGGCTCTAGACTAAGTGACACTGCCGCACTACAGACACCAGCTGAAATATCCCTCCGCCTCATAACTGAAAGGTGAAAAAACTAATGTTTTTTCCAGTTTTACCCGATGTATTGCAACATCCAACTGCCATGCACGTGGGCATTGTTGCTTCAACAATAGCTCTCGCGAATTTCAATGGTGAAGTCCTCTCGAAATCCGAAATAATTGTTGTTGATCGTAGCTGTGTACAACAGTTCCTATTGAATTAGCTTGTAGAGCGCAGTGCCTCTCCGCTAAGAAACGTCACAGGATGTGATGAGAGGCGGACATTATTGACCATATTTGGGCAATAATGGCCGCCCCCAGTATTGGTGATCGCGACGACAATTTGTTTTTATTTCTTTACTTCTTCACTGACTAATCGCGTCACGTTGTAATAACGCGAGACCTGAGCTGTGAGCAATTCAAATTCATGCTCGGATATCCGGAGTCAGTGCATTCTAGATGACAGGTACTGGCTATTAATCTTAATTCTATGAAGGATGTTTAAAATTTCTGGCCCTAAAAAAATTATTTGGGTCTCCAAAAGGGGGGGTGCGCGCGCCCCCCGTGCCCCCGCGCGCCCCCGTGCCCCCCGCGCCCCCGCCTGTATCCGCCACTGCTGGGCCAATCGCTCTCTTTTGCCCGTTGTTCAACAGCAGCTCCGGAGAGGAACCTAACCATGTGCTCCAGCTGGAAACAGAGCTGACCTGAAAATTGCACCTACTGCAAGCTGTGCAGAGGCCCTTACAAGAAGCCTGAGGAAACCCTTCAGATCCCCACGCTCTACAGGCCGAGCGCAGCCCACCGGAAATCTGGGAAGAACTTATCCCAGGCCGGGATTCACAAGGACTCGGACTGGGTTACAACTGGATGCCCCAAAGTCAACAAAAAAGGCAGAGGTTTGGCAGAGATGATAGTCAGGATGGGATTAATCATTTAAAATGGTTTACTTTTAATGTGTTTTAAGGTTTGACTGAGGTTAAAACCTGGAGCTCTCAGGCTAAGCTATCTTGAAACAAAGCTCTGCTGATGTGTTTTGGGTTGTGTTTTACGGTTATGACAAACTTTATTTCAAAACTGATGGGTGATCCGTAGAGGGAGCCTCCACACATTCAGTAGGTCAGGGGAAAAAAGTCTGTATGGATCCGAATGTCGGGTCAGATGGATCAGATGGTTTGGTGTGTTTCAGCCTTTACCCTAACACTGGTGGATGGCAAACCTAAACCTAAGCTCATTGGATTTAATACGACTTCATTAACTTCTTGTTCCTTCCGGTTGAAAATAACCTCTGCCGGTTAAGATGGACTTCAGGTGATTTCAGGTGTGACTTTATTAATTTTTTTTGTCATGAATAACATTAATTACAGTCAGTCAAAACAATAAATGTTTCAGAAATGATTTGCGCCGATTTTGTTAGACTTCGGGTGTGTACGACCTGCAATGGCGGCACCTTGCTGCTGCAGTGGCGTTCTCTTGGAATAATGGGCTTAGAAAAAATGGTGCAGGCTTGTATCTTTAGTGAGTTAAATTATTGTAATGGTATATTTTACCAGTCTTTGTAAAAAAAAAAAAGACAAAACAGGTAGCAGCATGTTAGCTAAAATACCATTACCAGAGTTTTGATGAATATCAGAAAAAATGGATCACATTACACTAGCCCTTAAATCACTGTTGGACCTATGCACAAAGAAACAATTGTGACCCCATGTCCCAGCAGGCTTTGCAGCAGCTCTCTTATGCTGTGCACACGCTCCAGCAGTTTGAGCTCCTCCCATCCAATATAAAAGCAGAGCCCATAAGTCAAAGTTTGCTCTTCTTGCTCTGTAACGTCCATGGGCGTTGCTTTCTGAGAGCACATTCGAACTTGGTTTTGAGAAACTTGCTGGCAAGTTCTCCTTCAACCTACCTCTTTCCTTCGAAGACGAAAGCTCTGTGTATGCTGGTGAAGATTTTCAGTCATCCAGGTCACGGTCATTCCTTCCAAAAAAAGTAAAAAAACAAAACAACTTTTTTTTTCTAAGTTTGAAGACGTTTAGCTTCCTATCCAGAAAGCTTTCACAATTCAAAAGGTCTGGAGTAGTGTGAAGTTGCAATCTTTATAGTACTGCCCAACAAAGGACTTGTAATGGCTTAGATGACATGCAAATTGAACTGAAACAGGTCTACCCCTTAGTAATGGGGAGTCGTTAAGGTCATTGTTGGCCTGCAAATTAAACCGAAACTGGTCCACGCCTCTGCAATGGGGAGTCGTTAGGGTCTTTATTGGCCTAGCTTGCAGGAACAATGTTTTGATCACCCGTATTTTGAACATTTTGGTCCTCAAAAGAGTGTCCTTTGTCCTTAAGGTGTAGGTGGACGGCAGAGTCTTGTCCTGAGGAGGTAGCTCTCCTGTGTTGAGCCATGCATCTGTGGAGAGGTTGTTTGGTTTCTCCAATATAAAGATCAGAACATTCCTCACCGCACTGAACTGCATACGGAGCGTCAATCAGCTGGCCGCCTACTGCTTAAATGCTCCACCACCGCCCCGTGGAATGAGAAACAGCTGAGCGCCACACCCCCCTGTCAACTGAAGCCACCTGCGAGAGAAGGGAGAGAGAGCTGCTGGCTGAACCCTGACATGTATGAGTGGCAATGTTTTGCAACATACATCCTATCAGAATATTCTATTACTTTTAACCCCACTAAGAATATTTAAATGCACTGAACCATTTGTTATAATAGCTATAGTTTTAAAGTTTTCAGCAAAATAAATGTGGGAATTAGTTCAATATTCAGTGAATTATAGTTGATTAAATTTGATTCTGCGCCTGGTCAACACATTACACTGAGCAAAGCTGTCGATCGCCCCGAGATGGCGCCCCCAAATCTCGATGCAGAAAGCGGTCGATGCAGGGTCTACTCTTTATATTATGTCTATGGTCCCCCACAGCCTGGGATATCGAACCTGGGATATCAAATATATATATACAGGTAAAAGCCAGTAAATTTGAATATTTTGAAAAACTTGATTTATTTCAGTAATTGCATTCAAAAGGTGTAACTTGTACATTATATTTATTCATTGCACACAGACTGATGCATTCAAATGTTTATTTCATTTAATTTTGATGACTTGAAGTGGCAACAAATGAAAATCCAAAATTCCGTGTGTCACAAAATTAGAATATTGTGTAAGGGTTAAATTTTGAAGACACCTGGTGCCACAAACTAATCAGCTGATTAACTCAAAACACCTGCAAAGGGCTTTAAATGGTCTCTCAGTCCAGTTCTGAAGCCTACACAAACATGGGGAAGACTTCAGATTTGACAGCTGTCCAAAAGGCGACCATCGACACATTGCACAAGGAGGGAAAGACACAAAAGGTTATTGCTGAAGAGGCTGGCTGTTCCCAGAGCTCTGTGTCCAAACACATTAATAGAGAGGCAAAGGGAAGGAAAAACTGTGGTCAGAAAAAGTGTACAAGCGATAGGGATCACCGCGCCCTAGTCAAGATTGTGAAAAAAAAACCCATTCAAAAATGTGGGGGAGATTCACAAGGAGTGGACAGCTGCTGGAGTCAGTGCTTCAAGATCCACCACCAAGCGACGCTTGAAAGACATGGGTTTCAACTGCCGCATACCTCGTGTCAAGCCACTGTTGACCAAGAAACAGCGCGAAAAGCGTCTCACCTGGGCTAAGGAAAAAAAGAGCTGGACTGCTGCTGAGTGGTCCAAAGTCATGTTTTCTGACAAAAGCAAATTTTGCATTTCCTTTGGAAATCGAGGTCCCAGAGTCTGGAGGAAGACAGGAGAGGCACAGGATCCACATTGCCTGAAAGTCTAGTGTAAAGTTTCCACCATCAGTGATGGTTTGGGGTGCCATGTCATCTGCTGGTGTCGGTCCACTCTGTTTCCTGAGATCCAGGGTCAACGCAGCCGTCTACCAGCAAGTTTTAGAGCACTTCATGCTTCCTGCTGCTGACCTGCTCTATGGAGATGGAGATTTCAGGTTCCAACAGGACTTGGCGCCTGCACACAGCGCAAAATCTACCCGTGCCTGGTTTACGGACCATGGTATTTCTGTTCTAAATTGGCCAGCCAACTCCCCTGACCTTAGCCCCATAGAAAATCTGTGGGGTATTGTGAAAAGGAAGATGCAGAACGCCAGACCCAACAACGCAGAAGAGTTGAAGGCCACTATCAGAGCAACTTGGGCTCTCATAACACCTGAGCAGTGCCAGAAACTCATTGACTCCATGCCACGCCGCATTAATGCAGTAATTGAGGCAAAAGGAGCTCCAACCAAGTATTGAGTATTGTACATGCTCATATTTTTCATTTTCATACTTTTCAGTTGGCCAACATTTCTAAAAAATCCCTTTTTTGTATTAGCCTTAAGTAATATTCTAATTCTGTGACACACGGAACTTTGGATTTTCATTTGTTGCCACTTCAAATCATCAAAATTAATTGAAATAAACATTTGAATGCATCAGTCTGTGTGCAATGAATAAATATAATGTACAAGTTACACCTTTTGAATGCAATTACTGATTTAATCAAGTTTTTCGAAATATTATAATTTACTGGCTTTTACCTGTGTATATATATATACAGGGGTTGGACAATGAAACTGAAACACCTCTCATTTTAGTGTGGGAGGTTTCATGGCTAAATTGGACCCGCCTGGTGGCCAATCTTCATTAATTGCACATTGAACCAATAAGAGCAGAGTGTGAAGGTCTAATTAGCAAGGTAAGAGCACAGTTTTGCTCAAAACATTGCAATGCACACAACATTATGGGTGACATAACAGAGTTCAAAAGAGGACACATTGTTGGTGCACGTCTTGCTGGCGCATCTGTGACCAAGACAGCAAGTCTTTGTGATGTATCAAGAGCCACGGCATCCAGGGTAATGTCAGCATACCACCAAGAAGGACGAACCACATCCAACAGGATTAACTGTGGACGCAAGAGGAAGCTGTCTGAAAGGGATGTTCGGGTGCTAACCCGGATTGTATCCAAATAACATAAAACCACGGCTCCCCAAATCACGGCAGAATTAAATGTGCACCTCAACTAAAATAAAGTTCTTAATCAATCACTTAATCTGGATGGCATTAACTTGGCCTCTGGTAATAAAGTAAAAAATCTTGGTGTTATTTTTGACCAAGACATGTCATTTAAATCCCATATTAAACAGGTTTCCAGAGTTTCCTTTTTTCACCTCCGGAATATTGCCAAAATTAGAAACATTCTGTCCAGGAGCGATGCTGAAAAACTAGTCCATGCATTTGTTACTTCAAGGCTGGACTATTGTAATTCTTTACTATCAGGAAGTCCACAAAATGCAGTTCAAAGTCTTCAGCTGATCCAAAATGCTGCAGCAAGAGTTCTGATGAAAATCAACAAAAGGGATCATATTTCTCCAATTTTAGCTTCCCTTCATTGGCTTCCTGTTAAATCAAGAATAGAATTTAAAATTCTTCTTCTAACGTATAAAGCCCTTAATAATCAAGCTCCATCATATATCAGAGCTCGGATTACCCCGTATGTTCCTAACAGAGCACTTCGCTCTCAGACTGCAGGTCTGCTGGTGGTTCCTAGAGTCTCTAAAAGTAGAATGGGAGGCAGATCCTTTAGCTATCAGGCTCCTCTCCTGTGGAACCAACTCCCAGTTTTGGTCCGTGAGGCAGACACCCTGTTTACTTTTAAGACTAATCTTAAAACTTTCCTTTCCGACAAAGCTTATAACTAGAGTGGCTTATGTTGCCCTGACCTACCTATGGGGATGTGCTTCTATGGGCTTAGACTACTGGAGGACATCAGGATCTATTTTTCTCACTCTATCGAGTTCTACTGTTCTTCAATTATGCATTGCTTGTCATAATTTCTGCTTATAACTTTCTGTTCTCTCTATTTTTTTTCTTCATAGTAGGTACACCTGGTCTGGCGTTCTGTTACCTGAGACATCATCCAGAGAAGACAGCTCACCTGCTATTACCATCTAATGTAGAACAGATTTGCTTCTGTGCTTGTTTGTCTCTCTTCTTGTGTCTCTGCTCTGTCTTCTGTAACCCCCAGTCGGTCGAGACAGATGACCGTTCATACTGAGCCCGGTTCTGCCGGAGGTTTTTCCTTCCCGCTAATGGGTGGTTTTTCTTTCCACTGTCGCTTTATGCTTCCTCAGTATGAGGGATTGCTGCAAAGCCATGGACAATGCAGACGACTCTCCCTGTAGCTCTACGCTTCTCCAGGAGTGAATGCTGCTTGTCGGGACTTTGAAGCAATTAACTGGTTCCCTTATATAGGACATTTTTGACCAATCTGTATAATATGATTGATTTTGACTTTTTAAAGTGCCTCGAGATGACATGTTTCATGAATTGGCGCTATATAAATAAAATTGAATTGGACTCTCCTGTTTCCACCAAAACTTTCCGTCAGGAGCTCCACAGGGTCAATATACACTGCCGGGCTGCTATAGCCAAACCTTTGGTCACTCATGCCAATGCCAAACGTCGGTTTTAACGGTGCAAGGAGCGCAAATCTTGGGCTGTGGACAATTTGAAACGTATTGTTCTCTGATGAGTCCACCTTCACTGTTTTCCCCACATCCGAGAGTTTGGGCTGCCATATCATGGCATTCCCTTGGCCCCATACTTGTGCTAGATGGGCGCGTCACTGCCAAGGACTACCGAACCATTCTGGAGGACCATGTGCATCCAATGGTTCAAACATTGTATCCTGAAGGAGGTGCCGTGTATCAGGATGACAATGCACAAATACACACAGCAAGACTAGTGAAAGATTGGTTTGATCAACATGAAAGCGAAATTGAACATCTCCCATGGCCTGCACAGTCACCAGATCTAAATATTATTGAGCCACTTTGGGGTGTTTTGGAGGAGCGAGTCAGGAAACATTTTCCTCCACCAGCATCACGTCGTGACCTGGCCACTATCCTGCAAGAAGAATGGCTTAAAATCCCTCTGACCACTGTGCAGGACTTGTATATGTCATTCCCAAGACGAATTGATGCTGTATTTGCCGCAAAAGGAGGCCCTACACCATACTAATAAATTACTGTGGTCTAAAACCAGGTGTTTCAGTTTCATTGTCCAACCCCTGTATATATATATCTATATATATATATCTATATTTATATATATATATATATAGATAGATATCAGATTCAAACAGGAAGAAAGGTGCTGGCTGGAAAAAGTAAAACGCGGAAAAAAACAAAGCCGACCTGGGGAAGGCGGTGTTTGCTTAGGCAAGGCGGTGAGTTGGCGGCCGGAACAAGATTTGTGCGGATGACCGGCGGGGGGAAACACAAGTTTTGCGCGGATGACTAGTGGGGCGGAGCGGGGGGGGGGGGGGGCGTCTGCATCGACGCCGTCGGTGAAGTCGCTTCTCGCTCTAAAGTATCCATGTATTTTTGCCTGTTTTTTTCCCTGCCATTCACAATATGCACGCGAGAAAGCAACAACAAAAAAACGCGTGTTAACGTCAAATAAACATGCAAGCATATCGAGTTAGCAAGCATTTCAGTTTAAAGTTCTTCCAGCAACGAATATGACAGAAACAAGTTAGTTGTAACCACTGCCAAGTTAAACTTTCTTATCACCGGAGCACCTTGAGCTTAACATATCACTTAAATACCAAAAACACTGTAGACATCACCAAACAATTCAATGACTCAGAGTAGCTAACCAATGTAATGGCGAAGTGGATAGCTACTGTAGACCTTTTTTTGTGCTTCACACTTTGGTATTGAACATAAAATGGTAATGCTGCTCCCTGCTGTTACCTCAGAAATTGTTTGTTTTTGGTAGATTTTTTCCCCATAAAGAGAATTTCCTGTCAGTGGCAATAAGCTTTAATTTATTATTATTGCTATTTTTTGTTTTACATGTTTAAGTTGAGCTTTACACTAAATATGTGTTACTGATAAGTGCTACAAATGTTACAACACTTTTGTTCATATGGCAGCAGAACATTAAAATAAAAGTGCTCTTTACACTACTTTTGAATTCAATGCGATTAATCATGATTAATCAGGCAAATTATGCGATTAATCGCGATTAAAGATTTTAATTGTTGCCCAGCCCTAATATATATATATATATATATATATATATATATATATAACACATACGTACACACCCACATATACATATACATATAGACACACATAAGCATACAAGCACACATATGTAGATATGATAATGCATAATAGTTCAAATCAGATTGTGGAAGCAACTTTGACTGTTCAGTAACCAGACTTTTAAACGTTTTGTAAATAATTTAAGGGCTGTCTGATCATGTATTACGCAGGTATTGTATTCCATGTTTGCGAGGCACGATAGGACAATACTCTCTGTCCAAAGGTACTTCTCCTGAAAGGGACTAGGCAATCACCTCTCAGGCTTGCCCTGGTCACTCTGTTTTGATTTTCTGTTTTCTTAAGCAGTTTTTATACTGAAGGAGGAGCCAGCCCATTCAGAGTTTTAAATACCAGAATGGAGTCTGCATGCTTACGAAAATCCTCCCAAATCCTCTGCATGCATAATCAAATCCTCCCAACTCAATAGATCATGTTTTTTAAGGTGCTACAGTGATGATAATTTTTTTTAGCTTTTTTATGCAATGTTTTTAGCGCTTCTTTATATAATACCATAGGTTTTAGAGGTAACACAGTCCTAAACCATTACTGTGTGTGTTTGAAGTACTGAGCTGTTGCCTCAGACTATGGGCTGAGTTTTCATGCAAAGATTGTGTATGTTTTCTCTTTTTTTGTTTTTTTGTTTGTTTCAGTGTCTGTGTTTGAAATAGTCCATAAACAGTCCAAAGACGTTGGGGGTTGCAAATCCTTTGTCTTCCTTGCCTGGTCTGTGAACACATAGTCTGCTGTTTTATGACCCATTGTTCTGGGAGCTCGCTAGTAGCTAACTGCTATACTCAAGTTCCTATGAACGCGACCTAGCTCTCCCTCTTCCTCTATCTTGCCCCTTTACAGTGATCGAAACATTAATTACCCTATGAATGTTTCATTTCTGCTTATACACTCCAGGTTCATGCAAAGATTGTGTAATTTATCATCATTTGCTGATGCTAGTTGACAATTAATCACATACTGGAATCAAAGTGAGGCTTTTTGATTGCCTCTTCAATTGTGTAGAATGTTTTGGTCGACATTTATCATTTGTCTCTTGCTTACTCATTTTCATTTGATTGTTTTGCATTTTACATTTGATTATTAGTTAGGGTTAGTAGAGTGTGTTTCTAAAGAGTTTGAGATGGGTGATTTGGTTAATAAAGTCCCATAGATGAAGAGATACTTGCCTGCGTTTATTTTTATATAAAAGAGATTTGCTGTCTGACGGTCAGCGCAACAATGATCCTGTTCAGATTAAAGGAGAAGTCCGGTCAAAATCAGAATTCAAACTGCTGAAAGTACTTTAAATATAAAACTACTACATACTGTGCAAAAAATTATAAGTTTTTTTAAATTAATAATAATTCTCATTTAATCATGTTTATGTGGAGGAATCCATCTTGGTCAAGAATAGTACTGTCACCTCCCATTTTTTGACGTCACTCGGCGGACCCGCTGTTGAGCAAGTTTCAACGCTCTGTTTGTCACGGCGCACTATTTTCCAAGATCAAACTCAGTCGGGTCCTACAGTATATATCTATACACGCCGTGCTGCGCGGGGGGCGCACACACACACACACACACACACACACACACACACACACACACACACACACACACACACACAGCGGAGGAGAGATCGCTGAAGTGACTGTGTTGAAATAAGCAATGTTTTTTCCTCTTTTACCAGTTGTGTTGGAACATCCGATGGCCATGCACGTGGGCATTGTTGCTTCAGCAGAAGCTTCAGAAGTCCTCTGGAAATCCGAAATAATTATTGATGATCGCAGCTGTGTAGAACGGCTCCTATTGACTTTGCATGGAAAGCGGAGAGAAATACTGTCGCCGCTTCCGCTCTTCCACGTCGCAGGATGTGATGTCAAACGCCCCTTACTGCCCATATTTGGGCAGTCATGTCAGCCCCCATACACAGTGATTCAGACGACAATTTATGTTTTTATTTTCTTATTGATTAAAGATAAGTTCATTAAATAACCACAAATGTATTAGTTTTAGTTATAGCTAATGATACCCTGATTTTTCCTTGTTGACCGGACTTCCCCTTTAACAGTTGATAGGACATTTTATGGTAATTCGGTTAATAATTATAACTGCAATATGCAGTTATTAATGTGCAATTATGAACAGTTACTAAACAACTCCAAAATTCCTCCACAAGTTAGAACATGCAAATGCTTCTGGCAATTTTGGTCTTTGGAAATTAATTATGAATTCCAATTATTAATTGATCATTAAGTGCTAGTAACCCAGTCATCACAAACCCTTAGTGTATAAAAGGATCGCATTTAAAATCTTGTTTTGGGCCCACATACATATCAGTATTGCTGGTAAGGTATACCCTGTAGACCCCACATGTCGTCAGAGACCAATTTATTCTGTGTACCCAGTACCAGAACTAAACAAGGGGAGACTGCTTTAGTTTCTATGCTCTTAAGCTCAGGAACCAACTCCCTGACAGCCATAAATATACAGAAATTGCCTCCTCCAGCATGTGTTTTGAATTTGTATTTTATTTTTCAGATATATTTGGTGTTTTTAATGTGTTGTATCTTTCTTCCTTTTTTCTAGTGAAGCACTATATTAATCAGCTTGCCTTTCCTGGCTTCACAGTGCAGTTAAAATTTGAGGAGCAGGCCAGGAATCAGAGGGACTACATGAGGAGAGAGCTTCCAGGTGATGTGACTGTCCCAATTACTCACCCACTCCCAGTCCCATGTATCAGTCAGCCAACGTAAAGAAATACCTCTAGTTTGTTAGTGATGTCAAAAAATGTTACCACTACTCATCTTGGTGCATTAAAAATGATTGTAAATATGGTATTACATGAAGGACACATGTTTTAATTGGAGATGCACCCCTGGTCAAGACCCATACCTTGTGCCAATGAGCAAATTTTGCTCATTGGCATAAAATTATTATAATTGCATTATCATGTAAGTTTATTCTCTAATTTGTGTTCATGGTCTAAAATATTACATTCATGTAGTTTAAGTTTTGGAAATAGACACCCACATTACGTCCAACAAATTTATTGAGAGGTTTCAACCAGGGTTAATGAAGCAATGTTTTAGTGATGTCCGAAACAGACAAAAGACAAGAAGAAGCATTAAACAACTGTTTCTCTGGGCACTGCATGAAAAGTGAGATTTTCGTCCCCGTAAACTACCGCAGACCTCCCTCATTTTCGGCAGTTAACGACAATTTGCAACCCGCGCTTGTTGCCGTTTTCAGTGCCACAAATTGTCGGAACCGGACTCTGACGTATGTGGAGAGCGATCAGCTGTACTAATGGCCCTAATTAGCATATGAATGCAGCGAACCCGCGCGGCTGGCCAGGTCTGGCTTGAATAACCTACTCAGTATTGGCTGAAACCACTATTTTTAAATAAGTAAAATCGCTCCTGATTGGCAGCAAAACCACACGTGGCCAGGCCAGGCTTGAACGTTCTTACTGAGTATTGGATGGAACCACTTCTTTCAAACAAGTAAAATCACTCCTGATTGGTTGGCAGATCCCCAATAACTTATTTACATATATATATATATATATATTTATTTATATATATTTATTTATTATATATTTATTTATTTATTCAGTCATATTATGCTGTATATTCATGTTATCCTATGTAGGCTACTACACTATTATTAGGCTACCATCAAGGACATGAATGAATTTATACAGGAAATGAACATTTGCCAGGAAGATGTTTATGCAAAGAAAGAGCTTTATTAAAACAAACACCTATATACAACGCGAGGATCCAAAAATTACAACCCCGTGAACTGTCCGTTTGCCTCCTCGGGGTTGTAGGTAACTGCTGGCGGCGTTCTTTCTGAGGCAGGTCCGATGTGCAGACGCCTACTGTGCGTGGCTCTGTACTTCGGCGTCGCCTCTAACCGGGACTGCAGCTTCACACAGAGTTCAGAGAGATCCGGTGTTGTGCGCAATTCTGTTCCCCCGTGAAAATCTGTTTCCCCTGTGTCGGGAATGCGCTTTGCAGCCGTTTTCCCGGCGCTTCTAATTGATTTCTCGGTAAAACAACTCATATAATCATGTCAAGGTTGTAACAGTCAGTTTAATCGGCAGTTGTTTACAAAATTGTAGAATAAAAATAAATAAACTATGTCTTCTTACGCTGTATTGTGTTATTATAAATGGCAAGATAAACGGTCTTTTTCCAACTTTTGTCACTTTAACCTGACAAATAAAAGTAAGCCATAAAACACCATTCCAGCACCTACTGTGTATTTATGGTTTTACATTGCTAAAAGAGGAGGATGGGATGGCTGACAGCAGGACACAAACATTATGGCTGTTTCTCAATTCACGAGAATGCGAGCGCGTTCTCGTGAATTGAGAAACAGCCTAAAAACACTAGAGTGTAGACTTCCCAGTACACCCCTTTGTAATATAAAATATGACAGTTTACTGGATTAAGGAAATTTCTAGTATACTACATCCTATCACACATAATTTTTGAGAATTTAGAAACATTTGCTCTTTATTTCCCAAAGTTTTCGGGAGATGTCTGAAAGACCGTTTATTTTTATTTTACAATTTTGTAAACAGCTGCCGATTAAACTGAATGTTACAACCTAGACATGATTATAGGACTTGTTTTACCGAGAAATCAACTAGAAGCGCCGGGAAAACGGCTGCAAAGTGCGCTCCCGACACGGGGGAAACAGAATTGCGCACAACACCGGCCTACGAAATGGCGGCGGCCGTCCAATCCATCCAGAGCCACGCCAACAACGCCATCTTCTTCGCCAGGCTGGAAAACAAATAAATGAGAGTGGTATGAATAAAAATCAAACGCAAGTCACAATAACATTAAACAAGGAAAGAGAAGCAGTAAAAACAAGTCACTTACAGATAATGTCGTCTTTATCAACATCGTGTAAATATGGAATTGCAGGCATTGCTCCGAGCAAATAGGAGGTCACCGCCTCGCTCCGGTTCATAGCGCCTGCAATTTGTCTCCGAGTTGTGAAGACGGCATACTGCTTCCTGTAAATGAAAATACACTTTGATAAAGCTTGTTCTTTTGCAAGGCTACTAGGCTAATCTTAGATTTGGTTGTAGGCTAGGCTACTTTTAGCTTAGCTAGCAGTCACCGAACATATTCTTACCTAAGCTTGGGATTCTGCACCCGTCTTCTCTTCTTGGAGTCTCTCCCGCACAGTTGTTCGACTGCAGAGCCGCCAACTTGTCCTCTATGGACAGCAACCTTGGAGTTTACCGAATTCTGCAGTTAAGTGAACCGCTAATTCATATCGGCACTATTAGCTGACGAGACGGTCCGCTTCTTCTTCTTCTTCTTCTTCTTTCGGTTTTTATGGCGGTTGGCAACTAACTTTAATGGTGCATTACCGCCACCAACTGGACTGGAGTGTGGTACTGGAGTCTAACCTTCCCTAATAGGTTGCAAACAAATAAAACAAACACACAAACAAACATAACGAAACAAACCAATCAAAACAAAACAAACAAAAAGATCATACTAAATTATTTTAATTAGTCCTGTATTCCTCAGGAAGCCAATTACATAGTTTACACTCATTTCCCCTGTGTTTTTTTGCAGAATTTCTTCTAAGTTTAGCCTCATCTGTTCTCCTTGTAATTGTAAGACTAGTCTTTGTCTTTCTTCATGATATTTATTACAGTGTACAATAAGATGCTCTATAGTCTCTGGACTACCACAGAATTCAGTTGCCATCAGCATGCTTCTTCATTATTAACAAAGTTTTATTTAGACGTGTGTGTCCATACCTCATTCTAGAAAATACATCCTCCTCCTCCTTGCTTCTAACTTTATTCTGAATGTTATAGAACTGTCTTCCAGTCTGCCCACCGTCCCATAATGTTTGCCATTTACCCTTAACTATGTTTTTGACCATACTTTTAATTTATTCTTTGCTGTAGTGTACTTCAACATCTATATTAGAATGTCTAGCTGCTTGCTTAGCACTTTTATTTGCTAACTCGTTTCCTATTACTCCTATATGAGCTGGTACAATACCAGAGTTATATTAATTCCTGACTTTATTAGATTATTTGCAGCTTGCAGTATATCATACACAATGTCTTGCCTTGATTTTGACTGAAATGTTTTAATACTGATTAAAGCTGAGCTGGAATCTGAAGCAATTTCTGCCTTCCTTGGCCTATTGACCTCCACCCAAAGCAAAGCTAGCCACACAGCAATCAATTCTGCTGTGTAAACTGCTAAATCATCACTCATTCTTTTTCCAACTTTAATGTTTAATTTTGGAATGACATAAGCAACACCCATTCTTTTATCAGTTAGTTTAGATGCATCTGTATATATAGTTAAATCCTCACTATACCTCTCCATTAAAGTGGGACTTATTTTTAGTTCATTAAACCCCATTTCATTTACTTTAACCTGAATGACCCAACCAAAACTTCTGACTTGAACATTTCCACGCTCTTGGCATTGCTTCAGTACCGACTGACTCATATGAGACAGTCCACTGATAGCAATCAGCAGTTTCTTCTCGTCAGTCTGCGGACTGGCTGAAAGTTGTAGATCGCGTCCAAGAGGAGTTGAAGGGGAGTTGAATGCGAGACATGGGTAAACTCCCCCTGCAACCCTGATTTGCATTTGTATAGCTCACAGCATTTTCATTTACATGTTAAAGCCTCCCCTAGAATTAGGAGGAGGGGGGGTCATGGGGGGACCACGCCAAGCAAGGCCCACGTCAATTTCTGACAATTCACGGCAGTTTTCGGTGTTGCCTGCAAATTACCGTGAACAGCCGTTAACCTGAACTTCCACGACAATCTACAGTGCCGCATAGTGACGAAAATCACACTTTTCATGCAGTGGGGGGGAAAAGATTAACCTATGACTTAATTCAATACAGATATAGCATTGTGTTGAACTGTGTCAATCCTCCCCGTGGGATTCATAAAGATTGTATTTGTCTTGATAATTTCTTTGTTTTTTGTTATCCCAAAAAAGCTCTTCTCATCTTCTTATGTATTGGTCTGAGATCCATGGTTTACAATGACAGAAACTTAACTATGGAACAAAAAAACAACAACAATTTTCTGGTCTCACATTAACAGTAGTGTTGTGATATTACCGCCAGGATCATCAAAATAATGGATCTCAGATTGGATTCTGAACAGTGGAAGAGTTTAACAAAGGAATTCCACTCTGGCCGTAACACGAGACTCTCAAGGCGTAGACGGCCCTTTCTCCCAGCAGTAGGTCAGCTGTGAGCCCTCCTAACAGATAAGACACAGCACAGACAAAGAGTGCCCACTTCTTCCCACTTCAGCATTCTTCTGCAGACCTGTTCAGCTCCACTACAGCTCTCTGGGAGCAGACAAAGGAGGCCAGACCATGAGGGCCTGGTCGGCCCTCACCGACACACAAGCCAGCAGCTGAAAGATTCCCTGGACCAGCCACGTTGATCCAGGGTCTGCTAGACCCGACTGCCTGCTTCAGCAGAGGACTTGACTGAATCCGGACAAACAACATGTCCGGGCAAATACAGAGCTAAGTTGAAGTCCTAACTTCACAATCAGATGCAGGGAAAAAAAATCCTGCATGTGAAACAGCTCTGTGTATTTTTCCTCAGCCTGTACAGGGAAGTGAACACCAATGGAGCTGAAGGCTGGATGCTGAGGAAAACCCCTGCTTGGACTGCATCCCGGTCAAAGAACGTGGCCTCCAAGCTATCCAGACCACGCCGTTAGCCACATGCTGCCGCAAGGCTAACGCTAGCCTGCCAAGAACCGAGCGCTAGCCCGCTAGCGCTAGCCAACCATTTCCTCCTTCAACGCTTCTTCCTGGAACGGCCAAAGTGGACAGAACTCACACATGAGGCATCAACAGGTTGGGCAGCGGTCTGAGGGTGAAGAAACGGTTTATTGGGAAATGTTTGTAAACCGTGGTGTTTAGAACAAAGGGCTAACCGGTAGGTCGCGCTAGCCAAACATGCTATTAGCTTGCTAACATCCGGTTTCGGACATTTGAAAAGGGAGTTCGTTTTAAAGCATAAAGCGTAACTGTTCTGCTCCGCCATCCTCCGATGGTGTTATCTGCCTTATTCCCGCATCAATATGGTATATTAATGCCGGTTTTCAAGGCAATTTTGGGAACTTTATGTTGTAACCTCTTAGCCACCGAGTTGCTGCAGCGACCCCATGCGCCCGGAGGGAGAATCGCATTAACAAACTCGGTCGTAAGGGTTTAAATAATCTTACAGGACAAACAGTCCTCAGAATATTATTTCAACAAATAATATTTTGTGTAACTTGGGCTTTGCATTGTGAATGGATTGAAATACATGGCAGATGTTTTAACTCCACTCCATGCTTTTGAAATCAGATCTGTAGTGAACAGGGATTCACTGAATTAATCTGATTATGATCAACCACTTTTGTTTGTCTTTTGTTTGTTTTCGCATGTAAATAGTTCCTTAGCTTAGCTTCTTTTTATATTAATTTTGCTTAATAGTTTAGTTGAGTTTCACTAGCGTAGTAGAGAGGATTTATTAATCGAAATATTGTGTTAATTCAGGTAAACAGCAATACATAGTGATGTTCTCTGGATGTTCATTTTATTTCTGTTATTAAATTCTTGGACTTGAAAAGAAGTTGTCACTCTTTATTCTATGTGTGTGCAGGTTTTGCTGTTAAAAGATCGCTAGTGCTCGAATTCATCCCTTTCAACCTTTGTCTTGATATCAGCTTAAGAGCTGATCATCACCAGACAATACTTAACAGACAGAGAGTTATTTATGAAACATTAAATAACTTTAAACAGTGTATAATTGCACAACAGTAGCATCTGGTTAACGCTTTGTTATGTGTATCCTCCTGTGTGTTTGACAGAAAGTTGGCTGACATACAATTAAAACTACACAATTCATGAAAATGTGACAGCGAAATCTTATACACAAGAAAAGCATGGCTCTCAAAGACCTCTACTTTATCAATGATGTTACACAGAGCCAAATTTAAAGGCCATATTTTTTATTTAATGTCATTTAACCTTTAGTCAAGCAGGTAAGGCAACTGAAAACTAGTCTGTCAGTACTCAGCAGGCAGCGCCGTGCAGTTTTCTGCCGGCCCTGCCTTTTCTCTCTCTCTCCACAGGTGATTGCAGTTGGCTGGTGGGCGTGGCGCGCACCTGCGCCTCGTTCAGCACTGTGGCTGGGAGTATTTAGGCAGTGAGCTGACAGCTGGAGGATCCCAGAGTGTTAACCTTGTGTGGTACACCTCAGTTGGCCACTGTCTGCTGACAGCTCTCCTTTTCCTGCGTTAATCCCTGTTTCCTGTATCTCTCAGGTTGCCTAACGCTTTGGATCCCACTACAAGCATCCTCTCGTGTTCTGACGTCCCAAGTCAAGTCTTCTGGCTCTCACTGCCCTGGATCCCGTCCCAGGCGCTCCCTCAGGCTCTCTTGGTGCTACCAAGCCAGGCTGAGAACCTCACCGGACCTCCCTGGTTCCTCCAGCTGCTCACTGACCACTGCTCCCTCCATCGGTGCTGCTCGGACCCCGGCATAGCTCCATCTGCCTGCTCACCTGTCGCTCAGTCACCTGTCACCACCATAGAGGAGAGATCTGCTGTATCCATCTCTCAGCTCCACTCCCCCCCCGCTAGGTTTCCCGAACTCGGCAGTAAGCACACCACAAACCCCGTACAGGTAAATTCCCACGGCACAGTCTAACTCTCTGTTTCCTTCGTCCGCAGAGAAATCGGTCCCGGTCTCACGTTTCAGTCAGGCGCTCGCCCGACAAGGCTCCTCCACGTCACTGTATCTCTGTTTTACAAAATAAACACTTTAAAGTGCTTTCTGCCTCCCGATTGTGTTCTGCATGTGGGCCAAACACCTAAAAGCCATTACATAGTCCTCATTTACAACAGGTCGACCTGGACAACAGACATGCTGGGAGGCAACATACAAGCGATATAAAGGTACCTCTAAAAAAAATTACAATATGGTGAAAGTTCAATATTCTTGGTCCCTCGTTTCATAAAGTGAAACCTTTTATATTTTGTAAATTATTTACCTATAGAGTGAAACATTTTATTTGTTCCTTGTAATTTTGATGATTATAGCTTACAGATAATGACAGACCTCTCAACTTTTATCAAAAGTTAAGAGTGAGATTATGCTAATTTGGGGGCGGGGCTTGTTTGGGGGCGGGGCTACCCGGACCCTGGAAGAGCCGGTGGAGTCAACTCCATCTCATTTTTATCCCCCAGACAATGAAGTAGACATGTATTACTTTTGTTAAAAAGAGAAAGAGACATATTAATACTTTATTGTTCAGTTAATGGATTAAGACATAAAAAAATACACAATTGTTCAAATAATACTGAATAAAATTAAGTAGTTTTAAGTTATTGACCGAATTATTACACTGTTACACATTCATCTATGGGTTGGTGCGTCTTTACGCATGATCCAGCTGCTGATGTCTCCCTCTTTTCAGCTCAATGCACTTCTAGACTGTTACAGTTTATAACATTCTCATCACCTTTCACAGCGACAGGTTTCTCAGTCGCCGCGCTGACAAGTCAAATCTCTATTGCTCTCGTCAGTGCGCTCTGGGCGGTGAGGTGGGCGGATTTTACCCCCGTGCGCTGCGTGCGAGGGATAAACAGCGGGGAAAATGCATAACTAAATACTGTAAAGGGCTCCTATAAAGGGAACAGGGGTACTGACAGGTCTAAGATGAAGCCCCTGATCTTACAAGTTCTTTAAAATGACCCTTAAAAGTGCGCACCTGAATTAAAGCGCGAGGCAGCACGCCCACCGAAGCGCCACTGAATCTATGTTGTTAAAAAAATAGCATGAAACACAGCTAGTAACTCTCCTATTGACTTTAACTGGCACACGTTGCTACCGATGTGAGGACATTAAACGTAGTGATTCACGTTTTGAATGGTGAACGGTGATAAAAGCACCTGCTCCGAGGGAAAGGAGGGGGGAGAGGAGCATGCGCGGAGGCACAGAAGTACGGTGCATGTAGTTAAAAAATGCAGAATTAATAAAAACGAAACTTATAAACAGACTAAGTGGCTTTTTAAACTGCATCTGGTTAGCAGAACTGTTTTATGATCCTGCGTGCAGCCATGACTGGTTCTGAATGAACCGGTCATCTGGCAGCAGCTCCCCCCGCCCCCTCCCCTCCTGTGTACGCGGTACAGGACCTTACCGGCTCACTTTCACCACTGTTAAGACTAAAATTATTCATAACTCTGATCACTCTTCCTGCTGCTCTGTTAAAAATAACGGCAGCAGGAATTACTGATGGCCACAAGCTGTGAAAGAAGCTGAAACAGCTCAGCAGAAGGCGGAGTTTTGTCGTCCGCAGCCCAGACGGGCTTTGTGATTTTTATGCGTGAGAAATTCCATGTTTGCGTGTGAAATATCATGTGTTGCGTGTGAGCGTGTGGAGTTAGTGAAATGCGTGTGTCACACGGTCAATGCGTGAGAGTTGAGAGCTATGCAATGAATACCCTAATTTTAGTCTCAGAGAATCAGAATATAGTGAGACAGATACATACTGGAAACTCATGGTGTCAAATGCCAGTCACCAAAGTCAGGGATTATATGAGGGGCCATTTCATCTGCTGGTGCTGGTCCACTGTGTTTTCTGAAGTCTACAGTCAACACATTCATACTTCCTCGTGCTGACAAGCATCATAGAGACGCTGATTTTATTTTCCTGCAGGACCTGGCACCTGCTCACACTGCCAAAGATACCAAAAGCTGGTTCAGTGGTTTTACTGAGCTTGATTAGCCATCAAACTGGCCTAACTTGAACCCTGAGGAGAATCTATGGAGTGTTGTCAAGAAAAGGATGTAGGACTCAAGACTCAACTGATGGTTGATTACATCTAGACCTTGTATTAATGCTGTAATTAAAGAAAAAGGAGACCCAACAATGTGCCTTGAGTGAATAGAAATAAATACTTTTCAGCAGTGTTACATTTGTGTTTAAAATATAATTTTTATTGATCTTACATAAAACTAAAATTTCCTAAGACACTGACTTTTGGGTTTTCACTAAGCCATAATCTGTCTGCTAATGTTTGGTAGTGGGACCCAAATACAGGCAGAACAAGGAGTCTGGACATTAAGTGAAGTACATTTAATGAAGGAACCAAAAGCTTACAACTTAGAATCATTGGAAAACAGAACACAGACTCGGCATGGAGAAAATGGGAAGAATAATGGAAAGATCATGTGGGGAACTTAACGAGTATATATACACTGAGGCAGGGGATGAGAAATGGCTGGCAAACCAGATGAGTTAATCAGAGGAATAAGGAACCGCTGAGAAAGAGTAGTCAGAGGGGAAGAGACTAATAAACTAGGATTGAGCAGAAACACTGAAACAAGAAAACCCAGAGGAAAGGGCATACAGAAATAACTCAAAGCACAAAGCATGGAAACTGGAAAGCTAAATGCAAAGACATGCAAAAACGGTTAAAACACAAGAAATGAACTGATATGGAAAAACAAGAGAATATGGCTATACATTTAGGACATAATGAACAAGAAAAATGCTGAAAAATGAAAAACAAAACACAGCAAGATCGTGACATGATCCTAAAAATTCCAAGAAATAAATCTTTGAAATCTTTCCCTCTGTGTGCAGTTCAATGAAATTCAGTTTATTTCTATAACGGCAATTCACATGTCATCTTAATGGTCTTTACAAAGTCAATCCAATTAAATCATACAGACAGATTGGTTAAAAGGTTTTCTGTCTGAGGAAACCCAGCAGAATAAGTCAAGTCACTGACTTGCAGCATTGACAGTGTTGGGCACATTACTTTAAAAAAGTAACTAGTTATAGTTATTCCTCCCAAAAGGTAACCAAGTTATAACTCAGTTAATGCACCAGTTAATGTCTAGTCACTAGTTACAAGGCAAAGAAACTATGCAGTTACTGTTTACGTTCTAAAATGTCAATGAATTTTAAAAGTTTTCCCATTATTCGAACTTTAAATACCACTGAGTTAAATTATCAAATATAAAATGTTCAATAATTATTTAAATTGACTAAATAGCTGAAAACATTGTGCACTAATCTATACGTGTCATGGTTTTTAGGTGTTTAACCCACATGCAGAACACAGTCGGAAGGCAGAGAGTAGTTTAAGGCGTTTATTAAATACACAGAAGTGCTAAGGTGGATCAGAGGAGGAACCACGATGTAGAACGCCAGACGGTGACACGAGGCAGGGCTGGTTTGTTCTGCGGGTGAGAGAACGGAGGGTTAGGCAGAGCAAAATGCAAGGGGAAGAGTGCAGGGTGAAGGAGTGCTTACCGCCGAGTTCGGAAACCTGTCTTTGGGGTCTTGTGGTTGGCTGGAGGTACAGAAGATGATCTGGGGAAGTCTTCAGCCCGACCTGGTGACATCAGGGGAGCCTCAGAACGGAATCCAAGTTGAGAGAGAACGGAGACAGAACCTGAGCATGAGGGAGAGTCCGGAACGTGATCCAGGTCGATGAGAGGCGAGACGTTTGCCTTGGGTCTTGCTTTGAGCACGAAGGAGCGCTTGGAGTGGGATCCAAGCATGAGGCAACCTGAGACACAAGAGACAGGTAATTAGTGCAGATTACACGAGAGCTGCCCGGAGACAGTGGCACTCTGACCATTAAAATATAGGCAGAAGTAATTTTTCAGAAAATATTTGTGTGGAAAATATTTAATGTTAGAGTAACTAAATATATACATATATATCTGCATTAGGTATTGTCAGGACTCAGCAGGCAGAGCCGCGCAGCCTTGCCGGCTCTGCGCTCTCCTCCTCTCCTCTGCTCACAGGGGACAGCAGTTGACTGGTGGGCGGGACCGACACACCTGCAGCGTGTTCAGCGGCGTCTCAACGTACTATAAGAACAGCGCACGAACAGCGGGAGGATGCCAGAGTGTTACCTTGTCGCGGTATGCCTAAAGGCCACCAACCACCTCCTGAGCTTCAAGCCCGTGAGTTTTTCGATCCCCGTTTTTAGATCTAATATCTGTCTCCTGTGTTTTTCTCCAGTGCTCTTGTGTTTTTGGAACATTTCTCTCGTGTGACCCTATGCTTTGAAGACCAGGCTCCCGAATCCTCTACCCGCTCAGATTCTGCTCTGGTGATCTCCCCCTCAAACTCGCTTGGTGGTACCAAGTAGGGCACGAGGTTTCCTTCCCTGGATTCACCCTGGTCACCCTGGACTCTCCTGGTTCCTCCCGCTGTTCCCTCCGGATCCCTGGACCCGCCGGCGCTGCTCGGACCCTGCCTAACCTCCACTCACCGGTCACTCTGTCATCTGCTCCTCCAACATCAGCTGAGTCCACCTCACTCCCCCCCGGCTTAGTTCCTAGAGCTCCGTGGTAAGCCTACGTTTCTTTAGTTGTACTTTCTCTTAGTGTAAACTCCACTAACCGTTTCCCTTTACCTCACAGATCCCGTGTTACCTGCCCGAGTCGGTCCCTGCGTTTCCCCTGTCCTAAGACCCTCCCTGAATCCTAGCTCTTGAGATCAATAAAAACTGTAAAACTGCCTCCTGTGTGCTGGTGTTCTCTGCATGTGGGTCAGACATCTTAAACCAAACATGACAGGTATATGTAATATGTTTTCTTTAAATAAGGGGCCATTAGAACTCCCCCCCACCCCAACATAAAATGGTTTGACCATTAGAACGGCTGGCTGCAACTTTGAAAGTTCGTTTCGCTGCAAACTGAGAATGTCAGGTTTTTAAATGTCCGGCGCACAGAAATGAAAAGAGGATAGAAAAAGAGAAGATGACATCAAAGGCTCGAGGGATTTTATGAGTAAATATTTTTTTTAAAAACTGAGGATGAGTCAGGAACAGGTCCAGGAACGGAATTGCAGAGGAACGATGCCCATCCAGAGCCTGGTAAGAAGCAATGCGTTTATCAATGTTATTTTAAAGTATAGCATCCACTAGCTAGTGTAAGGGGAAAAAACACATTTTCTTTTACAGAAATACTTAAGCTTAGCGCCAAAAGAGCAGAAAGCAGAGAGATGGTGCAATCTGAAAGAGCCAGCTGAGGCGGGGAGCTTGATGGACAACGTAGCAGTTCTCCCGTCGCAACATGTGGCTTCGGGGGGGAGAGACAGCGTGTGTTTGAGGAGGAGGCAGAGAGAGCCATCCCTAGCGATAACAGAGACAGTGCCGGGGGGGGGGGGGGGGGGGGTGGTCTTGCTGCCAGATCGGAGAGTCTGAGCATAGTGGCTCAGAGACGGAAGACCCCGTTAATTTCAATTATCTCGCGTTATGGCCAACAAAAATGACTGATTCTGATTGAGTGAATGTTGTGCGTTTAACGGCAAAAAGGAAGCCTTTATCAGAGATGGCAAATGAACCGCCAGCAGATTCAAAGGGTCTAACCACATTTATGAAGTGAAGTCATCTAAGACTTGTTTGGAGGACAAAAACAATAGTTCTGTAAACGGCAGGTTATTGAATAAAAAAAAGGCATAGGAGAATGAAGTATACAGCTAAGTTGACTTTTTTGGTGTGTGTGTGTGTGTGCGTGTGTGTGTGTGTGCGTGTGTGTGTGTGTGGTGGCGGCAGGTGTAGAGGGGAGGCCCAAAAAGACTGTGTTGTCCCGGGCCCTAGCAAAGCTGTCAGCTGCCGTGTTTCAAGTATTTCCATGGTTATAAAAATGAAAAATAACAGCATACCACTGAAGAAGTAAAGTGCAAAACCAAGGCACCAAATTCTAAAATTGGTGCTTTGCCATCAAATCCATCATCTTCAAATGGAAAGCACATGATACCACAACCAACCTGCCAAGAAAGAGCCGCCCACCTGAACTTACAGACCACTCACAGACCAGCAAAAGTAACCCTGAAGGAACCGAAGGGCTTCACAGCAGAGACTGGAGGATCTGTCCATAGGACCACAGTAGGCCGTACACTCTATAGAGCTGGACTTTATGGAATAGTGGCCAGAAAAAAAGCCATTACATAGTGTCAAAAATTAGAAGGCACCTTTTGAGTTTCACAAATGGCAAGTGGGAGACTACCAAATATATGGAGGCTATGTATGTAACTTTTTGGCTACCAAGGAAAACGCTGTCTGGTGCAAACTCAACATATCAAATCACCATACGTCATTTACGCTGACGTTTTTTTTGTTATTTTATCCAATTTGTTTTTTGCCTCCCAACTGAAAAATAATACAACATCGAAGTTGTAGGCTTGTTCTGTAAATGAAATGGTGCAAACTCTCAAGCGATCCATTTTATTTTCAGGTTGTGAGGCAACAAAATGTGAAAAGTGCCAAGGGGGCTGAATACTTTTCTATGACTTGGAATGGTTAAGTTTCCTTTTCTGAAATGAGTGACAAAAACATAGAACTTTTTCATGATATTTTAATTCTTTGTGATGTTCCTGTACATTCTAAACAGGGAAGCAGTCCACTTACATTTCAGACCAATTAGTCTTTTACAACATGATGCAACAAATGATGGGACATTTCAATATCTATGAGTGCAGCCAAAACTGCCATTTCTAAAGGCAGCATTTGGGAACTTTTTGCCTTAAGGGGTTCTGCTTCCACCTTTGGTGTTTGTACTTAGGCACAATAGTACAAAATGACTGCTTTATTCTTTTGAATTTGCTCAAGGACACCTCGGCAGCAGTCATTAAAGAGAAGAGATTTCATTACATCGGAAATCGTCGGCAGTTGCCACCTTGTGGGCGTGAGTGCCAGCACACTGAAACTGGAGCGAGTTGAATGTGAGGACACACAGACACACTGCATAATTGACGGGCACAGCTTTCAGTTTATCAGCATGTTTTTTATAACGTTTATTTTTCTTCTGAAGAACTCCCAAACTGTTGAGAATGCAGAGGGTGTCTTGACACGGCACTTTTTTCCAGTTCATCTTACAGGTTAAATAACTGCCATACGTTATGCGAGTCCCCTGTTGACGAGGGTTTTCATTTGTGGCAATTCTGTTATTGTTTGTGCAGTCAACAATGCTTTTTTTTTACCCCAAAAAGTGATCAAGGTACTCTGCTATAAAGGCTTGAGTGAGGGCGCTGACAACCAGCACTAGGCATGAAAATGTCTAAATTAGTCCCGCCACATCTCCACCAAACTTCCTGGCTGGGTCACAGCGTCCTTTGTCTGCTGCTATGTGCTTGTCAATGACAGCTCCATATTTCAGCTCTGCAGGCATCCAGACTCCTCTCTGCGGGGTTTCACAACAGAGTTATGGCATGCAAACATTTTTATTTACCAACAATTTCTCAGCCCTCTCATAACTCCTGCAGCTCCAGTCAGTCAGCCAGCCACCAGCACCAAAACTGAGGTGTGTTCTGAAAAGCACCTACAGGTATCCTAGATGATTTATTTAAACTTGAGTGTTTTGTTTACTTAACTTTTCAAGACCCATATGCATTTTATCACACTAAGGTATGATATGCATTTTGTACCCTCATGAGTAAAATACCACATAGGCACAGACAGTATGCTGACAGTGTGGCAATAGCATGATGTGTTGTTTTAGCACAAAAAAATGTCACCTATTTTGATCTGTGTGAAATTTGTCTATTGATTCAAACTGAGGCTAAGGTTTTGCTGTGGTTTCTCCACCAGATTTCAAAATGTTAAAAAAAAGGACTAAGATTTGAATTAAACACACATATGATAAAGAATCTGCCTTTTGCAGTGATATGAATGTGTCCATATCAGATACATTAAGTAGCTCGCAAAAGTATTTGTACCCCCAAATCTTTCTATATTTTCTCATAGATACTGGGAGTTTATGCGATCCATTTTCATTTTTCCTCCCTGAACTGCTATTACAGCTGTAAGTCATTCTAGATACAGTATGCTTCTACTAGCTTGCTCATTAGAGACACCCAAATTGCCCATTCAAAACAAACATATATATAATAAATATTAAAAAAGATCTTCAAAAGTAGAATTTTCTTGCACATTTGTTACAGCTTAATAGTTTAATATAGTTTTTACTTGCAGCCTAAATGCCATTTTAACAGATTTGCAGTCAATATGAGTAATAATGCACCCATCTCCTGCTAACAGCATCAAGCAGATTTCACCTCAGCACTTGTTCACCTTCCTTCATTTGTCCCTCCCTCCCTTTCTGCCCTTCCTGTAAATCCCACAGCCCCCAGCTTCAGGGACCTGGAAAAGTAATTAAATGTCTGAAAATGACAAGCTCTCTTTCTCCCACTTTCAACATCTGCAGAGCCCTTTTTCTCAGGACCTCAGGAATGACACATTGATTTCCCTGCAGTCCAATTCTCCCAGGCAGTCTCTTCCTCGAATTCTTTTTCTCTCACCCTGTGGAGAACTGGGTGGCAACATGAATGGGGTAGGAGCGCATAAAGGGCTGCACGGTGTCTGGCCGTGCCACTGCGGGTTGCCTATAGTGGCGTGGTTGGTTTTCTACAACTTGCGATTGCCAAAGTCACATGTTTCTGTTTCTACCAATGGTTTCCAAGAGTTATCAGTGTTAACTTTCTGCTTAGTTCCCCTGACTGCCCCCACCAACCCTTTTTTTTTGGTTTTGCAGTTTTGTGGGATGTATGCAGTTTTGAAAGAAAGGTCACTCAGCCACCCCACAGAGATGTGATTAGCCACACGCAGTTACCAATGACTTGTTGTCCGCTCATACCTGCTTCTCCTCCTGTCCCCGGTCAAAGAAAAGAATTTGGCTGTATCAAATAGGTCATGTAAAGCATTAACAAAAATGTCAATATTTTTAAATGAAACAAAAGGAAGCCTATAGATTCACAAATACTGTTGGACTTGTAATGAAGAAAAGCTGTTTAATGCACGAAACAAGTGACTCACAGGAACATGAATTATGAACAAAATAAGTGAGGGGGGGACATCTGTTGAAGCAGCTCAGACAGTTTGGTAATTTTCTGACCTTGAAAGTGGCTTTGAAACATGTGGGCTGAACTCTAATTCCAAGTCAGAATGGATGGCTCAACGGTGAAAGCAGGGGCATAAATCAAGTGGTAATGAATTCAAGGGAATCCTTGTGCTGCTGGTATACTTGGCAGAAATATGTTTGAAACTGTGTTAGTTTTATATGAAAGTGACTTTTCTTACTGATATGGTATGTTGCTTACACTTTTTCAGCATGCGAGCTACTTATAAACCAACTAAGTCAAAATGATCTACCTACCCACGACAAAAAAGCAAAACATATAACTATTTTCAAGTTTATTAAGGATTATTTGTATGTACAATGTATGTTGATGTACCTTGCATAACCAAATAAGCTAATATTGCACAACACACATAATAAGTATTTACATTTAGTTTACTTTGATGACTTGCACTGAATTGAATCAGCCAGGGATACATAGTCCGGACAGTAGCTGCTGACAGCCAGCCTCAAGCACATTTCCAAATGTTCATCCCTCATGATGGAACGGTATTTGGACTTAATGATCTTCATGTATGAAAAGGCTGACTCACATAAATAAGTGGAGCCAAATAATGCAGTCAAGAAGGTAGCACATTTCCTCATGTTGGGGTACTTTTCCTCTGTGAGGTTCCAGAACTGTCCATGAGCTCTCGACTTCAGCTCAATGTCAGTTTGTAGAGTCAAAATCTCATCTTCCACTCCAGAAGAGTTCAAGTGAAACAGTGCTGCAATGTTTGATGCGAGTGAATCAACCTCAGCATCTTTCTGAAAAGGATAGCACATGAATGTAGCGACTGGCTTGAGCAAAGAAAGGTCTTGAAAGCGTTTGTCAAACTCTAACAGACAATTGTTAATCTGCTCCGTGTAGCGTGCATGGTAGTTCAAGAAGTCTGGGAACGCATCCTCCTGCCTGCACTTTGCAATAAATCCATTCACACGTCCAACCATTGCAGGTGCTCCATCTGTGGTGATAGACACCAATTTGTACACTGGGAGCTGAGTTTTCTCAAAGTTTTTAAACGTCTGAAAAATGTCCTATCCTCGCGTCTGTTCCTTCATGGGAAGTGCTGTCAATAGCTCCTCTTTTGCAGTGAGATCACTAAACACCATACGAATGAAAATGCACATCTGGGCTGTGTCACTCACATCTGTAGATTCATCCAACTGCAGGGAGAAACACTCACAATCTCCGATGTCCTTCCACAGTTGCTGGGTTAAATCCTCAGCCATGGCTTCACAGCGCCATGTAACTGTAGGTCTTGACAGCTGCAGAGCTTTGATTGAAGATAATATCTCTGCCTTATTTTTAAAGTCTCGGAACAATGAGTCAGCTGCTTCAACGAATGCTTCTTTTACCATCTCTCCGTCTTGGAAGGATTTACTGTTTTTTACGATGGCGTGACTCACCCGGAACGATGCTTCGGTGGCGGCTTTCACTTTTGAAGTTTGTTGAGTGAAAAATGACTGCTGTCCGGACAACTGGGATTTTAGTTCCTCCACCTTTCTCTTTCTCAGCTGGCTTTTCGGCAGAAAGTCGATGTCGTATTTTCCATGAATAGTGCGAAAATGCCGCTCCACATTTCCCTTCTTTGGTATTGCGATGGTAGAATTACAGATGAGGCAAACGCACTTCGAAAATGACATCGTGAAAAAAAGTCCACCTCCCATTCCATATGAAAGTGATATGTTTTTGCCTACTTACTTGGCCCAGCTTTCTCACTCATTTTGGTCAGCATATGTTTTAGCAAGGTCTTAAAATCCGAGGTAACTCGCTAACAGGCTTGTTTTTTTCCAACGTCATCTTCTTCTTCTTGAAATTTATTGGCGTTTGGCAAAAACGTTAGGTGAGCATTACCGCCACCAACTGGTAAGGAGTATGGACCACATGATTTTCAACGTCACGCTGCGATCGACCAGTACTGCCTACGCGATCGACTTAATGAGCACCCCTGATCTATGAGCTCGCCACCTCTTGCCACTTGGATTTTTCAAGGCAAAACTGCTCCAGCTACTTCATGTTGGATGTTTTTCACTTGTGAACAGTAATCTTCATGCTTAACCACAGATTGTGAATTGGGTTTAGGTCTAGACTTTGACCAGGCCATTCCAACACCTTTAGCAGTATACTTCAGGTCATTGTCCTGCTCTCTAATCGCAGACAGACTGACAGGTTTTGCTCAAGAATATACTTTTTTTAGCACCGTCCATCTTTGCTTCCACTCAAACGAGTGTCCCATTTTCTTCTCCTGTAAAACATTCAGACAGCATGATGCTGCCACCACCGTGCTTCAATGTGGGGATGGCGTTCTTGGGCTAATGGGATGTGTTGGGCTTGTGCCAGACAGTGTTTTCCTCGGTGGCCGAAAAGTTACATTTTAGTCTCATCTGAGTAGAGCACCTTCCTCCATACATTTGGAGAGTCACCCAAGTGCACCATGGCAAACTCACAGGGTGCCTTCTCATTTTGACACTAAGTAATGGCTTTTTTTCTTGCCACTTTGGTCTCTGGGCTGCCTCTCTGTTTAATGCCCTCCAGTCTGAGTTCTGGTGGACAGCCCTCTTTTGGCAGGTTTGTAATGGTACCATTTGCTTTCTGTTTGAAAATGATGGATTTGATGGAGCTCGGGGGAAAATCAAAGATTTGGATAGCTTCATAGCAAAGGGGGTGGATACATAAGTATGCACATAGCAATTTTAATATTTCAATACATATTTTTTTCTCATTACACTTTACCAACTTAGACTGTTTTGTGATGAAACCATCAAAAAAAGACTAAAAACATTACATTACAGGTTGGAATGTAATAAATTAGGTAAAAAGCCAAAAAAAAGGGGGGGGGGGTGAATCAGGGGCAATTCTAGGATCTGACCTCTAGGGGTGCTCAGCCCCCAGTGTTGACTGTGATTCCTGGCATGATCAACAGGCTTTCCATTTTTAGTCCAGATGTAAGATTCTTAGAGTTGACTCATTTTTGAGCTAAAGCTTGTCAAACAAGCTACAATATAGGCCCATGCAAAGGCAGTGACAAACAGATTGAAAGGTTTTCACACAATAAAACCTTGTGCATTTGTAAAACCTGCATGATGGCAATAGTTAGACTAGCTATATTGATAAAAGTGAGGAATAATTTCTCTAAAGACAAAAAAACTAACTTAGCTTTCTTGAAATTTAATTTTCTCTGGCTTAACAGAGCAAAACATGGTAGCCCACAAAAACCTTTTGCTGCACAGTGTTTGTCAGCTGGCTGAAAAAAGGGCTGATACTACTACACTTTCCTTATTGTCGTATTGCTTTGCTTACAAGAGAGACAAATTTAGCAGTTTGGATATATATCCAGTTGTGGAGAAGCATTTATATATATAAATATATATGCCATTAGATATGCAGTCTCATATAAGACATAAGCCTGCCATATATTATGACTCATGTCTCATGACCAGTCCATGTCTTCTGTCAAGCAAATTGCTAATAAGTTAATAAATCCCTACACACTTCCTTTATGAATTTGCACACTGAACTTTGTCTTTTTTAAAACTCAGATTAAGAGAAATAGTTTCCTTATTAGGAAAAAAACATACAGTTCAGATTTAACTTTTCAGACAGGCATTCTGAATCCTCTACTGCATCTACTGAGCTCATGTTTAGAAACAATGCATTAGAACAGCTGAAGCGCTTCGGACACAGATACCACATGTGCGGAAAAGAATATAGCTGCAGATGTAAAATGTTCGAATAGAAATACATACAAGTAGCAAGAATAGCTGTGCTCTGCTTTTTTTTAGCAACTAAAAATATCTGTGGTCCCATCATGGTCTGATTGTGAAACAAAGATGCAAGGGCGTTGTCATGGTTTAGATTTTGGTTTGGCTTCTGATCTCCATTAGTTCTCATTTTCCTTCCTCGTTTGGGTTTTAGTTATGTTTTAACTTTATTTATTGTTAGTTTTCAGTTTCATCCTCTCTTTTTCACTCCCTCTGCAGTCAGTCGCACCTGTTAGCCATTTTCTAATCAATCAGTCAGACTCTTTCCACCTGTTAGTTCCCCTATTTAAACCTCCCTCTGTGCTCATTTCCTCGCTGGTCCGTCGTCGTTCAACACCCACTCCATGCCTGTCTGTTTTTGTCTCCTGCATAACTGGTACCCTGCCACCTCTGCTTTTCCTCAAGGTTAGTCCTGCTGGCTGTCTCTGAGAAGCTGTTTACTAGTGATGGTGAGATGAAGCCTCATGAGGCATTGAACCACTTGAGCCAACTGGTTCGAGAAAGGGTTCATTTCTTGATGCTTCATGTGCACACGAAACCACCTACTGGCCAGGTGTATAATCACAGCCAGCTGTATCTTAACACGTGTGATGCATTGAATTTTTGTCTATTATGACTCTTGGGAATGACTTCACAAAAGGTGTAGGACGAAATCATTTGTATACATAAATTTTGTATACACATGTGTATAATAAAACATTGTTTGAATGTATTCTCTGTGTGTAATTATTCCCAAAATAGTAGTGACGTGATATGGCATGGTGTGTAATTTTTTTCCGTGACTCTAGAAAAATGGCATGGGCTTAATCAGGGAGAGGACAGTGAAAGTGCTTGTGGAACTAGGGAGGGGGTAGTGCAGGGTTCTTGCACCATTTTAAAAGTAAAATGTAATGCTTTTTAAGACCTTTTTCAGACCTCAACAAATATAATTTAAGACCCAAAAATTTCATAATTTCTTTGGAATAGGCTACTCAATTTATTTCCTCCTACAATGGAAATCAAAACTTTTCCATTTGGTATCAATTGTGTGCAATGTGTAAACTCGGTAAGTAAAAATACTTTTCTTTTATACCTTTTTATTTTATTTGGGTCCTTTGTGATGTAGAACAGAGCCAACGTAACATAGATTAGATTACACTAAACAACACAATGCTTTGTATGAAGGAACCATATAGAATACTGAAAATAAGCTCACTCACTAATGTCCTCAAAACAGCCTTTCACAAGCCAAAATGTTGACAAATAATCTACATAACTGCTAGAAAACACAAATGTTATTACATGACTTTTAATGAGAGAAACCCTGTTTCGTAACATCCCAAATTCACCTCAAGACATGTGGCGCAGCTCTGCTGCTCTCTTCTCAATTTCATGGTCTAGGTCCACCAACTCCTGCCTACAATTTATTTTTTTTATTTTATTTTTCCGAATCGGACCCTGTGAAATGCGGAGCACTGTTTCACATTCCGACCCTTCTTCTTGAAAAAAAAAAACGCGTCATGCTAAATTAGCTGAGCTAGCGCGTTACTTTTCTTTGAATTTTCAACAAAACATAACAGCGAATCATGAGGAAATCCCTGGTTAGTCGCTGCGTTTATCAGTTAAATTACTGGAAGCGAGGGAATAAACGCTGACAGGTGACGTGGCCACAGGTGAAAGCAACTCATTAATTAACTGCACGCTTACCGAGGGAAGTTGTTCATTCCACTGAACTTTCTGAGTTGATAGTTCATAAATCCAAAGAAAACCTTCAACCAGCGCTACTTTCATTCATGCATCTGTGGCCATTTTTGTACGCTCTTCTAAAAAATGAAAATGGTTGAACACCGATAAACCTCAGTGGCCGATCTCCGCTTTGCAAAGACCCGCCCTACTATCTTTCTGATTGGCTAATGTCCCGGCTCTGCCAGATTTCATTGGTTTAGAGGTCCACACGGACCCTTAGAGCAGTTTCTTTTTGAAAAAGTCTAGGCGGAACTTTTTGATCTAATTTTCCAAATGACGGAAATCCGTCGCAGCGACGGAGAACTTTAACCCCGGCATTAAGCAGACCGGCTGAAAATTTAATACCTACAGCAACTTTACGGTAAATTTAAGACAATTTAAGACCTTAATTTCCCGGATTTTAATTTAAGACTTTTTTTAAGACTTTTTAAGGACCTGCGGGAACCCTGTAGTGAATAGGCTAATGCTTGTGTAACTTGGATGATTTCATGCATTTTTATTAAGAAACAACAATTTCTCCACAGTTTTTGGTTTCAAATGATTTCTCTTTTTTGATACTACTTCTCCAGCCTTTGAAAAGACACGCTCACATGGCACAGATGATGCCGGGGTGCATAAATAAATAAGTGCAAGTATGTACAGATTGGGATACTGTGACCGATGATTAGCCCAGTACTATACGGTCCCACAGTTTCGCCTCAGCATGCAACACTGAAGCACACAGAGGTTCCCGCTGCGTCTTTACGCACGATCCAGCTGCTGATGTCTCCTCTCTTTTCAGCTCAATGCAATTACAGTAACAGTTTATAACCTATATCACCTTTCACAGCAACAGGTTTCTCATCTCAGTCGACCAGACAAATCTCTATTGCTCTCCTCAGTGCGCTCTGGGCAGTGAGGTGGGAGGATTTTACCCGATGGTGCGCTGCATGCGAGGGTTAGGGGGGGAATGCATAAATAAAAACTGTAAAGGGCTCCTATACAGTGATCATAGGAGCTGACCGGTCTGAGATCAACCTCCTGATGTTACAAGTTCTTTAAAATGACTCTTAAAAGTGCGCACCCAAATTATAAGTAACGTAATTTTGCGCACCTGAATTAAAGCGCAAGGCAGCAGCGCACCGAAGCGCCACGGTTCTGTTTTGTTTAAAACAAAAGATCATGAAACACAGCCAAAACTCTCCTAGTGACTTTAATTGGCACACTTTGCTACGGGTGTGAGGACATTAAACGTAGTGATTCACGTTTTGAATGGTGAACGGTGATAAAAGCCCCTGGATTCAAGGGAAAGGAGGGGGGAGAGGAGCAAGCGCTGAGGCACAGAAGTACGGTGCATGTAGTTAAAAAACTGCAGAATTAATAAAAACAACTTATAAACAGACGTGGCGTTTTAAACTGCATCTGGTGAGCAGAACTGTTTTATGATCCAGAGTGCAGCCATCACTGGTTCTGAATGAAGGCAATATCTGGCAGCAGCTCTCTTCCCCCGCCCCCTCCCCTCCTACGTACGTAGTACAGGACCTTACCGGCTCACTTTCACCGCTGGTTAAGACTAAAATTATTCATAACTCTGATCGCTCTTCCTGCTGCTCTGTTAACATGAACTGCAGCAGGAATTACTGATGGCCACAAGCTGTGAAAGAAGCTGAAACATCTCAGCAGAAGGCGGAGTTTTTATCGTCCGCTGCCCAGATGGGCGTTGGGATTTTTATGCGTGAAAAATGCCATGTTTGTGTGTGACCGTGTGAAGTCAGTGACGGTCAATGCGTGATAGTTGAGAGCACTGATCTCCTATCTATCTATCTCTCTCTCTCCTGAACTCTCCAAACACCAAACTAACTGTCTCAAACTAAATAACCACTATCCAAACTCTGCTATCCAAACTAACAAAACTCTATCCACTCTCTCAACTGACCGCAACTCGCCTACAACAACCCACATTTTGAATGGAGCCTGTGGGGTTTCTAAAGCTGTCAAACCCCGCACCAAAATCTGAACCACTTCTCGAAGCAGTCACGTGGTACCGCCGGGCAGCGAGGCTTCGGACGTCATCGTTTTCGGCTCCTCCCCTAAATGAAGCAAGCCTCGATACGCGCATTGCGGAAACGCCCCCTCCATTACTCGACACACGCCTCGAAGCCTCGGCACATCACGTAACATCACTACTGTTTACTCTGCTAGCCGTCTCTGAGAATCTGTTTACTCTGCTAGCCGTCTCTGAGAATCTGTTTACTCTGCTAGCCGTCTCTGAGAAGCTGTAACTCTGCTAGCCGTCTCTGAGAAGCTGTGGACTCTGCTAGCCGTCTCTAAGAAGCTGTTCACTCTGCTAGCCGTCTCTGAAAAACGTTAACTCTGCTAGCCGTCTCTAAGAAGCTGTTGACTCTGCTAGCTGTCTCTGAGAAGCTGTTAACCCTGCTAGCCATCTCTGAGAAGCTGAGGACTCTGCTAGCCGTCCCTAAGAAGCAGTTGACTCTGCTAGCCGTCTCTGTGAAGCTGTTAACTCTGCTACTGTCTCTGTGAAGCTATGGACTCTGCTACCCGTCTAGGAGAAGCTGTGTACTCTCTCACCTGCCAGTCAGCTCCTGCATCCTTCACCTCCGCCTGGTAACAACTCTGGTTCCACTTGCCATCATCATCCACTTCTTCAATAGACTCTCTTAAACTCAGCTCTGTATGTGCGTGCTGTATCTGGGTTCATCCAAGACAAATCATGACAGGCGTAGGTTTGATTTGAACTTTGGTTAGGACACCTACAAACAAACCTTCCCCGGTCTGATGTCATTGGTCCTACGCAATATGCATGCTCCTATTTTTTTTTTTTTGATGCTTGACTTGAGTGTCAGGGTGCGTTTCGTCATCACGGGATCTGATGAATGTCAAATTGGAACTTTTTTCCATTTGAACTAACAGCAACAGAGACAAACGGTAAATATGTGCCTATAAACCAAATATAGTCACAATATGTCTGTCTATCCTGTTTTCTCTTTTGAAGATATAGAAATGCGCAGAGATAAACCCCACCCTTATTTTTTATCTAAGATACTCTGTCTGTATCATAAAACACAGCAAAATTATACATTCAAGGCACTACAAATAAATTTCATGTATTTACTGTGCACTGGAAGTAGAAGTGTCACAGACACTGACAACATTTCAAATATTAAATTCAAACAACAAATGTACAACTGAGCTGTAGTTACTCTCTTTTGCCCATTTCATGTAATTTATCTTAACATTCCAAACACATTTCTGACATCATATATCTGAAGTGTAGATAACAGCTTCTCCTTACCTACATCCTCTCAGACAACTAATTATTTCCCTAACAATAGTGAGTTGTCAATGTTTAAATGTGCAGTAAATCTTAATACATAAGCAGCATGGAGGACCCAATAGTGTACTTTGAGTAAGATGGGTGACACCAAGACTGAATTGTAACATGAGTGGTTGTCCATTTCATCGTTGAAATGAGAACATATTAATATACTATTGGTATATACTAGTACGACTATTAAAGAACAGCAGATTAAACTTTAAGATATGTAAAGGCCTATATTAAATTAATTTTGCGACCACATCAACAGGTTAAATAATTTCTTTTTGGTGTACCAAATTACCCTTGTAATGTAATATTTTATGGGCTAAGCCTAGTGATGGTGAGATGAAGCCTCATGAGGCATTGAACCACTTGAGCCAACTGGTTCGAGAAAGGGTTTATTTCTTGAAGCTTCATGTGCACACGAAACCACCTACTGGCCAGGTGTATAATCACAGCCAGCTATATCTTAACACGTGTGATGCATTGATTTTTTGTCTATTATGGTTCTTGGGAATGACTTCACAAAAGGTGTAGGACGAAATCATTTGTCTACATAAATTATGTATACACATATGTGTAGGCTATAATAAAATATTGTTTGAATGTATTCTCTGTATGTAATTATTCCCAAAATAGTAGTGTCATGTGATATGGCATGTTGTGTAATGTTTTTCTGTGACTCTAGAAAAATGGCATGGGCTTAATCAGGCAGAGGACAGTGAAAGTGCTTGTGGAAATAGGGAGGGGGTAGTGACTAGGCTAATGCTTGTGTAACTTGGATGATTTCATGCATTTTTATTAAGAAACAACAATTTCTCCACAGTTTTTGGTTTCAAACGATTTCTCTTTTTTGACACTACTTCTCCAGCCTTTGAAAAGAAACGCTCACATGGCACAGATGATGCCGGGGTGCATAAATAAATAAGTGCAAGTTTGTACAGATTGGGGTACAGTGACCGATGATTAGCCCAGTACTCCAGGGGGTTCTCCAGCCTGCTTTGTTTGCCTCTGACAGGTAGCGCTTGAGTCCTCTTTGCCTCCATGACACTAGTGTCCAATCTTTGCCAAAGTCTGCTACCTAAATGGAAACCACAGGTCATGTTAGTAAGTGTTGTAATAGGAATAAGTAATCTCAAAATGTAATATAAAAGATTACCTCCAGTGAATTCTTGATGTTCTCTTCTGTGTTCCGTCGGATGACGGTGGCACACTCTGAAGTCAAGCGCTTCACTGCTTCAGCAGCTTTTGTGTTGCTGAAAAATGCTATAAGTTTAAATTGTGGGTCCAGGAGTGTAGCCAGCGACAAGATGCTCATTGACTGGAACATGTGCAGCTTCTCCCTGAGCTGTCTGATGAGCTGCTCTCCTATTTCCACTGCTACTGCAGGTGCCGACTTGGTGTCTTCCTCCTGAAGGGCTTTCTCTATCATCTTCAGGAGGGCGATAACTTTTGATGCCGACACGTGTTCTTCTGCAGAGAGCTCCGTGGTGGCGTCATAGAAAGGAGAGAGTAAAGAAAGGCACGCTACAACAATGTCAAACTCACTGGCAGTAAAAAAGGGAATGTCAGTGTGTAATCCAGCCAATGCCGCTCCTACTGGCTCCCTCAACTCCACCAGACGTTGCAGCATCAAGTAGGTGCTGTTCCATCTTGTTTCCACCTCCTGCATCAGCTTGGTTGCTTGCATGCCCAGCTGAAGCTGCACTTGTGTAAGCTTCTCCTTTAAAGATACAGAAGAGTAGGCCATTAAGTCACTGCAGTAGGAGTACAGACAAACTATTAACATTATATATTGGAATAAAAGAAAAGAGCATACCTTAGCAGTGGTGCTGCTTCTAAAGTAGCCAACCAGCTTCCTTGCTTTGGCCCGGAGGCCAGAGAGCACAGGGTGCTGGTCAAGCACCCTCTTCACAACAGGATTGAGGGTGTGAGCAACACAAATGTGGCGGAGAAGCTTCAGCTCTCTCACGCATGCCACCATATTAGGAGCACCATCGGTGACCATGCATGTCACCTTGCCTGAGATTCCCCATTCCTCCATCAGGGAGGCTTTCACACAAGCAATATTTTCAGCAGTGTGAGACTGGGGGAATGCCTGCACTCCCAACAACACCGAGCTCAGCTTTTCGTTCTCCTCCACAAAGTGGCATGTCACTGCCAGGTAGGCATCCATGTTGATGGATGTCCACATATCTGATGTAAGGCTAACAGCAGCCACCTTCTCTACTTTAGCCTTAGCGTTCTCCTTAGCAGACTCATATTTGGCCTCCACCATGGCCTTCAGAGCCTAAAGGAAGAATATATATATATAGGACTGTCTCAGAAAATTAGAATATCGTGAAAAAGTATACTAATAGGCTATTCAACTAATCACTTGAATCGTCTAATTAACTCGAAACACCTGCAAGGGTTTCCTGAGCCTTGAAAAACACTCAGCTTGGTTCAGTAAACTAAATCACAAGTATCGGGAAGACTGCTGATCTGACTGCTGTCCAGAAGACCATCATTGACACCCTCCATCAGGAAGGTAAGACACAAAAAGAAATTTCTCAAAGAGCAGGCTGTTCACAGAGTGCAGTTTCAAAGCACATTCACAAAAAGTGAACTGGTGTACTGACCATGGCATTACTGTCCTTGATTGGCCTGCCAATTCCCCTGACCTGAACCCCATCGAGAATTTGTGGGGTATGGTGAAGAAGAAGCTGAAAGACACCAGACCCAACAATGCAAATGAGCTAAAGGCCGCTATTGAAGCATCCTGGGCATCCATAACACCTCAGCAATGCCACAGGCTGATTGCCTCCATGCCACGCCGCATTGATGCAGTAATCTGTGCAAAAGGATTCCCAACCAAGTACTGAGTGCATTAATGGACATTTTCCAATGTTTGATTTTGTTTTGCTGTTTTTTTTTTACTTGGTCTGAGGAAATATTCTAATATTTTGAGATAGGATTTTTGAGTTTTCTTCAGCTGTACGCCATAATCAGCGATATTAAAACAATAAAAGGCTTGCGATATTTCAGTTGATTTGTAATGAATCCAGAATGTATGACATTTCATGTTTTTTAATTGCATTACAGAAAATAAAGAACTTTATCACAATATTCTAATTTTCTGAGACAGTCCTGTATATTGCTGAATTGTGACACATATAGCACAAATATAGACACAAATGTCCTGAATCCAACGTCATCCACAATAGTGAAAGGCTGGGTATCCTTCACTATCATGGAGACTAGAGCTTCATCCAGCTCTTGTTTTCTGGTGGCTGGTTAAAAGGGAATAAATACAGTGTCTGTTACCTGTCTTTATTTGCACAACAAGCAAACATCAGCATGCAAAAATTGTGATAGTGTGTTTGTAATATAGTAATGAAATACCTTGGCTGGGTGAAGCTCCAGTTTCCTCCCTATTCTCATGCAAGGCACTACCGTGCCTTGCATGAGAATATCCAAACTCTCCAAACTCTGCTATCCAAACTATCAAAACTCTATCCACTGTCTCAACTGACCGCAACTCGCCTACAACAACCCACATTTTGAATGGAGCCTGTGGGGTTTCTAAAGCTGTCAAACCCCGCGCCAAAATCTGAGCCACTTCCCGAAGCAGTCACGTGGTACAGCCGGGCAGCGAGGCTTCGGACGTCATCGTTTTCGGCTCCTCCCCTAAATGAAGCAAGCTTCGATACGCGCATTACGGAAACGCCCCCTCCATTACTCGACACACGCCCCAAAGCCTCGGCACATCACGTAACATCACTAGCTAATCCCCTGATGATGAGTGTCTCGCTCCGCCTCTGGTTTGTACTAATTTACTAATGGACAGTGTGAAAATCTATGTACAATAAAGCCAATGTAAATAGTGTTCCTCTGTTTTACTTGTCTTTATCCTAATTCTAGAAGTAGAAATAGTCAAATAAATAGCAGTATTATTTTGTGGAATCCTAATAGAGAGACATAGGATTACCCTTATGTCAAATTTTAATCCGATTTTGATGGATTAAAAAGGGGCGGGGCGATTAAAAAGGGGCGGGGCTTATTTTTTAATTGACCTTTAGATGACGCAATAATTAATCGATATAAAGTTTATATTAAACGATATCAAATTTATATTAAACGATATAAAGTTTATATTAAACGATATAAAATTTATATTAAACGATATAAAGATTTATTCTTATCTTAAGCAATAATTAATCGATATAAAATTTATATTAAACGATATAAGATTTATATTAAATGATATCAAATTTATATTAATCGATATAAAATTTATATTAATTGATATCAAATTTATGTCAAAATTTAATTAATCGAGTTGACGGATAAATAATCCATCAACTTGCCGGATGTCCCGCCTCCATTTCCGGTCCCCCCGCCGGAAGTCCCGCCTATATGACATTATTAATATAAACCATTAATTTTACTATATTGATTATTTTAATTCCTTTAATACATCCAATTATTTTAATTCATTTATATACATCCAATTATTTTAATTCATTTATTCACATTTCAAGTATTTAATTTGTACACATTCAATTATTTAATTTATCTTATATACGCTCAATTTTGACGCTCAGCAGCAGCATAGCAGTCAGACTTACGTAATCTTTGCTGAATACGGATCCTACGGAGCAAAACCTCCCGCACCGTTTGCGCAGAAATAATCCAGAGGACCCTTTAAGAAAACCTATTCGTCTTTAGTCCTCCCTCCAAACTAAATGCATTTACAGCGGTGTCTGTTGGATCACGAACTCAGGAGATCTGTTAGGGGGAAGAGCTTCGTCAAAAGAGCACGCGTGTGGGCTTTGGACGATGCAAATCAGTTATTTCGCAGTGCCCGCAGCTCTGAAGCTGACCAGCGCACAACACCTTTTTTAGACATAGGTAATAAGCAGAAGCAGGAAACAAATCAGTTATCTAGCAGAACAGCCGCAGCTCAGTGATACACGTAACAACGGGTTCAGATTATGTCACTAAAACTCAACACGCCGTCTGGAAGTCACGCCTTTCTTTTCTTATCCTACAACTCTCTTGGTAAAAAAAAACAACAACAACTATATTTTAACTAACTCTGAAGGTAGCCATTTCTCTACAGATGGTACTAATATTTGTTCTGTCACCTGTACATGTCCTAACTAAGGTTTTTATAAACTATTATTTTAATAAATGATTATTCTAATGATTATCCGGACAATTAATTGAGTGTAAAAGTGTAACCGATAAAAATGTACAAATTCTGCTGATTCTTAACATAATTACTTAAGCCTATCGTATGAGTAATAGAAATGGGGAAAAAAAGCTAATTGGTGAATAATTCACTCTGAATAACAAGTAAAAAAGTTCTAGGATCAAAATGTTAAAAGTTCAGCCCTTTCTGGTTGACTTAACAGTGCAGATGCCTCTGTAGTGAAAATAGTCACAAAAGGTATCAAGTTCCACCTGTACATTACTGCAAGGGCAAAGTTAAACTAGTTTTTTTTTAGTTGACAAATGATAATATAATGATAATCACACATTTATCAAATAAGGTAAACATCTAGCTTAAATTAAGGCATGATAAATACTACCTTTGTCATATCATTCTGACCCAGTTTTAATAGAATAGAAATAGCTGCACCGTCCCACAGTGGGGAGATTCAGGTGACAGCTGACTTACCAACAATGCTGATTAAAATGGAACAAAACTCAATTTAAAGTTAAGTCAGTACAGCAAAAGAAAAAGAAAACAAACTGCAATTATTAATACATAAGGCCTAGTCAGATAAAAACTGAAAAAAAAAACGAGTTCATTTGCAGAGTAATGTAATATTTTAAACATATTTTGTTACACAAATTAACAAAAACTGCAAAGACTTCCTCCACAGAACAGAATCAGGAGCAAACTTTCCTCTAAATATATCGCTCTGATAAGACTCGGCAGGTTTTCACTGGAACCTGCTCATGCTGCAGTGAAAGGGGGTGTGTGCGGTTAACTGTGCCGGCGGGATTTTTACCAAAATATTGCTTTTCACCATTAACAACAGCAGAACAGTACAGTGTTGTACCAGACAAGTAAAAGTTAGGTAACCAAAGTAAGAAGAACATGATTTCTAATTGTGATGGTAGAAGTATCCAGTCAGTAGCTTTATTGGTTTTACGGTTATAAACATTGATTCATTATTTGGTGGATATAAAGGCTGCTGATCATCAGGCAGCTGCAAGCAGCAACAGAAAACCTTGCAGGGTACAGGGCGGCCTGCAGCGCAGTAAAAATGCAGAGGTTGCTGTCAGCAATACCTGTTGGCTGGTAATCCGTAGAGCCAACATTGGCACTGCCGTTTTTTTCAGACAAACCACGCAGTCTGTTTGTACTAACAGACCGATCTCGACTTAGGTTAAATCAGTCGGTTTGGAAGTGGCTTTTTACTTGTTGAATAATGGCAGTAATTGTCTAAACTTTCTCTTTTACTTGACAAAACTGCTGACAAGCACAAAATTGTTGGATTTTGCTTGGAAATCAGTGGCAACCGCAGAACAACAGACTCTCTAACAGCCAAACCAGTGCTACAAATCCTCATAGTTCAGAATTGTGAGGTCGAAGGGAAATTATACAGTTTTGGCCTTTTACAAATGAAAATCTGACATGAATATGCTTGCCACGTCCACGAGGGAATAATTTATAGAATCTCCTTCTGGTGTGATTAGAGCTGGAGGTCTTATGGATCTATAAAACTTTACAAATCTAGCGCAAACTAAGAAAAGACCGATTTCTTTTACAATTTTCATCCATTCAACAAACGACGAAGTGATTCCAACCTGCTTCTTAGTTTTGTGACAAAAGAAATAGCCTCAGGCTACAAATCTTAACCTGCAAGTTCAATGATCCTCGAGCTCTTTTGTGACTAGTTTGTGAGGATTTGGATTTTATGTGATAGACTAGCAGTGCATAATTGTCAAGCGGAAGAAAGATTCTAGTATATCGTAGTAAATAAATAGTTTTCAAATAGCTTTACAAATTAAAGTCTTAAAAGTGTTATGTGAATTAGAGTTCAGTCGGCCTTTTCTCTAATAACCCCTAAATAAAATCCAGGGAAACCATATCAGCAGTAAATAAAGTCACTTCACAAGGCCTCAGAGGTTTGATAGAGAACATTAATAAAAACACGCATCGTTATGGAGACGAAGGAACAGAGCGGATAGATCAGGGATTAAGTTATCGACACATTTAGAGAGAAAAGCCATTGCTGAAAGACAAATAGAGGAAGTCCCATTTAAACTTTATCGCTAGCCATGTAGGGCAGACAGAAAACATGGAAGAAGATGCTTTGGCCTTCATGACCAGTCTAACATAGGTAAAACCGCTCCATCATTGCTCTACCAGTATGCTTAGGCTCTAGCCTCAAGTCTTTTGTCAGATTTTCTTCAAGGATGGCGATGCATTTAGCTCAATCAAAGTTCCCTTTTTGACTCTGACCAGTTTCCCTGTATACCTTTTAGCCTGCAGTATGGATAAAACTAAATTCCATAATAATAAACAATTGTTTTTTATTATCAAAGTGCAGCATTTACGGGATAAAAAATCTCTAAAACCATCATGTATGGTATATTATGTACAGTATTATTATATATCAACCAGCTGTTTGGGAGTCAGGGTAGGAAAAAAAGCCTACTCTCTGCTACCATAACAAACTGAAAACGTAACTGTTCTGGGACTTAGACAGCAATTGTGTGCTACAGTCAGAAGAGACTAAGCTTTTAGCTTTTTGGAAACAAGCACTGTGGCTGGGTTTGAGGCCGAACAATGCATTGAAAGTTGAGTTTGTAACATGATAAAATGTGAAAAACCTCCAGAGGTTTTGAATACCATCTTACTATATTTATTAGTAAATTAAATCTACATGTGCATAATCTTGTTTCTTTGTTTTTTTGGAGCCGAGGATTCCGGCATTTCTGTTTTAGAGAATGGTTTCTAAATCTGTCTTACTGAATAAAACATATAAAGTCTGCTTTTACCATCCTTAAAGCAAACAGTCGACTTTACCCTGATAACACGTTTAAATTCATTGCGTTTAAATAAAAATAAACAAAAGTAACAATATGGTTCTAATTCATCCTTGACTAATTTAACTTTTTACCCACTACGTTTCAAATATAGCCCTCTTTTGTTCAGGATTCCAAAGTGTGTATAATCAATAAATCAGTTTTTCTCACTAATCTCTTATTTTGTATCTTAAATGCAGTAACAATGTAAGAAACAAAAACAAATAAAACAAAATCCTGAAATATTTCTACAAAGGAGCAGCTAAAATGTTAGACCATTATTCTTCTGATAGGTTTCACGCTGTTATTTTTAATAGCTCACCTTTATTTATATATTTCTGTAAACCCATAGCCTCTTATGGAAAAAAATGGATTTAACTATAGGATGTAAGATTGTATAACACTTCATGTTTTTAGGTCTTATGTTTAGTTTGACTTCTATGTTATGCCGCTGCTGCTTAATAATTCCCCAATTGTCGGATCAATAAAGTACATCTTGTCTTTTTTATGTTAGCTACATTTTATTTTGTGTTTGCATGACATCGGAATGATCAAAGACGCGAGGGACGGCGGGGGGAAGCCAAAATTTCCCATTATGCATTGCTCCTCATAGAGTTCCTCAAACCTTTTTAAAAACTGATCTAAACTGTCGTTAAACATGGTTTATTTTGATAATACATTAGAACGACCTATATGAAAGAGTTATTGTGTGTTTTTATGGGGTTTTGAATGTTTTTTGTTTAATTCCTTCCGAGACCGTCATTCAGACTCGAGTGACACTGGGCATACTCTCTACCACCCCAATCCAGGCCATGGACTGGTATCACTTTTCAACTTATTGAAGGTTTCTGCTCATGTGTGGAGAGGAATACCAAGAATTAGTCAGACTCTGTAAGAACAGGGGCTGGCACTGTTAAGTAAAAAATTTGTTCAATATCTTGTTTCCTTGAAATTCATGGAAGGGCTAATGCTTCTCTATCGACAGAAACTTCAAGAGTTTGTCTGCCCTGTGAAAACAGGGCTATGGCTGATGAAAGACAACATATTAAGATTAAATTACGTTTTACTATTCGTAAATGCACTATTCACTTGAACGTCGGCTGAAGTTGTTAAAAACTTGCAATGTTGACGCTAATCAGAATAATGTAACCGTAGTCTTCGATTGCAAATTTTATGATTAGTTTATGTAATATTTCACATAAAGTAAAAGTTATACCATATTGTTTTAGGAATTCTTATTTGACTCAATTCTAATCTCAGTTTGAACAATCCTTCATCATTTCAGCACAGTCTCTTCCAAAAAAATGTAAACAAAAGAGACAATACTCTTTTGGATCTAGGTCTAAGTAATTCTATAAAATAAATAATTCGGGTGACAGTCATAAACGTTGCTCATAAACAAAGCAGCGTGTTTTTAACCACTGACATTAGACACCCTCAACTACTAGACAACTATTAGACAACTTTATACTAGCCATCCTAGTGTGAACCATACAACTTCGTACTTAAAAAAAAAAAAAATAAATTCCTGCAAGATTACCCGAAAGGAGTAATCCGTCATTTTCTTCCTCTGCAAATAGTTGTTCTTGTCTATTCTACAGCTTTGATTCGCTTTGTTTTCTTCACACTACTTCTACGTTTACTTGCTATATGCCAAAGCAATTCCTCGTACACATAAAATACTAATTAACCACAAATCTCACTCTGACTCTGCTCTGTGACACAGATGACCGGTGTCTCACTTACTAACCTTCAAAGTTAGTTCAAAGATAGTTTTTTAATAAGTTCAGATGTAGCTCAGCAGTAACTAAACGTGATAAAATAGCTGAATAGCTTGTCACCTACACCAACCTGCATAGCAACACATGCTCAAAACGTATCGTACTCTTTACATACAAATGTTTGCAAGGTGAAATACTTGATGATGATGGTAACTGGTCATTCAAACTTGCCTAAAATAAGAGTATTGTAAAATACCATATATACAATATACACAATAATTTCCTCGTTGTCCAAAAGACGCTTCTGTGCGCATTTCTTAAGTCAAGTTGTGTCCAGTTAAATTGGCTTTGAGTGTGGAGTTTATCATCTGTGTTAAAGTTGTTGTTTCATATGTCTAGCTTTAAATTTCATTGATTCTTGCTTAGAAGGTGGTTTCATCATTTTTCTTTTCTTTCACTTCATAAATATACTGTCATTTACATACCTTAACATTTTTTTTTTATTTGACAAAATGTGAAATAGCTGGAAATGTGTGAATACTTTGGAAGACACTGTACGTTCAAAGTAATGACTGCAGTTTCTCAGACCTATCAAGACGTTTTGAAGGCTAATGACAGAGCTTCCTCTTTGATTTAGCCACTCATATGAGCTGCCAGAGCTATTTGTCAATAACCATTTTGTATAGAGGGGGCACACTTTTTCAATAAGATTTTTATATGCTTCAGGCTGAATAGCGGCTCTGTGACTACTAATACAGTGCTGAGAAAGAAATTCTAAAAATCTAAAAAAAGAATCGAACAAACGCAAAGCAATAGTGTATTCAGTGTTGCCAAATTTATCAGGTTTCCACCCAATTAGGCTTCCTTTGAACATATTTGAGCTGGAACAAAAATTGTTTATGGGCAGGTTGTAAAAATTTGGGAAGCTTTTCATAACATTTGTTGGGTTTTTAGAAAGATTTACTAACAAAATACATCAAAATAGTTGTCAATGTCTGGAAGAAAACTAAAGCCAATTTAATAAAAATGCCATCTCCTTGAACTTATTTTACCAATTTATTTTTTAAATGAGTCGAATCTGCCGAATCTGACATCATCAATGAATAATAGTTATAATTAATAATATTGATTGTTATAATAAAACAAGAAAAGAATAATGGCTAATGTAAACGCCCCAAGAGGAGTTGAGTTCTACTGATCAACTTGAAAATATGTCATGGCTGTGTGAAAGAGAAATGTTTGATTGAGCTCTGTTAGATAAATTACGATTATATTAAGGTAGATTTATAACTCAGGTTTGGAAGGTATTAATAAAAAAAAAAATTTCAGTTGATATTTTATGATTGTTTTTTTTTTTATCATGAAGTTTTTTTTCTTTGCTTCTGCGCAGTCGTGCACTAATGGCATGTTCTGATGTTTAATAGTTCTGTGCTTTTAACACGAGAGAATTTGAGATTTAGGCTTTTTTTGTTTTTGTTTTTTAAATTGGGCAAGTTTTATGCTGGGTTTGGGCTAACGGTGAGATACAGCAGCCTGTCATAATTTGCAGCATTCACTCCTCCTGAAAGAGCAAAGGCGCCTTGGCTTCTTCAACTTAAACTCACCTCACTGTGGACGGTGCCGCTTGTGTTTCATAATCTTCCACTCTATGATAATCTTGAGCATTAGTGGTTTCCGGGTTGACTTTGAACTACATAATAAGTACAGTAGTGAAGTATTTTTAGTTTGTTACTATACAACACTGCTGGTTTGTTCCCTGTTTCAGCCGCTGGATTTTACTGCTGTCCTCTGAGCTTCAATAGGCCTCTGTTAGCTGTTGGATTTTGTGCCTTCATCCGTACCTCAAGTTTTGCTCACTGCTTCATTGCCTGGATCTCCTGCTACCCATGTACTACAGCAACCCTGCATGTCATCTACATTTCTCTTCTCATTCTGATTTCCTCATCCACTAATAATCTCTCTTTCAATAAACTATCAGAAAATAACTCTGTTTTGTGTGTGCATTCATCCAAAGACAAATTTATAACAGAAACAAGTTTGCTTTTAGTATGGTGAAAATATTTTAATTAAATGTTGTCAATGCCTAACAGATAAGATAATGAGCAAGGTGGGACAAGAGAAGGTGAAAAAAACATCCCTGCCATTTTTAACACCAGAAGTAATTCATATATTAGTCATCCGTCTTTGTTTTTCTGTCTTTTTTTTTTTTTTTTTTGAAAGCTGAACTCCGCCGCTTTTACGAAAGCATTTCTAAGCTTTACCACAGCATAATCTATTGTTTTAATCTTACTGCTGGCTGAATTTTTCTGTTTTATGCAGTGTAACTACAAATACATGCACTACAAATACGCACAGTTTAATTTATATACCATAAACATGTATACGTAAATCTTATAATGTTTCAACTAACTTAAATCAAACTAATCTCTGTGTCAAGACATAAACTCCTTTGTAAAAGCTAAGATGAACAGGAATGGAATTTTTTAACCACTTTTCTTAGTGTATATTGTACACAGATGCAACTGACAACACATGAATGCTAGCCAACTTACAATTGCTTTTGGAGTTCTATAAATGCGACTGTATTACGGAAGCTGCAAAGAACTGCATGGCAAAAAAAATGTTTCGAAATCTTGGTTATGAAATCTGGAATTGCAAAAACCCTTTTGTTCATTCATGTTATTTGATGCAGTTAATTATTATAAGCTGGAAAGTTAAAAAGTCTGGCAAGTCCTTAGTTGTCTGGCAATAGATGGATAGCTGTGACTAGAGTTCACTGTAGCCAAAGCCCGAAGGATACAAAGACAGGTCTTAAAAAACATAAAGAAATAGGCTACTTCAGACACCAGAAGTCTGGTTTTATTGCTAAATAGCACAAACATACATTTAATCACAGATTTGGATGCTCTCATGGAACTAATATTGGGAAATGTGGTAGCAACCCCCAACAATACTCTCAGTTTTTGAGATTGCAACTATAAATCACAATTCACTTCCCAACCCCTCTAAAAACCACAATAGCAATGTGCGAATTCCCCATTTTTCAACATTTGTGCGAATTCCCTAAATTTCAACATTTCTTTCATCAGTGCCGTTGCTTCTGTTGCCCTCAGTCTGATGGTTTAACAAGAAATATCTATATTTGTACAACCTAGAAGAATCATGGAAGGTTTACCTGTCTTATTTAGAATCGATAGTTGGTGAGATACTTTTGTTTTTGACAAAGGGTGGATGGTTTTTTTAAAAGTGTTTGCCTGCCTTGCATTTTTATAACGTATGAAGTAACACTAAAGAAAGTTCAAGTTTAATGCATCCGTATATCAAAGTCGACCTGTACGCTGCACATTTACCCCTACAAAACATATAGAGATCCTATGCAAATGTTGCATAGGATCTATGCAGGTACCCTATGCAGTCACTATGTGTGCATAAATGAAGAGCAATTTGCCTCATCATGCTAAATACTTGGCCTGATAAGGGTGTGTGACTTATTTTGTGAATAACTATTTTCTTACTCAGGGGCATTAATTAATTGGAAAAAGGTTTGCTATACCTGTGGTGCAATTGTGCATCCACATTTTGTTTCAATAACATAGGAAAACCATGGGATGCTCACAGAAAAAGGTCCTAATATAACATTTGTTAATCTTGCACTATGTCATACACATTCTTCTCCGATGCCAACATGCTGGATTTCTTAAAACTGCAAATATTTTCAAAACTTTAATTCATCCTGGTAATAATAATAGTACTTGGGGGGCACTCACAGTTCTACCCGGGGGGGGGGTTTGTTTGCCGGTGGTCAGAGTGACTTAAACAGTGAGGGAAGGTTGTACGGTACATTTCTGCTATTAATTCTTCCTTAAGCCTTGCATAGTGTTATATTTAAAACACATCTGTTTTTAAATATCCTCCATATGAAGAAGGTTCTACAAAAATGTCCTTGTAGATGTAATTCATTAGCGGATAGCCCCAATTTACTTGCTTCATTTTTTAACCTGACTTCTAGTATCTATCCTGATGCATCAATCTGGGCTGACTCTTTTAGTGCTTTTTTTTTAATTATTATTATTTATATGACGCCAATTCATGAAACATGTCATCTCAAGGCACTTTACAAAGTCAAAATCAATCAGATTATACAGATTGGTCAAAAAAAGGGGAACCGGTTGATTGTCTGCATTGTCCGTGGCTTTGCAGCAATCCCTCATACTAAGCAAGCATGAAAGTTTGTCTTGACACTTGCTGCTAAGCACTAGGGCTAATTTGGAGTGACATTAAAGGAAGCAGATGGGACTGACTGTTCAGTCGTCAGAGAGGGCAAAGAAAAGGAGCAATCTCTGCACTCTAGATGCAGATATGTGAAGTTTATTCTCTCAAACTGTGTAAGATGTTCCATTACTGTTTTGCGTGTTTTTCTCTTTTTTTTCTGACCAACTACATAGATAGATGCTTGGTGTTGTAAATAAAAGCTAAGCGTAATACATGTATCTAAATGTGAGGCTCTCGCACAAACAATCAAGTTCAATATATATATTTTTTAGTTTGGAAGCAGAATGAATGGCGAGTTGATCCAAGCCCACACCACAATGTGGAAAATGTGTATGGAATCGCAGAATTAGACGTGTAAAAAATGGAATATGGTAAAACGTTTTTAGATTTTGCCCGTGAAACACAAAAACATTCACAGAGGAAGGGCAGAAAGCCTGTCTGAGCTTACTCAAAGCTGCATGCTGCTGTAACACTAATATCCAAAGCAAAACATTTTATTTATAAAGAGGACAATAAACCTGTCTGCAAGTTTCACGCACATATAAAATATTGGAACAGCAAAGACTACGCTATAGAATTAAGAAATGGGGCATTTTAGTAACACATCCGTCTCCACACAACAGAGCACTAAACCCTTAGGTTTGAAAAACAAGGTGTACTAAACTTTACAAACTGTGTTTCAAAGACTAGACAAAGACAAATCCAACTGTAAAAGCTTTTGAAACTGCACCAGTTTTATAATCGTCTTGTTTTAGAATTTATGGACATATCGATAATAAAACCCAACTTCTGTTCAGCCAGGGTTAAACGTTTCACTCAAATGCCAAACATGTTGTAAAAATTCAGAAAGAATATTTGATTCTGTTAAAAAAGAAAGCTCTGTGTTTTAGTATGTAAAGTGTTATATGTGTTATATTAATCAACAGAGAAGCCCCTGATATCTTACCTGCAGCAGATAACTAAGTTCAGTTTTCATGGAAGTTAATTAACATAATCAACATCTTGGGTCCGTATTATGTCTTTTAAATTGTGTCATTATTGCAGACCCTGTCAAAACATTTAGCTTTTTCATGATCATAGGTCGTGTTAAGTTTTCATATTTAATGCAGTTTCTTCATTAAACTCCACAACTGTTTTTCAGCCATTCCTCATAAATTAGTGTAATTCCTCTATATTTTTTTTAACCTCTGTGAGGCAGAACTGAAAAGTGCTTTACAAATACAGTTTATTAGTATTAACAGTATAATGTATAGTTTATTGAGAAATAATATCTGGATATTTATGCAAGGAAGAACACACAAACCACTTATTTTTCAGAATTCTCTTGTTGAGCTTGTGCAGTTCCAGCGTTGTGAGAGTCGGCGTGAATCTGAGCGTTAGTTACGACCCGTGCTGCTTCTGACATGATGAGCTTTCATCCCGTGAATGCATTGCACTGGATGGGGCATTTTTATACAGGTCTCTGAGAGGTTGCGTTTACCAAGAGAGTGTTGAGTTTTAGTGACATAATCTGAAACCGTTGTTACGTGTATCACTGAGCTGCGTCTGTTCAGCTAGATAACTGATTTGTTTCCTGCTTCTGCTTATTACCTATGTCTAAAAATGTTGTGTGCTGGTCAGCTGCAGAGCTGTGGGCACTGCAAAATAACCAATTGGCATCGTCCAAAGCCTGCACGCGTGCTCTTTTGACGAAGCTCTTCCCCTAACAGATCTCCTGAGTTCGTGATCCAACAGACATCGCTGTAAATGCATTTAGTTTGGAGGGAGGACTAAAGACGAATAGGATTTCTTAAAGGCTCTGGATTATTTCTGCGCAAACGGTGCGGGAGGTTTTGCTCCGTAGGATCCGTATTCAGCAAAGATTACGTAAGTCTGACTGCTATGCTGCTGCTGAGCGTCAAAAATGAGCGTATATAAATTGAATGTGTACAAATTAAATACTTGAAATGTGAATAAATGAATTAAAATAATTGGATGTATATAAATGAATTAAAATAATTGGATGTATTAAAGGAATTAAAATAATCAATATAGTAAAATTAATGGTTTATATTAATAATGTCATATAGGCGGGACTTCCGGCGGGGGGACCGGAAATGGAGGCGGGACATCCGGCAAATTGATGGATTATTTATCCGTCAACTCGATTAATTAAATTTTGACATAAATTTGATATCAATTAATATAAATTTTATATTGATTAATATAAATTTGATATCATTTAATATAAATCTTATATCGTTTAATATAAATTTTATATCGATTAATTATTGCTTAAGATAAGAATAAATCTTTATATCGTTTAATATAAATTTTATATCGTTTAATATAAACTTTATATCGTTTAATATAAATTTGATATCGTTTAATATAAACTTTATATCGATTAATTATTGCGTCATCTAAAGGTCAATTAAAAAATAAGCCCCGCCCCTTTTTAATCGCCCCGCCCCTTTTTAATCCATCAAAATCGGATTAAAATTTGACATAAGGGTAATCCTATGTCTCTCTCCTAATCATTGTATTATAACTAAGCAAAAGTAAACAAAAGATAGTTGTTTAGGCGGCATCTAGTGTTCTTATACTGTGTATTATGTAAAAGAAATTACACCTGCTATTTATACCTTAACTGCCTCGAAGGGTCAACAAAAAATTAAAGCCATAATAGCAATGAAATATTGGTAAAAGCAAAACCCTCACCTTTTCTTTTTCAGACGGTTGTGGCTAAGAATCTGAATTTTTAATAGCCTTCAGTCTTTGCTTTTCCATCTTTCCAGCAGTCTTCAGAACTCCTGCCTGACACAGAATATTTCATTTTATAAAAGAGATTAGGTTTTTGTTGATAAAATGTATTATACTTCAGAATTAAATGCTATTTTGATAGCATTAGTTTTGATAACGTTAGTTACTTACATTTCTCCAGTTCAACAAATCAAAACTCCCTCCTGCTTCTGTTCAGAACTGCACTCAGCAGCTTTCACCTATTTTAGTGCAGATAATATTTAGTTTCTTAACTGGGACTAGTTTCGTAGCCTGATATTAATTGTGGTGACGGCAGTATCCCAGTATGTATCAAAACTTAAATTTTGCGCTCCAAGCAAGCACAAACATGCATGCACACACGCGCGCAATAGAAAACAGCCAATCAGGAAGAGGAAAGGCGGGATTTAAGGCAGCAAAACCAATGAGAGTGGAGTTAAACAGCACACAGCACAGTCCGGTGTGCTGCAGATTTAAAGGGACAGGAAACAAAAAGCAGGCAGTGGAGCTGCGCACAGCAGCGTTGAAATGACACCGTGGGAACGGCGAGCGCTTCAAACGGAGGCGCTCCGGGCAAACATGTGCATGTACTCACGTCTGGCAGAGCCGAACCGACACGCAGGAATACTCTGAATCAGTAATTTTTTTAGGGGTGCTGAGCTAAGATTTAGGGGTGCTTGAGCACCCCTAAAAATGGCCTAAATAAGCCACTGGGGTGAATACTTTTGCAAGGCACTGTATAGCTACACCCTGACTAATATTTGGTTTTTTGGATTTTTGGTGCTCTTCTGTAGAGAAATGTTAAAAACACTGTCTCATCACTAACTGTAGCAAGTGGTGAACTACTTCATCATATTCCCGTATCAAAATTCATAATAGTCTTATTAATATATTTTGTTCAGTGCCCCTCTTTGAAAAAAATCATCTTTGAGAATTGCTGTTTTCCAGGAAGCCTTAATTGCACACTTCATACCAAAAATGACTGGAGTATATATGTACTGTCAGAATCACAATATAAAGACTCAAATTGGAAACTGAATCTTTATAATGGATCTAATCTCTCACAGAATCAATAATGAACACATTAGTAATCACATATTTCAGTGATTAATACAATAATCAAGACATCATCTAGCTACATACCAAAATGTAACTACTTAAAGGGAATTGTGAAGGGATTTGAAAATTTAGATAATGTTTAGCTGATTAGAGATTACATTTTTCATGATGCCTGTTATCTTTTTTGTCTCTCTCTGAAAGGGTAAATCAAGGTTTTCATGCATGATTTGGACTCTAAATCTCTGTCTGAGCTGCATGGAAATTTTGGTTAGAAAAATAAAGTTAAACAGAGAAGGGCCTTGAGATCTGACAGGTCCAGCATTATTGGACAAGACGAGAATATCTCCAGTTGGATAAGACATAATTTACTTTCTCGGAAACAACTTGAGTTTCTCCTCCAGGACCTCTTAGCCCTCAGCTTTCTCTAGGTTGAAGGGTTTGTTGGGCTTGCTTCACAGCTGTTCTGTCTGCCCAGGGGTTATTCCAAGGCTGTTCTTTCTGTGGGTCCTTTCTTTGGATTCAGAATGGAATTCTGAGCAGAGGTGGGCACAACTAACGAAAAAGTTAGCTTTGCAAACTCATATTCTCCAAATGAAAATATTAGCCTCACTACATTAAACAGATGATAAATAAGGACATTTTAGGATGCTAACTGGTAAGCAACTGCTGTCTCTGTCAGACGTCTTCAGACAAAAGGATCTGTACGCACACACACTGTGCATGACAAACGTGCGCAGTGCTGCATGTATAAGGGAATAGCTGTTTGGTTAAGGATAAATTACTTTTAAACTTTAACTTTTATAGGACAGATAGATACCACTTAGAAAGTTACTGAACTAGCAGGCTAAATGCATTCATTTGAAAAGCAATATTTGGCATAGTGACGTGCATTCAGAGACGCAATTCGCGGATGACGTGGTCCTATTGGCTTCATCAGGGCGTGATCAGATATTTTTCCCCTCTGCTGTGGCATAAACAGAATAAACATAGTGGGGAAAATGCATAAATACAGACTGTAAAGCACCATTTTTAAAGAGGGTGGAAGAGGAATGAAGACCCTAAAAATGCCCCTTAAAAGTATGCACTGCCATTACCATGTGGCTAAATTGAGTATGTGTACCTGAATTCAAGCACATGACCACACAGCAGCCCCACAGCGCCCCCATTCCAAAAACAAATCTGCCGCTCTTCTGTTTCTCTGTGCCCCCTAAGAGTCCCATTTGGCACACAACATGGCAATATCTAATACCACCTTCCCATGCTGACGGTTTCTTAGCAAATGGGACTGTTCTCCCTGCTGCCCTCTGGAAAGAGGTTCCGCAGCATCCACTGCAAGTCCACCAGGTTCTGCAACAGCTTTTTCTCTGCTGCCATCATCAATCAATCAATTTTATTAGTCAACTGCAATTTGCATTACAATCGAAATTTCAGTTCCAGTACAACCGTCCATCACATACACTTAACATTTTGGGGGAACGATTGACTGAGGCCTTGCGTTGCCAGGAACACAGCCAGTCGGTCGCTGCTAAAAAAAAGCGCAGCCGTTAGGTGTGTTCCCCAAACTGCCCCAGACCCCGCTTTACACGGGGTCCCTAGGCGCTGCCCTTGAGATCTGTTGAAAAAAGAATTACACTGGGGGAGTGGAGGGAGAGAAAAAAGACAGGTGCTGCACAATTTGTGTTTTCACACAAAATGTGAAGCATCCGACAAAAAAAACTCATTTGCACAAAAAGCACAATCAATGACGAGACACATATATGCAGAAGGTAAACATTTGAGTGCTGGTCGGGTGTCATCTGTATTTGTGAGCATATGTGTGTCTGGGTGCATGTTGTGTGGAAATCTGTATGTCCATGAAGGCTGTCCCTCCGGCAGGCAAGTGTCCTTGATGGAAAGTCTATCACTATCCCGCTGCAGCTTGACTCCTCCACAGATGTCCGCAAGGAATGTGGGGGGAGCAGGGAATTTGTGCGATGTCGCCATAACAACCAGGGAGAATTTGATAGCGGGGAGTCCGATTTGAAAAAACAGAATTCAACAATCTGAACAAAACCATTACCTTCAGATGAAAGAAAATTGGTCAAGGGAACTCAAGCCTACTATAAAATGGAAGATAAAGGAACACCAATATCAGTGTCCATTGTGAAACTCGTATTATGACAAAATTGACTTAAAAGGTACCATCAACGAAAGATTCCCCCAGCCCAAAATCTTCAACCTTGATTAAAGTTTGTAGTTGCCCACATGGACAAGCTAAGTGTCTCCTGAAGAATGTTTTTATGGCCAGAGGAGAAAAAGATTGCGTTATCTGCTAACAATGACAAGAATGCAATTTGAAGGAGTCACAGTGTAGCTTTTAAACTAAACAACAGGATGCCAGCTGTCAAACACAGTGTTAGTAGTGTTGTACTGCAGAACTTTTTGCCACCAGTGAAACCTCTGCATGCCTCTTGCCCACTGACAGCTGGAGATAGGCACCAGCACCCCTCGTGACCCCAATAGGGATAAGCGTGTTAGAAAATGGATGGAACCTGTGCATTCCACAATGTGGATGGACTTACTAGTAAAGAGGACCACTTTACCTCAACTTAACAGCTGACTGGTTGAAACTTGGACACAATTTGCTGGTCAAACAGCACAAAACATGTTCAAGCTGTCATGGTTCAGTTTTGGTTTGTCTTTGTTTTTCTGTTATTTTCATTTTTTCATCTCTTTTGGGTTAGGTTTGACTTTATTTATTGTTAGTTTTCAGTCATCAGTTATTTTCTGTCAATTTTCACTTCACCTCCTCAGCAGTCAGTCACACCTGATAATCATTTGCTTGTTAATTAGCCAGACCCTTGTTTCACCTGTTAGCGCTCTATTTAAACCTCCCTCTGTCTTCAGTTCATCACTGGGCCGTCATCTGCTATACACCACTCCATGCCAGTCCCTCTGTAAGTCTTTGTATTCTGCTGTTCATTCCTGGAGAAGCTCTGCTCTTTGTCCAGGTGTCTTCTGTGAATTGCTACCTGACAATCTGCTCTGGAGAAGCTCTGCTCTGTGCCCTGGTGTCTCCTGTGAACTGCTAACCTGACTAGCTGCTCCGGAGAAGCTGTGCTCTGTGCCCTGGTGTCTCCTGAGATCTGCTAACCTGTCAAGCTGCTCTGGTGAAGCTCTGCTCTGTGCCCTGGTGTCTCCTGAGAACTGCTAACCTGTCAAGCTGCTCTGGTGAAGCTCTGCTCTGTGCCTGGTGTCTCCTGAGAACTGCTAACCTGTCAAGCTGCTCTGGTGAAGCTCTGTTCTGTGTCCTGGTGTCTCCTGATAACTGCTAACCTGACTAGCCGCCCAGAATAAGTTCTGCTCAGAGTCCTGGTGTTGCTATGAGGCCTGCTAGCCGAGCAGCACTTGTGAGTGTGGACTCTCTCTCTCTCCGGGCCGTCAGCTCCTGCCATCACCTACATCCCTGACCTTCTGCAGTCCTGAACCTCCGGTCTTCATCACTCACCACCCAGCACCCTACCTTTAAATAAAACTCTTAAACTTTAGTCCCGTGTGCGCTTCCTGAGTTCTTCGGTAAACAAATCATGACACAAGCATCTTAACCTGACTCTCGCCAGATGGATTTCGTTCCACAGAGCTCCACATGGATCCACACATCCATCTCGAATCGCTGCTATTGGGAGGGATTTCAATAACACATAAAATGGACGAGCCAATCAGGATCGCCAGGCGGGATTTTCGTAATGTGACGTATCAGAGAAGCGACTGTTTTGATTCAGACAACAATTGTGGCTTGCAGCAAGGAAGCAAGTGGTGACACTGATGTTATGCCAGAAGCTGTTTGAATATGCTTATTATTATAATTTAAATAAGTCATTCAACTCAAAATTTAGCTATAAAAATATAGTTCAAATGGTGATGTTAGCTAGAAGCTTGTAATGATTTATACTACAAATGCATTAATTAGCTGTCATGAACTCATCTATGCTGGAATAAATGATCTGGTCGGATTTTAACCGACGAGGTTTATCCGGCAGACTGTGAGAACCCCAATATAACTGCAATTAGCGTTTAAATCCTTATTCTTTATCACCATCCAATGATATGTCTCTGTATTAATATCAGATGTTAACTCCAAAGGAGGTTAGCTCTGAATTCTGAATAACCATGCAACTGTGAATTAGATTGAACACAAAACAATTTCTATTCCGCAGTTGTTTTTATTGAACCAAAAGCAATTCCCTGTTACAGTAATTCTCTGATTCAACGACTTTGGAAATCTTACTCACTACTAAACTACACATGCAAAATATATATGGAAATAAAAGAACAAACAAAAACAAATGGATTAACATGAGCGGTTAGCGAATCTAAGGCTACGTTCACACTGCAGGCCTTGATGCTCAATTCCGATTTTTTTGTGATATCGGATTTTTTTGCGTGTCCGTTCACACTTCCAAATATATGCGACTTGTATGTGATCTCTGTGTGAACTGCATTCATGCAACTTAAGTGTCCCGCATGCGCTGTAGAGGACGCAATGACCTCACACATAGCAAGCGTGCTCAGTGTTTGCGGAAGTAAACATGGTTCGTAATGCTGCAGTGTATCTTACGTTCTTTAAGTTCTTCTCCAGCCGGAGCCAGCACATTACCGCCGAAAGCTTTTTAAGAAGATCGAAACGAAAGAGCCAAATTTTTGGCAATGGCGTTTTGTGCGGCAGTAACGTCCGAACAGAGAAACTTGTGGGTGCGGAGTCGAAGCCAGGAATGGTGGGATAGCGAGGTGAGCGGCATTACTGATACGGATTTCATCCACAATTTTCGAATGACAAAGGCGACCTTTATGTGCGTCTGAACGGATCTCTTTAGCGCTCTCACGTAAAAACACACATCTTCGGCGGGCTATAGCAGCGAGTAAACGCGTTGCCGTGGGGCTGTATTGACTTGCAACAGGTGCTTGTTACTGTATCAATAATATGTATCAATGATGTGTAGGTCGGATGAATGCGACCTGGCCGTTTAGACACAGGTCGCATTTGAAAAGATCAGATACGTATCGGATTCAGGACCACATATCCAAGTGGTCTGGGTCGTATTTGAAAAAATCCGATCTGTGTCGTTCAGACTGTCATAAAAAGATCAGATTCAGGTCGGATATGGGCAAAAAAATCGGAATTGGGTCACTTCAGGCTGCAGTGTGAACGTAGCCTAAGTCCAGCTCACGGTCATTTAACACCACAGTTCAGTCACCCGACACCCTTCCAAGATGGCGACTATGATGACGTATGATCTACCAATTTGCGTGATGCATGAGGGGAGGTCCTAATGATGTAACCACGCTTACGCTGATGGGGTAATACCTCGCTTCGAGAGGGCGTGGCTAACTGGGGAGTTTAAACGGAGACCGCGAACTGAGCTCGGACAAAAAGATTGCACCCGCTGATAAGCAAAGCAAAGATGGAACAAAGAGAGAGAAAAAGGATGAAAAAGTTGAAGAATCGACTCACGGCAAAGTCTCCACGAACCACAAAATCAAACAACAGCCAAGTCACTTTCACAAATGCATGCACATACAAAGAAAATATTCAGCAAAATAAACCCAACTCCTTCTTGGAAAGAAAAGCATTTACTAAGTCTCTAACGCCTGCCCAGGCACAGCTTTATCACCATAAGGCGACAAATAAATCAAAGGGGAGAACCCGTTACTTTGAGGTGCCTCGGGGCTGGTCCAGAGCGCTCCGAGTAAGGCGGCTTCCTGGAGGCGTCTTGACGAACGCAGGTGTCCGCAGGCTGCAGCGGGACCGGGCTAAGAGAGTTCCTTCGTCTTCCTCTCTCTCTCTGGGCTCCCAGACGCTTGTTTGGCCAAACAACACGTCGTCCTCTTTCGACCACCGGGAGATGACGGCTCCCAGTCTCTTGATCAGAGGAAATCCAAAAGTACCTTTTAAAGTCGACCTCCTGTGTCCGCACAGGGAATAGTTTTGCTCCGGTAATCTTCAAACCAGCAAAGAGTTATCGAGCACGTGGCGTGGGATTACCCCAACGAAGTGAAACACCTGTGTGTCTTCTCAGGTTGGCTTTGGGCCAGGGAAGAAGGCAGATTTCGGTCTTCGGCCGCAATAAATACCTTTCCCCCTAGAAACGTTATCTCTCTGTCCGTCGTTAGGGGTGGCGGCCATTTTGGGCCGAGTTGCATGATGGGAGTTGGTGGCCATTTTGACCACCTTGCATCATGGGAAATGCAGTCCGTCATGTCCCGAACTAATGCAAGTTTGTCACGTCCTGATATGGCACAACACTGATGCTGCTATTTCATCAGTGTTGTCTTTAGTGGCACTTTTTGGAACTGGAGGCAGCACTTTTTTGTGTCCTGTCCGATAATGTGGCATTAAGAATTGTTGTCTTAATGCCAAAAACAGCCCAACAGGTTTTACCTTCACAAGCGGAGCCTTACTGCATTCACCATTGTGCTCTGCTTCATTTATACATGCAATAAGCTTTATTATCATTTATGCATGGAATATTTCATGTTATATGGACACTGAAACAAGAAGGTAGAAGAGAAAAAAGGAGAAATGGTGAAAGAGAAAGAGGAGAGAAAAGCGAGACAACCTCAGTCTTCGTCTTCACCTGCAAAAAGCGATGTAAAAAGAACAGCACAACCAGCCAATAAAGTATTAAAGATACAATCAAGAATATATAAAGTATTAATTAATACGGCATGTATAAAGTGACAGCTGAACATAATAATAGGGGTTTTCTGTATAGAAGTGAGTCTGTAAGTACCTGGATTCAAGCACTTGTGTTTGTGAGAGTGCGCTTATGTATGTAAGGTTTATCCATGAGAAAAATGCTCAATATTAGTTGTAAGGAGCCAAAGACTTGCCCCCCAGAGCACAGAGGCAAACGCCAGAGGAACCAAAACCCCAGATGCCCAAAGGGACCCCCAAAGTAAAGGTGCCCAAGAGGGGCCAACACAGGAAATCTGCCTCCCCAACTCAAGGGAAGAGGAGAGACGGCCCCAAGGAAACCCCCAACAGCCACACAATGCAAAAGCCCCCGGGAGCCGCGGGGACGAGCCCGTGGACTTTGCCGGCAGCCAGCTACGGCAGAGCGGATCCGGTCATGGGCCCCAGGGACCTGAGGCCCCAGGGGTGCCCGGCCCCCCAGCGGGGGCCCTGATCGAGCCACGGGGGGCCAGGCCCCGCGAAGCATCCGCCAGGAGCGAGCCGGCACCCGCTCGGGCACCGGACACCGAGTATCACCAGGGCAAGGTGCCAGTCAGGTCAATGACACATTGGGGTCAGCACGAGCAGTAAAATTTTAAAAATTAATAATATGTGCCCCAAAAGTGTCAATTCCTCACTGCATGTAGCTACAGGCGCTCCTGTTTGCTGTGAGAAGAAGCTGCACCCCTGCACACTGCACAGAGGCTGACAGGCTGGAGGCTTATAGGACGAGGAAAGACCATGAGGAGGAACACTTCACCTCTGGGCCTCTCAAATGGACCGGGAAACGGGGCTGCGGAGGATCCAATCACAGTGCAATTGTCTAATGGAATTAGTAGCTAAGTAAGAGCTTAGTATGAGTCAGTCACACTAAAGGGTGGAGTGGCCTACTTTCTACCCAATAATAAAACAGTGATGCGCGGGCACAAAGCCATCCTTGTGGCCGCAGATGGCACAGTACAGCATCAGACTCAGAGTCAATGTGATATAATCTCCTAATAATAATAATAAAAAGAAAGAAACTGAAGGAGGTTAAAGTACCAAAGATGCTGGAAAGAAAGGGAAAGAAATAATTGGAGTAGAGAAAACGTCTGCATGATGCAGCCTGTGTGCAAAATTAACCAGTTAAGTTTTTACCACTGTTTTTAACTGTGGGACCACACAGTTCTTTACTGGAGAGGCCGAGGTCAGCATGAGTCCAGTCAGCCAGGCCAGTAATGGGCCGAAGAGCATGACTACTGGTTAGTAAACACTCCCTACATGATATCGTCCCATCCCAGACTTGGCCGATATGAGTGTGTTTAGGATGTTTCCAGGGCACACAGAACATTAAAGATTACAATATATGTATAATTACACTATATAATACTATAATTATTTAATTACTCTGCTTCATTAATTAAAATGAATGTCAATTCATACTGGCTCACTAGGAAAGAAAGACGTTACAGGGGAGAGTCTGTGTTCAAAACTATTGACTACATCCTGTTTTTCAAATGGGTTTCTACATTAACCTATTTTTACAAGCCCAAGAAAAATAGAAATAAGTAGAATAATTCCCTTTCTGTGTTTGTGTGTTTGGCTCTTTCCTTATTTTGTTTTTAATTGTATTTGTGTTCTAACAATGTGCATTCTATCATGTTTATTATTGTTATTTGTAGCTGAGGAGGCCAGTTTCAGTCAAGGTTGTGGAGTTGATGCAGACAGAATGATGCCAGTCATAGGAGTGCGGAGGAGACAGGAGAAAGAGAAGGAGAAGGTGATGGAGGCGGAGGAAGAGGAGCAGGAACCACCTAAAAACAGTGCCATGTACAAGTGCAGGGCTTGGTTGGTAATAGCGGCTGCATTGAATCATATAAATAATAAATAAGCTTTTCGACATCTTCTAGTTAACAGGCTGAAAAGGTTGACTTGATTTCAGGTCTAGCTTTCCCCTGTGCATAATGTAGCCTTTCATTTGCAGATTTTCAATGCACAGACGACATTGGTCATTTACTGACATTGTGCTATATCCAAGATGGCGGCTGTTCTGTTTTGGCTTTCCCTGCATTGCTCTCGTCAGAATCACAGGTTGTTTTCTATGCAAGTGGTTGATGTAGTGCGTCAGTAAAGATGACGGACTAGTGCTTTATCCAATCATATGCAAGGATTTTTGATAAGGCCCCTCCTTCTGAAATCCATCTCCAAAGGAGCAATCCCAGATGTATGTGTGGAGCTCTGTGGAACTAAATCCATGTGGTGAGAGTCAGGTTACAAGGATCCTGCTTGTTGCTATAAAAGACAGGGTTTTGCTGCAACAAGCCAAGAGAAATTCATATCAGTTGAGTGGGAACCCTATTTTTGAGACTGGGTCATTTTAACCTGTTGAGGATTAGAAAAACTCCACATTAAAATCTAACTTGTGCACTAAATTCTTTAAGAGCCATTGAAGTTGTATTTTGAATCATCTTTCTTCCAACTTTCCACCCACCATATAAAGACATTGTTAAATAGCCCACTATTATGATATCCATGTCTATTATTAGAATATGTACATTTCTGACTAGAACTCTGGGACTTTAGCAATGTTGTTACATAAATGTCTTTGTCAAGACTGTCAAGATCCTCTGAGTTGTGGACTTGTTTCAGTTAATTAGTTGATTTGTCTCACCTGCTGTTAATGAGCCCCAGCCTGTATTTAAGTTCTCTCTGTTTGTTTCCCCGTTGTGGGGTCATTCTGTGTCCCTTCTGCATGCTCCTGTGTTCTCCCCTGCACTGCTCCTGCCTGAGTTTCTGTAAGTTTTGCTTTCATTAAAATTCCTTTTTCACTACGCTCTGCCTCCGCCTCGTTGCTGCCTAGGTCCACGCCACCACCACATCATGACAAAGACTATTATGTATTTCTATCATTATGCTAATGTACACTATTAAAGCTAATCAAAACTCACTGTCAGCATGCGCGTTACTTCATGTTCACAGTAGCATTGATGGATTTGTTCAGCTAGATCTGACATCCATCAATGAGATTTTAATGAAGTTAAGTTATCTTAGCATTTATAAAGATCACATAGAAAAAATGCAAAGTCACGTCTGTCAGGATGCAGCTTGTAGGCTGCAGTCTGAGCCTCGCTGCCTCTCTCCCTTCCCTGCTCAGAATAATTGGTTCCACCTGTCAGGCTGCAATCAACCCTCACTGCTCTCACCTGGTTCCACCCTTATTTAAGACTCACCTCATTTTGCTCTCGTCGCCGGTCCGTAGTGTTCACTCCTGCTCAGTCTCAGCCAGTATTCGATGTCAGCTCTGTTTTGTTGCAGTCAGCCTGAAGAACGTTGCTTCTACTTGGTTTTTGTTCAAGTCACTTCTCTCAGACTCTGCTCAGCTCTGCTCCATCGGACGCTCTCAAGTTCCGCAACTCGGTTCCACGCTCTCAAGTTCTGCAACTCGGTTCCACGCTCTCAAGTCCTGCAACTCGGTACCACGCTCTCAAGTTCTGCAACTCGGTACCACGCTCTCAAGTCCTGCAACTCGGTTCCACGCTCTCAAGTTCTGCAACTCGGTTCCACGCTCTCAACTTCTGCAACTCAGTTCCACGCTCTCAAATTCTGCAACAGTTCCACGCTCTCCGGTCCCGCAGCTGTTCCACGGTCTCAAGTCCTCCGCTCCTGAGTTTCCTCCCGGTCAGTCTCCCCGTGCTCCTCCTGTCAGCCAGCTTCTGCACCCTTCATCTCCGTCCATAAAGACTCTGGTTCCTCTCGTCATTAACCCTCCATTCTGTACAATAAAACTCACTTCAAGAACAAGCTCTGTGCGTGCGTGCTGTGTTCGGGTTCATCCAAAGACAAATCATGACAATTACGGACCGGCCAAAGGATGAACCCGAGCACGCACAGAGCTAGGTGCGGAAGCTGGCAGGATCTGCTCCGCCTCAGTTAATGTCTCCGTGGGTGCCTTCGCCGCTGATGAGTTCCGCTGGAGGGATCGTTCTCCGCGGAGCCCGCCTCCGAGGCAGCCCAGCGTCTCAGTTCCTGTCTGCGTGCTCAACTTCCTGTCCGCGTCTCAAGATCCCCGCTCTCGACTTCCTGTCTGTGTCTCAAGTTCCTGCCTGCGATCTCTAGTTCCTGTCTGCGCGCTCAAGTTCCTGCCTTAGATCTTTAGTTTCCTAGTTTAGCTTTAATTTTTCCAGATTTATTTTCCTGATTCTCGTTTTCTAGTTAGACATCTAGTTCACTAGTTTTAGTTGTTGTTTTTGAGTTATTTTGGCCCCGAGGTTTTGAGTTACTTAACATTCTTTGGCTTTACAGTTTTCCAGTGTTCCTTTAGACTTCTTTAGTTTGGTTTGTTGTTCTGCTTTCTGATAATTTATATAGGCTTAACCTTAGTTTTGGTTTACCTAGGATTTTTTGTGCTTTAGAATTATTTAGGAGTTTTTTCGTTTTCTTTAGAGTAGTTGAGTTTCTGTTTGCTTTGGGTTTAATTTCTTTCAGCTCAGTTCTATTGTTCTAGGTTTGCCTTTAGTCTCTTGCGTTGTGCTTCTAAATTCTAGTTTTTTCCCTTAGATTTTCTTTTGTTTGTGTTCTATTTTCTAGCTTAGGTTATCTAGTTTTTCGTTAGTTTAGCTGCAACTGCCCTCGTCTCCCTGTTTTGCTTAGTTATAGTTATTCTTTAGGTTTTGGTCCCCATCCTAGTGTTCTGGTTTGTTTTCGGTTTTCTAGCCTTAGTCCCTGTTACCTGTTTAGTCCTGTGGATCCCTGTCTAGTTTGTCAATTCTGGTCTAGTTCCGAACCTGTTCTTGGTTTTCTTGTTTTATCCCCTTAATGTCTGCGCTGTTAAAGGTTCCCTGCGCTGTTAAAGGTTCCCTGCGCTGTTGGGGGTTCCCTGCGCTCTTAAAGGTTCCCTGCGCTCTTAAGAGTCTCTACACTCTTAGTTCCCCTGTTTAGTTAGTTTGTTGTTTCCGAGCCCCATTGGTTTCATTTTAGACTTCCCTGTTTCTTTTGTTTCCTTGTTGTGCCCTGGTTTAGTTCGGTAGTCCTCTCTTTCCGTTTAGTTGGGCATCCCAAGGTCTCTGGTTTCCGATCGCCTTTTCCTGTTTTCTTCCCCTCCCCGGGAGGTGGCGCCAGAGCCCTCCGACGCACCTTTATGCTGGCTGAGCCCTCTGGTCCTCTCGGCCTGTCGCTGCCCAGTTTAGAGACCGCTGCCAGAGCCCTCCGACGTTTTATTAATCGTCGGCTGTGCCCTCTGGTGTACCCGGTCAGTTGCTGCCCAGCGCAGGCTTGTCGCTACCAGAGCCCTCCGGTGCATCCCTGTCACCGTGTGTGCCCTCTGGCGCGCCCGGTCTGTTGCTGCCTAGCTCGCCCTCTAGTTTCTGGTGTTTAGGTTTTTCTTGGTTCCCCGGCGTGTTAGGACGCCCTCTGACTCCTAGTGTATGGTTTCGTGTTCCCTGCGTGTTAGGACGCCCTCTTACTCCTAGTGCTTAGATTTCGTGTTCCTGGCATGTTAGGACGCCCTCTGATTCCTAGTGTTTAAGTTTCGTGTTCCCGGCGTGTTAGGACGTCCTCTGGTTCCTGGTATTTTAGAAATTTCCCTCAAGCCCCGGCAATTTCTTCCCTTGCGCCCCGGCGTTTCCCTCACGCCCTGGCGATCTTTCCCTAGCGCCCCGGCGTTTACCTCACGCCCCGGCGAACTTCTCCCTTGCGCCCCGGCGGTTCCCTCACGCCCTGGCGAACTTCTCCCTTGCGCCCCGGCGGTTCCCTCACGCCCCGGTGAGCTCGTCCCTTGGGCCCCAGCGCTTCCCTCGCGCTCCGGCGGTGTCTTCCCTTTGGCGTTGTGTACGCCCGTTCCTTCCCTTTGGCGTTGTGTACGCCCGTTCCTTCCCTTTGGCGTTGTGTACGCCCGTTCCTTCCCTTTGGCGTTGTGTACGCCCGTTCCTTCCCTTTGGCGTTGTGTACGCCCGTTCCTTCCCTTTGGCGTTGTGTACGCCCGTTCCTTCCCTTTGGCGCTGTGTACGCCCGTTCCTTCCCTTTGGCGTTGTGTGCGCCCATTCCTTCCCTCTGGCGCTGTGTTGCGCCCGTTCCTTCCCTTTGGCGCTGTGTTGCGCCCATCCCTTCCCTTTGGCGCTGTGTTGCGCCCGGTCCTTCCCTTTGGCGCTGTGTTGCGCTCGCTCTTTCCCCTGGCGCTGTCAAGCGCCCGTACCTTTCCCTGATGTGCCGCGCCCTGGTTGTGCTCTGGCACGTCTGTGTTCTCTGGCCCCTTTGGTTCCTCCGTGTTTCTTGGCCCCTTTGGTTCCTCCGTGTCGCTTGGCCCCTTTGGTTCCCCAGTGTTCTCTAGCTCCTTTGGTTCCCCAGTGTTCTCTAGCTCCTTTGTTCCCCAGTGTTCTCTAGCCCCTTGGTTCCCCAGTGTTCTCTAGCCCCTTGGTTCTCCAGTGTTCTCTAGCCCCTTGGTTCCCCAGTGTTCTCTAGCCCCTTGGTTCCCCAGTGTTCTCTAGCCCCTTGGTTCCCCAGTGTTCTCTAGCCCCTTGGTTCCCCAGTGTTCTCTAGCCCGTTGGTTCCCCGAGTTTTCAGCCTTAGATTCCCCTTGTTCTCTAGCCTTCGGTTCCCCATGTTCGCTGGCTCTTTGGTCCCCAATGTTCAGCCTGATTCTTGCCCACCTTCCTGGGCCCCCTCCGCCCACCCAGTGTGGGAGGTTCTGGGCCGTCCGGTGTCCGGCCTTGTGGGGGGGGTACTGTCAGGATGCAGCTTGTAGGCTGCAGTCTGAGCCTCGCTGCCTCTCTCCCTTCCCTGCTCAGAATAATTGGTTCCACCTGTCAGGCTGCAATCAACCCTCACTGCTCTCACCTGGTTCCACCCTTATTTAAAACTCACCTCATTCTGCTCTCGTCGCCGGTCCGTAGTGTTCACTCCTGCTCAGTCTCAGCCAGTATTCGATGTCAGCTCTTTTTTGTTGCAGTCAGCCTGAAGAACGTTGCTTCTTCTTGGTTTTTGTTCAAGTCACTTCTCTCAGACTCTGCTCAGCTCTGCTCCATCGGACGCTCTCAAGTTCTGCAACTCGGTTCCACGCTCTCAAGTTCTGCAACTCGGTTCCACGCTCTCAAGTTCTGCAACTCGGTTCCACACTCTCAAGTTCTGCAACTCGGTTCCACGCTCTCAAGTTCTGCAACTCGGTACCACGCTCTCAAGTTCTGCAACTCGGTTCCACGCTCTCAAGTCCTGCAACTCGGTTCCACGCTCTCAAGTTCTGCAACAGTTCCACGCTCTCCGGTCCCGCAGCTGTTCCACGGTCTCAAGTCCTCCGCTCCTGAGTTTCCTCCCGGTCAGTCTCCCCGCGCTCCTCCTGTCAGCCAGCTTCTGCACCCTTCATCTCCGTCCATAAAGACTCTGGTTCCTCTCGTCATTAACCCTCCATTCTGTACAATAAAACTCACTTCAAGAACAAGCTCTGTGCGTGCGTGCTGTGTCCGGGTTCATCCAAAGACAAATCATGACAATGTTAGATTTTAAAGCTGTCTCTTTTTGACAGATATCAGACCTATAGTATTTGTAATTGGTTAGATTTTTTTCAGCAGAGTGGAGAAAAAAAGTCACTATCCTCATTTAGCTGACAACTCATTATTTCCCTATAAATGGCCCTATCTTGGATTCTTCTGATCACAACACAAAAGACTTTGCAGAGCTGTCGCTGCTGAGGAAGCTTTATCTACATGCAACTGCAGCCTCAAGTGAAATTGACAGAATTAACAGCTTTAAAGAAATGTCGATTGAATAGCTTTAGGTGATACTAAGTTCTTTAGAAGTAGAGATGAGGCAGGTAACCATGCAAGCGTTTTTCCTCATACGATGCATAATAAGGAAGTCAAGAATTTGTCAGACCCAGTGCAAAACATGGTTCTGACAATCTATTTTTCATCTAATCCTCTGATACGTGTTGACAACAGTTTGATACATCCATTTGAGACGTGAGCAGGGAAACAGAAATACTGAAATGCTGACTGAAAAATGCATTAGTATATACACAACTTGCCCACCACTTTTTAAGAAACACCTGTTGAATTGTTTAACACCATGGGAATCAGCTAACACTAATGCAGCAACACTTAAGGACTAGAGGCTTGGTGTAATCAACTTGCTGAACTTCCAACCAAGCATTAGAGTGGGTAAGAAAGACAATTTGGGTGACCTTCGATATGGCATGATTGTTGATGCCAGAAGGAATGGTTTGAGTGTTCTAGAAACAGCTGATTTACTAAGATTTTTAACCAAAGCCGTGCCTTGGGTTTAAAGAGAACTGATGGAATATCCAGCGTGCAGCATTTGTGTTAATAAAAAGGACTTGTTGATGTCATCTGTCAGAGGTGAATGCACAGACTTGTTAGAGAGGATTAAGAAAAGGCTCAAATAACCCCTCGCCACAACCACTGGTGGATCTCTGATGAATTGTGTCCTGGAAGAGTACTTCCTCCTGCCACCCCACCAACCAATTAGAATGCAAGAACTGTAACTGAGATTCTGGAGCTGGATAAAACGCACGGCATAGCCACACCTACTCTCCACCGGTTATATTGTGACTGAGACCAGGGAACACCTCTACCTAGGGGTGCACCAACTCCTCATTGACAGCAAATTCTTAGAAGCAATAGAAAACTTGTTTAAGCCACAACTGATATATGAGCTTTTACTGGAAAGGTTTTTTGAACAGTTACACTAATAAAAATATTAAGGATATCGGTGACATCAATAAGCTCGTCAGTGCAAAGTCACAAATTTAAATCCTATGTTCTGAACATGCAGGGAGGTTGGGTGCAAACTGCCAAGGTGGATATTAGGTACCTTGTTTATGCTTTTGGTTTGATCCTCCTTTAGATGTTGTGGTATATGTAGGGCTGGGCAAGTTAACGCGTTAATTTCACGTTAATTCATTAGACTATTAACGGCGATATTTACTTTAACGCGGGTTAACGCATGTTGCTCACATGCTTTTATTTTGTGAAGGTCTGTTGCTGCGATGTAGGGGTTTGAATCAGAACAGTAGGTGGCGATAATGCGCCAATAACCTCGCTGTCAGCCCAGCCTCGGATTCAAAGAGGAAGAAAGGTGCTGGCCTGAAAAAAACAAAGCCGACATGCGGAAGGCGGTGTTTCCCGCAGGAATTTGCTTAGGCGAGGCGGTGAGTTGGCGAACAGAACAAGTTTTGTGCGGAGTGGAGCGGGGTCTGCATCGACGCCGTCGGTGAAGTCGCTTCTCGTTTCAAAGTATCCATGTGTTTTTGCCTGTTTTTCCCCTGCCATTCACTATATGCACGCGAGAAAGCAACAACAAAAAAACGCTTGTTAAGGTCAAATAACCATGCAAGCATATCGAGTTAGCAAGCATTTCAGTTTAAAGTTCTTCCAGCATCGAATATGACAGAAACAAGTTAGTTGTAACCACTGCCAAGTTAAACTTTGGTATTGAACATCAAATGGTAATGCTGCTCCCTGCGGTTATCTCAGAAATTGCCTGTTTTTGGTAGATTTTTTCCCCATAAAGAGAATTCCCTGTCAGTGGCAATAAGCTTTAATTTATTATTATTGCTATTTTTTGTTTTACATGTTTAAGTTGAGCTTTACACTAAATATGTGTTACTGATAAGTGCTACAAATGTTACAACACTTTTGTTCATATGGCAGCAGAACATTAAAATAAAAGTGCTCTTTACACTACTTTTGAATTAATTCTTGGAGTTTCTAAATACAATGCGATTAATCATGATTAATCAGGCAAATTATGCGATTAATCGCGATTAAATATTTTAATCGTTGCCCAGCCCTAGGTATATGATAACTGGACTTTTCAACAGAGCTCGATAGAATATTGGACATGCAGGTCACAATTTTTATCTTTCTAGGCCAGCATCAGATTCTGTTACCTTGCCAGCCTGGTTGATAATGTGGAGCACTCTCCGTTCTGCACATTATCAATCTGGGCCTGCTCCTATGGAATCTGTTTGGGGAAAGGCGGGACCTTCAGCAGAACTCTCCGAGCTGACTGGACAAAATGACACCTAGGGCCTGCCTTCCAAAGGTTGGTTTTATAATAATAATAATACATTTTATTTAAAAGGAGCCTTTCTGGACACTCAAGGTCACCGTACAAAAAGATAAAAACACAATGTCAGAAACAAAGTCAAAACAAAGAATAAAAACCATTTAAAAAATACAATGGCCAGAACAGGGAAATTGATACCAAAGAGAATAGGCAATCTTAAACAGATGAGTTTTGAGTTGTGATTTGAAATGGAGAAGTGAGTCTGTGTTTCTAAGTAGGGGTTGTATAGAGTTCCTGTGGCGTGGGGCAGAGCGGCTGAATGCTCTGCTCCCCATGGTGGTGAGACGGGCGGAAGGGACAGACAGGTGTAAAGCAAATGAGGATCTAAGAGCACGGGAGGGGGTGGGAACATGCAGAAGGCCTGACAGATATGGGGGGGGCAAGGTGGTGAAGGGCCTTCAAGGTCACCATGAGAATTTTGTATCGAGGATGACACCCAGACTCTTAACCTGGGGGAAGGGTGAGATGGAGGAGCTGTCAATAATAAGTGGGAAGCTGTTGGTTTTGGAAAGAGTTGATTTAGTGCCAATGAGGAGAACCTCAGTTTTACTACTGTTTAATCGAAGGAAGTTGTTGGTGAACCAGGCTTTTATTTCACAGATGCAATCTGTGAGAGAGGTGGGCAGAAGAGAGGACGATGGTTTTGTGGTGAGGTAGAGCTGGGTGTCATCGTCATAGCAGTGGAAGTGGATGTTAAATTTGCGGAAGATATTGCCAAGGGGAAGGAGGTAGATGATGAAGAGGAGGGGCCCCAGGACAGAGCCCTGGGGCACACCTGAGGTGATGGGGGAGGGGGTGGATTTGAGGGTCTTCAGTTGATTAAACTGAGTGCGGCCAGAGAAGTAGGAAATAAACCAGTCTAACGGAGTGTTAGTGATGCCAATGGAAGAAAGCCTACTGAGGTGGGTGGTGTGACAGATGGTATCAAAAGCTGCACTCAGGTCAAGGAGGATGAGAATGGTGAGTAATCCAGTCAGATGCCATGAGGAGGTCATTAGTGATTTTGATGAGTGCTGTTTCAGTGCTATGGAGTGGCTAGAAACCAGACTGGAACTCTTCATACAGGCTGTTGGCAGACAGGTGAGAATGGAGCTGGGAGGCAACTGTTTTTTCAAGAATTTTGGAAATAAAGGGTAAGTCGGAAATAGGACGGAGGTTGTTGAAGTTGATGGGGTCAGCACCAGGTTTTTTCACAATTGGGGTGATGGCAGCAGTTTTGAGAGGTGTAGTTCCAGTGGTGAGGGAGGTGCGGATGATAGTGGAAATGAGAGGGACCAGAGAGGGGAGGCAGGTTTTGACAATTTGCGTTGGGAGGGGGTCCAATTGACAGGTGGATGGTTTAGATTTCCGGATGAACTCTGTCATTTCCGAGACAGTGGGAAGATGGAAGGAGGAGAATGAGTGTGTAGGTGGGGGGAGATCTGCTGAGGTGCTGAGATGAGGCTTTGATCCAAGGTTCTGGTGAATGTTCTTTATTTTTCCTGTGAAATATGACAAGATGTCATTGCAGAAGGAGGTTGTGTAAAGGTGAGGGGGGAAAGAGTCCTGGGGTTTGATGGTATTGTTGAGTACAGAGAAAAGTGACTGTGTTGATTGGCAGTGATTAAGCTGGAGTAGTACTGTGTTTTAGTGCTGGCAATGGAGTCCTTATAGTGAACGATGTGATTATTGTACATTTCTTTGTGTATAGTGAGACCAGTTTTTTCTATAAAGTCTTTCAACTTGCTGCCCTTTGGCTTTCATGCGTCGGAGATTGGGGATGAACCAGGGGGCGGAGACGGAGAAAGAAACAAATTTGTTTTTTAGTGGAGCAAGTGAGTCAAGAATATTATGGAGACCAGTGTTGTAGTGAGAGACCACATCATCAGATTATTGAAGTCAAGGAGGCAGGAAGAGTGGATACTTGAAATCAGGGTGGAGGGATCAATGTTCTTTATGTTCCGGAAAGATATGAGGCGGGATGTTTTAGAGATAGAGAGAGTAAGCTTCACTGCAAATGAGAGGAGAAAATGGTCCGTTATGGGGAGTTCATCAGCTGTTATGCTGAGAGGGATGACGCCAGAGCAGCAGATTAAACCCAGAATATGTCCTTTGGAGTGTGTGGGAGTAGTGGGGTATTGTTGACATCCAAAACTCTCTAGGCAGGAAGTAAAGTCTTTGGTGAGAGGCAAATTGGTATTGTTCATGTGAATACTGAAATCACCCAGCAGAATTAAGTTTTGTGAGAGAGAGGATAGATGTGTAAGAAAATCAGCAAACTCAGTTAAAAAGGCACTATTCGGTTTTGGGGGGGCGGTAGACAGCAGCAATGATGATTGGAGTCTGACCAGATAGCTTGCAGACAGTGGATTCAAATGTGCTAGAGACTGGCGCAGATACCGGCGAGACTTTCCAATTCTCGCAATGAATTATTGCGAGACCTCCTCCGCGACCAGAATTACGGGGTTGAGAGATGTAAACAAACCGACTAGGAGTGGAGTCGTTGAGCTGAGAGTAGTCTTGGGGCTGTTGCCAGGTCTTGGTTAAGCAGAGAAAGTCCAATTTACGGTCGGTGATGAGGTTCTGAATGAGATGTCCCTTGCTTGTCAGTGAGTGGATGTTAAGCAGAGCAAAGTTGAGTGCAGTGTTGTCGCAGCTGGTGGTGGTGCTAGCTGACCGAGCTAGGCAGGCTAACACGCTGTGGTTGACAGCCCGGATGGTGGAGCATGGAGGGCGACGAATCCACCATCGGGAGGTGGACCAGATGGATTTTATTGCTGTTGGACCGTTATGGTGGACAATCCGGCGGGACCCTCGGTGGATGTATCTCCGGCGAGGCTGGAAGGTGATGTCCGGGTGAAGGTGGAGTGCCTCGGGAGCAGGTCCAAACGAGTGACAGCGGAGCTGGAGCAGGTCCGCGGCTGAATACTGCAGCAAACTCGCCACTTGCAGGTGAGCAGGCAGTTGAAATAGCCAGACGCAGACAAGCAGGGTGTATGTCCTGCCGGTCCACATTTTTAATGAGGACTCGGGCAGCAGAAACGGCAAAAAAAATAAAACAAAAAACGGCAGGTGAGGCTCAAACCGGGGCAGGACAGGTGAGCTACCGATAGTAGCCTAGTTGGGACTCTCACAAACTGTAGTGCCGGCGAAGGGTGGCCGTATTTCCAGTAAAGACAATTGCACTGTCCAAAGTTAAAAAAGTTAAAAAGTTACCGGTGAGCGAAGGCAGCGGGCAGCAAAATACAAAAATACCGTCCAGCAGCGGCAGCAAGTCGTGCCAGCGTTCACTCGTGCCAGGTGCTGAATGACAGATGTCAGTTTTAGCCAAATTAAAATGTAAACAGCAGGCGTCATGAGAAACCACAAGAAGGTAAGTTAGTCAATATGCTTCTTGCTGTTCTTTCTAAATTAAATTGTGAATTTTTACAAAACAGATGTCATAGCAGCTACGTGTGCGTCCTCCCGCGCTGCCATGTTTATGATGGTTCGGCTGTGGGCTCGGCAGCTCTTGCATTCATCGCACCGGTGTGTCCCGCCTTAAACCACAATATTGCAACGTAATTGGTCCAAAACATTGTTGGTTTGGACAGAAATGGTTGAAGCTGGAGCAGTACAGGATGGATTCCGTGAACGTACAAATGCCGCGAGAATTCATGTTGCTGGCAAGGTTACAGATTCTGTCCCATTTGTTGGATTAATATATACACACTTTTCATACAAATGTATTCAGTTAACATGACTATGCCCGTTGGTATAACTCATCATGACAACCTCTCATGACAACTTACAACAGTCCTTCATCAATAAGTTCATACTTTACACCTTAAACATCCATGTAATGAACTGTTATTACTTATAATTAACTCCCTATGACCTTAGAAAGATGAGTGGAATATAAATAGCTTTATCCTTTGTCAGAACATGTTAATGGGTAACATTCATCACAGGGAATTTGTAAACTGTTTGTTCCCATTGTTTGGGAACAAACAATGGGAACAAACATTTTTCCCCCTTGTTCTGTGCTCAGGCAGAGTTCGAGAAACAAAGAATATTTGCTCTATACTGCTCTTTATACATAAAAGATGTCCATCTATATAGAAAGAGATGAAAAACAATCACAGATAAATTATAGGGTTAGAAAGTATACTTAACTAGATCAGTGTTTTTCAGTGTCTTGAAAACATATTTTTGTATAACTGTACTGAGGCTGAGTTTTAATATTTCTGACAGCCTTTTGTTTGCCTTTTGTTCAAAAATAGCCTCCCTACAAATCTTTGGTCAGTGACAGTCAGTTAATTGGGTCAAACTTAAGATGTTTGAGTGGAGTTTTCATATCTTTTGGTGTTTAGTCTTTTGAGATGCTTGTGTTCAAGAGCTGTGTTCATTTGATTGATTTTGTCATCTTATTGTTAAGTGTTAATCATGCCCATCCATCTACGTCCATCATTCTAGAACTTGTTAAATACTTCACATGATGGGTCTTACTGAGATTCCAGAAGTCTCAAAGCCTTAGAAATTGGATTGCAAAACTTTTTTTTCATCTGTTTGTGAATATTTTAGATTGGGACATGATGTGTTTTTTTTCATGTTGTCTGACAAGTTCGATTTAACTGATAGAAACTGCAAAGTACAATGCTGCTCTGATAGTCTGTGGTAAATGTCATTCAAAGCCAGCAGTAGATCAATTATTATCAGAGACAATGGTAACTTTTCCTTTCATCTGAACAGCCCATGTCTGAAATGATATTTCCTTTCTTGTATCTAATACTTTATTAATACATGTGCAGGAAAATGTTGTAGTTCTGTAATTGTTGCAATGTCTCCAGTTAAAAATGACCGGTGAGTAAAACAGCATATTTTCATATCCAAACCACATTAAAAAAAACCCAAACTGATCAGTTTTGTCAGTTCACATTAAGATAAAAGATAATTTTACCCAAATTTGTTAGTCTAATTACATTTTGAAAACAACCGTGAAACAGGCTACTAGACAGTGGTGTATAGCCTTTATTGATCTCACAATGGACGAGTGAATTTCTCCATTGTGAGATCAATAAAGGCTATCTTATCTTATCTTAGACCATTCGTAGTAACAGATGGCCAAAATACTTAATATTTGATGAGAGATGATCATGATGATTGTGATATTAAATAAGATTTATCTTGATTTAATATGTACACAAAAAAATCATAAGAAATGTTTGTGTTAAACTGATTTCCATAAACTTTCCAGATCAGGAGAAACAATTCATGTGCCCACAATGCATATGATCCAGATAACATGGTATCCCCCAAAAAAGCTTTTCTCTTCTATTGTGGTGCCACAGAATCTCTGAAAAGCATATCAAAAGTCTTTCTTTAGAAATTTCGCCCATTTTTAAAAATGCTACCAGTGGAAACGGAGGCAAAGACATTTACTTCAACAAATAAATGAAGATAAAATTCCTCATGCAAAAACTTAAAACTATGGAATACAACTAAAACTTTGTTCCAACAGCTAAAAAGCTCACATTCAAAAATCACAAAGAGCTGACCCTCTTCTGAAGTAAATATTGAGTCCAAGATCTCTCACTTCCATCCATCCATCCATCCATTGTCTTCCGCTTATCCGGGGTCGGGTCGCGGGGGTAGCAGCTTCAGTAGGGAGACCCAGATGTCCCTCTCCCCAGCCACGTGGGTCAGCTCCTCCGGGGGAATCCCAAGGCGTTCCCAGGCCTGCTGAGAGACAAAGTCCCTCCAGCGTGTCCTGGGTCTCCCTCTGGGTCTCCTCCCGGTGGGACGTGCCCAGAACACCTCACCAGGGAGGCGTCCAGGAGGCATCCTAACCAGATGCCCGAGCCACCTCAACTGGCTCCTCTCGACGTGGAGGGGCAGCGGCTCTACTCTGAGTCCTCCCCGGATGACTGATCTCCTCACCCTATCTGTAAGGGAGAGCCCAGACACGCTACAGAGAAAACTCATTTCGGCCGCTTGTATCCGGGATCTCGTTCTTTCGGTCATGACCCAAAGCTCATGACCATAGATGAGGGTAGGAACGTAGATCGACCGGTAAATCGAGAGCTTCGCCTTTTGGCTCAGCTCTCTCTTCACCACAACAGATCGGTACAGCGCCCGCTTCACAGCAGACACCGCACCAATCCGCCTGTCGATCTCCCGCTCCATCTTCCCCTCATTTGTGAACAAGACCCCAAGATACTCAAACTCCTCCACTAGGGGTAGCATATCCTCCCCAACCCGGAGGAGGCACTCTACCCTTTTCTGGTTCAAGACCATGGTCTCGGATTTGGATCTCTCACTTCCTCTGTAAATTAAAAACTAAATACAATCTTTTACAGCTCATTTATTCAAGCCAAACATGGCATAACTTTAAGATGTATCTTGTGAAACCCTGTGACATCCGAGTCCAACATGTTATATGGTTACATGGTGGGAGCCAGACTTCCTTGGAGAAGCTGATTAATAAATAGTTGTTGATATTTGATGCATAACATATAATGGGGAATGTTTGCTTTGAGACCTCTGGGTCTTTGGAACATACACCTGGAGGCAGAAAGCAGAGAAAGTTTAAGAAGACAGATTCAGTGTGTTAGTGCAGTTTTAAACCTGGCTCCATCTAGGAGACATTGTACATATGTTGTACCTTGTCTGTTAAAACTCCTTGCTGCAAGTAAAAAGACCTGTGTCTATATATCTCACCCCCACGAGTGTCTTTCGTTTCTGTTTTTAATAAGGTGAATGTTAGAATTTGACTGACAATCCTTCTCTGTAAAAGCTGCATAACATTTTGTGGGGATTTTTGCCATCATCTGCTAAACACTCCTCTGGTTCAAAGTGCTAGGTACGATTGACTGCTTTTCTTGTGCCGTGTGTGTGTTTCAAAACATTTCCTTTCAGTTTTACACAGCCAGCATATGGTGTCACTCTTGTCTGAGCCATTTTCTCTTTAGCGCTGACGGTGCTGCGCTGAAGAGAAATCTAAACAGTGATGCACCTACAAAGTTCTGAGTTCCTCCTGTTGTAGTCAGAATTTGGTTACAAATTCAGATTAAAATAATAAATTCAGCATTATTAACGTACACTTCTCAGTGTATTGAAAAATGATATGTATTCCCCTCTCCTAATAATTTAAAAGCCCACCGATGTAGGGTATATGAGTTGTTTATTTTACTGTCACTGGTTGCAAAGCCGTGATGAAATTAGTGTTGATATGGCTCATCATGAGAAACCACCAATCACAGAGCTGGATGAATTTTGATAGGATGAAAAGTGGGCAGCTATTAGGTTTCAATTGGTTAATTTCTTTGAAAACCAATTAAATGATAAATGTAGTACTGTATTTTTCAGACCATAAGGTGCGCGAGATTATAAGGTGCACAGTGAGTTAACGTGTCTTTGGTGCACTAAATATTCTTCCCAAGTGTGTAATATCACTCCGCCCCTTCACGTACACAGCTCTCTATCCGTCTCTGTCGGGAGGACAGAGTAGTTGAACTACACTGCCCTGTTTCTAACATTAGGCCAATATAAATGTTATGTTCAATATAAAAGTTTTATATTGAATTAACTTACTAGGTATATTGTTGCTAGTGCGTACTCTGGGTGCGGGCTGCCAGAAGGCTCCAACATACTTGGGTGTATCAGTGTATAAAGCTCGGTGTCACATATAAAACAGGTTGATGTTTAGACTTCTTGCGGCCAAGAAGTTTATAGTGTGACACGTATCTGTATGCACGGAGTTCGCCTTGAGTACGCTCGGACCTCCGTGGAGTGAAGTACACCTGAGTATGTGGGGGCCTTTACATGAATGCACTTCTAGTTTAGACATTACAGTCAGGCAGTCTTGTAGACAGCTCAGGGGTCCGATCAGGTAGTGACACAGTGTACCGTAATATACATGGAACGGAGCAGTTTCGTTGCATACCAAAGTCGTACTTACACATTTTATCAGATTTTTGAGCGCATTGTACCACATAAAATCAGTCAGTAAGCAAAACGGTAATTATATATAAGGTGCACTGGATTTTAAGGCGCACATACATTTTTGAGAAGATTTAAGGATCTTAAGTTCGCCTTATAGTCTGAAAAATACAGTAATGTGTAATCAGTTAAAAACCCAAATATTGTTTTCTATTATTAGTTCTTTCTGAAAAATCTGTTTAAAAAAATTTGTCTGAACCTCTGAAAGTCAGAGAGGAAGAATCAATACTATGCTGTCCAAATATTGGTTATTGGTTGAAAAAAATCATTTGTTGAAATTTTTAAAGGATTGTAGTATGACCACAAAATCATAGTTTATTTTGTCTCTTCTTGCTACCACTTTTGATCATGTTGTAAATAAATCGTTATAAAATGTATTTATACTTCATCACTGAAGATACCTTTATTTAATTCATAGGTATCTCTGTTTTGGCCTGTTCATTCTTGTGCTTGTTTGTCAGAATCTACTTAATTCTTCAGTTTGTATTACATTCACAGAATAACAAAGTTAAGTACAGTATCTCTGTGTTTTGCTCATGAGTAAGAGTGGAATGGAGTAGAAGAGGCAGAGACAGATTGGGACTTATCTTCTGTATTGCAAGTGTAGCTTGGAACCGAACCAAAAAAATCTGAACTCTCAGTTAACTAATCAGTCTATGGTCAGAATTCCACCTGTGGTCATGATCTGAATCATGACTAGAAGAACGATGTTGCGAATACAACCAGCCTAAATAATCTTCTTTCATTCAGTAGCCAGGCTCACCCTTTGGGATTGGATGAAGAGTGTCATCATCTGAGGGCAGGATCTGTATAGAGCCACTAGGAGGAGAACATGGAACAGACCCAAAATTTGCTGTAGGGACTATATAATGGAATCCTTAGAATCCTCCAGAATAAACGGCAGAGTGTTTCTGGGCTGTTGGATGCGTGGGTTTCTCCTGGACATTCTGCCATGTGACCCAATCTCAGATAATGTAATAAATTAACAAGTAGATAACCTGATATTCGAGCCAGACATGGTATTGTGCTTAAAATATTTATTTCTAAGATCTGTTGAAATGTGATCTTGGTCATATACTTGAAATTAGGCATGAAGGAAGGTTGGACATCTATTAGCCTAAGGCTTTCAATAATCTGGCACTATCTCGCTGTTTGAGGAGAGCTTATAAGGACCTTGAAACAGGGGAAGGAGACAAGCCTGACTGGTGTGGCTAAGAGGTAGTCACGCAGCTCTAGTGAATGATCCTAATGACCACCATGGATAGGAGGAATGACTGGATACAGACAGGCCAAACCATGACAGATAAACTGTGGAAGATGGATGAATCAAGTTAGGGACAGAGGGATGAATGAATGGATGAGACGGGGTAGCAAAGTGACCAGGGTTTTCCCTGGCTGTGTTGAGTATTGAAGTATTAAAGCGCAGCCTCTCCCCTCACCTGTCCCTGCACAGTGCCCATCAGTTGGCAGAAAAAGGGATATTACACATTTCCTTCACTTATAAGAAAGCCATATTTGGCTTTTTGGAAATATTTCTGACATCAAACCACACAGACAATCAATGTGTGGAAACTAAATTAGCATCACTCACCAATCTCATATAACCCAGCTCTTTAACCAGCGTATATGACCTTGTTATACTCATGAAGCTGAAGCGCAAGTTCAATCGAAGAAACTCATCGCCTGCCTCCATTCAATCAGAGTCCGATCCGCCTCTGATGTGAGCCAATCAGCTACGAACCGCACCTCCATGAAGCCAATCAGCATCCCGCGCTCATCTTAAAAGCAACTTCAAATCCACGTCTCAGCCTGCTAACCAGCAAGCACAAACGGATTGCATGTCGGATTTTGAATCAGATGTCCGATTCAAGACGATAACAACTCATCCTGAAATACTGCTGCTCATAGGAACGCCATCTAGCCGCGCATCCATCCTCTGCAATCTCTGTATTCGCTCCAGCATATCTTAACCAGCACTGACCTGGATTCGCTCTCTTAGCTGGCCTTCTTCCGCTGTGGCGTCTCATTCAGTCACCCAACCTCTGTTTTCATCAGCTCCGATTCCTGGCGCTATGAACTTGCAAATCCCCGCTTTTCACAAGCGACGTAGACGCCGTCCCAACTCTGACTCAGCTCCGGTCCCGCTCTGCTTCGTAGCCGAGAGCGGCTATCATCCTGCGCAACTTTCAGCCGGATCTCCTCTCATACCCGCTCCTAGCAGCTCAAGGTAATATGTATCCACTCATGTTTTCATTCATATTACATGCATTTCGCTCATCATGCTTCTGAACTGTCCGTCTGTTTAGGCAGAAGTATCCCATCCATTCTGTTTGTTTTCGTTTTCTTCTTCTTCTGGTTTGGGCGGTTGGCAACAGGCTTGTAGTAGCATTACTGCCACCTACTGGTTGCAGTATGGTTTGTGATGGACTCCATATATCGTTTCTTATTTCATAATTATGTCATTCTAATTTAACTCATTGTTCATATTTCTACAGTCATTTCTTGTCCATAGTATGCTTGATTTTAAGTGTTAATTAAGTTTGTAAGCTGAAATGTTAACCTTATCATTCTCCTCTTTTTGTTTTTTCCCATTTCTGTGTTCTCCTACTATCTTTGATATGGTAACGTTCTTCACTTCTCCCCTTTATCATCAACCTGCAGGCTGTATTAGCAAATGTCTCAGCATTTTAAATCTCTGATTTTGTCATTCAAAGACTTACTATTGGCAATCCTTCCGTATTAAGTACCTTCAATGTCATTCACGTTCAGTTTAACTGGACAGTAGGGTTGAATTGTTACTAGTGATGGTGAGATGAAGCCTCATGAGGCATTGAACCACTCAGCCAACTGGTTCGAGAAAAGGTTCATTTCTTGACGGTTCATGTGCACACAGCACCACCTACTGGCAAGTTGTATAATCACAGCCAGCTGTATCTTAACACGTGTGATGCATATCATTTTTGTCTATTATGACTCTTGGGAATGACTTCACAGAAGGTGTAGGACGAAATCATTTGTCTACATAAATTTTGTAAACACATGTGTACAATAAAATATTGTTTGAATGTATTCTCTGTGTGTAATTATTCCCAAAATAGGAGTGTCATGTGATATGGCATGTTGTGTAATAATGTTTTTCTGTGACTCTACAAAAATGGCATAGCCTTAATCAGGCAGAGGACAATGAAAGTGCTTATGGAACTAGGGAGGGGGTAATGAATAGGCTGATGCTTGTGTAACTTGGATGATTTCATGCATTTTTATTAAGAAACAACAATTTCTCCACAGTTTTTGGTTTCAAACGATTTCTCTTTTTTGATACTACTTCTCCAGCCTTTGAAAAGACACGCTCACATGGCACAGATGATGCCGGGGTGCATAAATAAATAAGTGCAAGTATGTACAGATTGGGGTACTGTGACCAATGATTAGCCCAGTACTATACGGTCCCACAGTTTCCCCTCAGCAGCAACACTGAAGCACACAGAGGTTCCCGCTGCGTCTTTACGCACGATCCAGCTGCTGATGTCTCCTCTCTTTTCAGCTCAATGCAATTCTAGACAGTAACAGTTTATAACCTATATCACCTTTCACAGCAACAGGTTTCTCATCTCAGTCGACCAGACAAATCTCTATTGCTCTCCTCAGTGCGCTCTGGGCGGTGAGGTGGGAGGATTTTACCCGATGGTGCGGTGCGTGCGAGGGTTAGGGGGGAAATGCATAAATAAAAACTGTAAATGGCTCCTATACAGTGATCATAGGAGCTGACCGGTCTGAGATCAGCCTCCTGATGTTACAAGTTCTTTAAAATGAAAGCGCGCACCCAAATTACAAGTAACGTAATTTTGCGCACCTGAAAAAAGCACAAGGCAGAAGCGCATCGAAGCGCTGAGGCACAGAAATACGGTGCATGTAGTTAAAAAATGCAGAATTAATAAAAACAACTTATAACCAGACGTTGCGTTTTAAACTGCATCTGGTGAGCAGAACTGTTTTATGATCCAGAGTGCAGCCATCACTGGTTCTGAATGAAGGCAATATCTGGCAGCAGCTCTCTTCCCCCGCCCCCCTCCCCTCCTGCGTACGCAGTACAGGACCTTACCGGCTCACTTTCACCACTGGTTAAGACTAAAATTATTCATAACTCTGATCGCTCCTCCTGCTGCTCTGTTAACATGAACTGCAGCAGGAATTACTGATGGCCACAAGCTGTGAAAGAAGCTGAAACATCTCAGCAGAAGGCAGAGTTTTTATCGTCCACTGCCCAGATGGGCGTTGGGATTTTTATGCGTGAAAAATGCCATGTTTGCGTGTGACCGTGTGAAGTCAGTGACGGTCAATGCGTGATAGTTGAGAGCACTGATCTCCTATCTATATATCTCTCTCCTAAACTCTCCAAACACCAAACTAACTGTCTCAAACTAAATAACCACTATCCAAACTCTGCTATCCAAACTATCAAAACTCTATCCACTCTCTCAACTGACCGCAACTCGCCTACAACAACCCACATTTTGAATGGAGCCTGTGGGGTTTCTAAAGCTGTCGAAGCCGCGCCAACATCTGAACCACTTCCCGAAGCAGTCACGTGGTACAGCCGGCCAGCGAGGCTTCGGACGTCATCGTTTTCGGCTCCTCCCCTAAATGAAGCAAGCCTCGATACGCGCTTCACGGAAACGCCCCCTCCATTACTCGACACACGCCTCGAAGCCTCGGCACACAACGTAACATCACTAATTGTTACTTAACCCATTTTATTTCAGAAGTGCATTTTAAATCCAGCGATTTATACCAATTGTTGTTAAAACCGCTGCAACTCTGGTGCAATCCGGCGTTCGTTTGGAACGGTCTGCACTGGTTCAGACCTCTTATTCATGCTGACCAGGCCACTTTGTCACTCTTGTCATTTCATCGGTCAGTTTAATGTTTTGCTAATCAATTACTTCAGGTGTTGTGGAATTATACATGTTAAAGTTATTTAAACGTTCTTGTTTGTAGGTATTGTCTGATGAATGTCAGCTGGGAGCTGACGTCAGGATGGCTGTGGGGGATGATTTGAGTATTGGCGATCTTTTAACAGCAATTGCTCATGTATTTTAGGGATTGACATATTTCTTTTCAGGTTCAAGAATTTATTTAAGATGAACATCCGGAGAGCATCACTGTGGGTGCTGTTGTCTGGTTGATAGTGTTGTGCAATTATACACTGTTTAAAGTGATTTAATGTTTCATAAATAACTCTCTGTCTGTTGGGTATTGTCTGGTGATGATCGGCTTTTGGGCTGATATCGAGACAATGGTTAAAGGGGATTAGTTCAAGCACTGGCAGTCTTTTGACAGTAGAACCTGCACACACAGGGTAAAGGAGTAACAGCTTCTTTTCAGGTTCAAGAAATTAGTAACAGGTAAAATGAACATCCGGAGAGCATCACTATGTGATACTGTTTGCCTGAATTAGCACAATGTTCGATTGGTAAATCCTCTCTGCTAGGCTGGTGAGACTTGACTGGGCTACTGGTCAAATGAAGATAGAAGAGGCTAAGGAACTATTTGCAAACAAAACAAAGGACAAACCAGGGTGGTTGATCATGATCAGGATAACCCGGTGAATCCTTGTTCACTGAGGGTCTGATTCCAAGAACATGGAATGGAGGTGAGACATTTGCCATGTATTTCATCCATTTACAATGCGGGACCCAAGTTAAACAGAACATTATTTGTTGAAATAATGACTCTGCTGCATGTGGTCGGGTCGGAGGCCTGGTGTGAGCACGTTCTCTGAACCGGTTGCGGTCCGATTTGAGCAGGGTTTTTCCTCAGAATTCCACAGCTTTCCGCTCATCTGGGTTCGCTCCTCAGTACAGGCTGAGAAGAAATACACAGAGCTGTTTCGCATGCAGGATCTTTGCTCCTGCTACCGGTTATGAGGTTAGGACAGCAATTTAGCTCTGTATTTGCCCGGACATGTTCTTCAGGCGATGAGAGCCTCTCAGATGCTGAAGCAGGCAGTCGAGTCTAGCAGACCCAGGATGAAGCGTGGCTGGCCAGGCACCTTTCCCAGCTGCTGGCTTGTGTGTTGGTCAGGGCCGACCAGGCCTCATGGTTTGGCCTTCTTTGTCTGCTCTGAGAGAGCTGCTAAAGAAGTCTGCAGGAGTGAACTGATGAAAAGAGAACTCTTTGTCTGTGGGGAAAGGTTTTTATTTATAAGGAGGGTTCTCAGCAGGACCCCTGGTGGGAAGAAAGGCCGTCCAAGCCTTGAGTGTCTCATGTTGCAGCAGGACAGATTTCCTGTTACCTTCCCCATACCACAGTTCAGAATTCAATTCGAGATCAATTATTTATCATGCCGTTATTGCATAACATACGTTTTCAATTACGGATCCTGTCTGTAGACTGGTGAGGCTAATTAAGCTAATAAGTAATGAAGATCACCAGTTTTATCAGAATGTAGTGCAGAATCTAAATAAAGTATTAATTTCATTTCAAACATCATGGATGAGCTAAATGGCTTAATCCGTTCATGACAGCATTTAGTATGCGTTCGGCAGTTTATGCATTCATGAGTTAAGCAAACATTATTTGATAAATTATGTCTTAAGACATGTTACCCATCTTCATCCTCTTCATTCATTCATCTTGTGGTCGCTTCCTCTCATAGATCTTCCTTTCACTATTCTCAGTTTGTCCTTTCTCAAATTAAACCTGTCGGCCTGCAAATTGAGTTCTAGGTGTTGATCTCAACTTGGTTCCAGCATGGCTTCCTGCCTGCAGTTCAGCTTTCTAATTCACAAGATATCAGTCTCATTCCATATCAGTTATTTCCAACCGTCAGCTGCGCTCCTTGCTCGGTCACCTCAATCTCACAAATGCATCATTGCCAGAGTCACGCTTTATTTCCAGGCAGCTCGAGTTCACTAAATTTGTTCTTTCCTTCTTGAACAGGATACTCTGGTTGAGAGCTGCCGTTCTGACTGTCTGGTCTGCTTCTCGCCTGGATAAAAATATATTTCTATTATGCCTTTCTGTCATGGATGTGTTTAAAAAATTTACGGATGCTGCCATCCGTAGGTTTTGGGGGGGTTCTTTATAATTGTTTCACAGATTCCTGATCACTCAAACAATGGGCCATGGTCATCATCATCATCATGCCTCACACATCGTTCTGAGCATCCATTCATTTTAGCTGCTCAATGCCCTCTCAGCTTTAAGGTAATCTAACTGCAAATACTGGTGGTGGATTGAAACTTTTCACATGTCTCGCCAGACCCTTCATGTTTCACTCTTTCAAATTGAGTTTATCATTCATAATCATCACAGTCCGTAACTCTCATGCATGTGTCAAGCATTCTGTTATGCATGCGTCAAGCATTCTGTTATGCATGCGTCAAGCATTCTGTTATGCATCCTGTCATGCATCCTGTCACCTGTGTTGCATCTTGTCATGATCACTCATTTCTCTATGTGCATCATCTGCAAGACATCTTCCGCAAGAAAGCATAAGCAAGACATCTTCCGCAAGAAAGCATACGCAAGACATCTTCCGCAAGAAAGCATACGCAAGACATCTTCCGCAAGAAAGCATACGCAAGACATCTTCCTCAAGAAAGCATCTCTGCTCACTTCTCCTTGTTCATTTCTTTCATTTCATTCACCTAATCATCTCCCATTCAAATCACTATCCCGTCACACTGCCTTATGAGCATACAGACGCTCTGACCTCGGCATTTTTGGGGGGAACATCCCTGTTCTCATACATCTACTTATGCATATTAAAGTATAATTCAGCATTAATGTTCCTGCCGAGGTCTGAGCGCCAAAAACTTAAAATATTGTGTCAATAAAATCCTTATAATTGCTATTTCTTTCTCTGTGAGTTTTTCAGATTGAAATGAAGCTGAAGCGCAAGTTCAGTCGAAGAAACTCATCGCCTGCCTCCATTCAATCAGAGTCCGATCCGCCTCTGATGTGAGCCAATCAGCTACGAACCGCACCTCCATGAAGCCAATCAGCATCCCGCGCTCATCTTAAAAGCAACTTCAAATCCACGTCTCAGCCTGCTAACCAGCAAGCGCAAACGGATTGCATGTCGGATTTCGAATCAGATGTCCGATTCAACCCACCCCCAACCCCTTCTCCACCATCGTAGCTGAGTTTATCTAGCTTCCATGACGTTCCTCCATCCTCAACCCATCAGAGTGTTTTCTCCCTTCAGTCTTCAGCACTCCCTATCACCTCGTTATTGGTCCGGCAGAAGACCACCATGTTGGGCCCGGTTCTGCCAGAGGTTTCTTCCCAAAGGGGAGTTTTTCCTCTCCACAGTCGCTTCAAGCTTGCTCATCATGGACAGTTCATGCAAACCTGTGTTTATCAAGTTGGACATCTATCTTAAACAGATCTCCATATGGACTGAACAAACTTCTTCTATCTCCACTCCACCACCAGTTTCAGACCTGGGGGGGAACATCCCTGTTCTCATACATCTACTTATGCATATTAAAGTATAATTCAGCATTAATGTTCCTGCTGAGGTCTGAGCGCCAAAGACTTAAAATATTGTGTCAATAAAATCCTTCTAATTGCTATTTTTTTCTCTGAGTTTTTCAGATTGAACTATTACTCTGTAAAGAGAAGAAGCCTAACGTTTTATATTATTCTAAACAAAAGCTCAAGATACAACTACATTAAGTAGATATTTATTCTATAGTTAACATCTGTATGATTGTAATATTCATTTTACTATAGAAGCTGTTTGCACAATCACTGTGTTTTTGTTTTACATAAAAACAATAAGATCATCCCATTGTGAGAATCTGGTACCAGACAACACTAGCTTGTGGGAAAAAAAAAAAAAAATCTCAGTTTTACTGGATCAGAAGGGGGTGTTTGATTGCAGGTTTTGTGGAGAAAATGATGACATATGGGCACAGGCAAACAATTAGAATTAAAAAGAGAGGTCAGAAAAAGTACTACTGATAAAGACAAAAAGGAAGAGTGGAAAGAATGAGAAGAATGATGGACAAAGATTCTCTGCCTTTCCAATTTAGTCTGGCTGTCATCCAGACTGGTGATAAATGAAGTATGGAATCCCATCTGTTTTCCCAGGGAATTTCACCTCTCCAGACACAGAGATTGCCCCTCACTATCCTGTCTCTGAATCTCTCCCCTAAACCTGCTCTGCTTTTCTGGGCAGAATCAGTACTTGGAGACAGCCTACTTTTTCGCTGATACTAGACTACAGTTCTGATGGCAAATGTGACACAAAAGTTAGCAGAGAATGGAGGGATGGAAAACAGAGGAATAACAGCTGCTGAGGGAGAGACAGGCACTTGATGAATTTTTATCGCAGAAGGTTAAGGACCACAAGGCACTGGGGAAAAGCTGAGGAGGTTGCCATCAATAGCAAACATTACTGTCAACAACATCCAGAGGGATTACAAGAGTGTTCAGCTGTTATGTAAAGTAGAACAAAACTCTATACTTCATAGTGAAAGGCATTTGGGGACTTTTTCAGATTTAGTTTCCTGTTGCTTTTGAAGAAAATCAAGCATGTTCTCAAGCTCAATTTGGATTAAAGTGAATATCCACTCCCTAAAAAAATAATGATTTTATTTCTTTAACTCAGGTGCTGGGTTTATGCTGTGGGGGAAAAAAAGTTTGGTAGTTTAAACCAAACACCGGGTCAAAAATTGTAACCCAGTTTGTTGGGTTAGAGAAGTGACTGGAAGAAGTCTCCTTACCATTGACAAACTGCAATTTTACACTTAACAGATGACAGGTCATACTTCAGGGAAACTCGTCCACAGTCAGAGGCAGTTCTTCTTCAGCCTCCACATGGCTGCTTCCATGATACAAGCACTCACTAAAACAGTTCCAGTTTATGAAGAAGTACGTGCTTCAAACTGTTAATTTCTTCTAATTTGTTTCCAAAGAATTTGGGCCTGACTTAAAAAAGGTTTGCGTGTATAAAAACACGTACAAACAATTTAACGTGTGCAAAGCTGATCTTCATTGCAGGTGCTAAGCAATTTGCATGTGTAAAATGAGCAGAACAGTAAGTGCAAACTATTTTGTGTGACCAAGCCGCACAGATGTATGGAAATTTATGCAAATGTTGGATATGCATTAGTTCACGCTGGAGAATGTGTTTGTTCACTGTTGATAAAAGAATCCTTTTTCTGTAAAATATGGAGTTTAACATTCACACTATAAGCAAATGATTGATCTTAAAGGCAATTTAAACAGGCTTTATTTATTTCAGTGTTTGATACTGAGTATAAATTTTATATTTCAAGTCAAGAACATGTCACTAAAGGTTATATTATGATTTTCTTTTGAATTATTTTGTATTATCATAGAATCAAATCTAAAGATGGAAGCCAGATACGAGCTAGGCACCAGGCAAGGCACTAGGTACTATGAGTTTATGTCATGAATTTGAAGGGAGATGAATCCAGAATTCAACCAACACAATAGAAATGCTCTTTACGGTGATTTATTAAGGGATGGTGAGGAGAAGGAATCAAACGGGCAAACAGACAGGATCCAAAAAAGGGGTAAGGCAGACATCCAGGCGATACTTGATAGGCAAACAGAAACTGGGCAGAAAAATACAAAACATGTTACAAAAACGGAATCAAGACGCTGGGAGCTCTTACCGGGAAACAGGGGATGCACGCATGGTATGATTGACGACGACCCGACAACTAACTAAGGAGGGAGTGACACTTAAATAGACGGACAAACAGGTGAGCGGAATTGAAACTAATTAACCGAAGGCGGGAGCAATACAGAACTGACAGGGCACTAGATCATAAACAAAACACAGAACTAAAATCAGAACTAATAGAGGGACCAGATAACTGGCGAAGTAAAAAGGCTAAACTGGAATTCAAAGCAGAAATAAACCCAGAGGCAGCAATAAGCTATTTAACCAAAACAATAAACATAGACCGGATAAACTAAAACAGTACAAAAGCGGAAGAATCCAAAACCAGACAGAACAGAAACAAAACCTGAGGTGGAAGACAGGAATAGCTGATCAAATAAATAAATATGAACCAAAACAAAAACCCAAATCATGACAGTTTAGTAATATTAAATAATCCAGGTTATAGGTTTTTCCTTTCAATCTACTCTTTGGTAGCCTTTCCATTAAGCATTAGATGACATCGAGCAATTTTCTGGGTTAACCTAACACAAGCTGGGTCTATAATCAAATCCTGTTCTGTTGAATCAATCCAGGGGTCCGTTCTTCGTACGTCGCTAACTCAGTTAGCTGGATTTGATTGTTGACGATTTGGCATGATCTTGGATCGTTTGGTTCTTCGAAACTCATCCTGGACTTGCTGTCATAGCAACATGTGCGCCAGCTTAAGCCTGCTCGCGAGCAGGATTAGATCGCAGCTTTATAAGCGGAGGAGATAGGGAAGTCTGTCCAGCCAGTGCACTTGGACCACCTAGTGGCAGAGGACGGGACAGAATTGTGGAACACCATTTTTAATCTTTAATAAAAGACGAAACAAATAATGCTTAGTTCCTCTCGTTTTATTTAAAAAAAAATTTATAAAGAAAAGCCAGCAAGTAATCTTTTGCCTGCAATAAGAGATAGTTATGTAAAGTCAGCAATACTACTGTGAAATGGTGTATTAGAACTTACTCTGAAGGTCCTTTTGAAGTAACTCGATCTCTAGTGCAATTTTCCAAGTTGTGGAGTTCAATTTCTCCTCTTGTGTTTTTTTAGGTCAAAATACTAATTTTTTTTTTGAAGATGGGAACGGATGGCACCCTGTGTCATTTTGTGAAAGAAAAGAGTGAAACATGCCTCATGCAACAAAAGTAAAAAGAACCTGTTTTTTTTCCAGGCTTTTCCTTGGTGGCTGAAATAAACAGACAAACACATCATTTAACAGTGGCTTTTAAAAAGAGGAAAAAGTGTCTTTAAAATATAGTATAATAATTAAAGGCTACCATTTTGTAGAATATTCTTGTACTTCACTTTTTTTCCCCCATGTTCTAATGTGTCCGGTGGAGGCTCTGACATAAAAGAACAAAGTAAATATCAAATTATTAAAATGCAAAAATACATACTGTAGAAAGAACCCAGGTAAACTGTGTATGACTTGGAAAAGGAAGAACTTCATTTTTTTTATAGATAAATATTTTTTTGTTAAAAATCCCAGTTTGCACGTGTACTTCCAGTGTCTAAGGAATGACACCGAAATTTGGATCTCTTGACATAACAAGTGCCTTTTTAAAATAAAGTATAATAATTAAAGGCTACCATTTTGTAGAATATTCTTGTACTTCACTTTTACTTGTTCCCATGTTCTAGTGGCTCCCGTGGAGGCTCTGACATAAAAGAACAAAGTAAATATCAAATTATTAAAATGCAAAAATTAATACTGTAGAAAATGATAGAAACATCTAACATGGACAGCACTTACTGTAATGAACGATAACGTAGGACCCAAGATTCGACACAGCACAGGTCAGTGGTTGGTAACAGGCTTTATTTTGAATGTGCATGCACTGCGCGTGGAGCGCGCGGGTAGCTCTCGAGCCGGTAACCCCCTGAGACGGAGATGACAGGTTAGTGATCAGGCAGGGGGGAAAAAGGGAACAGAGGTAATCTGAAACACTAACCTGTTAGAGGGTTTGTGAGCTCGGGGACCGGCTCGGCAGGAAGGGGTTTGCAGGGGTAGGAGCCGTTGAGCGGCTGGCGGTCCACTGGGGTCTTTGACCGGTGATGGTCTGGGGGGCAAAGTCCAGTGAGCCAAATCCAGGCAGAGGTACAAGAGGGGAAATCCAGAAGGCAGGTCCAGGTCCAGTCCAAGGTCCAAAAAACTAGCAGATACACAGACGTCAGGGGTTAGGCAGACTCGAAAAACTCACGGACAGACAGGTCAGGTTCACAGGCAAGAAATCCAAGGCGAAGGCAGATGCAGAAATCCAGGGACGGGCCGGGTCAGGTTTCCAGACGTGGGCAGACAGAATCAGTTAAGGGGTTAGGCACTCTCGGTGGTCAAGGCAGAACAGGTCAGGTACGAGTTAGCAGACAGAACAGGGAAAAACGCTGGAAGGTACTCGATAGCAGGCTATGAGACGATCTGGCACTGGAAGCTGATTTGGACAGGGCTTATATGGAGAGGAAAACAGCTGAAGCCAGTAAACGATAATTGCAAGCAGGGCAGAGAGGAGCAGGTGTGCAGAGTGTAGAAAAATCAGCGCCAGTGCCAAGAACATCACACTTACACATTAATTTGTCTGCTACTTTTTGCCAGCCCTCTCTCCTGGCTTAAGCAGACTTTGAGGTGTTCCCTGTCATTTTAATTAATGACTCAAATTCGGCATAACCTTCCATTAAAAGTTCTTGTTCTGCTTGGGAGAAAAACTGTGGGCGTTCTTTGGTCATGCTGAACAGCCAATAGCAGCGTTGCTGATCATTGTTTCTACTATCGATACATTTCCCCTTTTAAACAAACGCATGAACGCGCAGTTTTCTCAGATAACTCAATCCAGCGATACTAATCGTAAACAACAGGTGTGTTCGAAGAACCCAATTAGCCGGATCATGATTAGCCGGATGAAATCATCTTGGATGTGTCATTTGATCTCGGATGTTTTAAGCAACGTACGAAGAACGGACCCCAGTGCTCACAGCAGCTGAGTCCTTGGCCAAATATGAACCAGGGACTGAGTTAGCAATGGAATAATAATAATAATAATAATAATAACAATAATAATAATAATACATTTTATTTAACAGGACACTCAAGGTCAGTTTACAAAAAATGAAAATACAAAAATAAAAAATACAGGAACATAAAAACAATTATGGGGAGGGACAAGAGCAGTGTATTTACAAATAAGCGAGCTGGAACAGGTGGGTTTTGAGTCTGATTTTGAATAAGGGGAGAGAGTCAATACTGTGGAGGTCAGGAGGGAGTGAGTTCCAGAGCTGGGGAGCAGAGCGGCTGAAGGCTCTGCTCCCCATGGTGACGAGTTGAACTGGGGGTACACTGAGGTGGATGGAGGAGGAGGATCTAAGGGAGCGGGAGGAGGTGGCGATGTGAAGGAAGTCTGACAGATATGGAGGAGCAAGATTATGAATGGCTTTGAAAGTATATAGAAGGATTTTAAATCGCATTCTAAATTGAACTGGGAGTCAATGGAGTTGCTAAAGGACAGGGGTAATATGATGAAAGGAGGCGGTTCTGGTGATGACAAGAGCTGGTGAGTTCTGAAGAAGTTGAAGTTTATGGAGGGATTTATGAAGGAGGCCGAAAAGAAGAGAATTACAATAATCAAGACAGGAGGTGATGAGGCTGTGGATAAGGACAGAGGCAGTGCGCGTGGTAAGGGAGGAACGGAGGCGGTTAATGTTGCGAAGGTGGAAGTATGCAGACCGGTGTTATGAAAATATATAATCACTTATATGATAATAGTTTATTTTAAAGTTATACAGATATTAACCTTTAACACAGTAACCTGGGATGGGAGTTTTCTGCAGAATACAATGGGTACATTCAGACTTCAGTAAGGGTGCCAGCTGCAGGACAGAACGGGAAATTTATGAGAGCCTTGTGGACCAGATAGTGTTTTTAAAAACCTTTCCCAGGGCCTCAATATTATTTCAGTAAACTCCCAGGAACCAGGCCAGGGCAATAGATTACATTTAACGGCCGAGTGTCAGAAAGCATATGTCTGAGGAAGACTGAATGTCTCCAGAAAGGGGGTTAGTCCAGCCCCCTTTAGAGCTGTCTGTGCGATAAAAGGCATGGTCTGAGGGTAAACGGAGAGACACATTTTACAATTCATGGAAGATACTTCGGGATAAGATTAGGCTATCCGCGTCGTTGATAAAACTTTTAAGTTGTCTCCCATTTGGAATTCCAAATTGTAATAATTGTATGTTTTAACTGTTTTGCCACTGATTAATTGTCTCCTCTATTTGCTGCCAAATCATCGAACTGGATGGCTGAGACGGACCGTGTTAACATTGAAGTAGGAACGGGCCCAGAGTTTTATCACATGGTGCGCGTGACCCGGATTTGGCTGTAAGTAGAAGACCTTTTCGAATTTGGGCACGAAGGAGGACTTTCTCTTCAGCACCACGGGTCGACCCGAAAAAATGTAAGGAGATCTTCAGTCTCCATTGGCGAAATGTTAGATGTTTAGGCTAAATTAAGTGGTGCTGTGGATAAAGATACTCTCTTCTCAAAATATCAGAGGTTGAACAGAACAACTAGGATGAAAATGGAATTTATGTTGAAACCAAGAAAGGATTGAATGGGATTTATGTTTAAGTCTACATCAAAAAACGTAAAATAAGATTGAAACGATAAAATAGAAATAAAATAAAATAAAATAAAAAAGATAAAATACAAAGAAAAAAAAAGTCCTAAGATTTGGCCACCTTACCTCCAGGCTGACGAGCACTGGTGATTTTAAGGCTGAGATGGAGCGCTTTCTCTGGGGAAGGGGACACCCTAACGTAGCGCAGCGATAGAGAACGGTCAAGATACGTTAACATCTTTAAAAGTTGAGGCCAGTTAAGACCCTGAATGGTGAAACTGTTATAGGATGATAGAGATTGATTAAAAGGGATCCCAGAGGAACAATTTGGGTTGTTTTTAGCTCCAGAACGTGGTTCTGGATGCACAACGGTTAGACCGGGAGATATTAAATAAAAGGTTCCGTCGACTATGGAAAGGGCATAGGAGTCCTTCTGTGTCGCGCAAGCTGTCTGTCTTAAAATGTTATGTTTGTCCTATTTTGTTTAACAAGTTGTGCCATGGTGAGAGACCTGTTGATCATCACGCCTGTTTGAAAGCTTGTCGGCTTTGATGCTTGCTACTTTGCTATATTCTGTGGGGACAATGAAGGACATAGTTGTCCTAGCAGAAATAGTGTTTAAGAAGTGCTTGCTGTTTGTGTTGCTATATTCTGTGGGGATAATGAAGGACATAGTTATCCTAGCAGGAATAGTGTTTGTTAATGCTTGCTACTTTGCTGTATTCTGTGGGGAATAATAAATATGGGCACTATTATCCTAATAGAAACAGTGTTTGAGTCCTTTTGTGTCTTGCCGATCTCTTCCGAACCTGAATAAAATTTCATAAAACAGTTGGTTTGTTGCATTTTGGGAAATGCGACCAGGAAAAAGATAAGGCAGACAGAGAGGTTAAATCTTGGGAAAAATTGTTGGTAATTTGGCAGGGAATTAAACATTTGTTCGAAACAAAAGAACAACCAGAACAGTTTCCAGTATCACAAGGCAGGTCTCCACCCCCATATAACTTAAACACTCCTTCTGCCGGACTGTATCCAGTCCTGGACGTGGGAGGTGGAGAGCTAGTGGTAGAATCGGTCCCCGGTTACACCCCCAGGAACAACACATTTTTAGACAACACTCAACAACCACATACGTCACTTAATACTCCACCCATATCCCTCACCCCTTTGAAGTCATGTGAGCAATTTCTCGCTCGAGCAGCTCGTGAGAACTGGTCTCAGTCTGTCGAAGGGCTTCCTTCCCCGCTTAGTGCCCACCCCATTTCTCAGATGATGACAGCCGGTCCATGTTGAAGACTCAGGAACCTGGAGAAAGATCGCCCCCTTGGGGCAATTCTTCTGTATGCGCAGAGGAAACACGGCAAGCAGCAGACTTAAATCAGGTTGATCATAATAAAACAGGAATTAGAACACCAGCAGCTTCGACTAATGTCAGGTTTAAGAACCAACAGTCAGCACAACCACAAGTTAAAGTTAAAATGGTGCTTAAAGGTGTTTGGCAAGAGGGCGATTCTGCAGATTTGTTAGATGTGCCAGTGTTGGAGCTCTCCTTAGATGGAGAAACAAATGCTGAAGAATTTAGGGTAGATAATAATGGGTTATATCATTCTACTGAAGAAGCTGAATTTGCAAGGAGGCAGAGAGCATCAAGGACACATGGTGTGAGGGGAAATTTAAAGGACAGATTTCACAGCATGCATTCAATGACAACACGTTCTCAAGGTCCCACTAGAGTGCAGATGCCTTTATTACAAAATAATTTGGGGACAGAAAAAAATGTCCCTTACTCACTTGGTGATGTGCAATCCCTGGTGGATAAATTGCCCAGTATTGCAGCTGGTGGCAGACTGTGGTTGTCTGAACTCGATAATTTAACTAAAGGCACAAAACTGGCTTTGGGTGATTTTAGAGCCGTTCTAGGACATTGTGTTCCTGCTTCAACTGCTGATAACATTGAATTTGAGGCTCAAACGTCCCGTATCAGGGATGAAGTTTCGTTGTCTTTAGTAATTACTCGTTTGGGAAATGCAATTAGAGAACATTTTCCCTTATCCATTCCCCGCAGCGGTTCCCATATTTGATTGGGACCCACAACAGCATCCAAAAGACTACATAACTCAAGCTGAAGAGAAATGGATCAAACACACAGGTGTAAATCCAAAAGGGGATAGATCTAATTTGGGTGAATTATTTAGAGAAGCAGTCCTAAAAGGGGTACCTTCTTTAGTGTCACAGCTGATGAAACAAAATCCTGAGATGCCTCGCTGTGAGTATGCTCGCTGGGAAAAACATTTAGTACATCATTTGCATGTTGATGCAAATGATGTACTAAATGTACAGGATGAGGAGAGAAAGAAAAAACAAGAGAAAGAGGACATCCATGATCAGTTAATTAGATTGCAGTTATTGGACGCAAAACGGCAGATGAGTAAACGAAAAACAGAAAAGACTGAACATGTGATGATATCAGCAGTTGCTTCTCCTGGGGCTCCATCCCCGACGGTGACACCTCAGTTTTATCCAATACAAGGGGGAGGAATGCCCTCTCCTGTTTTTTATCCTCCATATAACTCCAGATTTGCCGGTCCTGGACGTGGAGACAGGTGGCAGTTTGATAGTCAGCGTGGTCGTGCGGGTTGGGGCCGGGGTCTGAGAGGACGAGGCGGATATGGCGGACCTTTGAGAACACCTGTCAACATTTGCTACAACTGTGGACATGCTGGGCACTGGGCAAGAGACTGTGTAGCTCCTCCGGCAGGTCAGCTTCGCATCGTGCCACCAAACCCTAACATGGCCCCACCTCCACAAGGTCAGTACCCCCAGCACGGGGATAACTTTTCATATGGACAATTTTGATACACCCCTGAGGATAACTCCAGCAGCGTGAGCACCGGAGACCCCATGCTGCAAGCGAAAGTTGGAGAGGACTACATGAACTTTTTAGTCGACACTGGAGCCACATATTCCACTATTATCAACCAGCCATCTGCCTCTTTGCTGTCGACTAAGACTGTGTCACTAATGGGTTTCTCAGGGAAGGAACAGCATCTGCCGTTGACTTTACTACTTCCGGTAGAAGTGGGTAACAAGAAAATACATCATTCATTCGTATGGTCTCCTTCTACACCTGTCAATTTATTAGGAAGAGACTTGTTGGTTAAAGTGGGAGCCGCAGTGCTTTGTGGACCTCAAGGTTGACTGTTACCTTTCCAGAGGGTTCTTCCCTAGCGTGTGGTCACACTTTCCAGGATGGACAATATCTGGATCAACCCGTGGGGGAAGAGTTTGCTGACATCTATTGGGGACTCTTAACAGAACCTGCTGAAACTGGTGTTCTCTCAGTGTTTCAGCTTTGGAAGCCTTGGATTCAAAGCCTAAGTTCCTACCTGACAACACCTGATCCACCGCACGTGATGACATGTTTAGCCGCATGTCGTCATTCAACCGCTGGTTGTCTAGGTGGTGTCCAGAAAACGACGTGGGCTACATTGATAACTGGCGAACTTTCTGGGGAAAACCTGGTCTGATCAGGAGAGACGGTATTTATCCCACTTTGGATGGTGCAGCTCTTCTTTCTAGGAATCTGGCTGGATTTATAAGTTCTCCTAAATGCTGACAACCCAGGGTCCAGACCAGGAAGCAGAGCCGTAGTTTAACACACCTCTCTGCAGGTTCTGTACTGTTACCCACCCATTATCCTATTGAGACGGTGTCTTTCCCACAGCCAAAACTTAACAGATCAAAAACTGATCTAAAGGGAACAAATCATAAAAGTCTAATAAAAATCCATACAGATCACTTTGAACCAAAAAATAAAAGAATTAAATGTGGTCTATTAAATATAAGGTCTCTCAAAGACTTTGTTAGTTAATGAATTGATTTCTGATAATCAGATTGATTTATTTTGTCTCACAGAAACCTGGCTACAAGAGGACTACGTTAGTATAAATGAGTCAACTCCCTCCAGTTATTCAAATTTCCACATTCCCAGATCTGTGGGAAGAGGAGGAGGAGTGGCAACCATCCTTCAGTCTGATTTATTAATTAGTCCCAGGCCAATTAATAATTACAGTTCTTTTGAACATTTAACCCTCAGTTTCCCTCATCCAAACTGCAAAGCAATAAAACCTCTTCTGTTTATTGTTTTGTATCGTCCACCAGGTCCTTACACTCAGTTTTTGGATCAGCTGTCAGACTCCTTATCTGATTTGGTGTTAAATACTGACAAGGTTATTATAGTGGGTGATTTTAACATCCATGTTGACACTGAATGTGATAACCTTAGTGTAGCCTTTAAAACTATCCTAGATTCAATTGGTTTTGCTCAAAATGTGCATAAGCCAACGCACTCTCGGCTCCATACTTTGGACCTTGTGCTGACATATGGCATTGATTGTGAAGAATTAACAGTATTCTCTCACAACCCTGTCCTATCTGATCATTTTTTAATAACATTTGAGTTTAATCTAACTGAGTTCTCCACCCCCATAAGAGGGTTCCATTAAAGTAGATCTTTATCGGATAATGCTGTATCAAAACTTAAAGAGTCTGTCCCCCTTTTAATATCCTCAGTATTGCAGAAATGCCCTGTAGATGGCAGCAATGCTGTTTCTTCCCATTCACAAATCGATACCTTTGCTAACAGTGTGACTTCGTCATTGCGTTCTGCATTAGACAATGTAGCTCCCTTGAAAAAGAAGGTGATAATTCACAGGAAGCTGGCTCCCTGGTTTAATTCAGAGCTGTGTTCCTTGAAGCACAATGTTAGGAAATTGGAGAGAAAATGGCGCTCTACACACCAAGAGGAATCCTACTTAATCTGGAGGGACAGTCTATTGTTGTATAACAAGACCCTTCGCAAAGTTAGAGCAGCATATTTTTCATCATTAATTGAAGAGAATAAAAATAATCCTAGATTTCTCTTTAGTACAGTTGCCAAACTTACTCAGAGCTGCAGCTCTGTTGATCCATCCATTCCCTTAGCTCTTAGCAGTAATGATTTTATGGGATTCTTCATAAATAAAATTGATGCCATTAAAAATAAAATAATTGGCATCCTCCCAAACATGATTACCTCATCCCCAGTAAGTAAGGCAGCATTGGAGGAATCTTTAGAACCTGCACAGTGTTTGAACTGTTTAGAAGCAGTAGAGCTTTCTGAGCTATCTAAAATCTTAGCTTCATCTAAACCTTCTACCTGTATATTAGACCCAATCCCAACCAAGTTGTTTAAGGAGGTATTCCCTTTGATCAGTGGTCCTATTTTAGACATGATTAATCTATCCTTAGTAAATGGATATGTACTACAGGTTTTTAAAGTAGCTGTTATTAAACCTTTACTTAAGAAACCTTCTCTTGATCAAGATGAGCTAGTAAACTACAGACCTATATCTAATCTTCTTTTCTTATCTAAAATTCTTGAGAAAGTAGTTGCTAATCAACTTTGTGAACATTTACAAAGCAATGACCTACTTGAGGAGTTTCAGTCAGGCTTCAGAGCTCATCATAGCACTGAAACAGCTCTGGTGAAGGTCACTAATGATATTCTCATGGCCTCAGATAATGGAGTCTGTACTTGTCCTGTTAGATCTCAGTGCTGCATTTGATACAGTTGATCACAATATTCTCCTACAAAGACTTGCACATACTGTAGGGATTAAGGGGAAAGCATTAGGCTGGTTTAAATCTTATCTGTCGGACAGATTCCAGTTTGTTCATGTTAATAATAAATCTTCCTCAAACTCTAGGGTCACCTGTGGAGTACCACAGGGTTCAGTCCTTGAACCAATTCTCTTTACTATATATATGCTTCCGATCGGAAAAATTATCAGACAGCATGGGATTAATTTCCACTGTCATGCTGATGACACTCAGCTATATTTATCCATAAATCCTGATGAATCCAATCAATTACTTCGACTGCAGTCATGTCTTGATGACATCAAAAGCTGGATGACTTTAAATTTCCTGCATCTAAATTCTGACAAGACCGAAGTTGTAATCTTTGGGCCAGAGTCCTCAAAAAATAAACTTCTTAACCAATCACTTAATCTGGATGGCATTAACTTGGCCTCTGGTAATAAAGTAAAAAACCTTGGTGTTATTTTTGACCAAGACATGTCATTTAAATCCCATATTAAACAGGTTTCCAGAGTTTCCTTTTTTCACCTGCGGAATATCGCCAAAATTAGAAACATTCTGTCCAGGAGTGATGCTGAAAAACTAGTCCATGCATTTGTTACTTCAAGGCTGGACTATTGTAATTCTTTACTATCAGGAAGTCCACAAAATGCAGTTCAAAGCCTTCAGCTGATCCAAAATGCTGCAGCAAGAGTTCTGATGAAAATCAACAAGCGGGATCATATTTCTCCAATTTTAGCTTCCCTTCATTGGCTTCCTGTTAAATCAAGAATAGAATTTAAAATTCTTCTTCTAACGTATAAAGCCCTTAATAATCAAGCTCCATCATATATCAGAGCTCTGATTACCCCGTATGTTCCTAACAGAGCACTTTGCTCTCAGACTGCAGATCTGCTGGTGGTTCCTAGAGTCTCTAAAAGTAGAATGGGAGGCAGATCCTTTAGCTATCAGGCTCCTCTCCTGTGGAACCAACTCCCAGTTTTGGTCAGTGAAGCAGACACCCTGTCTACTTTTAAGACTAATCTTAAAACCTTCCTTTTTGACAAAGCTTATAACTAGAGTGGCTCATGTTACTCTGAGCTACCTTTATAGTTTTACTGCTATAGGCTTAGGATACTGGAGGACATCAGGATCTAATTTTCTCACTCTATTGAGTTCTACTGTTCTTCAATTATGCATTATGTGTTGTCATTTCTGCTTTAACTTTCTGTTCTCTCTCTTTTATCTTCATAGTAGGTACACCTGGTCTGGCGTTCTGTTAAATGTGACATCATCCAAAGAAGACGGCTCACCCGCTATTACCGTTTAATATAGAACAGATTACTGGATCAATGTGTGCCTCTGTGCTTTTTTGTCTCTCTTGTTGTGTCTCTGCTCTGTCTTCTGTAACCCCCAGTCGGTCGAGGCAGATGACCGTTCATACTGAGCCCGGTTCTGCCGGAGGTTTTCCTTCCCGTTAATTGGGAGTTTTTCTTCCCACTGTCGCTTCATGCTTGCTCAGTATGAGGGATTGCAGCAAAGCCATGTATAATGCAGACGACTCTCCCTGTGGCTCTACGCTTCTCCAGGAGTGAATGCTGCTTGTCGGGACTTTGATGCAATCAACTGGTTTCCTTATATAGGAACATTTCTGACCAATCTGTATAATCTGACCCAATCTGTGTAATATGATTGAATTTAACTTTGTAAAGTGCCTTGATATGACATGTTTCATGAATTGGCGCTATATAAATAAAATTGAATTGAATTTTTTCTTGATGTTTCTGCAAAAAAACTCGCCCTTAGTGGGGTGTTATTCCAGAAAAAAAGAGGGAGACAGGAAAGGGCTAATGTATATATCAGTAATGTTGGACAACATGGAAAAACGTCACCCCCAATGCACACAATATGCAGCAGCAATAGCCAGATTGATTCAAAAGACTGCACATTTAGTCATGGGACATACTTTCAATATTTTGACAACTCATAGTATTGTGGCTTATGTAAATTCACAAAGCTTCCCTATGACTGCACTCAGACTGAATTGCTGTGATCAAGTGCAGAGGACACGATAACAGTAATTCAGACATTGCATTAGGGAATCAGGCTGCAGACCAGGCTGCCAAAGGAGCCGCTGGATATGCGCCTCAAATGATGATGGTGACTGTGGAAGAGGAGCTGAGAGAAGAATTGAGCATGACAAAGATCAAACAGTTGCAGAGCAGAGCAGCTCCAGAGGAGAAGAATATGTGGAAGCTCAGAGGAGCGACAGAGCAGGAAGGATGTTGGAGAGGGCCAGATGGGAGACTGGTGTTTCCTCCAGAACTGAAACAGGAGCTTTTTTCTGGAGCACATGGTGTAGGACATGTCAGTGTTAGACAGATGATGGAAAACTTGAATCAGTGGTGGCATCCATTTATGTTGGACATGATCAAGCATTTTGTAAAAAGTTGTACAGTGTGTGGTCAATATAACTCAAAGAAGACTTTGAAGCCTTTGCAGGGAAAATTTCCTTTGATCACAATCCCTGGGAAGGAAGTTATTCTTGATTACACAGACATGGTGACCCCTGCTGGAGGCTTCAAGTATTTGTTGATGTCTGTGGACGCTTTTACAGGGTGGCCAGAGGCCTAGCCTGCTAAAAGAGAGGACAGCAAAACTGTGATAAAATGCCTTATTAACCATTACATTCCCAGGCACGGGTTCCCTGAAAAGATAAGGACTGATAATGGAACCCACTTCAAGAACCAGGACCTGCAACGAGTGGAGTCCAGTTTAGGACTCACACACAGGTTTGGCACCGTGTATCACCCTCAATCACAAGGAAAGTTTGAGAGGATGAATCATCCATCCATCCATCCATCCATCTTCTTCCGCTTATCCGGGATCGGGTCGCGGGGGTAGCAGCTTCAGTAGGGAGGCCCAGACGTCCCTCTCCTCAGCCACTTGGGCCAGCTCCTCCGGGGGAATCCCAAGGCATTCCCAGGCCAGCCGGGAGACATAGTCCCTCCAGCATGTCCTGGGTCTTTCCCTGGGCCTCCTCCCGGTGGGACGTGCCTGGAATACCTCACCAGGGAGGCGTCTGGGAGGCATCCTAACCAGATGCCCGAGCCACCTCAACTGGCTCCTCTCGACGTGGAGGAGCAGCGGCTCTACTCTGAGTCCTCCCCGGATGACTGAGCTCCTCACCCTATCTCTAAGTGAGAGCTCAGACACACTACGGAGAAAACTCATTTCGGCCGCTTGTATCCGGGATCTCGTTCTTTCGGTCACGACCCAAAGCTCGTGACCATAGATGAGGGTAGGAACGTAGATCGACCGGTAAATCGAGAGCTTCGCCTTTTGGCTCAGCTCTCTCTTCACCACAACGGATCGGTACAGTGCCCGCTTTACAGCAGACGCCTGTCGATCTCCCGCTCCATCTTCCCCTCATTCGTGAACAAGACCCCAAGATACTTGAACTCCTCCACTAGGGGCAGCACATCCTCCCCAACCCGGCACTCTACCCTTTTCCGGTTCAAGACCATGGTCTTGGATTTGGAGGCACTGATTTTCATCCCGGCCACTTCGCACTCGGCTGCGAACCGCTCTAGTGAGAGCTGTAGATCACGCCCTGATGAAGCCAATAGGACCACGTCATCCGCAAATAGCAGAGACGCAATCCTAAGGCCACCAAAACGGATCCCCTCAACACCTTGGCTGCGCCTAGAAATTTTGTCCATAAAAGTTATGAACAGAATCGGTGACAAAGGGCAACCTTGGCGGTGTCCAACTCTCACCGGAAACGAGTTCGACTTACTGCCGGCAATGCGGACCAGACTCTGACACCGGTCGTACAGAGACCTGACAGCCCTTATTAAAGGGTCCGGTACTCCATACTCCCGGAGTACCCCCCACAGGATCCCTCGAGGGACACGGTCGAATGCCTTCTCCAGATCCACAAAACACATGTAGACTGGTTGGGCAAACTCCCATGTCCCCTCCAGGATCCTGCTGAGGGTGTAGAGCTGATCCAGTGTTCCACGGCCAGGACGAAAACCACACTGCTCTTCCTGAATCTGAGATTCGACTATCCGACGGACCCTCCTTTCCAGAACCCCTGAATAGACCTTACCAGGGAGGCTTAAGAGTGTGTGTTCTCACCCGGACGCAGGTCACCGGGGCCCCACTCTGGAGCCAGGCCTGGAGGTGGGGCACGTTGGCGAGTGCCTGGTGGCTGGGCTTTTGCCCATGGAGCCCGGCCGGGCTCAGCCCAAAGAGGAAACATGAGTCCCCCTTCCAATGGGCTCACCACCTGTCGGAGGGGCCAAAGGGGTCGGGTGCATTGTATAACGGGTGGCAGTAGAGGGCAGGGACCTTGGCGTTCTGATCCTCGGCTGCAGAAGCTGGCTCTTGGGACGTGGAATGTCACCTCTCTGGTGGGGAAGGAGCCGGAGCTTGTGCGCGAGGTTGAGAGGTTCCGACTAGAGATAGTCGGACTCACCTCAACGCACCACTCTGGCTCTGGAACCAGTCTCCTTGAGAGGGGCTGGACATTCTTCCACTCTGGAGTTGCCCCTGGTGAGAGGCGCCGAGCTGGGGTGGGCATACTTGTTGCCCCTCATCTCAGTGCCTGCACGTTGGGGTTCACCCCGGTGAACGAGAGGGTGGCCTCCCTCTGCATACGTGTGGGGGGACGGGTTCTGACTGTTGTTTGTGCTTATGCACATTATGTACTGGAGAGTGCCCCTCCTGGGGACTCCCTCGTTTTGCTGGGGGACTTCAACACTCACGTAGGCATTGACAATGAGACCTGGCGTGGTTGGGAGGAATGGCCCACCTGATCTGAACTCGAGTGGTGTTCTGTTGTTGGACTTCTGTGCTCGTCAAGGATCGTCCATCACAGACACCATGTTCAAGCATAAGGGTGTCCACATGTGCTCTTGGCACCAGGAAACCCTAGGCCGCAGTTCGACGATCGACTTTGTTGTCGTTTCATCTGACCTGCGGCCGCATGTCTTGAACACTCGGGTGAAGAGAGGGGCGGAGCTCTCCACCGACCACTACCTGGTGGTGAGTTGGCTCCGATGGTGGGGGAGGAAGCCGGTCAGACCTGGCAGGCCCAAACGTACTGTAAGGGTTTGCTGGGAACGTCTGGCAGAGTCCCCCACTAGACGGAGCTTTAACTCCCACCTCCGGAAGAGATTTGAACACGTCCCGAGGGAGGCGGGGGACATTGAGTCCGAGTGGACCATGTTCCACGCCTCTATTGTTGAGGCGGCTGGTCTGAGCTGTGGCCGCAAGATTGTCGGTGCATGTCGCAGCGGCAACCCTTGAACACCCTGGTGGACACTAGCAGTGAGGGAAGCCGTCAAGCTGAAGAAGGAGTCCTACCGGGCTTTATTGGCCTGTGGGACTCCGGAAGCAGCTGATGTGTACCGGCAGTCGAAGCGGCGGGCGGCTCGGCTGGTCGCCGAGGCAAAAACACGGGCGTGGGAAGAGTTCGGAGAGGCCATGGAGAATGACTTCCATACGGCTTCGAAGCGATTCTGGTCCACTATCCGGCGTCTCGGGAGGGGGAAGCAGTGCAGTACCAACACTGTTTACAGTGGGGGTGGTGTGCTGCTGACCTCGACGCGGGACGTCGTGCATCGGTGGGCGGAATACTTCGAGGATGAATCAAAACATGAAAAATAAGTTGGCTAAAATCTGTGCACAGACTAAATTATCATGGGTTGATGCCTTGCCTCTTGCTCTGATGTCAATCAGGGCTTCAGTTAATTCCACCACAGGATACACTCCTTACGAGTTGGAGACCGGAACTTGCAGAATCTGACGAATAAGGAGTATTTCTCTCAATTACAGACTGTTGTGGAGGCGTACACCAGGATACAAGGAAATCCCAAGGAAGGAGAAGGAGGGGCACCACCTCCAGACGTCGACTGGGTTTGGCTCAAGGTCATCAAAAGAAAGTGGTCGGAGCCGAGGTTCACGTGACCCTTCCAGGTGATCGAAAGAACCTCACATGCGGTGAGATTGAGAGGAAAAGGTAATACGTGGTTTCACTGGAGCCAGTGTGCTCCAGCGGGAGAACCTCAGAGGTCGTTGAAGGAGGTTCAGGAGGTCTAAAGGAGCGGATCAGCTGATTGGGCTCATTCAGCTGTAACTAGAACCAGACACAGGGTCATAATAAAACCCTCTGGTTCTTGACACTACAGGCAGTCTACGTGTGTGTTGAAGTTCTATTTTGAAGATTCATCACGGTCATATTGAGTTGCTGTGGGACGCCACCATTCTTCTAAGAACGTCTGGAAGAAAGAACACGACATTGTTGTAAAAAAAAAAAAAAAAACTTTGTAAACATTTAAGTGATTTTATATGTTTTTTTTATTCTTCAAAATTTGACTAGAAGAAATGTTGGGATATTGATTTAGTTTTTATAATCTTTTTGGTCTTATATTTGTGTGATACTTTGACTTGTTTGGACTAGAATACTGTTATCAGGTTACATTTGCCGGTGAGGGACCTTCATGGTAAGTTGGTAATACATATAGGATTTGTGTGAGCTGAAAAGAGGGTTATTTTCTACTTCATACTTTATAGTAAACATTTTTTCAGGTGAAGGAGTAAGTGAACCCCGATCTAAAGATACGATTTTTAAAACACAGAGTATTCCGGATAATGTATGAAGTTGAAAATGGAGCGGAAATTTGGTGATTGGCCAATTCAGTGGAAGCGGATGTTGGGTTTGTGGATTCTGATTCTCATGTTGGGAATGTTTGTCTTGAGCAGTGTTATTCAAGAAGCAGGTGCTGCTGGTCCTATCAGACATCAGAAGCGGGCCATACAGGATGAAGATCATTGTCTGACTCAACATTGTGGTATTGAATCACATTACACATTAGGAACAAGGGTTGGGTTTGAATTTGATTTATGTTCAGTAATACATTGTGGAAAAGATCCATCAGTCTGGCCGGAATCTGATATTTATGCATGTGTGTTGCCGAAGGGCATTCCAAAACCCCCTTTACATTGGTGTTACTACTGGGTTTATATGAGATGGCACACAGGGAATGGGGCTGTTCCGGTTCGTCATGGAGGTTTTGATAAATTACTACAAGAAGCATTAACCCTTACTAGAGGTCACCATCAGGTAGAACAAGGTGTTAACCCTATTATCCTGACCATTTCAGGATTGAACATTAATCCTTATTTTGGGGCATACACTGGGGTTTATTCTGAATATAGTAGCGGAGTGTCTGTGCCCAAACCTTGTAGTATTAGTCCGTCAGGGTTTTATCTCGTCCTTGGAGCGGGTACATGGGGTGAAGGTCCCGTTGGGTTGATTAAAATCTCTCTACATAATGCGACTCTTTCTGGTGACCAGGTTTTTTCATCACATGTGGGGAAAGAGTTATCCTCTTCAGGAGGACTTCATGTAGATTATAATAAACTGACTCCTGGTAACATTATTGGGAGTTTCACAGGGGATATGAGACGGAATTTGTAGGTTTCTTGGATGGCCCAGACTGCTAGACAATATACTGTTTATAATTGTGTGGCTTGTGCTGCAGCTAGGCCAATTTTAACAACAGAACCAGCACCTTTATTTCCTTTTGAGGATCGTAGAGGATATAATTGCATTTTAGAATTGACGAAAGGCCGCTCTGCGGGGTGCAAGTACTATCATGATCTTTTCCCTCCTATAAATAATAATACTAAACCTGGGCCCTTTACTCCTGGAAATCAAAGTGAACAGTATGTTTGTTTTAACTTCATAGGGAAAGTGACAGAGGATTAATCTAGGGTTGGAGTAATTCCACCGGAGTGGTGTAAATGGGTGTTCCCTGTTCAAGGAATAGGTTCATGGGCGAGAGCTGGATTGTATTATTATTGTGGTGGTCAACAGTTGTTTGTCCGTATTCCATCCGGCTCAATTGGAGTGTGTGCAATGGTAAGATTGGCAGCACCACTGTTGCTCATGGGACCAGGGATGAACCAGGGAACCCAGATAAGTACAAGTTAGTTGATCAGGTCGCAGCCGGATTTGAATCCATATTCCTTTGGATTACCCCTAATAAGACTGTTGATAGAATTAATTACATACATTATAATGTGTTACGTTTGTCTAATCTGACTAGAGACGCCGTTGAGGGCTTGGCTGATCAATTAGCAGGTGGGAGAAATGCATCCTCTGCAGGATACAAGATTGGAGTTGGTACTATATCATGGGGTGAGATGATTTTAGTGGGAATTTTCAAGGGTAATTTAGAATTGATTTTGTGTTGTGTTATGAATAAATACTGTTTCACATGTGTTTGGTTTTGAGATACTGCCCTATTAGCTAATGCAGTACGGTTTAGTAGTGATTTTATAATTGTAATGCTAATTATAAGTTACTCATTTAATTTTTTCTGATTTATTTCTGTCATGGTTTTTAAGTGTTTAGCACACATGCAGATACAGACGGAAGACGGGCACAGTTTTAAGATGTTTATTTAAAGGATCAGGCTGCAGGAAGAGACACAGCGTGTGGCTCGGGTGAGGTCTGAACGTCAGTACTGGAGCGACTGCGGAAAGAAGGAGTAACGTTCCGAATGAGCGAACCAGGGGAAAGTACCAGAAGCTACGCCGCTTACCATTTAACAGGGTTGACCTATCCGGGGAGAATAATGACGAGGAAACTCTGTGATTGTAGCGCGTAGGTGGTAGTGACTGGAGGGCTGACAGATGGTAAGCTGGCGAGGGATCCGGAACGCACCACAGCAGACGAGAGGAGCAGATGGAGTAACCAGAGAGTACGAGTGAACCAGAAGAATCCAGGGAAGGGGATCTCAGGCCCGGCTTGGTAACATCAAGGGAGTCTGAGTGGAGGTGCCAGAGCAAAATCTGAGCGGCACACTGTAAACCCAAACATTACTACTGACTCAAAAGTATTGTGAAGAAAACAATCAAAATCCACTATCAAGTCAACCCAACTTTAAGTTACTAAGCGTTCCGAACGAAGAATGCAGTTATAATTTCGTGCTACTTAAACTATCTGAGTGATCATCATTGCCTTATTCGAAAGCTTTGAATGCACAGAGGTGTGCAACGTCATGACGTCAATGCGTCATAACGTCGGCGGGAACCAGCCAGGCAAATTCAAACCAACATGGCGGTCGGGAAGCGAGCGGGGCAAGCGGTTGCTGAAGTCAAGAAAACGTGTCTTCCCAAACACAAACACATCTGCATGTTGTTCAATTTTATAAATGCCTCAACGAAGTTGGTTTTGCTGTTTGTCAGCACTTTATTTTTCACATTCAGCGTAACACACGGTTACACGCCGTCCATGCAACACCTCCTTGCCAAAGGTGGTGTTGTATGGAGGGAGTGCAATTATCATTATAACAAAAAATATTTTTAGTGGACGATATTTTTATTCGTCCACTAAATTTATTAAGTCGACATTTGGTTCAAAATTAAACTGGCACGATATGGCAGAGCCGTTCCCCCTCGCTGGAGGAAGATGGTGTCTGATAAGGGAGGGAATTATGGCACGTTCCTTTTGCCTCGGAGGTCGGCACTCACGAGTCGCTATATTGTCATCATAATAATAGCGCTTGTTTTTGTATAATTTGAGAGGACAAATGTTAAGCAGTTCAGTTTATTTTATCCCCCAAAACACATTTTTTCCAGATAATGCTTGGTGAACCAAATGAGTAGTCTCCTTCAGAAAACCAGACATACTAATTAATAATTAATTTCCTTTCCTGTAAGGCTGAAGTTGGTACCCATACAAGGCGTCCTTGGCAAATAAGGTAATGATTAAGATAAATCATTCTTGTAAAATGTATCCATTAAATGTAATTTTTGTCCAGGAATTTAGGTGATTGTTTTTGACTGTGTTTTTGGTGAGCCAAATAATGCAGTTTTCAATCAGAATTGATTATATATTCATGTTATAATCAAGAACCAGCCTAACATGTAAGTTATCTCCTATCTCTATAGAGAATGAAAGAAAGTCGATGTCATGTTGTATTGTGGGGCATCTCTGGCATGCTGGTTGAATATTTGATCAAATGTTTACCCGTTTAGGCTACCCGAATTTGTCATTGAGACTGAGTTCTTTAAACAAGTTGAAGAAATTTTAAAATATTCTTAAACCTGAAAAGGAACACAGATTTACTGTGAGACGTAACATTATCTACAGAGGCAAGAAACTGTTATATACAAAAATAGTAACAACCAAGATCCAGATTAAATCCAGCAAATCAGTCACAGCCAGGATATGGACTCATCCCCACCCCTGTGTTTGATTTTATATATATATATATATATATATATATTATATATATATATATATATATATATATATATATATATATATATGATCATGATGTGTTTCCCTGTGGTATTTTAGTCAGTCTTTCACATACTTTGTGTTCATATTTATTTTTGTAGATCTGTGCTGAGTTCAACAGGAACCAGGAAAGGAACCAGTTTTATGCAGAAGTGGATCGGCACATTTCACAGATCATAGATCTTTACAGAAGGAAGGCAGCTTCTACTGGAAGGGTGGCAGGAGCACTGCGGGACATCCTACAGCTGTGGTCCCCAATCCTGGTCCTCGAGGGCCGGTGTCCCTGCAGGTTTTACATGTGTCCCTGATCCAACACACCTGACTTACTTCCCCAGTGTGCTGTCAAGTTCTCCAGAGTCCTCCTAATGACCTCATTATTTGACTCAGGTGTGTTGAAGCAGAGTAACAAATAAAAGTTGCAGGACACCGGCCCTCGAGGACCAGGGGTCCGTTCTTCGTACGTTGCTTAAAACATCCAAGATCAAATGAGACATCCAAGATGATTTCATCCGGCTAATCATGATCCGGCTAATTGGGTTCTTCCAACACACCTGTTGTTTAAGATTAGTATGGCTGGATTGAGTTATCTGAGACAACTGCGCGTTCATGCGTTTGTTTAAAAGGGGAAATGTATCGATAGTAGAAACAATGATCAGCAGCGCTGCTATTGGCTGTTCTGCATGGCCAAAGAACGCCCAGTTTTTTTTCCAGCAGAACAAGAGCTTTTAATAGAAGGTTATGCCGAATTTGAGTCATTAATTAAAACGACAGGGAACATCTCAAAGACTGCTAAAGCCAGGAGAGAGGGCTGGCAAAAAATAGCAGACAAATTAATGTGTAAATACTGTCCATGGTAGATGTTTCTATCATTTTCTACAGTATGTATTTTTGCATTTTAATAATTTCATAAGTACTTTGTTCTTTTATGTCAGAGCCTCCATGGAAGCCACTAGAACATGGGGAAAAAAGTGAAGTACAAGAATATTCTACAAAATGATAGCCTTTAATTATTATACTGTATTTTAAAAAGCAACTTCTTCCTATTTTTTAAAAGCCACTGTTAAATTATGTGTTTGTCTGTTTTTAACAGCCACCAATAAGAAGGCTGGAAAAAAATCGGGTTCTTTTTACTTTTACATGTTTAACCCTTTTTCTTTTTTTTTTCACAAAATGACTCAAGGTGCCATCTGTTCCCTATATTAACGGCATCTTCAACAAAAGAAAAAGTATTTTGACCTGGGAAAAAAAATACAAATTAAGAGGAGAAATTGAACTTCACAACGTGAAAAAGAGAAAAACTGCACTAGAGATCGAGTTGCTTCAAAAGGACCTTCAGAGTAAATTCTAATACACCATTTTACACATAGTAGTATTGCTGACTTTACATAACTATCTCTTACTGCAGGCAAAAGATGACTTGCTGGCATTTCTTTATAAATAATTGTTTAAATAAAACGACAGGAACAAAGCATTATTTGTTTTGTCTTTTATTGAACATAAAAAAAAAATGGTGTTCCACAATTCTGTCCCTTCCTCTGCCACTAGGTGGTCCAAGTGCGCTGGCTAGACACAGACTTCCCTATCTCCTCCGCTACAATCTAATCCTGTTTACATGAAATAAGCCTGCTCGGGAGCAGGCTCAACTTTGCGCACATGTTGCTATGACAGCAAGTCCGGGATGAGTTTCGAAGAACCAAACGATCCAAGATCATGCCAAATCGTCAACAATGAAATCCAGCTAACTGAGTTAGCGACGTACGAAGAACGGACCCCAGGATTGGGGACCACTGATATAAAGAATGAAAGGTAAATAATTTATTCTTCTTCTACTTTCTGAGGGATTGCTATCTTATTTTACTTGGGTTTTTCTATTGCTTATTCTTCAGGGCTGTTGGGAATAGCACCGGTAAAAAAAAGGGACTGTACATGCACACCATTTTCTGTAAATAAATTTAAATATTTTGCAAGTTTGTGCATTTGTATTTGTATTTGATTAAAAAAACCTTTAATCTAAATATGTTATCTGCAGTTGAAACAAGATTTTTACATACGCTTTATAAAAATATAGATAGGCTTTTTTCTCTCACTGTCACTTTAAAAGGTGCGTCTGAGCAAAGAGGCTCAGTTTCACAAGATTATGGCCGTTTCTCAATATGCGTTCTTGAGCGTTCTCGTGTGCTCGTGTGCTCGTGACACGTCATCAGCCTCAGCCCGAGCACTGTTCCAATACCGAGAACGCCAAACCGAGAACGCGCCAAATTTCCCGGATGTTGTTCTCGCCCGCCCTCTTTATCGAGCATGCATCAGAGCAGACTTGTGCGTTCTTCAGACTGACCGCTTGCCCACAATGCACCGCGGCAAGATAATTTTTAGGCTTTTTAGAAATTAAAAATGTTGTTTTAAAAAAAATTTCAATAAGATTTATTGTGGTGTAGTATATAAATAGTTTTGAATGTTAAAGAAATGCTAAAGAACTGTGCGTCTCATGACGTCACAAGTACGCTTCTGTTCCAATACACCATACGTGCTGCGTGCTCGCGTTCTTGTCAAGTCCGATCTTCCTGTGTTCTCGCCAAGACCGGACTTGACGAGAACGCGAGTCCGTACTCGCATTCTCGTGAATTGAGAAACGGCCTATATCAAGGGTGTTAAACTTCAGTCCTCGAGGCCCGGTGCCCTGCAACTTTTAGATGTGTTCCTGGTCCAACACACCTGAATCAGATGGGTGAATTACCTCCTCGATATACAGGCTCGTTCTCCAGATAATGACCTGATTATTTGAATCAGGTGTGTTGGACCAGGAAAGTTGCAGGATATCAGCCCTTGAGGAGTGGAGTTTGACACCCCTGGATTATCTGCACCACTTAGCTCCTGGATCAGTAACTTTCTCACCAACAGGCCACAGGTGGTGAGGATACCACCCCACAAACATGGTGTTGAAGTTTGCAGATGACACCACTGTGCTGGGTCTCATATCTAACAATGATGAGATCTACTACAGAGAAGAGGTTCACACTCTAACACAGTGGTGCTTCAAGGATAACCTCACGCTGAACACCAGCAACACAAAGGAAGTAATAATGGACTAAATGAGGTCCAGGAAGACTGAACATGCTCCTTTCTGCATGCAATGGGAGGTCCATTGCAGTGTTCACTGCTATTCTGGTGTTGTGTCTCCGTTCTTTGTTGAATCGTCTCATCACTACAGCAATTTCACCCATGGAGGACAAAATGGCACAGATGTATCCCCTATTAGCCCATGATGACAATGATGAAAACAGCGATGAAGAGCCAGGTACCTTCTATCCAATCCACTTTCCTGACATATTTTAATTCTGAAGTATACACACATGAATCACTGCTGTAAATTGAACCCTGAATGTATAATGTATTTACCTTCATAAAATGACCTTCCAGCTGAAAATCTAACGAAGTGGCTGCCTGAAATGACGTGAGAAAAAGTTTATACATAATAAACAGGGGGAAAATTATAGAATTATTTTTACTATTTACTATTTTTACTATTTTCTATTTCACTATTTTACTATTATTTACTAAGTTCATTGCATTTATTACGTATATACTCTTTACTAAGAAGTTTTAAGGTTTTATTAAAGTGTATTCTATATCCTGATCTCTCATTACTTTAGTTTATTGTTCATTAGTTTGTGTTAATCATATATTTGCTGGAATATATAGACCAGTGGTTACTATTTTATTTTACTATGTATGTGTATTGATTTACTCTCTCTCTCTCTTATCGTTGCAGAAAGCCTGCAGAAAGCAGAGAAATATGTTGTGACGATAAGTGTTTTTCTAAATATGTCTGAAACTGTTATGAACTGTATTCAGCCATCTGGAGTGCTTACATATAAATGTACTGTGTGGACTGCTTGGTATTATCTCTGTGTTCCTAAGGTCACAGAGTGTTTTGCTTATCCCTACCCCCTAGCTTGACAAATGTAACCAGGGTTTCCCTAATCAAAGCAAGGAGTGGCTTCAGAGCGAGTTTGGAGATCTACAGGGATTGGACAATGAAACTGATACACCTGGTTTTAGACCACAATAATTTATTAGTATGGTGTAGGGCCTCCTTTTGCGGCCAATACAGCGTCAATTCGTCTTGGGAATGACATATACAAGTCCTGCACAGTGGTCAGAGGGATTTTAAGCCATTCTTCTTGCAGGATAGTGGCCAGGTCACGACGTGATGCTGGTGGAGGAAAATGTTTCCTGACTCGCTCCTCCAAAACACCCCAAAGTTATCATATTTGAAAGAAACGACTCTACAAGGGCAACAACAGAGTCAGTCAGTTCCAATAAGAAATTATTCTTTATTGAGCAAAGTGGGTAATGCTTCTGGCCGGATTTTTCTTGGTTCTGCTGGGAAAGATGAGGGCAGTGGTAAATGACAGGGCTGAGATTGATGGAAAGGTGGAGAGGGCTGAACTCACGGAGGCTGGTGCTTAGCAGGGGTCCGGGGGGGGAAGTGTGTCTTTGGTCCAGGTGTTATCCAGTGACTCTCTCCAGTGTTGTTAGAGATGGAGGGTGGACAGGCAGGTGAGCGCAAAGAGGAGGACCCAAGCGGACTGACAGTCAGAGGGCTCCAGGCCTCGAAGAGAGTCCAGGCTTGGAAGCTTCTAGGATTCTTGGTCGATTTTCTGGAAGAGATCAAAAGCACAGAGTTAGGGTTGGCTTGGAAGAACTCGGGACGGAGTTTAAAGTCGGTCATGTACCACGCTGGTAGCGAGAAAGAACTGACGCCCTCCTCCTGGTCTCGGCTCCTTAAGTAGGTGCCTTAATCAGCCGAGACGCAAAACACCTGCACGTCACACCCTGTAGCAGAGAGAGAGGGAGAGAGACCCACACCTAGACCAGCAGCATGACAAAAGTGGCTCAATAATATTTAGATCTGGTGACTGTGCAGCCCATGGGAGATGATCAACTTCACTTTCATGTTCATCAAACCAATCTTTCATCAGTCTTGCTGTGTGTATTGGAGCATTGTCATCCTGATACACGGCACCTCCTTCAGGATACAATGTTTGAACCATTGGATGCACATGGTCCTCCAGAATGGTTCGGTAGTCCTTGGCAGTGACGCGCCCATCTAGCACAAGTATGGGGCCAAGGGAATGTCATGATATGGCACCCCAAACCATCACTGATCCACCCCCATGCTTCACTCTGGGCATGCAACAGTCTGGGTGGTACGCTTCTTTGGGGCTTCTCCACACCGTAACTCTCCCGGATGTGGGGAAAACAGTAAAGGTGGACTCATCAGAGAACAATACATGTTTAAAATTGTCCACAGCCCAAGATTTGTGCTCCTTGCACCATTGAAACCGACGTTTGGCATTGGCACGAGTGACCAAAGGTTTGGCTATAGCAGCCCGACCGTGGATATTGACCCTGTGGAGCTCCCGACGGACAGTTTTGGTGGAAACAGGAGAGTTGAGGTGCACATTTAATTCTGCCGTGATTTGCCGTGGTTTTATGTTTTTTGGATACAATCCGGGTTAGCACCCGAACATCTCTTTCAGACAGCTTCCTCTTGCGTCCACAGTTGGATGTGGCTCGTCCTTCTTGATGGTATGCTGACATTACCCTGGAAACCGTGGCTCTTGATACATCACAAAGACTTGCTGTCTTGGTCACAGATGCGCCAGCAAGACGTGCACCAACAATTTGTCCTCTTTTGAACTCTGGTATGTCACCCATAATGTTGTGTGCATTACAATATTTTGAGCAAAACTGTGCTCTTACCCTGCTAATTGGACCTTCACACTCTGCTCTTATTGGTTCAATGTGCAATTAATGAAGATTGGCCACCAGGCTGGTCCAATTTAGCCATGAAACCTCCCACACTAAAATGAGAGGTGTTTCAGTTTCATTGTCCAACCCCTGTATATTAAGCATCTCAGCTCCTCTCCTTGCAAGATTTATGAAAACTAATCTCATTGTTGTCTCTCCTTCTTGTGTTGTTTATGAATGTTTTAGGTGTTTCAACATGACATGTATGTACATACATACATATCCATACACATTTTCTTCTAATTATTATTATTTTAGATATTTTCACTTTCCTTTTCAAAAATTTAAAGATTTTTAATTTGTACTTATATTTAAACTGAATAAAATTTGAACATTTTACATACTTTTCCAGGGACTTCCATTGTTTCACTCCAACCACAGAAACACATTTATTTCAGTGTGGTCCTTGCCAAAGGATATTTAAATAAATTTTTTCTCCTGCTTGTTTCACTGTTTACAGTAAAAAGAGATTGCAGACCAGGGGTCCGTTCTTCGTACGTCGCTAACTCAGTTAGTTGGATTTGATTGTTGACGATTTGGCATGATCTTGGATCGTTTGGTTCTTCGAAAGTCCTCCTGGACTTGCTGTCATAGCAACATGTGCGCAAGCTTAAACCTGCTCGCGAGCAGGCTTATTTCACGTAAACAGGATTAGATCGCAGCTTTATAAGCGGAGGAGATAGGGGAGTCTGTCCAGCCAGTGCACTTGGACCACCTAGTGGCAGAGGGCGGGACAGAATTGTGGAACACCATTTTCTAATGTTTAATAAAAGACAAAACAAATAATGCTTAGTTCCTGTTGTTTTATTTAAACAATTCTTTAGAAAGAAAAGCCAGCAAGTCATCTTTTGCCTGCAATAAGAGATAGTTATGTAAAGTCAGCAATACTACTGTCAAATGGTGTATTAGAACTTGAAGCAACTCGATCTCTAGTGCAATTTTTCTCTTTTTCAAGTTGTGGAGTTTCTCCTCTTAATTTGTGTTTTTTTAGGTCAAAATGCTATTTTTTTTGTTGAAGAAGCCGTTTATATAGGGAACGGATGGCACTCTGTGTCATTTTGTGAAATAAAAAGAAAGTGTTAAACATGCCTCATGCAACAAAAGTAAAAAGAACCTGGTTTTTTTTAGCCTTTCTCTTGGTGGCTGTTATAAACAGACAAACACATCATTTAACAGTGGCTTTTAAAAAAGAGGAAGAAGTTGCTTTTTAAAATACAGTATAATAATTAAAGGAGAAGTCCAGTCAACAAGGAAAAATCAGGGGATCATTAGCTATAGCTAAAACTAATACGTTTGTGGTTATTTAATGAACTTAGCTTTAATCAATAAGAAAATAAAAACATAAATTGTCGTCTGGATCACTGTGTCTGGGGGCGGACATTACTGGCCATATATGGGCAGTAAGGGCCGCCTGACATCACATCCTTTGACGTGGAAAAGCGGAGCGGCGACAGCATTTCTCCCCGCTTTCCAAGCAAAGTCAATAGGAGCCATTCGACACAGCTGCGATCATCAGCATTTTTTTCGGATTTTCCAGAGGACTTCACCATTGAAATTCACGATAGCTATTGTTGAAGCAACAATGCCCACGTGCATGGCCGTAGGATGTTCCAACACAACTGGTAAAAGTGGAAAAAACATTGCTTATTTCACCTTTCCGGTTCATGAGCCACCACGGGCTCGTCGCTGGATTGCCAACTTGAAGAGAGAGGATTTGCCATCTAACTTCTGGCCAGAGAAAAAACACGTCATATGCAGCGACTATTTCAAAGAAGAATGTTTTGAACATGACATGAGAGCGAGGATTTTCGGTAGGTTATTATTTTTTATAATTTAGAATTTGCGGGGATATTTGGTTACCGACCAGAGGGGCGGAGGGATATCACATGTGATGTACCTTATTATTTTGTCCATCATCTGGGCAGAGCTGGTCTGTGTGTTTTAGTCTTTAGCCTAATGTGCTGACCACCACAACTGTTTTGCAATGTTTTTCCCCGTGCATCCGCCTAATTCAGGGCTTCAGAAGCAAGCGAGGGAAACAAAGCCTCTGCCGTCCACTGCAGCTCTCGCGCAACGGTAGCAGCAGTGGGTTTTTTTGGGTTTTTTTTCCCCCCAACCGTCCGCGGACTGTTTATTGGGGGTTTCCCGTCCACGGACTGTTTATTGGGGGTTTCCCGTCCGCGGACGGGGGTTATGGGGTTTCCCCTCACCGTCCGCGGACTAAGCGTTTTTTTCCCCTCACCGTCCGCGGACTGTTTCTGTTTTGCATTTTAAGGCGGAGGGATATTTCTGCTGTCGGCTGTAGTGCGACAGTGTCGCTTGCTCAACAGGGTCCGCTTCGTGATGTCACAAAATGGGAGGTGACAGTACTATTCTAACCAAGATGGATTTTGCCACTTAAACACGATTAAATGAAAATAATTCTTAATTAAAAAAACTTATAATTTATTGCACAGTATATAATAGTTTTATATTTAAAGTACTTTCACCAGTTTGAATTCTGATTTTGACCGGACTTTTCCTTTAAAGGCTACTATTTTGTAGAATATTCTTGTACTTCACCTTTACTTGTCCCCATGTTGGTGGGTCCCGTGGAGGCTCTGACATAAAAGAACAAAGTAAATATGAAATTATTAAAATGTAAAAATACATACTGTAGAAAGTGATATAAACATCTAACATGGACAGCACTTACACATTTAATTTGTCTGCTGCTTTTTGCCAACCCTCTCTCCTGGCTTTAGCAGACTTTGAGGTGTTCCCTGTCGTTTTAATTAATGACTCAAATTCAGCATAACCTTCCATTAAAAGCTCTTGTTCTGCTTGGGAGAAAAACTGTGCGCGTTCTTCAGCCATGCTGAACAGCCAATAGCAGCGTTGCTGATCATTGTTTCTACTATCGACACATTTCCCCTTTTAAACAAACGCATGAACGTGCAGTTATCTCAGATAACTCAATCCAGCCATACTAACCATAAACAACAGGTGTGTTCGAAGAACCCAATTAGCCGGATCATGATTAGCCGGATGAAATGCTTGCGAGCAGGCTTATTTCATGTAAACAGGATTAGATCGCAGTTTTATAAGGGGAAGAGATAGGGAAGTCTGTCTGTCGTAGCCATGTCTTGTCTGATTTTACGACAGCAACCTGTTGCGGAAGGTGCAAGAATAATTCGCCGAGCCTTTCGAATTAATCGCGTATTGCGAAACAGGATCTTTTAGCGCAGCGCGACAGTGTAATTGTGGACAGAAATCGTTTTTCTCGTGAGGGTGTTATTTACATAATTTGTTGGAACCACACATTAAGTGTTCAACACGGAGGAGTCGGGCTTTGACAACTGCGCAGACTGTGTGCATTGCCCTCAGATTCTTTGCGAAAGGCACTTTTCTGTACACTATTGGCGATGCAGAGAACTTGGTGAAGAGTGCTGTCTGTCGTGCCATTCGCAAAGTGTACCTGGCACTGAAGATGTTTTTAGGGGTTTTTGTGGTATTTCCAAGCAACTTAAGACCCCAGGTTGTAAAGCAGAATGTCTTTGGTATTGCAGGTACATTTATAATTGTTAATGATATGCAATTATGACCATGCCAAAAAGTATGACCTACAGTATGTGTCCTTCAGGCTTCCCTAATGTGATTGGTGCCATAGACTGCACACACATCCTCATCAAGGCCCCACCAGGCCCAAATGAAGGGGATTTTGTAAACCGAAAGGGGGTTCACAGTGTAAATGTGGAGGTAAATTACTGTACAATTTATAATTTTCCAGATTAGCAATATATTATTTTGTTTAAAAAGGAATGGAATCAAAAGTTATGCAGTTGACTGACTAAAATCTCTTAGATGGTCTGTGACTCTATGCATCTTATCATAAATGTGGAGGCAAAATGGCCAGGATCAGTGCATGACTCAAGGATTTCCGAGAGTCACATTTATGTACATCATTTGAACGTGGTAAGGGAACCTAAATGTCAGGTTCACAGTATTAAACACACTTATGCTGAGCCTAACAAAACTGCATTTTCCATTACAGGGGATTTTGACGGGATCCTGCTTGGAGACAGGGGCTATGCCTGCAGGCAGTATTTTATGACGCCCTTCCCTGACCCAAACCCTGGACCACAAACCAGATACAATGCAGCTCTAGCCAGGACAAGGGCATGCATTGAGATGACCTTTGGACAACTGAAGCAAAGATTTCAGTCTCTGAAAAGTATGAGGGTTGCACCTGACAGGGCCTGTGACATTATTGTTGCATGTGTCATATTGCACAACATTACCACCATCAGAAAGGAGAGGATCCCTGTGGTGGGGGTGCAGCCTGATGATGACGACCTCCAGCCAGTGCACTTGGACCAACCTAGTGGCAGAGCTGCACGGGACAGAATTGTGGAACACCATTTTTTGAATGTTTAAAAAACAAGACAAGACTAATATGCTTAGTTCCTGTTGTTTTATTTAAGCGATTATTCTTTATGGAGAACAGCCAGCAAGTCATCTTTTGCCTGCAATAAGAGATAGTTATGTAAAGTCAGCAATACTACTATGTGTCAAATGGTGCATTTGCACTTACTCTGAAGTTCCTTTTGAAGAAACTCGATCTGTAGTGCAATTTTTCTCTTTCTCAAGTTGTCAAGTTGAATTTCTCCTCTTAATTTGCGTTTTTTTCAACTCCAAATACTCAACTTTTTGGTGAAGATGCCTTTTATATAGGGAACGGCTGTCACCCTGTGTCATTTTGTGAAAGAAAAAGACAGTCAAAACATGCCTCATGCAACAAAAGTAAAAGTACAACACTGTCCACCTCTGTATCAGTTCTTTGTGCAGACTCTTCTTCAAGCCTTTCTGTAGGCCTTTCTCCAGCTATGGACTCCTGAAAATCACAATGCAGACAGAAAGAATAGGTACACAAGTATAAACAAATTAGTGTAAAGTTATTTATGCCCTTACAGGTTCTTCTTCCAAAGGACAGTCATCTGAGAGGGTTTCTTCACTGTCCTGTGCAATGGAAATAAATGGGTATTACAAAGTGTTAAATTGTCTTCCCTTTATGCAAGTTGGAAAAAGTACACAACTTACTGCATATGCCTCAGCCACCACTTGCTTGGGAGCAGGTAAAAGTGTTGGTGTATTTTGTAAAACTGCACAAAGGGGGGGGGGGGGGATTGTAATTAGAATTAACTCCACTGTAAAAAGTATAATGTGATCATTAACTCATAGAAACATATTATATATTAACAAAAAGTTTAGAAGTTTGCACTTTCACAAATGGTTGAAATTACTGTACCAGCCATTTGGATTATACTTCATTTAGTTCAGCAACAAATAATGTTACAGTGTACTAAGAGAATTAAAAGCTCATTTAGCCTACCAGTTATGAAGGTGTTGCTGCTACTGGTCCTTGACCTTGGGTCTGAGGAGGAGCTGCCCCCAGGGATGCCCTCCACAATGGCTTGGTGTTCATTTAACCCAAGGGCCAGCTCCTCTGCTGGGGTATAGTGTGGTGGTGCAGGACCTCCACCTGTTTTTTTTTTCAGCCTTTTTCTTGCTGGCTGTTAGAAACAGACAAACACATCATTTAACAGTGGCTTTTAAAAAGGAAGAAGTTGCTTTTTAAAATACAGTATAATAATTAAATGCTACCATTTTGAAGAATATTCTTGTATTTTACTTGTTCCCATGTTCTATTGGGTCCCGTGGAAGCTCTGACATAAAAAAACAAAGCAAATATGAAATTATTATAATGCAAAAAGACTGTAGAAAGTGATAGAAACATCTACCATGAACAGTACTTACGCATTTAATTTGTCTGCTACTTTTTGCCAGCCCTCTCTCCTGGCTTTAGCAGATTTTGATGTGTTCCCTGTCGTTTTAATTAACGACTCAAATTCGCCGTACCCTTCCATTAAAAGCTCTTGTTCTGCCTGTGAGAAAAACTGAGCGCGTTCTTTGGCCATGCTGAGCAGCCAATAGCAGTGTTGCTGATCATTGTTTCTACTATCGACACATTTCCCCTTTTAAACAAACGCATGAACGCGCAATTATCTCAGATAACTCAATCCAGCCATACTAATCATAAACAACAGGTGTGTTCGAAGAACCCAACTAGCCGGATCAGGATTAGACGGATGAAATCATCTTGGATGTCTCATTTGATCTCGGATGTTTTAAGCAACGTACGAAGAACGGACCCCAGGTGGTAACAAGCCATATTTTGCTCTATGCAAAACTAATAATGTTTGTGATACAAGTCCTGATTTAATAAATAGTCCTGTAGTGTGCTCTTTTGGAGCACATTTTTTAATTATTCTTATGGCCCACTTTTGTACTATAAAGGAAGACATCAAATATGTAGCATGTGTGTTGCCCCACACCTCCACAGAGTACATTAAATATGGCAAAATCAAATAAATAATTCTCATGGCTTCATAATTTAATCTATATTTCACTGTACTCAAAACAACAATGTTTTTACATTTTTTTAACATATGCTATTTAAATCTTTCATCAATGAGTACACCTAAGAACCTAAATTCCGATATCGTCTCAATACCAATGCCATGGCTGACCTGGCTGCGGTCACCCCAGGTCCTTTTTTCTGAATAATGTGGTGATTTTATTGTAGATTTCTGTAGTAACAAAAAAACTCTTGAAATCGAAACTATATTTTAACATATTTAATCTAAAAGGCAGAGGGATGTTTTACAGCTTCAGTACTGTACTCTCATACACAACAACGTGACGGGTAGATTTCCAGATGCCAGAGAGCCCCGTTCATTCCTCACATTAAGTAGGACCCATTGTGTACACCCAATCAACGGCGTGCACAGTATGATACCAGTGTCTGAGAAGATCATAATGTAATGTAGACGTGTCCTAGCTGACGTGTCTTCCCCTAATCAATCATACTGTTCAATCTAAGTATGTCAGACTCTGTGTCCCCAGTGTCTGTTGTTTATCTGCAGTTTCCATGGTAACTGCCTTTCTCAGCCCAGTCTCTGTAATCTCATTCTCCGTAACAAATTCAAGTTAATATTTTTGGGGCATCTTTTATTTGTGAATGACATACATTTTGTTTTACTTAAGTTTAACGATAGTTTATGTTTTGATAAACCATTTTTGTTTTGTTTTGCACTTAAAATCCTTAAATTTTCTGAAAAATTTATGGTAATCCGGTGCGCCGTTGTGCTTACTGACCAATTTTACGTGGTACAATGTGCTCAAAAATCTGCTAAAATGTGTCAGTATGACTTTGGCGAGCAACGAAGCCGCTCCGCTCAATGGTTATTCTGAGCATTACAGTACACTGTATCTTTACCTGATCGGCCCCCTGAGCTGTCTACAAGACTGCCAGACTGTGATGTCGAAACTAGAAGTGCATTCATGTAAAGGCCCCCACATACTCATACGTACTCAAGGCGGACTATGCGCGGACTCCGTGCATGCCGGTACGTGCAGGACAATTTTTACAACCGCATGCGCAATGTCACACTATAATCTTCTCAGAGGCAAGAAGACTTTACATCGAACTGTTTTATGTGACACCAAGCTTGATACACTGAGCTGCTCCAAGCAAGGATGTGCAACATCACAGTCCCTCTCTGTTCTCACTGACAGGTGTGTGGCCTGCTGGAAAAGAAAGAGCTCTAGGTGCTCAGCTAACTATCACACATTTTACCATTTGTTCAACCGCTCTGTCTCACTGGCAGAAAATGTGGGAATTGTAGGAATTTTCCATAAGAAGGCAACAGTAGCTCGACTATGAAGGGTAAAACGTCCGCAGAGAGTCAGCGCAGAGTCTGAGCATTATGTGCACAGTATGCCCGAGTATGTGGGATCCTTTAGGCAGCCTGCACCCGGAGTACGCTCTAGCAACAATAAACCTAGAAAGTTAATTCAACATATAACTGTCATGATATTTTTCTAGGATGAACCCGGACACAGCACGCACACACAAAGCTAGTTCTTAGAAGAGAGTTTATTGAATAGTGTGGAAGATGAATGATGATGGAACCCAGAGTCTTACAGCAGAAGGAGGTGTAGGGTGCAGAAGCTGGCCAGCAGGAGGCGTGTTGAAAGACTGACTGGGAGGAACTCTGGAGCCGAAGACTTGAGACCAGGACGGAGCATCTGAGCCGAAGACTTGAGACCAGGACGGAGCATCTGAGCCGAGGACTTGAGACCAGAACATCATAGGCGAGGACTTAAGACCAGAACATCATAGGCGAGGACTTGAGTCCAGAACATCAGAGTCGAGGACTTGAGACCAGAACATCAGAGTCGAGGACTTGAGACCAGAACATCAGAGCCGAGGACTTGAAACCAGAACAGCTCACCAGGAGTTGAGAACAGGAGTAGGAACTTGAGAGCAGAACGGAACCCGGGAGTCGTGAACAGGAGTGGAGAACTTGAATTGGATCAGAGCTGAGCAGAGTCTTTGGCAGTGAAAACAAAGATGAAGAAAAGTAGTGATGTTACGTTATGTGCCGAGGCTTCGAGGCGTGTGTCGAGTAATGGAGGGGGCGTTTCCGTGAAGCACGTATCGAGGCTTGCTTCATTTAGGGGAGGAGCCGAAAACGATGACGTCCGAAGCCTCGCTGGCCGGCTGTACCACATGACTGCTTCGGGAAGTGGTTCAGATGTTGGCGCGGCTTCGACAGCTTTAGAAACCCCACAGGCTCCATTCAAAATGTGGGTTGTTGTAGGCGAGTTGCGGTCAGTTGAGAGAGTGGATAGAGTTTTGATAGTTTGGATAGCAGAGTTTGGATAGTGGTTATTTAGTTTGAGACAGTTAGTTTGGTGTTTGGAGAGTTTAGGAGAGAGATAGATAGATAGGAGATCAGTGCTCACACGCAAACATGGCATTTTTCACGCATAAAAATCCCAACGCCCATCTGGGCAGCGGACGATAAAAACTCCGCCTTCTGCTGAGATGTTTCAGCTTCTTTCACAGCTTGTGGCCATCAGTAATTCCTGCTGCAGTTCATGTTAACAGAGCAGCAGGAGGAGCGATCAGAGTTATGAATAATTTTAGTCTTAACCAGTGGTGAAAGTGAGCCGGTAAGGTCCTGTACTACGTACGCAGGAGGGGAGGGGGGTACGGTGGCCGACAGGTGCAAACGCCCTGCAACTTCAGAAAACACGTGCAAATAGGCAAAAACGCGATTCAAAAAGAAAACCAACTTCATCAATTTGACAACACCTGTGCGGCATTCAGCAAACGCGCTGCATATACATAAACGCGATTCAAAAAGAAAACCAACTTCATCAATTTGACAACACCTGTGCGGCATTCAGCAAACGCGCGGCATTCAGCAAACGCGCTGCATATACATAAACGCGATTCAAAAAGAAAACCAACTTCACAACGGAAGTGCTCCAGGCCTCTAGGGGGAGCAGTAAGTGGAACAGCTGATTTTAGACCCCACGGAACTTGTGCGTTCTTCAGACTGACCGCTTGCCCAGAATGCACCGCGGCCGCAGCTTGATTCGAGACAGCGCAAACAGAGCTCACAGCGGTAAGTTAAAAATCCCCTTTTCTGTTGCTGTTATTGTTCAAAAGTACGTTTTAAGATCGTTTGAGGCGAGAACTTTATACTTTTAAGCTTCCCTATGTGGCCCGTTTACAGAGTTAGTGCGTAATTTTAATAAAAAGTCCGACGTTGAGCGGAGCAGAGTGACCCGCAGACCTCCGAGGGAAACCCGCAGCCAGTCTGTTTTTAATACACTTCTGTCGGCCAAGTAGTGTGCGTTGTACCGCTGGTTATGATTTATTTGTTTTGTGTTTATCTGACTGACGCGTGTTGCTTTATTAACTCAATACTTGTTGGAATAAATTGTAAATGTCTCACAAGGACGACAGCAGCATATAAAATTAATAAATAAATAAAATCTACAAATGTTTTTCCTATCTCAGTTTCTTCTGAGTAAGGACACGAATAATTGAGAGGAGAGAGAGGGAAAGAAAACAATAGTAATAATAGTATATGAAAATAACAGACATTTATTTTATACAAATGTTTTATCTTTGGAACAGAATGAAGGTGTAATATATTCAACAAATTAACAGTTACTAACATGGTTTAAAACAAAGAAATAACTCATTAAGATCTTATACAAATAGACAACGCCTATAAACTTACAATTAAAAATAGTGGGAATGGAAATTAATTTACTGATTATTTTATGTATTTTTACAGGTAGTGAAAAAAATGAAATGAAGCAGCATGTGAACATGACTCCAACTGATCTACGTTAGGTCAGGTGTAGTCATGTCAACTTAAACATGCAGCCAGCTGGAGCCGCTCCCTGTCTTCAGCCGCCGGATGGTTATCCACTTCTGGATCGACCTCCTCATCCTACAAGTCAAGCTGGTCCCCTGCCTCTATACAAATACTGTGGAGGATGCAGCAGGCGGTGATTACTTTTGGGACAAACGTCAGGCGGACCTCCAGCGCCCTTAAGAAGATGGAACGCCACCGTGTCTTCAGACCACCAAAGGCACGCTCAACGATTTTCTCACCTTGGTGTGGTGTCTGTTGTAGCGTGCCTCCCCTTGACCTGTACCAAATATAAAATTAACTTGTAATTTAGGTAATATGCTGATATGTCTTAATCTTCTGTCCAATTAATATAATCTATGTATCAATTCTGTGTCATTGTTGGCTCTATTTAAGGACAAGAAGGTAAGAGATCTTACTGGCAAGCTGTTTCCCTATAGGATGCACCACAGGCCAGCCAGTAGAGGGTCACCAGCACCTCTATCTCCCGTGGCCATCCATGGACCTACTGGATGGGCAGCAGCTGAAGGAGGAGGACGATGGTGGCCCTGTTTAGCTAGAAGGCTGGTTTCAGGTCCCCTTCATTAAAAAATATTTGGAGGATTGGCACAGAGGTGTTTATCCTCACATATTTTGTTTCTGTTTCTTCCTGTAAATAAAAAATGCCAAATGTTACCATAATTGTTTTTTTTCAGTTGTCACCTTTTCACAGCATAAAACTATACCTGCTTAACATGCAGATTATTATAGTTCCCAAGAAAGAAAAGAAAAAAAAAAAAAAAAAAAAAAAAAAAAAAACAAGAAAGAAAAGGTAAAATGTATAGTGAATGTAACAAATGGCTTCCCTTCTCTGGTATTTTTACCATTTCACTGAAAAAATGGGCTGAACTAACTGCACATAATTTATAGATTAATCACTGTAAAGGTGGGCAGACATAAAAATATGTTTTTTTTCCCTTTCTTAATGATCAATGCTGTGAAGGTCAGTAGGTGCAATAAAGTAGCTTTACTCTACTGTCATACTGCTTCTAATGTTAAAATTGGGTCTTCATTTTAATTATTTATAGAAAAACAGTCACAATTTCAACCTGATCACGTTTTTAATACCATCCTCAATGTTTTTTTAAAGATAAAAGTAGGAAATAGGCTGTCAATGTTAAAATGCCTACCAGTTGGCAATAGATGGGTGAGCAAAGCCTGCCTTCTGAGCCTCCTCTGCCGCACCAATCTTCTCCTTGCTCGGATTTGCCCCCTTAACTGCATCACCTCCTCTTCAGCCTGCTGGTAAAGCTGACCAACAACCGAAGCAACAGCAATATTGCTCGTATAACTAATTTTGTTTCTACAAAGTGCTGATTTTTTTAAAAAAAATATTCAATCGCCTCTACAATTACAACTCCCAACAAATAAATTCCCGCTATTGCTGGTTTTATACCCACAGTTCTGCAATTTTAGATATTTTTAAGACTTTTTAGAAATTAATTAAAAAAAAAACGTTTTCAATAAGATATGATGGTGTAGTGTGTATAAATAGTTTTGAATGTTAAAGAAATGCTCAAGAGCTGTGGGTGTGATGACGTCACGAGTATACTTCTGTATACTCGTATACTCGTTTGTACACGAATTGATGAAGTTGGTTTCTTTTTGATCGTTTATATGCAGCGCGTTTGCTGAATGCCGCACAGGTGTTGTCAAATTGATGAAGTTGGTTTTCTTTTTGAATCGCGTTTATGTATATGCAGCGCGTTTGCTGAATGCCGCACAGGTGTTGTCAAATTGATGAAGTTGGTTTTCTTTTTGAATTGCGTTTATGTATATGCAGCGCGTTTGCTGAATGCCGCACAGGTGTTGTCAAATTGATGAAGTTGGTTTTCTTTTTGAATCGCGTTTATGTATATGCAGCGCGTTTGTTGAATGCCGCACAGGTGTTGTCAAATTGATGAAGTTGGTTTTCTTTTTGAATCGTTTTTATGTATATGCAGCGCGTTTGCTGAATGCCGCACAGGTGTTGTCAAATTGATGAAGTTGGTTTTCTTTTTGAAGTACTGGGCTAATCATTGGTCACAGTACCCCAATCTGTACATACTTGCACTTATTTATGCACCCCGGCATCATCTGTGCCATCTGAGCGTGTCTTTTCAAAGGTTGGAGAAGTAGTATCAAAAAAGAGAAATCATTTGAAACCAAAAACTGTGGAGAAATTGTTGTTTCTTAATAAAAATGCATGAAATCATCCAAGTTACACAAGCATTAGCCTATTCACTACCCCCTGCCTAGTTCCACAAGCACTTTCATTGTCCTCTGCCTGATTAAGCCCATGCTATTTTTCTAGAGTCACATAAAAACATTATTACACAACATGCCATATCATGTCACTACTATTTTGGGAATAATTACACACAGACAATACATTCAAACAATGTTTTATTATACACATGTGTATACAAAATTTATGTAGACAAATTATTTCTTCCTACACCTTTTGTGAAGTCATTCCCAAGAGTCATAATAGACAAAAATTCAATGCATCACACGTGTTAAGATACAGCTGGCTGTGATTATACACCTGGCCAGTAGGTGGTGTCGTGTGCACATGAAGCATCAAGAAATGAACCCTTTCTCGAACCAATTGGCTCAAGTGGTTCAATGCCTCATGAGGCTTCATCTCACCATCACTAAAGAAAAGTCTATCGGCTGACTGGAACAAAAAACAAAGTTGAAGAAGTCTTCTGGCTGACTATAACAAAAACTGAGCTGACAAAGGATTCTGGCAGAGACTGAGCGGGAGTGAACACTATGGACCGGCGACGAGAACAGAATGAGGTGAGTCTTATAAAGAGGTGAACACAGGTGGCAACAGATCAGGGGTAATTGCAGCCTGACAGGTGACGGGAATAAAGACTAATTGGTGTCCAGAGGTGTGACTAAAAGCTGAGCGAGGGAGAGCTGAGAGAACTGCAAAATAACAAGAAAGAAACCAGACAAAACTTAAACCATGACAATAACTTACATTTATATTGGCCTTATGTTAGAAACAGGTCCAACTACTCTATCCTCCCGACAGAGACAGATAGTTCTCTCTCTCAGGAGAGAGCTGTGTATGTGAAGGAAAGGAGTAATATTACAAACTTGGGAAGAATATTTAGTGCGCCTCATAATCCCGACAAAGACGCACATAGACACGTTAATTCACTGTGCGCCTTATGGTAAAAAAAATATGGTAGATGCACCATTTCTTTTGAGTTTTTTCATTAGTTTTTCTAAGTTCCTACCAGACAAAAAATCTGTATCATCTGCGAAGAGAACAAAAGGTAATGTCTTTGATGCATCACAGAGGTAATTTACAAATAAAATAAAAAGTTTAGGCCCCAGCACAGAGCCTAATTGCAGCAGTGATTAAAAAGTAAACAATTGAAATGTAAACAATGCAGGAGAAGAGAACAGTGTGTGATCACGGTGTACAGGAGAATTTTTAAAACCATTTGTATGTGCAGAAATGGTGCAAAAGGGATTTGTGCAAAAATGCATTTAGAAACTACAAGTTCGGCAGCATTTGTAATGCTAGATAGAGATGCAGTGATGCAAATGTGGTGCAGGGTCCAGTTTAGAGTTCAGCAGTTCAACAGTCTGATGGCAACAGGGAAAAAGCTTTTGCAGAACCTGGTGGACCTGCAGCGGATGCTGTGGAACCTCTTCCCAGAAGGTAGCAGGGAGAACAGTCCATGGTGGGGGTGTGAGGGGTCAATATGTTGCATATATGCAACATATTGTTGTATGTTTTCTAAATAACTAATACTTCAATTTAATGCTAAACCTCTTATTCCATATATTTGTAATCTTTCTATCAATATATTGTGATCAAGTGTATCAAAAACCTTTTTCAAGTTGATAAAAACTCCAACTCTGGTTTTTGTTTTGAATTCAGTAGCTCCTGTTATTTTCATTAATGCCAAAGCTGTTGAGCGAGTACTTCTAAAACCAAATTGATTGTCACTTAATAAAGAATGTTTTTCTATAAAAGGATCAAATCTTTTAACAAAAAACTTTTCCAAAATTTTTGAAAAAAAGCATATTTGCACACTTTTAGCTTCTCAAAGAGTGTTTGTTTGGACATTCATGTTTGGACATTCATGCAGACATCATGCAGATTGTACATTTTTACATTGTTCTTTAAATAGACTTCTATTCTTCCTCTTTTTTAACATGAACATTTCGCTTTTATAAGATGCTAATTAATATTTGCGTACTTTAGCCTCTCAGGGAGAAGTACATTCATGCAAATTAGTTTTTTTTACATCACTCTGTAAATCGACTGCTGCTTCCCTTCTTTTTAACACGAACATCTCATTTTTATCTGAATATATATTAATATTTGCAATATGTTTGCCTACCTGATAAATCTTTCTCATTTGTTGTGAAACTTAACCTTAAATTTAGCTTTCTTCATATTGTGTTTTTGCATTTCTGAGGGTCTACTCTAGGAATGCTCATTCTTGGCTTCTCCTTGGGTGTTTTTTATTTGTGTCTGTGTGCATGTGTGTGCTTTCAGAGCCGATGTCTCACCAAAATTTCATTATGGCTACATAATGACAATAAAGATTGTTGATTATTCAATTGGGTACAGTTTCCAGATTCCTAAGGATGAACAAGACTTTTGGAGGTCTACAATTATTGTCCTAAAATGCTGAGAGCAGTAATGTCAGGGAGAACGGGGCAAAACTTCAGTAAATTGTTGTGAGAAGCTTGTTAAAGCATACCCAAAATTCAGCAAATATAAATACTGTACCTTTGTTAATCCTAACTGACCTAAAATTAGGAAAAGTTGAATCTGAAATAATTTTACACAGTTAAGAAAACAAAGGCTTAATGCCTTTTTATACACTGTGCAACTATCTGGTTTCAACTGTATATGAAGACTTCACAGGAAATATGAACGGCTCCGAATCCCTCGGCTCTAATTAAAATCGTATGGCTGGCCCTAAGTGTGCTGCAAGCTTGTTGGGCTAATAGGAGCACACAGTGAAACTCTAATGATAAGGATTTGACAGTTGGGAAAGTCCAGTGTTGGCTGAAAGGCCCACAATTGTCTCTGTCATTCTGTCATGCTGGAAAACTAATGGTACAACATTTATAATCAATAGATCACAATGCAGAAGACTTTCTTTTCTTTAAGAAAAGTAATTCAATATCTTGAACCGGACTGTGGTCACTAATGTCTGACTCTATTGTCTGTTTCATATTTACAAAAAGCAGTTGTTGTTAAGGTAAAAAAAATACCTACATTTACCTTTGGTTTGTTTAGTGGAACTATGGTTACTGCTTCTGACAATTTGGTACAAAAACAATAAAAAACAATTGGTTTATATAAGTCATACAGCACCCCCTGAATTGGTACAACCAATTAGATTCACTATTGTTTCAACTTTGGATGCTATTTTTAAGTTTTTAACTTGTCAATGCTGTCAAGTCAGGAGCTCCAAAAGTTTTTTCAATTATAATTTTTGCTTGATGTATTATAAAGTGGGGGTTTGGTGAAATCCCTATAAAGGGTTAGTATCTTACCTGCAACAGACAACGGTCAGCACTGTCTCAGGCTGAAACACTGGCTGGGACTGGAATTATAATGAGTTTAGAACAAGTTTGCATTGGATATCTAGTAAATTGACAGCACTACAACATAACTTTTTCACACTTCAAGTTACACCCAAATCGACCTTTAATGGTATGATTCTTGGGTGTTGGTGTTTTCAATGTTGTTTATTTATGTTTATTCCTTTAAAAACAAATTTCTTAATTATTTTATTTTTCAGTTATTTGTGTATTTCTTTATGCTGTTGGATCAACATTAGTAATTTCCCCCTTGGTTATGCAGTTTTCTTTGAGCTTAGGTCAGTTTTGTTTGTGTAAATTATTCACCTTCCCTCAGTCTCCCTGTTTTGCTGTCCTCCATAGCTATTCCCATTCCCACTAATTTGCTCACCTGCATCCAATGTCATTTTCTACTAACCCCTCTGCATATAAGCTTCTTGGTTGTCATTGTTCATTGCTGTTTTCTCCTGTTCCTCTGTGCATGCTCCATGTCCTGTTCTCCTTGCTCAAGTTCTGTAATTATTTATTAAAATGTATGTCAGACTCATTACAATTTTGTGTCTGCATTTTGGTCTTACTCTCAACCTATAAATCAGAAACAGAATCAGCTTTTTGCCAAATATATGTACATATATAAGGAATTTTATTCTAGATTGTACAATGCTCACAATGTGCACCGGCCTAAAACAGTCAGGACATTATTGGGGAAATGTTTTTGCAACCACTGGCCGATGGCCAGAAAGGTCATATAGCCACTCCAATAGAGCTAAAATATGGAAAAGAAGAATGACAATGCATCTAGCAGGAAACAATTTATTTTTTACATTCAATACAACTAGTGAGCCACTACCAGAAAAACCTGAATCCTCCGGTCAATACATAGATCCTCCTTGTCATGTATTAATGCTTTGTATTTGGAGAGAACACGAACGGGACCCTTGTGTTCATTTAGGATTTTGTCCTAATGTAACTGCCTTCAATGTAAACAAAATGAATAACAAAATCTCTGAAGAAGGAACATTCACACGGGGACCCAAGACAGCTTCAGAGATGGTATCCTTAATAATAAACAGCCCCCTTACTACCAATGAATGGTTTCAGGTCACAACAGGAGTCTCAGGACAAACAAACAACTGGCTGTTAATGGTAGAGCAAGCTGCTAACATGGCTGGACAAAGCTGCGTAGTGTGCATGGGTCCCAGGCAGTAACTGGTCCAAGTTGTTCCAGCAGTAATGGATGCTAAAAGTTTACTAGAGGTAATGAACAAAACTGTTCCAACTACCAACTGTTCACAATGGACAAAATTTACCCTTTGGCTACAGCACAAGAACAAAAACTGTTGTTCTTGAATCAGCATTGAATCAGCATCATTGCTGGTGGTGTACTATCTACAAGAATATGGAAATCACATTCATTACAATGTGCAACGACTAGGAAATTGGACACAGAGTGTTTTTGAAGCGGTACATGGACAACTGGCTGCAACTTCACTCATGGCTTTTCAGAATAGAATTGCTCTGGACATGTTACTGGCAGAAAAAGGAGGAGTCTGCGCAATTTTTGGTGAGCGACGTTGTACTCTTATTCCAAACAACACAGCCTCAGACGGCAGTCTCACTGTCGCCCTCGAAGGCCTACGGTCACTGAATGGTAAAATGAAGGAGCATTCCGGCGTGGACACGTCCATGTGGGACTCATGGTTGGATGGTTTTGGAGAATACCGCACCCTTATTTCACCAGTGCTTGTGTCCACAGCTGTGTTTGCCACCATCTTGACCCTTTGTGGGTGCTGGTGCATCCCATTTCTTCGAGGTTTAACGCAGCAGTTAATAACTACTGCAATAGCTCCTCCGCAGGAACAGTATCCTCTTTTTGCTCCCAGTGACTGTGCAGACAATTGTAACAGAAAATGTTATTTGTCGACCATGTGTGAACTCACAAACCCCTCCGAGTGTACGTGATAATGTTGCTGTTACTCCATGATCTAGCAGCCGAAAATCGTCGATGAAGTGGCTGTGTAGTGAAAATTGTAATAGTATTTTTCATCTGACATTATACACCATAAACAGGGGGGAATGTTGAGATTAATGTTTATACTTCATTAATCGATTTACAGAAAATTTGACACTACTTCTCCAGCCTTTGAAAAGACACGCTCACATGGCACAGATGATGCCGGGGTGCATAAATAAATAAGTGCAAGTTTGTACAGATTGGGGTACAGTGACCAATGATTAGCCCAGTACTCCAGGGGGTTCTCCAGCCTGCCTATGTTTGCCTCTGACAGGTAGCGCTGGACCTCTATGGTGGCATCTGCTGACACATTTTGAGTCCTCTTTGCCTCCATGACACTAGTGTCCAATCTTTGCCAAAGTCTGCTACCTAAATGGAAACCACAGGTCATGTTAGTGTTGCAATAGGAATAAGTAATCTCAAAATGTAATATAAAAGATTACCTCCAGTGAATTCTTGAGAGGTGGAAGCCTGGGGAATCTCGTGAGTGTTCTCTTCTGTGTTCCGTCGGATGATGGTGGCACACTCTGAAGTCAAGCGCTTCACTGCTTCAGCAGCTTTTGTGTTGCTGAAAAATGATATAAGTTTAAATCGTGGGTCCAGGAGTGTAGCCAGTGACAAGATGCTCATTGACTGGAGCATGTGCAGCTTCTCCCTGAGCTGTCTGATGAGCTGCTCTCCTATTTCCACTGCTACTGCAGGTGCCGACTTGGTGTCTTCCTCCTGAAGGGCTTTCTCTATCATCTTCAGGAGGGCGATAACTTTTGATGCCGACACGTGTTCTTCTGCAGAGAGCTCCGTGGTGGCGTCATAGAAAGGAGAGAGTAAAGAAAGGCACGCTACAACAATGTCAAGCTCACTGGCAGTGAAAAAGGGAATGTCAGTGTGTAATCCAGCCAATGCCGCTCCTACTGGCTCCCTCAGCTCCACCAGACGTTGCAGCATCAAGTAGGTGCTGTTCCATCTTGTTTCCACCTCCTGCATCAGCTTGGTTACTTGCATGCCCAGCTGAAGCTGCACTTGTGTAAGCTTCTCCTTTAAAGATACAGAAGAGTAGGCCATTAAGTCACTGCAGTAGGAGTACAGACAAACTATTAACATTATATATTGGAATAAAAGAAAAGAACATACCTTAGCAGTGGTGCTGCTTCTAAAGTAGCCAACCAGCTTCTTTGCTTTGGCCCGGAGCCCAGAGAGCACAGGGTGCTGGTCAAGCGCCCTCTTCACAACAAGATTGAGGGTGTGAGCAACACAAATGTGGTGGCGAAGCTTCAGCTCTCTCACGCATGCCACCATATTAGGAGCACCATTGGTGACCGTGCATGTCACCTTGCCTGAGATTCCCCATTCCTCCATCAGGGAGGCTTTCACACAAGCAATATTTTCAGCAGTGTGAGACTGGGGGAATGCCTGCACTCCCAACAACACCGAGCTCAGCTTTTCGTTCTCCTCCACAAAGTGGCATGTCACTGCCAGGTAGGCATCCATGTTGATGGATGTCCACATATCTGATATAAGGCTAACAGCAGCCACCTGCCACTTAACTTTAGCCTTAGCGTGCTCCTTAGCAGACTCATATTTGGCCTCCACCATGGCCTTCAGAGCCTAAAGGAAGAAATATATATATATATTGCTGAATTGTGACATACAATAATGTAGTCATTCATTTCATGTATGGACCCACACATACCTGCCTTGTAGGGAGAACATAATTGGGATCCAGCTTAGACACAAATGTCCTGAATCCAACATCATCCACAATAGTGAAAGGCTGGGTATCCTTCACTATCATGGAGACTAGAGCTTCATCCAGCTCTTGTTTTCTGGTGGCTGGTTAAAAGGGAATAAACACAGTGTCTGTTACCTGTCTTTATTTGCACAACAAGCAAACATCAGCATGCAAAAATTGTGATAGTGTGTTTGTAATATAGTAATGAAATACCTTGGCTGGGTGAAGCTCCAGTTTCCTCCCTATTCTCATGCAAGGCACGGTAGTGCCTTAGCATGGATGAGGTGTTATTATTGTACCCCAACTCCTTGGAGCACAATAAACACCTCACCTTTACAGAAAATAAGAAACAGTGAAAAATACAGTTCCTCATAAGCAAACCTAATGCATCTGCAAATGTTCAGTTCACCTTACCTTGTTAGGGCTTATCAAATCGAAATGTTCCCACATAGGGGAAATCCTCTTTCTCGCCGGCTCCATCCTACTCCTATCCTGTCCTCGCACTCCTAAATCTCCTATCTATCTATCTCTCTCCTAAACTCTCCAAACACCAAACTAACTGTCTCAAACTAAATAACCCCTATCCAAACTCTGCTATCCAAACTATCAAAACTCTATCCACTGTCTCAACTGACCGCAACTCGCCTACAACAACCCACATTTTGAATGGAGCCTGTGGGGTTTCTAAAGCTGTCAAACCCCGCGCCAAAATCTGAGCCACTTCCCGAAGCCGTCACGTGGTACAGCCGGGCAGCGAGGCTTCGGACGTCATCGTTTTCGGCTCCTCCCCTAAACGAAGCAAGCTTCGATACGCGCATCACGGAAACGCCCCCTCCATTACTCGACACACGCCTCGAAGCCTCGGCACATCACATAACATCACTAGTGTTCTGGATTTCTGCCTGTTTGCCTTGCTCTTCTCGGACTTTCCTGTTGGTTCTCGGATTCTGGACATAGTCCTGTGCCTGTTGCCTGACACCTCCTTTCTGCCAAGCCCTCCTATACCTCTGCCTGTCAGACTGACTCTGGATATCTAGACCCTGGACTGGACTCTGGAGACGCTCTGGTGGATTCCCCTACTGGTGACTGCCTACCTCTAATTACCCGTGTATGAACCTGGACTTCCTCTCCTGCAGCGAGCTGAGGAAGGTTTCTACTGATAGTTAGAGCTCAGGTGTCCTCCTGGAATATTGATTGGATTTCTGTGCAACTTCCCGGATCCAAGCAAGGTTAGTGGCTTTGTTACATCTTGCTCACAGTGGAAACACCAGCCAGTAACTTGTCACTCTCCCTTTCAGTGGGACAATGCTTTATTGTGCCCATTGTAATATTTGTTCACTAAAGTTCTCTAAACAACCCCTGTGGCCTTTACAGAATAACTGGTTCTCTATTTTATTTAGTGTTAGCAGAGTAAAGCAGGCAGCACATCACACAAATTCCATCAGATATTTGTCAATTTTTGAAAACTGTTGTGCAATTATACACTGTTTAAAGTTATTTAATGTTTAATAAATAACTGTCTGTTAAGTATTGTCTGGTGATGATCAGCTCTTAAGCTGATATCAGGACAATGGTTGAAAGGGATGAATTCGAGCACTAGCAATCTTTTAACAGCAAACTCTGCACACACATAGAATAAAGGAGTGACAACTTCTTCAAGTTCAAGAATTTAATAACATAAATAGAATGAACATCCAGAGAACATTACTATGCTAATGCTGCTTAACAAATCCTCTCTACTAGGCTAGTGAAACTTAACTAAACTAAACTACTAAACAAAATTAAGATAAAAGAAGCTAAGCTAAGGAACTATTTACATGCAAAAACAAAACAAAAGTGGTTGATCATAATCAGAATAATTCAGTGAATCCTGGCGCAGATCTGACTTAAGGTACATGGAATGGAGTTAAATTAGCTTAACTAATTTAGAAAAAACATTTGGCATGTTTTCAATCTATTCACAATGCAAATCCTGAGTTACACAAAACATTATTTGAGAAAATAACATTTTAAAGAATGATTTGCATAGTAAAATAATTTACTTTAGGGATGGTAGATTTTATTTGTGCGATTCTACCTCTGGGCGCTAGGGGTCGCTGCGGCGATCGGTCGCTAATAACGGTTACTCCTAAAGTTAACCAAAACGCCTTTAAATCGACATTAATATTCAATATTAATGCGGGAATAAGGCTCATAGCACCATAGAACGACGGTGGAGCGAAACAAACAAGCCTTATGCTTTAAAACAAGCTCCTTTTGAAAGTCCGGAACCGGATGTAACCAGGAGCTAAATAGCATTTTGGCTAGTGGATTTTTGGCGCTGACTTTAAAAGCTTCGGCTTTTATTTTAGTCATAATGAGTGGCCGGATAACATAAACATTAATATCCCATCAATGTATGAAACCCCTGTGGAAATAACGTGTGTTATAACCATAAAACACATTTGAACCATATCAGCAATGCCATGGAACAGGATGCTAGCATGAGCTAATTCTGTTAGCCCCTTTGTTTAAAGACACAATATGTGAACGTGTTACACAAACATTTCCCAATGACCATGTAACCTTTCCCTTTGGGTCTCTCTGCCGAACCTGTTGGTGCCTGTCACTACCCGATCCGTACCGGTAGCACGATCCGTACCATCAGCTCATTTGTGCGTGCGCGAACAGAATAACTTCCGGTAGGAAATATTTCGTTTTTCTTACTTTTTTATTCTTTTGTATTTTTTCGAGGCGGGGGTTTCTTTTTCTATATCTTTGTATTTGCGGCAATATTGCATATTCTAAAAATTAAACAACAGAAATACATAAAAAATACATTGTTTTTTGTTTTTTAAATAACAAAAATGTTTCCCAGTTGTGGTTAGGGAAATAAAAATATATAAACCATTTCTTAAAGTACATAAACCCCCAGCTATAAACACATATAGGAGTACAGAAACGTATTTGATTTTGAATTTTTTTGAAGTTTGATTTTTTTTTTATCATTTATTTGATTTGCATATGTATGTATTTTGTGCTTAATAAATGTATTTTAATAAGGTATGCCTTCGCTTTGTGTGTGTTCTTTGTTCTATCCCCTGTTCGTTTTTGTAAAAAAACAACAATGCGGCTACTATAATGACGAGGTCTTCTCTAATTTATGATGTATACACCAGAGGGCGCTAAAATCTCAATCGATAATTTTAACTTTCTAATAAAATAAATGTTTAGAACAAGTTTATTTGTATAACGAAATTCATCGTATAATTAAGGATGAAATATTTTTTTCCAGTCCTGTTTGAACAAGCAATAAAACTAACAGAGTGCATTCAGACAATACAGATAAACGTTACGCAATGATATCTTCCCGGACTTCTGAGCATATCCGATGATGACGTCAAGCAATACAATGGAGAGAATGTAAAACGTATCAATTTCTTTCAGAAAAGTCTTCAGTATTTTATTTACGATATAGTTTAGCATTATTTAATGATTTAAGTATAGAAATAACTACTTTCAGTAATGTAATTACATTATTTTTTTGGCGACCCGGAAGTTATTCTGTTCGCGCTTGCGCAAATGAGCTGATGGTACGGATCGTGCTACCGGTACGGATCGGGTAGTGACAGTGCTTCATGTGAGTCCGGTCTACTTTGGTCATCCAAGGAAGGCAATGAAAAGCAGGGAAAATCGTTGGTCTGTCCAGCAGCTGGCTAGCAGCTTAGCAGCAGCAATGTGGCCATGAGTTTGCCGAAGCATGGAGCATTGGTCGAGGCCTGGATGTCCTGCAGGCAGCCTCTGACCCGGTTGCAGTCACGATTTCAGCAAGTTTTCCTCAGCATGCAAAAGTTGGTCCATCTGCCGGCTTTTCTGCTCTGCGTTGCTTGGAACCAGCTGGAGTCCGCTGAGAAAGCAAAACAAAGCTGGCATAGACGGATTCATTCACTTCGGCATCTGTTTTTAAGCAGAAGTGAGAGACTTATCTTTGAATCGGCAGGCAGTTTCTCCCGATGCCCAGGAGGAACTGAGTTTCAGAGAGGCTCATGTCTCACTCAGCTCGTGGCCTCTTCCAGGCCCCATACATGGCTCCCGCCTCTCCTTAGAGTCCCAGGACGGAGCGGAATGAGGACTGGATCTCTGGCCAGGGGTAGACTGAAAAGAACTGAGAAGTGCAGTCTGAAGAGATCCTGAATGGGGAGGTGTCTGGGTTTACAGCAGGCACCCTGCGGAGAGATTGTCTTTGCAGCGGGGTGGTGGAATCCCTTCTGGTCCCTCCTCCATGGTACATGGTCAGAATTCAATCTGACATCAATTATTTCATCATGGCTTTAATATGGCACAAAAAAAACCATATTATGTTTTCCCTCTAATTCATAAGAAACTTTGTTGTTTTATATATTCTCAATAAATACATTGAGGTGTGTGGCTGCACTGACAAAATGTTAAAAAGGTCAAAAGGATATAGATATTTTTGCAAGGCACTGTGTATGTCCATTGCTTCCACTTTTTAAGGGCAGAGTCAGTTTTAAAATGGCACCTCTTGCAAGGAACAACAGAAGATTTTACATTAATATTTATAGAGAGCCAACAATATTCTTTTCCCCTTCCAGCTTAGTTTGGAGGGTTGTTGAACAGGTAGGTGGTGCAAGTTTGACATCTAAAAGCAGGGTGCATAAAACACATTTTTGCTGAGTACAAGTTTGGCATTCCAGGGATGAGCCTTTCAACACAATACAAAGGCAGCAGATACTAAGAATATATATTTCGAGTACACACTGTACATTTCATATTTGTAGGACAAAAGCTGTTCCACCTTCTACCCTGGCAGCTGTGGGAAGAATGAAAGTTGTAAATCTTCCCACTAAAGTAAAAAAGAACTTGACTGCATTTTCTGTTCTATGTTCCTCAGATCAATCACTCATTGTTTGGTAACATTAATGGCTTCATCAATATGTTGGTAACATTAATGGCTTCATCAATATGTTAAAGGGAAAGTATTACATTATTCACAAACTGATTACTGCTGAGCATATTCTCCCCTCTTATAACATTGTAGTGAGGCTAATTAAAAACAGCTATAATTAATTTTATTATTTGCATGGGTGTCAGGGTTCAGTTTCACCCACTTCACCATGAACAGTTCCAGCACTTTCTGCCTCCCATGCTGCCTGTTCCCACTCCACAGCTGATCACTGCACCTGCCGTCAATAATCAAAGGAAACTGATTCCACCTGCCACTCTGGCTACTTAAGGACTCCTCTGCCAGCCCTTCATTGCTGGAACGTCTCTCTCAAATCACCTCACGTCAACCCCTTGCTCACCTCTTGCTCCAGCCTATGCCTCACGTCCTTCGCTGCCTTCTTGCCATTCCTTTCACCTCAAGCCTGCTGTGCTCATCTTCCTTGTGCCTGCCTACTGTCCACCAGCAACTCTTGCCGTGCTGCTGACCGTCCTGGGAACTTCTGCGCTCTCCCTTAGCCCAGAAGGCTACCTGGCTACCTGCGCTCGCCTGGCTTCTCTGTGCGACACCCGCGGTCCTTCAGCCTCTTCCCACTTCAACCGTCACCACTCACCTGCTCCAGACCGGTACAGCTCTCTGGTTCTTCAGATCCACTATCCACCATCTTCAATAAACTGTCTTAAAGCAAGACTCTGTGTGTGGTGAATTCGGGTTTACCAGATCGATACATGACAATGGGATTTTACTTGAAAGAGTCATGGTTTACTGTGACATGATATCAGTCTGCCACAAGTAGGCTAAAGCTGTTCTATAAATGATTTTGCCTTTAAATTAAACTGTGGTACATTTTTACCTTTAAACATTTAAGGTTTATTAAACAGTTGGTTTTATGAATCTTTAGTCCATTGTCCCCATTGGTTATAGCAGAATGCAGTCATGTTTAAAGCGACATATTAGCCAGTTTGTTAGACATTTTACAGCAATTAAAGTAATTTCCTCACACCTTGTCACAATTCTCTGTTATCCTGTGGTAGGCTACACGTCACCATGGCGATCATTGGAGAGAGGAATATGATGGCAGAAAACCCCGATAAAGCGATGTGCAGACTTTTATCGAAGATTTGACATGGCTTATGTGCGTTTTTATTTATTTGAAAGATCCTTGTGTATAGTTGTGTCACCAGCGCAAGCATGAATAACACTGTGGTTTTGAATGCTTGTGATAAAGTCAATCTATCTGAAATTAATAGAAATTGAACATCTGAGAGGAATTATATTGCAGTTTGGCTGCAATTCACCACTTTACCGTCTGTCGCCAATTTCCCATCTCCAAAACGAGCGTACGCCTAGATCAGAGTTGATGTGAGGACCGTGCATTTTCTCATCGTGTTTTTTTTTTTGTGTGTGTGTGTGGTAAGTTACATATGCAAGTTTCAGCGCCCATTTTCTTTGTGTACTCCAGTTCTACAAATGACACAACTGGGCTTTGACTTGGTGTAGGAATCTCCATTCTTGGTGAATTTACCGGTATTGCAGGGTCCAGTTCTACTTTTATTGATGTACACATGTGACTTCACATTTTTTACAGCCACCTTTTCATACACAACAGAATTAATACTTTTTTTTCTGGTTATGAGTCGGGTAGGTCCTGCTGCACCAAAGCCTCCCCAAGCAACGACGCTTCTACCTCCTTGGTTCACAGTTGCTATGGAGGTTATTTTCCTGTAATGCTATATTTGGTTTATTCCAAGCATTTAAGATGGTGTCTAAATAATTACCATTTTGTCATGTTTTGTGAAGCTGTGCCGTGATTCAAATGTTACAATTAAAAAGTAACAATACAAAGATGAGGTAGCGGAGCACAGGGAAGAGCAAAAAACTGCACTGAATGGCAAAGAAAAAAAAATAACAGAAGGCTCCAGTTGAGAGCAAAATAAACCAGTAAGTACATACACTACCAAGTTTAGGGTCACCCAAAAACTTTGAAATAATAATTTTGTCCATCAAAAACTTTACCTTCATCAAATAATCTTCTATTTGTGGCAACTGCAGCCTTGCATATCTTTGACATTCTATCAGTAATTTTGCTGAGCTAGTCTGAAGAAGTGTCCCCACCATGCTTCCTGAGGCATCTCCCACAGGTTGTATTGACTTGATGGGCACTTCTTATGCACCATACGGCCAAGCTGCTCCCACAATATCTCAATAGGATTGCGATCGCGTGACTGTGCTGGCCACTCATTACAGAATACCACGTTGATATTGTCTGGTTTGTATTTTGATTAATTGTTTTCATTGAAGAAAATTGTGCTTTTCATTAAAAATATAAGGATATTTCTAAGTGACCTCAAACTTTTAAGTGGTAGTGTAAGCATTGAGGCAGGGAAGAGAAATGACAGGTGAACCAGAAGAGCTAATGTTTTCAGGTAACTTGACAGCTCTGGGAAAAGCAGAGGCCAACAATCATGCCTGTAATGTTGACCAGGCTCCAAAGGGGCTCAAAGAGGACCCAAACTGGAAGATACATGCAGCACTCTGAACACTACTTCACTACAAAAGAAATTGGAGGTTGGACTCCGCAAGCTAGCATCAGCGCATCCATCAGGGAGCCTGATGCTGCACCAATCCCTGTTGCTGTCAATTTCCCTGCAGAAAGAAAAGTCAACAATAACATCAGACCAAATAAGCAGAGGATCAAGTGCAGTATGTTGCTGATGAGAGTGCTTGGGAAGCATCAAACCAGCCGAGCAAACATGAATCCAAGAACTCCAGGAGCTTTTTTTTAAGTAGGCTGTTATCCTAATTCTAATGTAGGTCATCTACGTTATCTTATTTTTTAGATGAGCTGTTTTACGAGTAATGATTAATATTTAAAATTCTAATAATACTAATGTTTTATGCTTCTTTTTGAGTTTTCTTTCAACCTCTGCCATCTCCTATCCATATTTATCCCTGATGTGTGATGGAAGTGGAGACAGCTTGTTTGTGTTGCCCTCCAGTTGAGTTCAGGCCTGATGACCTTTTGCATATAACACATTTCTGTGAATGTTACCTGAGAGACAATTTGATATTGAATAAGGTTAAATATTTATGTATGCAGAGACCCTGTGTAGGCTGGTCAATATATTGAGTTTTTGAAGATGCATATTTTCCGATTAAAGGTAAAATAATGTTGAAATGACACGGGTTTGTTAAGTCCAGGCCTAATACTGAGTAAATATATTTTACAGAAGGAAACCATAAAAGTAAAATGCTTATTGAAATCATCCATGTCACTTCTTTATGTTTTTCAGGATCTTTTGTTTTATATCTTTTTTAATGTTATTTTAGATACATCTATGAAAAAAGAATAGAATTAATTCATTGTTTCAGTTAACATAGCACACTATACATTCACATGTTTGTAAATGCTATAACTGAATAGCAGAATACAGACATGGACAAAATTGTTGGCACCCCTCTGTTAATCAAAGAAAATCCCACAATGGTCACTGAAATGACTTGAAAGTGACGAAAGTAATAATGAATAAAGATTTACTGAAATTTAACCAATCAGGCATTACTTTTTAACTGTGATTCAAGAGAATACTAAAAAAAAATAAACTAAGGAAACAGGCCTGGACAAAAATCATGGTACTGTTATGGTTTGTTTAATTTGTGTAATCTTTTGCTAAAAAGCTAAATTAGTTTCATCAGATAAAGGCTGTGCGGAGTTCTTAATAGAGCAGCTCTCCCTGTGATTTAGAGACATGCATTCATTTAGTCAGCTCAAAGACACCCAAATTAACACATGCTGGAAAACATAACATATCCATTGACACATTCCTTCTTCAGACATCATGTGGGGAGACCACCCCCCTTGGAGGGGTGTTTCTAAGCTTAGAAAAAGAGCATTTGGTTTTGAATCAGGACTCTAATTCTGGGACATTGCCTGGTTTGTTTGCTGTAAGAGTCCAGTGCTGTAACCTTCTGATTGTTCCTCTGCTGAATTAGAATATATAGTAAAGGTAAACTCTGAAGTGGAGTCATCCTTAGAGGGTGTTTACAGTGGTAAGCTGCTAGGAGAAGTTAAAAGAACCGGGTGTTACTGTGGGCAACCACATTTAAATACTAAGAAACCCCCAGAAAATATAGAAAATCATTTTACCATAGGGACATGTTAATCTGAGGTGTGACTTCTAATTAGCATTACAGATGTATTCAAGCTTGTAACCAGTCAATCTGTCTATTTAAAGGGTTACAAGTAGTCACTGTGCTGTTTGGTGACATGGCGTGTACCATACTGAACATGGATCACGTGAAGTGAGGAAGAGAGTTGTCTCAGGAGATTAGCAGGGAAATTGTAGACAAGCATGTTAAAAGTAAAGGCTATAAGATGATCTCCTGTGGCTGCAGGAGGAAAATTTATGACAAATTGAAGAGAAAGATAATACCAGTGGTAACCAAAGAGCCCAGAACGAATTCAAAATAAATTAAGGGTGACCTCCAAGACCAAGGTACAACAGTGTCTGATTGCACCATCTGTCACTGTTTGAGCCGAAGTGGACTTCATGGGAGACACCTCTGTTGAAAGAAAAAAAGCAAGACTGGAATTTGTGACAATGGATATAGTAAAGCTGCAAAGCTTCTGGGAGAATGTCCTTTGGACAGATGAGAGAAAACTAGAGCTTTTCGGCAAGCCACATCAGCTCCATATTTACAGACAGAAAAGTAAAGCACACTTAGAAAAGAACACTGTCCCTGCTGTGATACATGGAGGAGGCTTGGTCATGCTCTGGAGCTGCGGCATCTGGCACTGGATGTCGTAAATCCGTGCAAGGTTCAATGAAATTACTAAACTATCCAGGCATTCTGGAGAGTGCTGCCTAGTGTCAGAATGCTGGGTCTCAGTTGTGGGCCATGGTCTTCCAACAACATAATGACCAAAAAGACACAGCTAGAGCCACCCAAGAATATATATAGGACTATTCTTGAGTGGCCTCCTATGAGCCCTGATCTCAATCTTATTGGACATCTATAGAAGGAGCATAAACACACTTTATGGAGAAGGACCCTTTAAACCTGAGACAAATGGAGCAGTTTGCTCACAAGGAGTGGGCCAAAATACCTATTGACAGTTACAGAAATTGTTTGATTACAGTGGTTGCCTCAAAAGCCTTCACAACAAAGTTTTAAGTTACATGTACCATAATTTTTGTCCAGACCTGTTTCATTAGGTAAGTTTCAAGTCATTTCAGTGACCACGGTGGGATTTTCTTTGATTAACAGAGGAGTGCCAACAGTTGCATCTGTTTCTGCTTGCATCCCTTATCACCTACAGAAAAAAATCTTTGGTGGCGGCGCCACTATAATCATGTGTACCTGATATGGTACGCTTATGTGCACTGTGAAGTGCACAAAACTAGCAAACTGAACAAAACTACGGATTTCATTGAAATGGTCATACAAACTGATGACATGTTCTCTTGATCAGCACCTCATGGTTGTACCAACTTTTTTGACTTACTGCCTTTCAATTTCATGACATAATTTTGTTGGGATGTTTTGTTTTATTTACCTTTACAACTAAGAAACAGTGTGCCCAGTGGCTACAATCATAGTATATATACGTCATGCATTCAGTTTCAGCACACCGGTGAGTCTATAAGTGAAATGTACATAGTTAGAAGTCCCAGCCTAAATCTCAGATCTACACCTACCTTTTTTAGAAATGACCAGTAAGAACCTCTAAGCATAATGCAGCTCAGACATTTAGGGTTCAAAAATAATATTTCATAAACATTCTATGAAGATAATTTTGACTTTTGGGAATAATGTGCACTTGTTTTGCTCGGGCTAGTAAAGCTGATCCTGATGCAGGATACTTTTTGTAAGCTATCGACACCTAAAACATAAGAAAATCTCACTGCTTAAAATTATCAAAGATACACAACTAATATTTGAAGTAACATAAAAAATGTGTTAATGTCTGTGTCGCTTCAGGACCACAGGTGGTTCATTTAGCAGAAAATGTCCTGTAAAAACGACTCTCGAATGCAAATGTCGCATTTTGCATATTTCATTTATTCAGGTACTTTTTATCTGTGCTCACCAGGGGCTTTATTGTAAACAGGGGAGACTCAGGCCAAGCCATGGCAGGGTAACAATTAGCAGAACATCCCTGAAGGTGCACTGAAGCCTGGGAAGGACTTCAAATCAGTTTTGTGAGCAGAATAACTAAACACAGGCTAGATTAGATTAGATTAGATTCTTCTAAATCGTTAAATTGTTATGTCCAGATACATGATACAAATATATCTGCTTTTCTTATAGAGGTCAACAGTTGTTGCACAACACCAAAAACAAAGGGCGAAACAAGCTGCACTGAAATACTAAGAAAGATGGAGAAGCAAACAATCTGGATGTAGAGGTGACAGAAATGGTTCTGGAGAGTTTGCTGCAGGTTAACTCAGAAACTGAGTTAAACCCCTGCTAAAGTTAAGAGACTAAGGACCAAGGCTAATAGAAAACATCCAACTGGAATCTAAATAGATTCATTCGGACAATCACTTTCCCTGTCACCATTTGTTCAGCCTTTTATTTGCTTCCATCATGGTTCATGGATCATCAGAGTCAAATTTTGGCTCAAACATGGCCGCAGGCGATAAAAGTATATTCTTATCGGTACAATTTGAACGCAAGTTATTTGCATTTGAGCTCTTCTACTTACACTCTCCCATCCTGGTTTCTTTCTGGTCATTGAAAAACATATTAGATAAACAGTAATTAATCTTTTTTTCCAGTTTCTAAGGAAAGGCTTTGTCCAAGGTGTTCCCACTGCTATAGATTTTGTGGTCCATTAGTACTTGTTCTCTTCCTGGCCCTAGCCAAACCTTCTGTATTTAAGAAGGTTCTGGTCTTCAGTGTAAGCACAAAATGTTGTTTTATAAGACATGATGATGTGCAGTTTGAAATAAAAATGCTTACCACAAAAAAGGTTAAAAATAAAACAAATGGACTTCTATTCTGAAGCTGAAGACGTTTCGCTTCCCATCCAGGACGCTTTCTCAATTCAAATTGTGGAGTGGGGAGTTCCAAGCTTTATAGACCTGCTTTATAGACCTTTTTGGATTCATCATGACCTGGATGACTGAGAATCTTCACCAAAAAGATGCTTACCATTTTTCATGCAAATACAGGCTGGGATGCATTCCCTAAACAGCACTTTGGAAATCAGATGTTAGCATTTAATCAGGATAAATTTACTGCCTTTTCTTCCTGTAGCCTGCAACACAATGTGAGCTCTCCAACTGCCTAAGAAGCTCTGGCTAAATTAAATAACTTCCCAGTGCATCAGATTTAAAATAAAAGATTTATTGAACATCTCTCCAAAAATATTGAAATGTGCTCTGCTTTGGTATGAACCCATGTACATTAATGATATACAAGTTCTTAGACAACAGCTTGTGCTTGAGGTTAAAAACCAGAAAACAAGCATAACACAGACTCTATGCCTTACTTGAAAAGTAGCGCTGCATTTAGAGCTTCTCTGACAAATTGTGTTTTTTGCAAGGAGAAACAATATGAACAAGATGCTGAAAGAGCATGGCAAACAATATATACAAAGTCCTGAAAAATAGATCTTTGAAAAATAAAGTACTTTGTTCCTTTGTGAAAGTATTCTTATTGGGAGTTATCACTTTTAATAACATTGCACAATAATTCAGAGAATTTCAAACATTCAAGATTAATTTCTGAACAGGCAGATGCTTTGTAAAGTGTGGAAATTATGAACAGACCGAAATCCATACTTTTCTGACAATACAACAATGAGCAAGTCTTTAAAACCATTCTTGTCTCATGTTTTACAACTGCAATGGCCTCCCCTGATAAACACTTTCCCTCAGTTATCGGTTGCAATCTTCAGATAAAAGTTAATGATGATTTACTAATCTGGCAGTTGGTAAATTGGTGAGTGGGGAAAATGATGGAGCATTGTGGTGTACAAAAGTCAAATTTCAAAAATTGTTTTACAATAAAAGAAACCAACAACTATAACTAATAAAGTAACATTTGCTCTTATATAAGACCATTATTTAAAAATTAAATTGCAGGAGGAATAAAGCATTTAGAATTCATTCTTTCTGTCAGATTTCATGTGAGATAGTGCTCAATGACATCAAAATAAAACAGAAGAGGATAAAACATTCTCTGTTTGAAAGTGAAGTGAAAAGCCTTTTCTGACCCACCAACACAAATGTCAACATGTGGATTTTGCTAAACTCTTCTTTGACTTTGACTCAAACTTTGCATCTTGGTTAAATGAGACCAAGATTAAGATGATCAGCAACTAACACTCCTGATAGGTCTGATTTGGAACAAATGATGCATATGTGGAGACATGCATCATGGCTGCGGTTCAGTATGAATTCAGAATCTGTGATGCTGTGGGACTATTTCTCCTCTAAACATCCTGGGAAACTTGTTAACATTATTGTTCTTCCTTTGATGTGCTTTGTGTAATGTGACGTCATATCTTTGTTCATTTTAAGCAAAAATCAGGTACTCTCTGCCTGAAAACTGAAATCACATCATTACGGGCTAATCAGGTGATCAATGAGTGAAACAAATTTACACAGAAACGACTCACCAGAGACAAAATCAACTTTTTTCCATGGTTATCTCAGTTCCAGACCGAAATCCTTTCCTACCCCAAAGGGGAGAACTGACGAGGACAATGGGTGATTTGAATGAATTTGTAAAGAGGAAGGGTCAAAGATCATTCTCTCTGTGTGCTCCAACAGCATAACTTGTTAATAAGGTCTAAGTGCAGCCCAGCTGGTGAAACGGGGGTTGTACAAAGTATTATTAGCAAGAGTACCAACACATGTGGTACTTTGTTTTTTTTTATTAATTTGTTACCATATTTTTTACCCACTGTGAAAAAACTGTACTCAAATTAAAAGCTGAACTTTTCAGGAAAAAAAATCAATGTGGGATAATGCTACTGAGATAAAGGATGAATTTGTATTAAGGCTTTTAACACATCTTTCCCAGGGATGCTGACAGATGTGTCCTGCACTGTATATTCTGGGATCTCCCACTCAGTGTTAGCTTCATGTATTGCTTCAATTCTCAGTGTGTCAGACAACTTTACTGACTGGTACACTTTTTTCAGGCCATCTTCTTATGAAGCCCAGGCTGAGTAATACAGCAGTGTTTTGTAAAAGAAAACTCCTGTTTTCTATGTAAGAGACTCCCTTTCTGCAGTATTGTTGTGCCGTCTCTGGCTGGCCCAGGGCTGTGTGCTGGCTCATTAACATGGAATCCTGTTTTCACCTGAGACCTCATTTATATTGCTTTTTTTTAAAATAAATAAGTTTTTTTTTTCTCTGCAAGAAAAAGTAATAAGTAATAAGTTTACTGCAGCTGACTGAGGAGAATAGTAGACTAGATCATATCATTAGGTATAAAGGCAGAAAAGCAGAGGGGATTCATTGCAACAACACAGTGGTATAGCATGTTGTGTTGGTAAGTCTGGCTCATTTCAGTGGACCAGATCATTTTAATTAGCTTAAAAATATAGATGGGTCATTAGGCTCTTTTTGATTAAAAAAAAACAACAAAATTTTGAATATGCTGCTTAAATTGTTCTATACAATAAACAATACAATTTAATCAAGTACATTTTTATGACAGTTGGCATGAAAACCCCCCAATGACAACAGAATCATTCCATGTGGTTGTCTATGCCCAGCAGTTCACACCTTCGAGAGCCCCTGTAATTTCTAAAATATAGCATAAAATGTCTAGATTAGAGGGGGGACGGGATTAATTAAAGGCTTTGTAATTAGTTTATCACATTTTTAGCATATAGACATATTTGACATGATAGAAAAGTTGCTTAATTTAAACTAATCTTGGTTTAATTCAAAAAATCTTGGTTGATGAATTGATATAATATTTATAAATTAATTTAATTAATAATAAATAGACATATGTGATTCATATTTTTATGATGAACAGTAATTTCAACCTGAATGGTAGAAATTTATGGAAATGTGGACGTTGTTACAGAGTGGAAACTAAAAGCATCCCAGCACAGTGACGCTGACAGGGGTATGTCACATTTTCAGATGTTCGTTTTCACATCTTGTTGCAGTGTCTCATATCACCAAAGATTATCCTTAAAGTTTAAACTTAAAAGTGCTGTCTGATTTCCACTTGCGTTATCCAGCACTGTTAATCACCTAACACCAACATCAAAGCTAGGGTCGGCTTTTTTTCCAGAAGTCTTCCCAAGTCCCTTTTTGAACAACTGTGCATGCGCAAGACCATCTAACCTCGCTCTTCTACTCTTCAGAGGAATCACGTGAAAAAATCTCCCAAATCCACTCTTCCTCTTCTTCTCATAAACATGAACGTGGTCCGCCTCTTGCGACTCTCAGCCATGTTCAAAGTCTACGGTGAGAGCAGCGGAGCTACAATGAATGGCTAACCGCTTACCTAGCCGCTAAGCTAACCGGATACTTAAACACTAGAAGTGCCAGCAAGTGGAAACTAACAAAGAACGTACACGCACACTGCTGTCACATCAGCGCATTCGAATGATTGGCATGTGGGACAGCCAATAGATAAGGTGATTCCCCCAGAACTTGAGGGCGTGAAACAGAGGGGCGTGAGGGCAGGAACAACACTATAACAAATACATGCCCTTCGGACTGAACCTGAAAGATTGATTAGAGTTTTTACTGGCCTGCAGCTCCCACAGAGAATGTTTTTTTTTAAACCTCCTTTTTGTGAATATGTGGTAATGTGGCCCCGTTTTTCTTCGAGTTAATTGCATGTCTCTACTGTGCTGATTTGGGTTGCTTGTTATATGTTGAAGTTATTTACTTTTTTATTAGAATTAGTTTGGGTTAAATTCTTGGGTTGTTGTGTTGCATGTTTTTCTGATTTTGTTTTGGTTTTGAAGTGACGTTACCACTCATACCCAGAGATGCCCACTGTAGATCACAAGTATTCTTCATTAGCAAGCAGCGTGCAGACCGAGAAGCCGGTAATAAAGAGGGAGCTGTGCAGTTGAAGCGCAGACAGAGCCGGACAGATCACAGGTGTGGGAGCGGCAGGGCGGCGGGACTGGAGGACTGGTTGCCGCGGAGATACATCCAACTGGGACGACTGGGCGTTGAAGTACGAGTGGCCGGATCGCCGCCAAGATTCGCCGCGGCGGTGGAGGATCGGTCGGCTGGCGACGGGAAGGACTGAGCGCCGGAGAGGACCGCGCCCCCCTTTGGGCTAGCTAAGAGTCCATTCTTCCTCATACAGACTTATCCATTGAGTCTGCCGCTCATTACTGCCCTACATCTTTTTAGTGACTCATCTTTTTTTTTTTTTTATAAATTATTGTTAACTTTTATCGGCTCGTTTTTTAAAACCCTGCCCACAATCCCTGCAGTTTCTATTTATGAAATCTACCACTCGGGTCCCACAAATACATAATGTATTGGCTACTTTCAGGATGGAAGGACTATTTAACCAGTATAATAAAAAGTGTTGCTGAACGAGATTACCAACTCTAGCTTTAAACCAGCCATTCTTAACGATGAGGCCACATCCCACAGTGGGGCCGCCAGTGCCACCTGGAGGTCCGCAAGAAGCTCCCAGTTTTTTACCTGTGGGCAGGGGATGGCAAAGTCTATTACAGAATTGGAGAAACGTGGTTATAATACAGCCCACCACCTGGGGGCAGTAATGTGTCAGTCTGTTGTTTAACAATCTTTGATAAGAGAAAGAACAAGGAAACCACAACGATTGGATATGGATAAGTACTTAAAACGGGGAAAAAAAACGGAGACAAAAGTGATGACATGTCCCGTCCAAAAAAATACTTTAAATTCAGGATTGTACTTATGCAAATGTTTTAAATATGGATTTGTTAATGGAGGTAACGATGCAGAGGCCAGAGCACAATGTGTGGACTGATGCCATCGAACAAAGCACCTTCAAAATTAAGGTGCCATCTAGAAACCAAACAGCCAATGCTCATTGGTAAACCGGTGGATTTTTTTTCCAAGAGAAATTAATACGGCTACAACGGCAGAAAAAGTCGGTTGAGTGACTAACTTGTAACTTGAAAGCCAGCTATCTTGTAGCCAGGCGTGTAGCTTGGAGTAAAAAAAACATTCAATGTAGCAGAGCATTTGATTCTGCCTGCTGCTGTGGATATGTGCCGTAAAATTATAGGAGAGGCTGCTGCAAATACGTTGCTGACCATCCCACTTTAAAATGAAACACACAATAAAGACATAATTTGTTTCAACTAATTTCCTCAATTTTATTTTCTATCAGTACTTAAGTTATTTTAGTGGTCAGATGCCTGACATGAACATTTAATTTTATTCTGGTCACAGTTAGTTCTCTTCCACCTATTTCTTGGCCTGTTTGTAATTGTATGTTCAGGTTTATACACACTTGATAGATAAATGTTGTTGTTATCATCAAATTACGTCATTTAGTTTGAAAAGGTATTAGTTTGTGTTACTTGTTTGTGGATTTGATATTTAATATAGGTCAACCAAAAATGCAACCAGTTTGGTAAACCACTGGATAATTGATATTCCAACTGGTCCTTGGGCCAATTTGTGCAGGAAAAGTTGGGCCCTGAGGTCACAAAGGTTAAGAACCACTGCTTTAAACAATGCTAGTCACACATAAGAGGGAGTGGTGAGGCTACAAAACCTGTGGATCATTTTGCTCTGCACTCACTTGCGTTTGGACTTCTCTTAAATATGTAAACAACAGCTCAAACTGCATACATGTTTACTGTATGATTAAATTTGCTATTCTTCCAACATTTGATATCTGTTGCAAATCATTTATTGATATCAACCCGTCAAAGTCCAAGCACTAATCTAGACATATATTGGCCTTATGAACACTGCCCTAGGATGCTGTTTTTAAGTTTTAAACCCTCTGTTGTACAAGATTTTGTGTAGTTTGTAGGGGTTGACTGCCTTTCATTTTTACCATCTTTCTCATGTTTATGTCAGTAAGAGAAATATAGCCCCTTTTCCACCGCCCCGGTTTGGCTGCCCTCTACTATGCTCCGCTCTCTTGGAAGCATTAGGCAACAGTTTTTGTCAGGGCCAGCGCGGGTTTTTCTAGCCCTGCTCAGGAGCAGGTCAAACCAATTGGACTCGAGCGAGGGTTTGAGGTGTACACACTGCTTTTCAGTGATTGGACGAGGGGTGAGAAGGAATGAGAAGGTTTTTCTCAGAGGAAGTCCAGGAAGAACTGAAGAACAACATTAATATTAAGGACCAACTCTAATTTTACTACTTACAAATCAGGAACCATGACCAAAGGACAAAAAAAAGAAAAGAACAAGTACACTTCAGCTTTCTATACACAGATGTGCTGTATCAGATCTACACATTTAGCGAGGCTGTCTCTCATTTTACACACACTGAAAGCTGTTAACTTTTGTCTCTAAAGAGTGTTTGGTTCAAACATTTGCTGACGGCGGCTGATCCATCCAGTGGGAGGAGTTAGAGCTGCTGTTTGCCTTTCCTTGCTGCTCTTGCTGGGGGAGAAGACCCCATCCAGACCAAGTTGGGCTTGGGTGTATACAACAGGCTTCCTTGTTGGTAAGGGGGTCCCGTCACAACAAAGCGGCTGCTAAACCACCTACATCTGAATCCAGCTCCCCGACTGGATACGTTTGAGGCCGCCCCCTGCGGCGCCTCCGTGGTGACACCCCTACACACATAACCGGCTACACACTGGCCCATTTTTACATGCGTGCCTACATAGACCCACCTCTCCTTCAACCCGCATGCGCTCCCTTACTAGTCTGTTGTACTTTCCTGGTCTTGTAGTCAAGTCAAGCACGGAGGAGAAGTTCCACCTCATCGTTGGTCCAAATAAAAGCTTCTTTTCTTACTCCAGCAGTGATAGCAGTCGCCATTCTCCTTCATGACTATCTTTACTTCCCTTGCTACGGTTAGCGCTGTTTCACGGCACCCACTGGCATGGCACATGTATTACAACGCCTATTACGGCTTGTTCGGCTTCAGGCAGTTTCATCATTACGCTAAAACTTTTCTGTGCGGATATCTTGATTCGGCTTTTTCGGCTTCATGTGGATGTGGCCTGAGAGCAGCTCCTCTGACCAGATACATATCACTCATCACAAATATGCAATATCCAACATATAAAAATAATTTCACTGCAGTTAAAAGTATGTGGTTTTGTTCTATTAAAGTCTTCTTGTCGCTCCTGCCATAGCTGAGGAAAATACATTCTCATAAAATTCTAGATTTTAACTCTGTGAGCAAAAAGTGTTCTCGTATTGTGTGTGTGGTACAAGAACACACACACAATAGCTGTGCAGGCAGAGAGAAGCTGTGCCTTGTTTTATTTTTAGTTTAGGCTGATATGTGATTCAGATATTTATCCACAAGGATTATTTTATTCTTAAAAAAATATAAAAAGACGATCTTACATATATAATTATACAAACATTATGTGTTTTTGTTTTATTTATGTTTTCATTTATAATTATTTACTTTTTAGGCTGCTACCACCACGACCAGATAACGGATAAGCGTTATTTTTTAAATTCTTTAATGTTTGTCACAGATTTCTTTAAATGGTCATGTCGCCAATAAGATGTGAGATGGGGAACGGAGACTAAAGGCAACTTCCAGGATTTTCTAGGCTGGTCGAAAAAAAAAAAACCTGTGCCGATTAACGCCAAGTGGGGAGGGGCAGAGTAGGGCGGGCAAAATCAAGTTGGGCAGTGGAAACAGTACCTAAGTTATTGTGATTGGGTTTATTTGTTTTGCCTAAGAAAGTGTTATTCATATTTCAGATAGTTTACTTGTGTTTGCTGTTTTGGGATGTGTGAACTCAGTGTTAAAATCTAAAAACAAAAACAACATCCATCTATTTTCTTACACGCTTATCCCTGGGGTCATCAGGGGTGCTGGTGCCTATCTCCAGCTGTCAATGGGTGAAAGGCGGGGTACACCCTGGACAGGTCACCAGTCTATCGCATGGCAACACGGAGACAGACAGGACAAACAACCATTCTCGCACACACTCACACCTAAGGAGAATTTAGAGAGGCCAATTAACCAAACAGTCATGTTTTTGGACTGTGGCCGGAATACCCGGAGAGAACCCACACATGCACAGGGAGAACATGCAAACTCCATGCAGAAAGACCCGGGAACTTCTTGCTGCAAGGCAACAGCGCTACCCACTGCGCCGCCCACAAAAACATGTAAATAAATAAATGTAAAAAATGAATCAGCTTCATGTTGTGGCCTGGCCACCCCTAGACAGGCCACACCAATCGGTTTGGGAGTGTTATGAATTCTTAACCAAAATGTAATTTTACAAATGTGAAAAGAAGAGGATTTATAACAACTATCTGAGCCAATTAAGCTTTGTCTTGTCATTCCTAAACCTTATTCTACCATTTCTACAACTAATATGTCATTAATGACTGCCTTGTCACACTGTAATGTCCCCAGCATGCGACAACAGCAGTGCTACATAGAATTAGAAAAATGTTCAGTTTGGTGCAGGTTGAAGTCCTAAAGTGAAATTGCAACAAATTAAAGCTTAGAAGAACAAAGGTCTAAAATAATTTCTACAATCCTCTACTTTTGCATCATACTCTTTTTTGTCAAAACCTTAGATACAGGTAGCAAAACTTTTACATACTTTGGGTCATAAATAAACCAGGTTCTTTTACTGCACTTGGTATCGCTGTCAGTAACAAATCAATAGAAAAATATAACTCAGTCCTTCTTCAGCTTCAAAACACATTAGGCCCTTTGAATGATCCAAATATTTTTTTTCATAACAGTGCTTCATCAAAAGAAAATTGTTTGAAAGTCATGCTTTGTGCAGATAAGCACAGGCTCCAAGGTTCTGCATGTTCACTGCAGTAGATTTTTGCTCATATTGTCCAGAGGCATTTCACGGTTTCCCTTTGTCACGAGTCTGTCACCAGGAACAACCAAGGCAGCAATGATGTCCAAACTGCTTTAAAACCCACCACAGAGGCAGATCGCTGCTCCCCGAGCTTCCGCAGCACCACCTCCCTTATTCTTAATGACTTTCAGGAGCAATAGCCAACCATCAGCCATCAAAGTGGGCCACTAGTGATACCACGACTACAGGCTGGTTGTCAGAAGAGGGGGCTTTGGTGAGATCAATTGTCGGTTCACGAGACGGGTCCAGCTGGGGGACTGTGGCGGCTGGTTGACCCAGGGATGCAACCACAAATAACAAATCATTGGTTCGGCGGGGTCCGGTAACTGCTAATCCCTTCATGGCCTTGGTAGCAGCCTTGGAGGAGCTCTTCATGCTTGAGCTTCCACGGGGGGCTTCACAGTGCAAAAGGGCTTGGAAACATCTGTAAAACTGGGGCAAGCATACAAACACAGAGTTAGGAATTTGTCCAGATTTGTAATTGCAAACGTGCCATGGAAATAATGTTTCTTGGTTTGTCTCAACATACTGAACACACAAAGCAGATATTTGTACAGTAGTTAAATTTAAATCTGTTTTATCCAAAGTAGCTTTGACATAAAAATGTTACATAGCATTTCATTTGCATGCTGATTTCTGCACCTCACTGTTCAACCTTGGGGCAAAATACATTTAATTAAATCCAATCTCAGCCATTTGCTTTCTCCCCATGTTCTACATGCTTCATTATTACTTTTTCATTGGGATAATTTTGTCACCGGCTTTTTGTAGCAGAACAATACACTACTGGAAACAAATTATTTGGTCCCAAATTAGTTAGCCAATGACATTTGACATCAGTTTGGTAGAAAAAAGTGGGGTAGAAAAAAACATTTTTTTTTCTATTGAAGCACCAACAGATGATTATTAATGTACATTTAGCATTTCCATATATTACAATTGACTTTTGATGGCAGACTTTTCAGTTTTAGACCTTATTGAAAAGGCTTTCCTTAAAACAAATTCACACAACCACATAAAAGCTACTAAATGTTAAAAACAAAACAATTTCATATGTTTATTTGATGTGTTAAATGTTACGCTGCTGTCATACTATTTCTTATCTTAAGACACATTTGTATTGTTTGTATAGCTAAAAAAACTCTATTTTTTATGGAAATGTGTTGTTTGTACCTTGAGGCCTATCATTCATATCAAGTGTGAAAATGCAAGTGTTTTGGGATGAAGGGTATAACATTTACAGGGAACTCTTGTTTTATCTATGTAAATATATTGCTTAAGAGCTTTTCATTTAAATGTCATTGGAAGACAGGCTGTAGGAAAATAACTCTTCCACAGGGCCAACCTATAATTTTACCACTGTAACACAGTTTGGCCACCAGATAAAGGTGAGTAATTACGTAACCATCCTTGACGCACAGGAACGCTGTCAATTCCATCCCAGTCATCTCCAGTAAACGCAACCATTCTCAATGGAAACATGTTAAAAAGCGACATGCTTTAAACAAACATGAGAGGACTTAATGTTCCACAAAACCTCCTTCCTTCCCTCATTTTTGGACCCACATGACACACGTTTATCAAAATGCCAGCAAACATGTGAGCATAAAAAAACCAGTGTGGCAGCAGTTTAAGTATAAAATTAACTACTTTTTCCCTATGGTGTGAAGAACGTGTTTTCTTCTTCCATCCCTAATGATTGTCTGACAATTTTGGGATGAAAGTTTATTGCTCTATATAAGGTCAATGAATGCCTCTACGTGTCCAAATGATTTTTTTTTCCAGTGTCCTGTCTAGCAATGTGGCAATAGGAATTGATGTCTCAATGCCAAATAGAGCTCGACAGATTTTTCTTTCACAAGTGGAGCAAACAGCTTTCGCCATAGTGCTCCGCTTGATTTATGCATGTAAATAGCTTTATTGTGATTCCTATAGGGAGAATTTCAAATTATATGGACACTACAATGGGAAAGTAGGAGAGTAAAGGAAAACAAGAAGAGAAAAAAAAGAAAGAGAAGAGGTGAAAGAAAGAAGAGATAAAAGGGAGAGAATGATAAAATGTCCTCCGTCTGCTCCATCACCTGGAAAGAGAGATGCAAAAAGAACAGCACAACCAACAGACATAAAGCAACAGATACAATCGAGTAACACTTTGATGCCATTGCTAAATCATATGTATTATTATTTAAGCTGACATGTGTAAAGTGATACCTGAAAAAAGAAAGTGACAGAAAATAAATAAATAAATAAATTACAGGCTTTCTGTATATAAGTGAACACTTAATACCTGGGACCCTGCACCTGTGGGAGTTTGTGAGAGGGCACTAGTTTAGGTGAAAATTATCCAGAAGGAAATAGCTCGATAGTGGTTGTGGAGAACCAAAGGCCCGCTTTCCCCTTCTTCCAGGTATGGGTCCGTTCCGCTCCCTCTCCCAAGAACATCTCAAGTCTCCGCTAGGTGCAGAGCCCATCCCCCCACGTCCTGCCCCCCTCCGCTGCGCTGGCAGGCGCCTTGGCCCTCTGGCGCATTGACGGTCCTCGGGTTTGGGGCGGGTTCCCGGGTGGGTGCCGGCCCATTCCCGGTGGCTGCTCCGCGGGGCCTGGCCCCCCGGGAATGGGCGTCCCTGGGGCCTCTGGCCCTCAGGGCCCATGGCCGGGACCACTTCAGCGCGGCTGCCTGCCGGCGGAGCCCACGGCCTCGTCCCCGCGGCTCTTGGGGGCGTCGGCATTGCGGTGGCTGGGGGATTTCCTCGGGGTCGTCTCTCCTCTTTCCTTGGGGGGGGGGGGGGGGTTGCAGATTTCCTGTGCTGGCCCCTCTTGGGCACCTTGCTTTGGGGGCCCCTTTGGGAGTCCGGGGTTATGGGTCCCCTGACCCCTGCCTCTGTGCTCGGGGAAGGCGGTCCAAATGATCTTTAGATAAATTAATCGGAAATTAAAACCCAGTCCCCTGCCTTTTTAGCCACTTTTAGCATTCAGAGTACCATTGTGAGGGAATTTTCTTCAGTACAGACAGAGCTTTTGCAAAGGGATGAGCAACTAAATCTCTCAGAAGTACCTGACTGACTATGATAGTTACTGAGGGCTGGATAATCTGCTGAAAAAAGTATGTTTGTTAATAAAACTAAATATGGTATTTAACCGCTGCTGGTAAACCTAACTATTGCAGAGAAACAATAAAATAGAGCATGGTAACATTATAACAACTAAACCTTTGATTTATTTTACTCTAAATTGTTCTTTTTGACAAACAAGCATAAAAATGTAAAAATATGTACCTTCCTGTCAAGGTCAAGCTGCCTTTATTAGTCTCCAATGGGAGTCCAGTAACACAATAGATACGCATATCAAAACAAGTTGTTATCTGATAATGTTGATTCAGGCTATGATTCCTAGGAACCTTTGACTTTAGTAAATAAATACTGAACAGTGAGACTCCAAGATACAGAGACCTTTCTACGACTTTTAGCATTGTAGGCACTATCACTTATATTGGATGTTGGCATTGACGATAGTCTGACTTATTGAATTGAAATTTATTTACATAGCACCAAATTACAACATTTGTCATGTCAAGGTAATTTATAAGACAAATAGCTCCAATTCATATTTATTATTGACTTGCAACATGTGGATTCATGACATTTGGAAATAGCGACCAACAAATACTGATTTTCAGTCGGTCCACTTCAAACAATATTCATGTGTACACATTCTGATAATGATATATACGTGATCCTGACCTTCTTACTAAATGTATTTATAGCCCTGGCAGCCTTTACAATAGTCTTTTAATTAAACTGAAATGTTTGTTATAACTGGGGTAGAATTTGGAAGTGGCCCAGCCAGAGACTTGACAGAGAATCTGTGAAAGGGGCTAAAGATTAAGGTGATGGCAAATAATGCCTCCAACCTCAAAGTGACCTCATTTAATTACTAGTGGAAAAATGCAAAAGATTGCTCAGCAATTAAGCGGGAGGTTTGATTCCTGTGATGCCATGCCAAAAGAGTTTTTTTCTATAGATTTTTGAAAAGAGTATCAATAAAGTAAAAACAAACAAAAAACATAAATTGTGTATTGTTAAAAACCCTGCCTCTGTATGCTTTTGCTAAAGAAGAAAACAGATTTAGATGATTAGAAATTTTGCCCAGAACATCAGGTCTGTGCTGCGACATTTGCATGGTGCCTAAGGAAGTGGCAGTGCGCCTGTTTCTGAAATATTATACATGGAAAAAAATTAATACAAATATAATAATAATAATAATAATAATATGAAATCTGGCCTGCTCTTGATCACATTACATATTATAAATATCAGATGCATAGAATTTTTCAATTCAGTTCAATTGTTTTTTATATAGCACCAATTCACAACACACATCATCTCACGACTCTTTACAAATTCATCCATCCATCCATTTTCCAAACCACTTAATCCTTCATGGGGTCGCGGGGGGTGCTGGTGCCTATCTCCAGCATTCATCGGGCGAGAGGCGGGGTACACCCTGGACAGTTCGCCAGTCTGTCGCAGGGCAACACATAGACAAACAGGACAAACAACCATTCACACCTAAGGACAATTTGGAGAAGCCAATTAACCTAACAGTCATGTTTTTGGACTGTGGGAGGAAGCCGGAGTACCCGGAGAGAACCCACACATGCACAGGGAGAACATGCAAACTCCATGCAGAAAGACCCAGGGGTGTACTTGAACCCAGGACCTTCTTGCTGCAAGGCAACAGCGCTACCCACTGCGACACTGTGCAGCCCTCTTTACAAAGTCAAATTCTATCAAATCAGACTGATTGGTAAAAACTTTCCTTTCTAAGGAAACCCAGCAAATTGCGTCAAGTCTTGACAAGCAGCATTCACTCCTCCTAAAAGAGCGTAGAGCCACAGTGGACAGTGATCTGCATTGTCCATGGCTTTGCAGCAATCCCTCATACCGAGCATGCATGAAGTGACTGTGGAGAGGAAAACCCCCCTTTTAACAGGAAGGAAAAATCTCCAGCAGAACCATGCTCAGTGTTGAATGCCCATCTGCCTTGACCCACTGGGTGTTAGAGAAGACAGAGCAGAGACACAAAAAAGGTCAGAAGCACATATTGATCCAGGGAACCTTTCTATGTTATATGGTAATTGCAGAATATCTGCCCCCCTGGATGGTGTCACAGCTATCAGAAGTACAAAGCCAGAGTGTTTCTCACTTAAGGCAAAAATAGTTTGAAAGAAGCAAATATGCAGTACTCTGTACTGTACATGTGAGTGTACAGTACAGAGTGTGTGTGTGTGTGTGTGGGGTGGAGGTGGGGGGTCAGAACTGAAAAGCCAGTTTTGCCACAACACCAAGTGGACTGAACATGTCCAACTAACTTCTGACTTCTCCAAGTCCAAAGACATTTTTTCTAAAGGCAGATTTTAGTGACAGTGTTGCTCTCTTTTCTAGTTCCTGGAGTTTTTCACCTGGAAGTTGTCAGAGATGGCTTAAACCAGAACATATGGGGAAAAAATTACATTAATAAGTAATAATGTATGGATCAGTTTTAAATATAACTAGTCTACTCTCGTGGCCTATGGGCTACTCCAGGGAAATGAAGGTAAGGGACCTAATTTTTTGTGTTTTTCACACTTTCATTACTCATGTTCATATTTGTGGCCCAGAAACCAGCTGGGATCTGCAGTGTATAGCTCGACTAACCTATGTGCTGCAAGTGACCCAGAAGACTGTGTGACATAGGTTAGGGAAGTTTCACCACCAATAAGCCTGGGGCCGTCATACTTCTTTTTACATATGAGCAAGATTCATCTAGGTCAGAAGCTCTGAAAGTGGCTGTAGATGCCCATTGGGAGGTTGGAGCTACTGACAGGACAGTGGATGTCCAAAGGAAAAGTATGTAGTAGAGCCAAGTTGAATAGGCTAAATTCAAATTTGAAAAATAAACAAATACTGTGATTATCCTGACCTGAATAATTTATTCATTAGATGGGCATAATGTCCCAAAAGTTGGGGGAGAAACAGCAGTGGCAGCAGCTGTGTCCGTGGTGCTTTGTGCTGCTACAGAGCAGCTGTGGAAAAACACAAAAAAGGCAAAAAATGAAGAGAAGAGGCAAGGCTTGGTACTCTGATGAGAAAATAACTTCATCGGAAACAAAATGTGCTAAAAAGGAGCAAGGTGTTCTCTGAAATTGTTAGCATGAAAATAGATTGCACAAAGGAAGTGTGATGACTACTTTTTGAGAAAAACATGGACAAAACCTCTGGAATGTTTGGATGGTTGAAATGCACTCAAGACTAATAAGTAGAACAACTGGGCCTGAATACCTTCCAAACCTTTTTATTCTCAATGCTTTCCTTTTTTTTGTGCTTTCAGTCAATGCTTTAAGGCCTTTTTCTCTTCACTGTACAGTTCTTCTAAATTTTTGTATGTTTGGTTGTAGACAAAATTTTTTTACATTTGTTAAACATTTAGTGGGTGGTTTAAGAAAGGAAAAGAATAAAAATATGACATATTCAAAAATAGTTGACGATGCAATAAGATTACAGAGAGGGCGCAACATTGCGAGGTAAACACAGGCCTCATTGAGCGCAATTATTTCCAAATGGAGAAAATGTGCTAAAGTGGCTGGTCTACCAAAATTAGTCCAAGTCTGAATAAGTTGGTCAAATAAGAACCCAGAACGAAATCTAAAGCCCTGCAGGCCTAAGTTAAATTCAGTGACCATGATTCAACAATAACAGCCAAAAATGGCGGCAGTGGAAAACTTCTAAGGGCTAAACCACTGCTGATCAAAAAAAAAAAAAAATACAGCAAAGCCCGTTAAAAAAAAAAATACACAAAAGCCCGTTTAAGAAAAAAAAAAATACACAAAAGCCCATTTAAAAAAAAAAATCTTGAAGAACTCCTACACTTAATCCATAGACATCTGATATAAAACTAATTCCGTAATGAATCAATGCTGCGGACCCAGAATTTAGCCAGGCAAGCAGAGGTTCAGAACACGTTCTTTATTAACAAAGATCAAAGACTGGGGCAAAAACCAAAAAGACCGTCGCAACCAAAAGATGGCACAAAAATTAACAGATCTGCTGGGCAGGCAAGGCAGGAACAGACAGGCAGAAACAGGATAGCTCAGATCTCTGGAGAAACAAAGTCAAAATCTACAAGCAAAAACCATATTATTTGCTGGAGAAGACTCATCCAGAACTCAACAAGACAACCTGGCACTGATGTCTGGTCTGAACACGGCTATATAGTGGTGAGAGCAGATGAAACCAGATAGAGATAATTGCAGGAGGGGTTGAGCTAGACAGGTGTGTGGAATGACAATCAGACCAGGGGTCCGTTCTTCGTACGTTGCTTAAAACATCCGAGATTAAATGAGACATCCAAGATGATTTCATCCGGCTAATCATGATCCGGCTAATTGGGTTCTTCGAACACACCTGTTGTTTATGATTAGTATCACTGGATTGAGTTATCTGAGATAACTGCGCGTTCATGAGTCTGTTTAAAAGGGGAAATGTATCGATAGTAGAAACAATGATCAGCAACGCTGCTATTGGCTGTACAGCATGGCCAAAGAACGCGCACAGTTTTTCTCCCAAGCAGAACAAGAGCTTTTAAAGGCATACTATGCAACATTTTTCAGGTAATTAATGTGTTCCATACCGTTTTGGATGATTAAATGAGTCATTTCAGGTTGAATAAAGGTTTTCTCGGCCGCCCTGGTGGTCTGTAGGGGAAATACCGTACTTGCAACTTCAGGAGCCCTCGGCCCGCGCCCACAGGCTCAGAAGTCTCGTGCATCGCGAGAGTCGGTCTTGCTTTACGGCGAGAACTGCTACACGCCCCCAGTGAAACGCATGCTCGGTGCTAGCGCAGTGGCGATATTTGTGCAGTTATCATGGCGGAACCAACGATAAAACAGCGAAAGCCCATGTCGGAGCAGGCAAGAAAGAGGAAAAGGGCTCTAGACAGAAAGAGGAATCGTACACGGGTGAACATCGGGCAAGCTTTTTCCGAATGGCGAGAGCTAAAAGAGAAAGAAGGCTGCAAGGCTGATGCGGACCTCGCGTTTCTGCTGATGCGATTGTAAGTAACATTGGAATGGTTACTCTCTCTCTCTGTGTGCATGTTCATACTTTCACTGTGTTAAGCCGGGCATACACTGTACGAGTTTTTCAGTCGTGGTACTTATATACATCTCAAACTGTGTGACGGAACCGCGGGGTTTAAAAGTTCACGGCTCATTTGTGTGCTGATCTGTGTTCTCAAACTGTACCGCGCGACGCTCGGACGCGGCTCGGGAGGCACCGGGCGTCGGGGGGAACGGAGGGGAGAGAGGAAAGACGAGACACCCCGGCGGCCGCGCGGCATACGGAAACAGACGGCCAGCGCGTCGCGCGGACCGGGACGCTCGCCCTCCCCAACCCCCCCGCGAGCCGACGTCCGGGCCCAATGGGTCCCGGGCCGGGCGGAGGTCGCTTCGGGGACGCCCGCTCCCCTCACTCCACTGGCGGGGACGGAGAGGAGGGGAGGGCACCCCTTCGTAGCTCTGCTTGAACAGCAGGATGGTGATTCGTTGCGTTCGCCTATCTGCTAAGCTCAAAACAACCGCGCCTGGCTTGACGGAGAAACCAGGAGAACAGCTGAGCATCTTTACGACAGTGCACTTTTACTTTCGCCCTCTGGGGGAGCCTCGCTGGAAAATCAACCCCGGTTGCATAGTATACCTTTAATGGAAGGTGATGCCGAATTTGAGTCATTAATTAAAACGACAGGGAACCCCTAAAAGTCTGCTAAAGCCAGGAGAAAGGGCTGGCAAAAAGTAGCAGACAAATTAAATGCGTAAGTGCTGTCCATGTTAGACGTTTCTATCACTTTCTACAGTATGTATTTTGCATTTTAATAATTTCATATTTACTTTGTTCTTTTATGTCAGAGCCTCCACGGGAGCCACTAGATAATGGGGAAAAAAGTGAAGTACAAGAATATTCTACAAAATGGTAGCCTTTAATTATTATACTGTATTTTAAAGAGCAACTTCTTCCTCTTTTTTAAAAGTCACTGTTAAATGATGTGTTTGTCTGTTTATAACAGCCACCAAGAAAAAGGCTGAAAAAAACAGGTTCTTTTTTATTTGGTTGCATGAGCCATGTTTCACCCTTTTTCTTTCACAAAATGACACAGGGTGCCATTCATTCCCTATAAAAACGGCATCTTCAAAAAAAAATTTAGTATTTTGACCTGAAAAAACACAAATTAAGAGGAGAAATTGAACTCCACAACTTGAAAAAGAGAAAACTTGCACTAGAGATCGAGTTGCTTCAAAAGGACCTTCAGAGTAAGTTCTAATACACCATTTGACAGTAGTATTGCTGACTTTACATAACTATCTCTTATTGCAGGCAAAAGATGACTTGCTGGCCTTTCTTTATAATTTTTTTTTTAAATAAAATGACAGGAACTAAGCATTATTTGTTTCGTCTTTTATTAAAGATTAAAAAATGGTGTTCCACAATTCTGTCCCGTCCTCTGCCACTAGGTGGTCCAAGTGCACTGGCTGGGCAGACTTCCCTATCTCCTCCGTTTATAAAGCCGTGATCTAATCTTGTTTACATGAAATAAGCCTGCTCGCAAGCAGGCTTAAGTTTGCGCACATGTTGGCATGACAGCAAGTCCAGGATGAGTGTCGAAGAACCAAACGATCCAAGATCATGCCAAATCGTCAACAATCAAATCCAGCTAACTGAGTTAGCGACGTACGAAGAACGGACCCCAGTAAGTCTACTGTTTAAAGAAAAAACAAAACAAAACAAAAAAACAGAACAAAATGTAGGTTTTAGAGTAGCCTAATCAAAGTGCAAGATTATTTCTGACTAGGTTGTGGTGGCTTGACCTTAAACAGGGGTATGTGTTCCGATGTGACATATTTAAAGCTATTGTGCACAGAAAACTGGGTCAAAATTTTCCCAAAGCTATGTAAAGACTTATTGCAAGTTGGCCCAAACTCTTGGCAGTCATTGCCACCACCTTGGGGCAACCACGTATTAAGTTTGGGGGCAATTACTTTTTCACATAGGGTGGGGCTGCTTTGGACAGTTTTATTGTCACTTAATGAATTAAATCTTATTTTAAAAATTACCTTTTGTGTTTCCTCAAGTTATCTTTGTCTGATATTAAAACTTGTATGATGCTCTGATATATTTAAATGTGACAAAAGAAAGAAATCAGCAGTTCATTGTAATGTATAATATATTTCCTGGTGAATCTCCTTTTCTTTAGGAACAGTTTGCAGTTGGGTTTATCTTATTATGAGCACCATCTTACTGTGTTTTAGTAATAGTAATAGTAATATTGTCTTTATTGTCACTGAAACATACATTACAATGAAATTTGCTTTCTGCTTTTAACCCATCCCCTTGGGGTGCAGTGGGCTGCCATGTGCGGCGCCTGGGGAGCAATCTGGGGTTAAGGGTCTTGCTCAGGGACCCAGAGTGCCGGCACTGGAGATCGAACCGGGTACTTGCATCCTTCTCTGAGTGCAAGCGCGCTGCTCTAATCACTCGGCCATGACCCCACTTAGATGCATAGTGAATATTTTATATACCAGACCCTGGTCAGCTTGACAATCTACTAATTCTTACCGGTACTTTGTTCTGATGTATTACCATTCTGTCACAACCTACGGTACTCATAATTGAACAAACCAATTCATATACAAATATACTTATGGCATATTAGTTGATATTTTTTATCTTATTATTGACTTTTTGATAGGACTTAGATATTTAAAATACAGTTTAATCCTACTTGACATTACTTTTTATATACTCATTATTTTTTAATTAGGACAACATTCTAAGTCTTCAAAATGAACAAAAGCTGAGCTCTGAGCAGTGATAACGAACAGAGCAGGACAAAATATCTTCAAGATACACGTGTATGGGAATAATATGTATACACTTTATGTCAGAATACAAAAAACTAATAATAATGGACCTCTAACAAACTTTTCAATTAAAAAAAATCATTTGAATGTCTTAGCACTGTTATTTCATGCACATTTCCCGTGTTAGAACACCCCAATACATAAAACCAAGCCCTCGTGTTCCCCAGCTAAAACCTGGCCATCTCCTCGTGATGATGGACAGATTGGGAGATTCTGAATAATTGAGAACCCATGTCGAAAGCATAACAATGCACTCCATGTTCTTGGCTGCATTTTAAATTCCTGGCACGTCCATCCACATCCACGACACACCTCAGCACGCAGCCAAGGCTGAGATGTAATTCAGACGATTCTCTGCTCTTCCTGGTGAGTTCCTCTGTATGCTCGCTGCGAAAAGATGCCGTTCTCGAGTAAACGTAGTATACTTAGTATACTTTCAGAGTTTCATGTATACTCATAGTCTACTACATTTCCTCGCAAGTGCAATATGTCCTGAAGATCTTTTGTAGAAGCTGTTCTGAGAAAATTAAAAATGTGTTAGTTGAAGATTTTCAAACAACATTTCTAACACAAAGATGTTACTGACACAGAGTTGAAACCAGATATTTACATTCACACAGCCCTGTGTTCTCCCTGCCCAACATTAATTCACTTTAAACTTTTCCTGTTTTAGGTCATCAACAATGTTGTTTTATTTACTGTTTACCAGAGTGGGATATATTATTCTTATTTTTTAAAGTAAGAAGTTCAGATACATTAATATTACTATAACTTTAAACAGTTTGGGAAAGCTCGCGATGATGATTTCATATCTCTGTTAGCTGTTGTTAGGCTAATTTAAAACATCTGAATTAATTGGAGGCACAGGTCTGGATGTATTTTATGGCAAAACACCTCAACACACACTGCTTCCTTTTGTGACTTCATAGGCAAATCAGAAGAAATCAGGCTAGATTTCAGGGAGAGAATATCAGGCCTCTACAGGTCTGGTTCCTCCTTGGGTACAATATTCCTGAAGGCGCCACATTCATCTGTTTTAAGCAGTTATATGCATGCATAATCACCATGGGAATGTCCAATCAGTATGCTGTTTAGGAAAGAGACAGGTCCTTGGTCCGCGAGATTAATGTTTTTTGGTGTGAAAAGTACGCATCAACCCCAGAGCCAAAGCACTGTGAAACGAGTCTTGTACTGACAAGGACTGCAATGCCACTCAAAGCTGGATTACAGTTTGGAAATCCACTCAGGGATAAAGAACTTAACTTTTGGAGACATGTCCTGTGGTCTGACGAAACTGAAGTCAGTGTTTGATCATAATTGATACATTTGGGGGAGGGGGACAAGTAAACTGCCAGCCTGAGAACACCATCTCAGCTGTGAAATAAGAGGGTGGGAGCATGACATGTTGCTGGACTGATTTCCTTTACCACACAGATGGCATCATAGGCGAAGAACATTATTTTTGAAATACTGGAGAAAGATCCCAAGACATCACCCAAGAAGTTAAAACTTTGACACAGATTGTTTTTTTAAATGGATAATGACCCTATGCAAAACCACCAATTAGTCATAAGGTGTCTGCAGGACAACAAAGCAGTGCCTCTGTGTGGCCATCAAAAGTCCTCATCACAGCCTCACATTAAATGAGAAAAGCTGTAAAGGTGTGTTTAAGCAAGGCAGCCTAACCCTAACCCTAACCCTACTGAGGGAAATTCCAGCACTGCTTTGAGAAGCTTGTAGGGTGCCTAAAACATTTCACCCAAGCCACACAGTTTAAAGGTCATTTCTACTAAATTCAATTTGCAGCAGGTTCTAAATATCTACACTGGCTGTAAAGAGAACCAACCTTCAATAAGTAAGATTTATTGACCAATTACTTTAAAAATCCCAATGACGTCACAGCACCTTGGATGAAATGTTCCTTTAGGCACTAACACCTCTCTTATTCATGAATACATTCTTCATGCGCTGTTTTTACATATATTCAAGGGCGTACAGAAATACATAATGAGTTGCCAATGAGAAACAATGAGGATTAAAGAGAGCAGAACGGGTTTAGAAACATGTGAAGTTTCACCTTTATATGACATCTGCCATGCTGCCAAAAACTTTTGAATGTTTTTTTTCTTACTGAGGTTTTCTATTGAGAATTAGGAAGCGCTTGATGCAACACCAAGCTTCTCCTGCATTCTATCAAACATTTGCTGTGTAGGAATGGAAGCACAGAAGGACAGATAGTGAGAAATGCCCCAGGATATAACAAAAACATCTCCTCACACTGTCTCCACAAGCAACACGTTCGTCCCCAGTGCCAGTCAGCCCATAACCTGTGGGTCATCCAAAACTGAAAGCATGTGAGGAGGTGTAGAGAAACGAGATGATCGACAACTGGATCTGTGTGCCGTGTTTCACACTGAAGACGAGTGACAAAGATGGAGGGGAATGTGATGGAGACAACCAGTAAATGGGGGAGGATGAAGTTAGTTGAGAAGCATAGGCGTCAAGGCAGTGGACAGAAAGGTGAAAGCTTTGACAGATGAATGCATAGAGCGAGGCAGGGAGATGGACGAATGAGAAGCACTGACAGAAACGTTGGAACGAGGGGCTTGTTAGTAGAGCAATTTTGTAGTCGATCCTGGATGAAACAGGAAGCCGGTGGGGTGAGTGAAGGATGGGTGTGATTTGGTCAGTTACCTCAACGTTGCAGTCATAGCTAATTAAAACCCAAATGTCATTTTCTCAGAAAATTTTAATTTTACCTAAAACCAATAAGAAAATAATTTTATTATAATTTAATCAGCCTTCTGCAAATTACGTCCATATACAGTACCATATATGCATTCAGTTTCAGTCAGAGCTCCTTTTGCACAAATTATGGAATCACTACAGGGCGGCATGAAGGTGATCAGCAACCAACTCTCATGAGGTTTTAAGGAAGTTGAGGTTGCTTCAATAGTGCCTTCAGCTCGTCTGCACTGTGGGTTCCACTGTCTCTTACCTTCCTCAACAATATGCCATGGATTCCCTGTGGGGTGTAAATCTAGCCAGATTTCTGGCCATTAATGCACAGTAATACCGTTGTCATTAAAGCAGGGCTTCCCAAACGACTTATTTCCAAACAAAATTTAAAAATCATTCCTTTCAGACACTGAGGACCAGTCTAGTCTTTTTTCTTCTCCTCAGCTCAGGTTAGATGCTTCAAAAGTTGATTCAAGAGTGACTTGGCAGACGAAATGTGGCAGTTGTAACAATTGTAGGTGTGAACCCAAATTCAGCTGAACACAGAGTTACGTTAAAAAGGATTTATTGGAAATGTTCAATTTAGACGGACCAGGAGTTGCTGACAGAACCAGACTTGAGCAGAAAACACCACGGCGGCAGAGCGTATGTGAGGTGATACGACGATCTGGCCGTGAGTGGGTGAGTGAGACAGGTATATGAAGGCAGGTGAACAGGTGACCAGAGTTGACAGTAATTACTGGCAGCAGGTGGAGCTGATCTGACCTGACTGAAGACTGGTGACT